>JAUBNQ010000028.1:7920024-7964848 GCA_032353495.1 Ctenopoma kingsleyae | reverse complement strand
ACAGAGATCACCAAGGTTTGGAAGTCTAACAGAGTCTTAACTTGGTAATACCCAATATTGACCCCAAGATGGAGTTCTCATAATACACATAAACATGCATATTACAGGGTCACAAGGAAACAGGGAAGTGAGATCATTCGTGGCAAATCAGCACACACAATATTTCTAATTATACAATTAAAGTTAAAAATGAAAAAGAGAGATAAGAGATGAGTAAGCATGAGACAGAGAGAGAGGCAGGCTTGAAAGGTGTAAGGTGTTAAAAAGCATAACGTTTACCCTATGTCCTGTAGGAGGACAGGGCAGCCACTATTTCAGTAAAGTGCTGTTAATGGGATTATACAGGGGAGGAGAGGAGTCACTGTCTCTTTACAAAAGGGAATAGTGAACATGTTTGATTGCATTATGCCAGAGGTGGGAATAGCCCTGTCGTTCACTGTATTAATACACATGTTATGCTGCACTTACCGGAATTTTAAAAAGTACACAGCTACATTTCTCTCTACTGATTATCATTGCTGAAATCTAGATATGTCCAAATAAGAATCAGCTCTTAGCAAATTAGAATATCGTGAAAAACGTGAATTATTTTTTATAATTTAAATCAAAAATCAAAAGAAAGTCGATTCTAATAGTCAGCAAATATCTGAAGCTTCGTTTCAGGGGGTAGGGACATGTGCTGCAGAGCAATGTATTCATTCATAATCACTGCAGTCTCTCTTCCAAATACACACATTACCAGGGTCAACTGTGGTGTGGGATGTCAAGTGCCTTTTATTTCCACATCACGCGGTGCAATTAATACTGATATATTACAGTTAGTGAAAAAACTACAACAAATATCTGAATATCAAAATTGAAGATTTATATCAACAAAGAAATATCTCAATATCTGAATATTTAGGTCCAGCCCTACTGTTCAAACAGTTTAAATATGATGCATCTGTCTGTTTAGTTCAGTATACACAACCAGAATCATGGGGAAGACTGTTGAGTTGATAGTTGTCCAGAAAATGAACCCTTTGCAAGAGGGGTTAGCCACAGCATTGCTGAAAAAAAGGGAGATAAGAGAACTGATGACTGCAGGCTTTAAGAACATTGAAAGCGGAGCCAACTCAAGAACTTGGCAGAGCTGCACAAGAAGTTGATTGGGGCTGGAGTGCATCAAGAGCTACCACACACAGACGTCAGTTTTAAAATGACAGTTTCTATGGCAGGACGTCAAACCATTGTCAAACCCTCATTAGGTAAAACCAGTGGGCTACAACCATTGCATTCCTAGTATCAAGCTATTCCTGAACCAGAGACAATGTCAGAAGCTAAGTTGTTTAAAGTCCAGTGTAAGGTTTCCTCAGTCAGTGATGCTTATTTCCTTTTCTAGCAGGACTTAGCACCTGTCCACAGTGCCTGGTTTGATGACCATGATATTACTGTGCTTCATTGGCCAGACAACTCACCTGACCTGAATGAGTTAGCTGAGAATCTACAGGGTATGGTCAAGGGGAAGCTGAGTAACAACTGTTCCAACAATACAGAAGAGCTGAAGACTGCTATGCACAGGCTGATCACCTCTGTGCTACAGCACATTGATGCAGTAATTGGGCTAAAGAAGCCCCAACCAAGTATTGAGTACACAAATGAACATTTCAGATGCTGGACATTTCTGCATCGACTGATTTTAGGAATTGTTTATTAATAATGAATCCATAAATAAATGAAATAAATTATGATGTCTTTAATTAGCTTCTTCATAATCTAATTTGTTGCAATGCACCTGCATCAGCAGATGCCCAGTACTAAACGAGTGCAGGACTGTAGCCAAACAACCTTGATCAGGACAACTGTATTTAAGCACAAATATTCAATGAAGTACAACAAATATGATAAAATAAGTAAGGCTTTTATATTTTATTAATTGTTTAACTGTTTAGTCAACACACTATTAGAAAATAGTGAAAAATGCAACACAGTTAACATTTAATAAAAGATCAGTAAAGAGAATCCAAATTTTTTTCAAATTTGTTAATCAACTGCGTCAGTGCTAAAAGAAAACAGCTAAATTCATAAACTAAAATATAATCTGCGAGACCAAATGCTACTTTACATACACGGTGTATTAAGCGTACACTGTTATTGAATGCCAGGGTTGAACATCAGAGAAACAAACAAGCCACTTTGATACCAATCACTTCAAAAAGATGACTGGAAACACTCCATACAAACACTCACACACACAAACACACACGCGTGCACACAGAAACAGCTGTCTAATTAAAAGGTAGTGCAGAAGGAAGGTGAGGACGACCATGCACCAGTGTTTCCTTTAACGAGCTGGGCTCAGGCAGCAACAGGAGCTGGCTGGCAGGGAACAGAACCGAACACCGGAGGGAGAGGGGGGTGCGGGTAGAGCAGAGTGGGAGGAGCGGGGCAGATAAAAGGCTAGAGGAGAGGCTGTGTTTGAAGGATGAGAGAAGAGAATACTGGAGACATCCCCAGGGCAAGGAATGTCTTTAGATCTGAATTCACCTGCCGAGATGTTTTTTGACAAAAAAAGGAAACATCTCAACTGTAATAAACTCAAAGATGGAACAGTCCATTCAGAGCTGCCTTCAAAGACGCTTGAACGATGCTTTCTAACAGTGCATGTTCTTGTCTCTTTGTGCGTGTAAAAAAAAATTTATGTGCATCTATGCATAAAAGAGAGAAAAAAGCAGGGGGTACAAAGCAAGCATGTCAGTGGTAAGGCTGGGGGCGGGGGTAGATACAGTAAAATATTCCGCTGGATTTACAGCTGTATACTCCACTCTCTCCCCTTGCTCTGTGTTTGCACACAGATATGGATCCTATGGGAGCCACCATTAGATGAGCCAAATGACTGCCTCTCTGCCATATCAAAACCTTCTGCTTTTTTGAGCAGGCAAATGCTGTGCTCTGCCAAGCGAGGGCAGGTACAGCTGTGTCTGATTGCTCTCTTTCATACACACACTCACTGGCATAAATGGACAAGCGCACACACACACACACACACACACACACACACACAAAGAAAGATACAGTAGTCCATGGTGGCTGATAAGCCCAGCACATTTTCAAGTTTTGAAATAATATTCATGAAAGTAACTCTTTCCAGTTGCTCTTAACTATACCTTATTTTGGAAGGGTTACTTCCAGAATGAAATGAAATCCGTTTAAAAAGAAAACAAATCCAGATAGCATGACGTATGATGGCTGTTAACCAATAATCAATCATCAAAGCTTATCTGATCTATTAACAGTGATGAGCTACTTGTTTCTCTTTGACCTGTGGGACATCCAGCTTGCAGATAAGGGAGTCAAATGGCCAGTAGCTTGATAATTCCTTCAGCATTCACAGTACACATTTACAAAGGATTGATTGTCACTGAAGGTCAAGCTATGAGTAAGGGCACTCGTGACAACTGCTATGCTGTCTATCAGAATGTCCCCTGCTTTAATGGTCTCTCTTGCTATCTCTCTCTCTCACACACACACACACACACACTGCACACACTTAGAAACAAGCAAGTAGACACACAAACACCCACGAAGCATCACATGAAGTGAACTAATCATACAGACAGGCCGTAGTGCAGCCAATGTGTTTGCTAGCTATGGGTAGTCTGTACAGTGTTGCCATGCACATAGTGGATTATTTGTGGTTACTTCAGAGACCCAGTATATATTCACTCACACGTCCTTACACAGAGACACAAAGTAATACACAAATACCACAGATCTACCCTAGAACTTCTGTCTGGGTTCTGTCTGTGTGTGGCCACAAATCTGCATTTGCTTATATTTGTGCATTTACACTAGGTATCTACAGTGTGCTCTAGAATGTGTCTGTGTGCTTGTTTGAGGCTATATTGTGCAGCATGGGGGCAAACAGGCAGCTGAGTGGAAGGAACACAAGAGGCACAGAGTAAAATTGGATCTGACAGTCTCCATTGGTGCTAGTGGAAAATTTGACTGTTCCCTTCAAGTGGCATGGGGATTTCATATTACAGGCTCCCTCTCTCTGACAATACACTAGACAAAACAAGGTTTACAGAAATGGCCAAATGTTAAGTGAGGAAAAAAGGGGAAGGGCAGTATGGTTATTGAGCTGGAGCTCATACCTCAGTCCTAGTCTCTGTCTCTTGTGACAGGATATATCAGCATTGTTCAAATGCAAAAGCAGCCCTACTGTTTTCTGATAAAAGCATGTGAATCTAAAGTCTGGTTTAGGAGGATGTGACACACAGGGGAAACAGGGCATTGTGAATGAATCTTAATGTACTCTAAATCAGAGCAAAGCCTTGAAGGGCTGCATGGGGCTGCTGTTTATTCCTGTACTAAAGTCAAATCTCCACAGGCATAGCTGTGTGATGCCTGCTGGTACAGGGAATCAATTCTTAAGAGACCTTGTGGTGACAGAAGGGGAAATCACAGTGGTGTCTGAAAGTCATTCCAAGAGGGGTTTGAGGTACACATCAAGGTTTTTGCCACTTTGCTACTTTGCAAGGCCTCAAGCTAGGGACAGAACAAGAAGTGGATAACTCCTTTAAACACTAACAGGAGTTAGGAGTAGCTGAAGTGGCAATGCTGAAGGTGATCAGAAATGACTGTACCCGGCATTAGAAATCGTTTGTGCCACAGCAAAAAAAGAAAAGGGAACCAAAATTTATGTAAGTGGGATAAGAAATACCTTAAGAGTCTAAAGTTAGATTAAAAAGGATTCACATCTGATGCTACGTCACTTTCAAACTCTATCCATTAAAAGCTAATTAGCTGTTGTTATGGCTTACTGCTGGGTCTGAGGACAGTGCCAAATATAGCATAACTTGCAGGCCCCCACTTGCATCTGCAAGCATTCAGCTGGAAGCTGGGCAGTCAGTCCAAGGACACAAGACTCGAAGGTTATTCAAGGGCATTTTGGAGGCACAGGGATGTGAGGAACTGTCCATGTCAACTCACACAGTGGGACAAATCAGGCCTGTAATATAAGACTGCATAGTCCAACCCTTTTCAATGGAACATAAAAAATTCCATTTGTTAGGTGGCAGTGGAGAGGAGAAGAGAGAAAAGGAGAGGAGAGGTGAGATAAGGGAACGCAGGTTAGGTCTGAGGACCCAGATCAATATGAGCTAGCCAGAGCTCCTGCCTGAAGCAGCCTGACACAATGAAAGAAATGAAGAGTGACAACCAAATGTCCAGACTCTCAGCACCTCGCAGTTCTGAGGGGAGACAGAGCTTTTGTGCCGCTCTCCTCTAAACCATCTGGAACAGCACGTCACTGGCTTTAGACCACATCAGATTTCTGTGAAATACAAGGATGCAAGGCTGATTTCAGTTTTAAAATGTGTTTCAAATCAGTGTTTAAAGTAGTAAAGACAGAAAACAGGCATAAAAACAAAAGTGGTAACTAGTAAGATGAAGTATCATCTACCTGTGTCACTTTAATATTTTTTTTTATTTTGACATTAAATATGTGTCAGACATACGGGCAATCAGTGTGTGTGTGTAGTCTGGCGTAGTGAAAAGCACCGCACAACTTCAGAATGAACTATTTCAACCCCTGTCATTTCCTCTTAACATAATAAACTGGTGACCGCCACAGGCCAAAATACTGAAGTGTCTGTATTTTTTGCTTTAATTATAAGTTAGAAACAATTGTTCCCCTGTCAGTAAACTGGATAAATGAACAGTTTCACTGTTCAGAAACACCCAGGACAACCTTTGTACTCTACATAAGAGAAGGACAGACAATCTACAAAACATCCAATTTCCATCAAGAAGGTGAAGAGGAAACAAGCTGAGGAAACAATGTAATTTTATAAATATATGACAGTCCGGTTGATAATCAACATACGTACAACATACTTTATGTGTAATGTGTCTATATAAAGGCCAGGTCTCTTTCTGTGTGGAGTTTGCATGTTCTCCCTGTCTTCCCTGTGTTCTGTCTCTATATGTCCAAACCTGTCCTGTCATAGACTGGTGACCTGTCTAGGGTGGACCCTGCCTTTCCCCCAGTGACCACTGAGATTGGCTCCTGTGCGCAGTTAGGATAATGAACAGAAGGATGGATGTTAATATCATCTGTACCCCATCAAATTAGTTGAATATTTTGATGAAGTGCAGCTGAGAGTGCAAAAGGAGCTTGTGCTACCTCCAGCCTAGCACACAAACCATTTAAATCCCTTCCTCCCTCTGTGCTTTTATTCCCCAGATGTAATTACAAGCCTGGTGAGAGTGGCTACTGTGGCCTAGGCAGCCTGCAGAACACAGCATCAACACCAAAACTCTGTGGGATCAAAAGACAAAGCTGTCTCTCCAAAGCACCTACGCACCTCAATGCTCCATAGACTGTCTCTTCCAAGCGACACCAGACTAACCCCATGTTATCAGCACCACTGGCTCCTTCGCTTTAGCCCCAGGCAGGCAGACCTGGCCTGCCTGATAAAGGCTAAAAAGAGGATCTTACTACTGGCCTGTATTATCACATTCATATACACATTATGCATACATGCACACATACACACATGCATGGACACACTACCACCTACTGCGACAGAGATTTGAGACAATGAGGATGGTAAGCCCCAGTAGTGCAGCATGATGAAAACCAAATCCCAGGAACATTCCTTTCCGCATCGCATGCAAGACACACATGTCTCTTGGAGCCACTGTGTCCCTGTTTTGGACGTATGTGTGTTTTTACACAGACACACATACACAGACAGAAGGATCAAAACCAGAATTGTCTAATTACTTTCCTTGAATCCAAATTTCACCTCAACCGTATAGCAGAGCTGCAGTGATGACATTGATTTTCGGGTAATATGGACTACCAAACCAGGCAGACAGAGAAATAACGCTGAGGACAGATCACTGTGTTCAAATGCGCTCCTGGTTGTAGAGAGTAGGGTGTGGCGCGGATGAGACAGGAAGAGATGATCAGGAAATAATCGCTGCTTTTAAGGGATGTTTTCCGGGAGATGCTGGGCCACCTGCCAGTGATGCCTCCAGCTGTGAGCACACGCCACAGGGCTCTGATTGACAGGGAGGGTAAATAGTTGCTAGCAGGGGCCCCGATTGTATCTCTTGCCTCTGGCAGAATAGAAGCCAGAATGGAAGGGTGATTGGCTTTTGTTACAGCCCTTCAGCCACAAATTAAGCTAGCATCTCAGCTGAGCCATCCAATGACGCCATTTACTGCTTTACAACCCATCCTGTGCCCACAAAAAACAAACACACATATGTCTGTGCTTCTTTAACAAAAGCCTTCAGAAGAAAACATATCTTAATGGAGAAAGATACATTGAGGTAAAAAGGAGGCAGAACTAGACAGAAAGAGGGAGCAGAGAGGGGGATATGTTTACCAAACACTCTGCAGGGTCTGTGCTGGAATTTGAAGGAATGATTTTTCTGGAATGCCGGTTGTCTTCAGGTCACGCAATGTAAGAAGGGGGATTTGCCAGCGTAGGAGGAATATTTGGCTGTGCTACACTCTCCCCAGGACAAGCTGAAGCTAAAAGAAGGTGCTCCAGGTGTGGGAAACTTTGTATGCTAAGCAATAGCTGAACAGTGTCAGCTGACTCAAAGCAGACAAATGAGCACCAATTGAGTTCTACTCACACCAGTCAACGCAAGGATGATAGGAAAAACACCAGTGTGGCTTCAAACAAAGTGGATTTCTGTCTGTGTTAGATTGGCCTCTTCACACTGGAGTGATGGAGCAATCCCAGACCACTTTTTCACTGCCATTGAGTGACAGGATGCAGGCTTCACAGCCATAACATGCGCTTAACTGCTGCTTAACAAAGGTGAGCAGACAACTTTAGAGGGCCTAAGGAAAAGGGAGCAGGGAAAGGGGTGGAAATGAAAAAGGAGGGGTGGAAGGGAGGAGGGGATTAGAAGTACAGCTGAGCCAACACCAACAACTATTACATGAGTCATCCCACATCTGCAGCTACGAATGGCTTGGGCCTAAACTAAGGTGGACTGTAACCAGAGCTTAGCAGACGTTTGAGCAATAGAGTGGACACGCTGCTAAACACTACTACAGAATGTACGCTGGAAGACAAATATGACTTTTTACATTACAGTTCCCATATATTGCATTAATTTATACATCTGCGCTGTTCAAGATAGGCTACGTAAATGGCCTACCCTGTTGTGAACATATATACCTTTTGCAATGGTGTATCTGACAATAAGTACCAGACAATGTTCTAAATGAATTTTGTTAGATTTTTTGCCACTTTAGTACATTTTGAGTACTACACAAAGACAACCTAGTTTAATGCCACTAACCCAGACATACAGTGCTGTGAAAAAATATTTGCCCCCTTCCTGTTTTTTTTTGTTTTTTTTTGCATATTTGTCACACTTTAAAGATTCAGCTCATTAAACAAAATGTAATATTACATGAAGATAATCCCAGTAAATACAAAATGCAGTTTTTGAGTTTATTTATTAATGGAAAAATGCTGTCCAGCGGCCTGGACCTATGTGAAGAATAAATTGCCCCCTTCCTTGAAAAATCATGAATGATTAACCACATTTTTTGGAAAGCTGAATCCAATTTCACTTGCCACACACAGGCCTGAATACTGTCAGAACTGTTGAATCAAGAAATCATTTAAATAGAGTCTGTCTGACAAAGTGAAGCTAAACGGCGTCAAAAAGCAGCACATCATGCTGCAATGTAAAGAAATTAAAGAACAGATGAGAAACAAAGTAATTGACATGTATCAGTCTAGAAAGGGTTATAAAGCTATTTCTAAGGACCCCAGGGAACCACGGTGAGAGCCATTTTTCACAAATGGAGAAAGCTTGGAACAGTAGTGAACCTTCCCCTACCACAATTACTCCAAGAGCACAACAACAACTCATCCAGGAGGTCATAAAACAACCCAAAACAACAATTAAAGAACTGCAGGCCTCAGTTGAGGTCAGTGTCCATGGTTCAACAATAAGAAAGAGACTAGGTAAAGATGGCATTAATGGGAGAGTTCCAAGGTGAAAGCAACTGCTGACCAAAAAGAACACAAAGGCTTCACTCACTTTGACCAAAAAACATCTTGATTATACCCCGTACAAATATTCTGTGGACTGATGAGACAGACGTTGAACTTTGATGGAAGGTGTGCATCATGTTACATCTAGCATTTCATAAAAACATCATCATACCAACAGTCAAACATGGTGGTGGTAGTGTGATGGTCTGGGGCTGCTTTGCAGCTTCATGATCATGATCAAAATCCTTAAGGAGAATGTCAAGCAGTGACAGTTTGTGACCTCAAATGCAAGAGCACTTGGGTTCTGCAGCAGGACAATAGACTATTATAGGTTTTAGAGTGGCCTAGTCATACCCTGGACTTGAATCAGATTGAGGTGCTGTGTAGAGGTGGGAATCACCAGAGACCCCACTATATGTTATTATCGCAATACTTAACTCACGATACAGTATTATTGCGATTTTAAATGTTCTGCAATATACTAAGTATTGCGATACGTTATATTGTGATTATCATGTTTTTTTAAACTGCAAATTATGTCCATAAAGGTAAACTTTGTCAAAATACAATTAATGTATCAGTGGCTTGGTAGCTCAATGGGATAAGCATCAGACTGGGATGCAAAAGGTGGCAGGCTCGAATCCCAGCTGGACTCCCAACCCATCCCCCAGACAAGGTGTGTCCTTGAGCGTAACACTGGGTCAAATGCAGAAACCAAATTTCGTTGTAACATGTAAATGTAATCAATGACAATAAAGCTGATTATTATATTATCTAATAAAAAAGTCCTCAGTCTTTTCACAATCATTTTTATTGCTGATTGCTGTCTGTATTAGAGTTTACTCTAACTTAACTGAATGCAAATATGTGGACTAGTGTGCAATTACAATTATTTTGAACACTAAAAAGTTTGATTTGTTTTTTTAAATTTGTATACAAAATATCGATATTTGGTGTCTCTATCGCGATACAATATCACCACACACAAATATCGTGATACTATGCTGTATTGATTTTTTCCCCCACCCCTAGTGCTGTGGCATGACTTTAAACAGTCCACTCATGCTCGAAAACCCTTAATGTGGCTGAAATAAAACAATTCTGCAAAGAAGAGAGAGTCAAAATTCCTCCACAGCAACGTGAAAGACCCATTGCCTGTTATCACAAACAGTTGATTGAGGTTGTTGCCACCAATGGTGAAACAACCATTTATTAGGTTTAGTCGGCCAGACAGGTTTGGACAGTTTTTTTCCTTAAATAAATGAAATCACCATTTAAAAACTGCATTTTGTATTTACTTGGGTTATCTTTGTGTAATATTAAAATTTGTTTGATGATCTGAATCATTTAAGTGTGAAAATAAAAAACAAAACAAAAAAAAAAAACAATAAAATAAAAAATCAGGAATGTGGCAAATATTCTTTCACAACATTGTAAAAACCATGTGTAGTCATTCTCAGTTCAGTATCTACCCAAAAGTGTATCAACATGTATATAAGGTATGCAATAAACAACCAAAGTACACACTGGAGACAAACCCATGCAAAACTCATCAACTCCTGGAAGGTGAGATGCCAACAGAGTCCATAACAACCATAAAGAGATTTTTCTCTTGTGCACCTCTTCTGAGCTGCAGGCGTACATGTACAAACACACAAACTACACCCAGATACAGACAACACTGAAAAGGTCCCTTTTGTCTGCTCAACACTGATGAAAAGCTACCCACTGCGAACTTCAATCACACTGGAAAATGAGTTGGAGACGTGCTGTAACCTCAACAGTGTCATTAAGCCTGTCAGTCAGTCCCCTGGAGTGTCTGGAGGGGGAACCGCCTTCGGCCTTCTTGAGTGTGCCGTGTAGCCCTAAACTAGACCTGGAGGTATCAAGAGCCCCTACTGTACTTTATGTCTGGCACTAGCATAATAAAGCTATAAGATTATGGATTCTGCTTTGTATGTCCATAAACCCACAAATGTCAAACATCCAGACAAAGTAATAATGCATATTCTGATAGGGTTCAGGATAGATGATAACAAACAATATAATATGAGAAATGATAGCTGAAATCCCATCATATATGTTCCCACGCATTAAAACCCACTATGTGCACACAGCCACTCACATACAGAGACAGAAACACGCACAATACATAGAACAAGATAAGCCTCTGCATGCTGTCAGAGGCTGGTGTGTGATTGGCCTCTGCGGAGCTGCAGCTTCCCTCATCATTAACTCTTCAGAGTTAATGATGAGAGATCACGCTAAGCCGCTCTGAATGGTGATGAAGTCAAAACCGTGCCCATGCACATATTCACACATGCCTAACTTATTACACACAAGCCCACACATAACGGCAAACAGTCAATTCATCACTACAATCACAAAGCGTAATACAGACAAGCAGCAGTGTGCAGTCTGTAGAAGAAAGTCTGAACGAAAAGACACTATAATGTGTATGAACCACTTATTTTATGACCATTTTGCAAGAACATCACAAAGCTAAGAGTCACTTCTATCTTCAAGAGGTACTTTTCACTTTTTACAAAATGTTTACTACCCCACTTTTAGAATTTCATTGAATTAACAATGTATACTCATCAGATTCCCTTTCAGTTATTAACATGCACTCATAGCAATAAGCCTTATAAGCATCAGTGAGTAATGTGCATACCTCTTTAACTTGGGTTTCCTCCCCTGTGTTCTTGATCAAAGACAAGACAGCAAAGCACAGTGGTCTTTGTAGTGAAGTGTAAAATTATTTCTAGTGATGTTTCAGGTTGAGATTACAGGTTGGCATTACTGCTTCAATCATGCAGTCATTCTTTGCGAATGACTTTCTATTTATTATGAAACCAAAATCTATGTCCTTGTCCACAGTCATTTAACACCACTAATCACCCTTCAGTTTCAGTGTATGTGTGCAATTATCTATGGGTGTGTGTTTGGCACCACAAGAGAACCACATACCCCCAGCCTCAGATGGCTACCTTGCCACAAGTGAAAGAAAATGGCTAGAATTAAATCTGCTGACAGCACCAGCAATAGCTCCTAACGTTTCAAAATTGAGTCAGGCTACAATAAAATACCAGAGCAGTCTGTACCTCTAGGCCCTCTACTGAATATTTTACAACCTTGATTCCACTTGGTCCCTTTCTCTATTTAAGACAGCACATTCAAGAACTTTTTTGAGGCTGATGTGTGGCCAGCCGAGCTCCATCTCAACTGTTATTTAGAGACCATACAATATGTGCTGCAAGGTCAAGTATAAGCAGAACCCGTAGGTCTCCGTCCCTTCCTAAGATGGAGTACTTTCATTCCACTCACTTGAGGCCTCGTATTTTCTCTCCATTTTATTGCTTTCTCTGAGCACTTTCCACAAAGACACATTCCACCTCCTCATACAGACACAGGGCTCCCATCCAAGAGAGAGTGGGGAAGGTCTGGATACTGTGCCACAGGGACAAGAATGCTGATACTGCTGTAACTTGGGACAACAGCTAAAGATGAGAATGGAGAGAGACACAGAGAGAAAGGGAAAAAGAACAAGTCTCAGTGTGTGTAGGAGCTGTTAGGAGGCTTGAGTCGAGCCAAACTGAGGATCTATAATCCCCTTTTTGGCGTGATGTCGGGGAGTCTTGCAGAAGATCATTTCCTCATTCTGCAAAAATGCTGTCTCCTACATCCCAGTGTGTGCAGCAGCTATATATAAAGCAAACATCAAACACTTGTAGCTGTGCTGACCTTTCTCTCTATGGGAGACCCCTTGTTCCCTCCTAATACAAAAAACACAAATACATACACACACAACTGATCAAAACTCCACCACACCATCTGAATTTCACCTTATCTCTAAGGACAAGTCTCTGTTTTACAGATGGCCAGAGGTAAGGACTAATCTCGTTTTTATCTTCTATCTCTTAAAAGATCTAAGAAAAGGAAAGTACAGAAGGAGGATGGATCCTCTGTCAGTGACAGGAGAAAGTGTAGCAGAATAATGAGAGCACCATGAGAATGAACTTACAGTAGCTCCATCCTCTGTAACACAGTGACTCACTCCTTCGAACAGAAGGGCCTTTAACATAGGCCTAAGTGTGAGTAAGAAGACAAAACAATTTCCCCAAGGGGATCAATAAAATATCTATAAAAAACTGAAGAAGAGAAAGTATTAAATGTTGCTTCAAGCTCATCTTTATTCTGCGGTTTGTTTTAGCTCTCTGGACCATATTTGTCTTTTCTCTGATTGTGTGTCAGTAGTTTCATCAGGGTACTGAACATTCCTTATGGGAGTTCAGTCTTGCTAGAGTAGATATTTGGCCATATGCACAAATCAACAATCATTTCCACAGTCACACTTACTAATCAGGGCTAGTAATTGCTCCAGTCAGTGAAGACAGGGTTCAGCTGTGCCATTGCCCAGAGGAGATTGTTGGTCTATACCACTGGCTGTACCTAACTTCTGACCTCAGCTCCTAATCACCAATTAGCATGCAGCCTTTTGCTGCATATTGATGTAAGGCAAAGGGTATCAGCTCAGAATGCCTATTAAACTGGCTGAAAACAAGCAAACTACAACATCAACAAAATCCCAAGTTAAATGTCTGCTCCAGGGAACATCTTCTAAATGCAAATACGCAAATATTTTGATGCGAGCCAGTGTGTTGGTTGAGGGCAGTTGTGGAGGGACTTGTCTTGAATTTGTAGCTCTCCCTTGCCACAACAATATCTTTTTACCACAGAGCTGCTGACATGATTCATGAGCCAGAAGACTTGATGTGGTGTTGGTGTGCAGGCCAGATGAAATCCCTTCAGTCCACTAATATAGGTTTCTGTGTTGGGGTGTTCTTTACAAGTTACTGTAGCTAAGGAGCCATTTCACACTACTGGGCTAGAAATAGGTCTTACTGTAGCTAAATCAACCCTACCCAACCCTTGTCACTGGAGACAGCATTACACCGTACACACATACAGTAATTCTACACACATACATTTCTTCTCTGCCTCTCTCTTTCCTTTTCTCTCTTTTTTTTCCTTCATTTCCTTCATAGTTACCTTGCGTGGCACTCCCTCTCTCCTTTTGCACCCCCCCCTCAAGTATGTATCTTTCCCTTGCTCCTTCTCCTTCTCCTTCATTAAAATGGACTTCCTAAAGCCTCCATTCGTCTTGCTGACAGCTTCACTATTGATCGGGCTGGAGAAAGGGATGCAGTTCCAGAGCTTTAAATGGCTCTCTGGCCAGCCTGGATGAGAGCTGTACTGGACTGGGGCCGGAGGCAAAGAGGAGGAGGAAGTGGGAGGTTTAACAGGGAGGTCTGCCCCGACTCTGGACTTGTGCATTTTTGGTCACCAGTGAATAACACTTAGATTGGAATTTACATAAACATGACTAACCAACTCTGTAATAAGGATTGCTTTGATGAGATCAGATAATGAATTAATCTCAGAGGTTGAAAACTAACACATTAGCCAGCCTCTACGGACCACTTTCAAGCTCTCCTGAAAGTGAGAACTATAATGGACGAAATGGTGTGTTTCGGTTGGCTACACTTACATGCAATTCATTTGAATCAAAGCCATGCAAACTAACGTTCTGCTGGCTGACGCCTTTTATCGGGCTCCATCCCTTATCATCAGCTATTATCTATTGAAGATGAGCTGGCGCATTCTGTCTTTGTCCCTCTTGCTACGTGACATCAAATCCCTCTGCCAAGATAAATGATTGGACATTTGATTTTCTTAATCATTAGAATCTCTCTGGTGTACTCAGTGTCCTGTGGTGCAGCGGAAACCGCAAGAAGCCTGCTGGATCCCCTCCTCCCTCTGATGAGCACTGTCTATGGGACTGTTGGTTGTCATCTATAATCATGTAGTGCACCACAACAGGGTATCTGAAAGCAAAGGAGTCTCCTGTGACCGTGTCACTGTTTATTTGTTATCTAATCTGTCCCGCTGTATTGCCATTGATTGAAGCAGCAAGGGAGAAAAAGATAGACAAGGTGTAATATGCAAGACAAATTATTCAACTTCCCAACTGTGCATGGTTCAATCTACACAAGGTACTGCAGTGATTAGATTAAGTTCTTTTTAGAGTAGCATTAGCAGCAGGGCTTCTGATGCTTGCATACTGGTGCTTTAAACAGTAAATGTAGAAGTGCATACAGCATTCAAGCTTGTAAAGCTAATTTAAAAATCCAAGTCCCTGATGGCAAATAACATTGGATCGTGTCTGCTCTTTCAACAGGCCACACTCACACAAGATATGGGGAGATTCTGTAAAATACAGAAAATAGAAGACAAATGGTGATATAGATGAGGAAAAATTTATGATGAGAAAGGTGTGAGATGGAAGAAATGCAAAGGAAGCAAGCGGAGGTTAAGGCTAAGGAAAGGAGAGATGGAGCATGGGGCACGGAGGAAGCAGAGAAAGAGAGAGAGAAGGAGGCAGAGAAGCAGAGAGCAGTAGTCGATAACACAGCAATCATTCATCTCTCTGACAGCCTTCCAAATGCTCCTCTGGGGGAGACACAGCGCTGCGTAACCTCAAATGCACAGCATAAACACACACATGTCTGCATACATGTGCATACACATACAGAGGAAATACATGTTTATGACTTCATGCTCTGGGTCAATGGTATGTTGCAGGACACAGTAGGTCAGTACATACACCATTACATGGCAACCTGTACAAGCACAAATCACAGCCGCAGGCATCAGTTACACATTCACACATGTTTATGCTTGCTCTCTCTCACATGCAAACATATAAGCGCATTCACTGGTTTGTTAAAATGATGTGTATGTGCTGCACCAATATGATCAAGAGCAACAAACCTAAAGGGCAGTTCAAACAAACCTATAAGGTTGAAAACAATCTAAAATTGTACAGACAAACATTTTACAGTCCTACATTCTCAGAACTCTGCTTAATATTTCATGCAAACACACTGAAAGGTTCCAAGACAAACATGCACATGAACAGGACATGACACGTTCACACAACATTGAAGTAAAGGAACACAGATGCGTGACACACACATACAGTAGACACACACAGAAATCCTTGTTTCCCAGTTGTGGTCATGGCCCATTGGCTGATGCCTGCTCTCCATCTTTCATGATTCATGGCTAAGCGAGCTGCTGTAGAGCAGTTCTAAACCACTGGACCAAGGAGAGCCTGTGTGTCATTAAGGCACAGCGGGCTGGACATGCTGTTAGAGTCCTTGCACCATGGCCCGCTCTGTGCCGCAGTCTAGCACAACAGGAGGCAAGGCAGCAGGTACTTCTGTACATGATACTGCTGCTCATAGTGGTTTTACTAGAAAAGTAATATCAACAGCTGAGAGCATTAATATTTCAGCTAAAGAAGCCCCTTTAGTCACCCCCCAAATCCTCCTTAATCAGCAAAGCAGCCGAGGCAAAAACAGACAAAGGTACTGAATTCCCCCCTCTGCCATCTATTAATGCTGGGAAGGTGGTGGAGGCACACTCTCCAATTACTTCTTAATGATCTCCCCCTCTAGTAGAGTGCTGACAAACACTGACAAACTGGGAACCAGACAAGAGGAACACACAAGCTCTTTTTTTGCACCTCGTATTCAGAGGCTCAACTTTTGCCCTCAGCCAGATGATACTAGCTAGAGTCCAGCAGGACCCATACAGCCCCAAAGTAGCAGCAAGATAAACACCCATGATGAAATAGTCCATTTCACTTTCAGAGTGAGGGGCAAGTGTGACTAAATTCCTTTCAGCAGATGGAGTTGGAAAGAAGGAGAGCATAGATAAACAATGTCTGAGCTAAAAAGGAGAATAGCAGTAAGTGTCAATGGAAAAAACACTGTTTGTATCCTTTATACTTTTCCCTGATCATGATTTCCATTTCAACTTGGGGTAGGGGGAGTCAGCAGCGGAGACTCTTTTTAACATCACATACAGTAAGACATAATTACAGAGTGCACCGCTGCCAGCCCGCCTCAGTTTCTCCTAAACACTCACACCCCAAATTAGGGGTTACCTCCTTCTAGTTAAAACTACTACTTAAGATGAAAACGTCACAGACAAACACAAGGGACGGGAAAGGGAGTATGGAGAGGAAAGACCTAGTTTAACAGCTTTTTCTCACAATGACAGAGAAAGCCTTTGTTAAAGAAGGTTACTGCTGGCAGGCCTTCAACAAAGCCAGGTGTAGCAACTGGGACAAAAACAAAAGTTGTAAAATACGCACACAGTTAGAAAGACTAGGGATTGTTTATGTTCTATTTGCAGTATATATGACAGCTGAAAACCTGCTTAGGATATTTCCAAAAGGCAGCAAGTTAAAGAAAAACATTAACTTCCCCGCTGACCAATGACCTCACTAGTTTGGACTGCAGCTCCCAGTCGCGGATGACAGAGCACTCACTCTTTGAGCTTTTCCCCAGTTGGGCCATCTTTTTCTGTTTTGTTTTCTCTTTTTTTCAAGTTTTCATCTTTACAGATGAGTGTCTTGGTCAGATTCATGCCAATATATTAGTGTTACTGAGTCTGCTGCTCAGCCACAGCCAGTGGGCCAACACCATGCCTGGCTCTTCTTTTTTCTGCTGCATTGTGCTGCAAAGAGACACAGTAGAGATTTTCTATCCTGCTTATTAGAAGATGAAAAGAAGCCCCATGCTGGACACTGGTAGTGTACTGCTACTTGATTTATAGAGAACACTCATTTGGGATCTCTGTTTCTTGTCTCTCTCTGTTCCTTCATTACAAACATGCCACTATTCACTCTTTAGTACCTGAACTACTCTTGTAGTTTAACCAGAGTTTGTTTTGTTCTGGTTTCAGCATTTGTAAAAGTGTGCATTAGAGTCTTTTTTGTGTTTAGGCTGTCATTTCTTATGGTTATTTTACTACTGTACTAATGAATGTAGGGAATGTTCAACATGGCAAGAAAGACTAGTGGTCAAATGATCATGAAATGTCATTAACAAATTCTCATTAAACAGGTAGGTTTTTAGCAACCATATGCTCAGATGTCAGCAATTACATTCATAAGTAATTTTATTAGAACAGTTTGGCTAATGGACAAAAAAGACTATTAATAAACTTCCTTTCAAAGGTGGCAACTTTATCTAATATAAGAAAAAATGGGCTAACTAGGCTTGGTCTTACACACACACACCCACACACACTCTATATGAAGTTTATAGAGTTCATTTAAATGCGTCTTATCATCTTCCAGGCTTTTGGTCCACATGATCAAAACCTGAAGCTCAACAGAAACACAAACCGCATTGCATGTCATATCAAAGCCACATGATCTGCTAGGTATTTTTATAGCACCAAACATTTCACTATGTACATAATTTCATGAAATTCTGAAATTAAGGCTGATTCAATTCACATATGACACATATTCTTTAGAGCTAGTAACTGGAATCAGTTCCACTTGTTCTATTTAAGTCTCTTCACTGTCCTCTGCACACTCTGAAACTATAGGCTGAGCAGTCAGAAACTACATCCTGTCCCTGGCCTCTTGGAAGTGACCTCAGCTTCAGAAAGGCCAGATAAAAACTCCACATCAGAAACAAAAACAGTGGGCCAGCTGTAATGAGCTATCCGCTAGGCTCCAGTGTGTTCTGAGGGAGACCAGGTGGTGTGACACACATATGACTCTGATTAGGGGGCCTTCAGATGAACAAAAGAAGAAGGGGGGCAGTAGGGTGGGGTGTTGAGAACCAATCAGAAACGTTTGTGTATGATGCAACTATTAGTGGTGTTCAATGACCTCCCCCAAGCCCTAGAATACTCTGGCACTCATACAGTAAGTGGTCTATTTACCATTTATGTGTAAGCAATGGGGGAGCGGTTTGGGTACTGTTTTGCTCTAAGAAGCAACATGTGAGCAGCAGGACAACAGTGTCTGAAAATGTGATGTGCTATGAATTTAAGCGGCTTGATACTGATACACTAATAGTACACTGCAAGGTCAAATGCCATTGCAGGCAGAAAAACAAATGTGAATACTTTACAGTATATGGTAGTGGGTGTGTACACACACTTGTACACATGCTCACTAGTTATATAATGTAGTGATAGGTGGGCCAGTTGCTACTATAGTACAGTCAGTCATCTGTGAAACAGTCAAAACCTGAGATCAGACACTAAGGACCTTGCCTGTGTCCTCTATTTCTCTCACCCATCTCTCTCTCTAACCTCATTACTTGACAGAGGTTTCTGGCACTGCTGTCAGTGGACTCATAATCATACTACCTAAAACTGTGGGAGGGAAAGACATCAAGGAGACCTCTGGCCTCATTCTTCAACCATTAGTTTCATCCGAGTGCATTGTGTTGAATTTGACTGGTCTGTTTAAATGTCTCTTGATATCAGGGAACACAAACATGCAGGCCTGCCGGCCTGGTGGGGAGGATAAGGAGTGAAGGGGAAGCGGAGGCCATTCTTCTCCTCGTGTGACAGGAATTGTGTTGGAACAAGCACCTGTCACCCCCCCAGACCCCCAACAAAGACCACAGAGGTTGGACAGAGAAAGAGAGATAAAGGAGAGTGAAGGAGAGAAAAGTTGGATGAATCTTTCTCTCTAATATCGCTCACTCTCCTTCATGTTCTTCTTCCCCTCCCTCCCACTCTTTCCTCTCTCTCTGCCCCATATTTGAACATCTTAATCTGTCTAAGTTAGAATCTAAAACAGGTCTATGTTACAAAGTCCCATACTTACTGTTACATGAACCAGATAAACATCTGCATACTATAAATAGCTTGCATTGATAATAAGGTGAACCAGCTGCTAAGGCTATCCTGTTGGCCTTTACTTCAACTACCTCACTCTCTCCTCCCCCATCACCTTCATCAGTTCCCTGCACCAACTTAACAACCATTTTTTAAATAGACAACATCTTTATGTCCTTCAGACTCCTCCTTCAGATATCCTCTAAACAGCCAGAACAGAGGTTTGCTGGGGCACATTCCCACACCTACAACATACCTCTAGAAAAAAAAAAAGAACCACGACCTCAATTCACTGTCCTCCGCAATGACAGTTAGCATGCTCTGGCCATTTTAAAAACGGATGCAACTACTTTCAAACCCACAGTGTGCGTGCTTCTTACCTCTCTGTCCTTTAGCTTCATGGCCAGAACCAGCTGGTTGCGATGGTTGGTCAGCGCTTCACGGTAGTTTCCCTTGGAGAAGAATGCCGAGCCCAGGTTCCCATGAGCGCGACATTCCCCTGCTTGGTCACCTGGATAGGAAAAACCAAAAAGAGATGAAAAGACCCACCAAAGAATATTTACAGTACAGCCCACATGATTACAAAGCAGCTGGTGTTTATATCACATCATCCCACTGCCACTGTTGAACAGCGATGTGATGAACCACATCTATGCCACCAACATGCCACAGCACCCTTAAAAGGAAAAGCGGACATTATAAGTTCTCCACAGTAGAGCGGCTTCCCTGACAGCTGCTAGTGTTGATCTTAATGCTCCAGAGAGTGAGAGGGGAAAGCCTTATTATTTCTGCCTGACAGAAAGGCCCCACAGACAGGGCTAAAGTAAAGCACAAGTCTCTATGCTCTACCTGAGAACAACAGCTCCTTATCTCCAGCTGCTCTGCCCAGTCATGTGTCAAACTGTGTGGGGGTGAGAAGAGTGGAGCCAGTCTGTGCTATTCTCTTCTATCTTTTTTTTTTTTTTTTTTAGGTTTTTCCTTTCCTTTGCAGTCTTAAATCTTCTCTCTACTTCCTATATTACCTCCCACACAAGTGGGAGATCTAAATTACCTTGTAGTTTGGGGTAGGATGCTCAAATAAGGCGGAATACAAAGTGAATAATTCCCAATTAAACTTTGCATACACTGTTTAGTTATATGAACATATAAAAAAATAAACTGGTTTCTGCTTTAATTGAGATGCACAACAACAAGAATCCCCTAATAGTTCTGTCAAGATTCATACCAGTGCAGGTGTAGCATAATGTTAGCATGATAAAATGCTTATAAAGATCATTCTAACATCCTCGTGTTTAGTTGGTGTAACATTTACCAAGTTAGAATGCTAATTAGCCCAAGACTTTAGAAAGGCTCAGGCTTGGATGGATCAATTCAGGCTACTAAGTTTGCAGATTTTTTTTGTTCTTTCAGCCATTTATCAAGACAAAGCTTTGGCTTGTGAGGATATGTTAATTTTCTCAGCTTTATTTCAGTTTGAACTTCAAGATATCATCTTAGGCTTTAGCCACGGTGTGACTAAATGATTAACTGAAAAGGCGACCATGAATGAATGCTTGATTATGTAATTATTATTTCAAACATTATTATTCCATTTTCTGTAGTGTTTTACCTAAGGTCTTGGCCACCTCCAAGTCCTGTTGCATGTAGCCAGTGCTCTTCTCGGTGTTGCCTAGGGACCAGTGGGCACTGCTGAGGGCGGAGAAGACGGAACCGCGTAGCTTGAGGCTGCATGTGCCGATCTTCAAAGCGGCTTCCAGCACCACAACAGAGGCTGTGTGGTGGCCTGCTGTCAGCAGCTCCTGGCCAATCACAGACACCACCACAAAGGGACTTTTGTCCAGCTTCATTTTTTGCAGCTGCTGATAGGTGGGCTCGAGAGACTCTGTGCAGGAAGGACATGAGTGAGGCAGAGATTAAAAATAGACTCCAAATTATGCCAAACACAACCTTCTGCTGACATGGTGACTGAAAATGTCTGACGTTGAATGTGGTGACTGTGTTACATTCTTACAGACCCTGATAAATGTGACTGCTGTCTGAATTCAGATTGTACTTTTCTGCAGTAATGGTTGTGTTTTGTCTGCCTGGAAAAATGAAATCTGTAGCCAAGCAGAGTGACGGCTTTCACTGACAATTTGACAGTAACTCAACATACAAGCTGTTTTTGAGTTGCCTCCACCTTGACTGGGATAATCGTAGCGCTGCATATAAATGGCACAAGTTCAAGCCATCGTGGGCAACTGTCATTATATACCACAAAGTAAAATTATATTTCTTTCTTTTGTGTCAGTTATATTGTTGTTTGAGATAACAGAGAAGGCTAAGTGGTTTTTGATTGGGCAACTAATGCAGCATGCATGCACAACAGTGGCAGCAGCAGAGGAATGCAGAGCAAAGTAGACACACAAGGTGACCTTTGAAGGGGCTGAAAATGCACACAATGACATAAATCAATGTTGGGCCATGTGGGATTCAGGATCCACAGCCCCTCCAGATTACAAAGCCCTCTGGCAGACGCCAGCATCGAAGAACAGGAAGGAGGGGCAAAGGAGGCACACCCAGTGTATGTGTGTATGTGCCTCTATTGATGCATTCACTGACTGTGTGTCAGTGTATATTTGCATTCATGTCTAGGAGTGTATCAAGGGAATACTTAGTTCTCAAGGCCCTGTGTTTGCAAATATTTCAGAGCAGAGTTGCTACTAATTAGGTCAAAGCATGTTACAGAAGATTGCACGGTGTTACTGTGCCTGTACAAAGTGGCTATGTGTAGCTGCGTGTGAAGTCTACATTTCATCATGAAGCCCAAGCTTTCATAAACTGTTACTTTTATTTGTTTAGACAAACATTTAGGCACAACAAGCACAGTCACAATATCTGAACAAACTCAATAGTTCTCCAAAACATACACAGATGCTAATTCGTACTAACTCTCACACACACACACACACACACACACACACACACACACAATATGAGATGCTTCCCCATGCAAGTATTCAAAAGCATAAATGATGATGCTCTTTCAAGAGCATCGCTTCTGTTCAGCACTTGGCAGAATGTCGTGCTTACAGAGACAGTGCGTGCATATAATATCCATTCATAGCTTGTAATTGCCTTCAGAGTGACACCGAGACTGACTCATAAATCTAACAATGTTTTTTTAAAAAGGTGTCACGGCTGCTGCATTCATGAATGGGTAGTTATGACAACAGTCAAATGTGTTGTTTCACATACAGATGCACACACATGCTTAAACCATGCTTATATCAAGATATGACGCAAGAATTATAATCTCTACCTCACTAACCTGGACACAGCCAGCATGAACTCTTGGCCTCTTGTCTTTTAAGAGAAGGCTTTTTAATGTTGCTTTTGAATGTTACTCCCATGACTGTACACTTGGGAAATAAATTCATATCTGTAACGTATCACAGAGTTATTCTGCCTGCCACTTCAGTGGGATCGATAAAGCTGTGGAGTACAGTAAAAATGTTTTGACTATACTATTAGTAAAATCTGATTAGTTTTGGTCTTTTTGTTGCTTTTAGATGATAAATAAGATATACAAATAATATTCAGTGTTACACAGCAGCCTCTCTGATGTTCATATTGTTAAAGCGTCAAAGGCACTTTGCTCAAAGACACCTCAGCAGGACTAATGCTAATGAACACACGGTCCAGATCCTCCAGTTAAAGGACAATGTCTTTAATAGCAAGTGATCCAGGTTGGGTCAATAGCCGCCACACTGTGAAATCACCTCCCTTAGGGTTTATCTGGAGATATCTTAAACTGAACCCCCTTTTTAGTTAGCATATATGGAAAACAATCCAATAACTTACAGCAAATGGACCCTTTGCAGTCTCTTTGGACCCAGCAGCTGAATGAGAGACAAGACTGGAGCAGGATGTAAGATTATTACCCATGTGAATACTTAACTGTGAGAGTCTGATTTCCTCATTCCTCAGCTCATTCAGTGACACAGATGGTCATTGCTAAATTTTGGAGGAAAAACTGCTGCAAAGAAGATTTTGAGTGGGAGAGAAGAAGATGTAGATACAATAAGGTGTGTGAGATGAGACTGTACCAGTTCTCACTTATGTGTAGCCCTTTGTTGCAGGAAATACAGTAGGAGTCACGTGACAGCACAACAGCTACTTAACTCTGGAATAATAAGAAAAGGCTGATGTATGTATGGTTGAGTGGGAGTGTATGTGTCAGAGAGAAGCGGTTGAATTTTATATGGCACAGTAAGAATTCGGGAATTATACATATAATATTAAATTTACTGCAAAAACAAAGCAACCTTTGATGAATTCACCACACACTGACTCCTTGAAGACTCGCTTTGATAGTGTTCTCTCAGGTTCATTCTATTCCTTCCTCTGACTTATTTATTTGCCTTTTTTAGTATGAATATCAGGCGCTAGCTCTCTACACTCTGTGGCGAAAAATGAAACACAAAGATGCTTTAGGAAGACTAAAACCATCACAGTGTGTTGAGAAGTCTGTGGTACAAAAAAGGACTGAGTTGAATGAACACTGCAATCACAGCTGGATACAATTGGGTCTTTCTTTGCAACACGGCAACAGCATTGAGTTTATAGACATATGGAAATATTGCACCATTTACCCTACTGATATAGGAAAAGACTTTTTAGTGTAATTCAAATATTGTTACAGCCGAAAACAAGCAGGTGGTGAGGCTGCTTATTGCAATGATTACCTTCAAATACTGTATTTGAGGGCTTTTAATGAAAATGTACATGAATAACCACTTGTTCGGTAGATTTTCCAATGCTGCTTAACTTCAATTAAATTGGTGGGTGAGGTAATCACCGAGCTCAATCCTGGCATGAGCATGCTACAGTACGTAGCCAGTAAACACAGCTGGCAGGAACATGGTGCTCTTCTGCCTTGAAGCAGAGAAAAAACACTTGCCCACCTTTCACTTATCAGGGCGACTTTGGCTGTGTAACACTCATTATCCTCCCTGTTTGCTGGCGTAACATTGATTATCGTCCCCCTGTGCCAGGAGCCCCTCTGAGAGGATCATTGTTCTTAATCCTTTGACCTAGCTACCTCTCCTCAACACACCTTGAATCAGGTCCTCTGCTGGTTCCCTGGCACTGTGGGACATAGGGTAAACAATTAAGAGATTAAATGGCTTGGGCTAAATGTTGGTCTTCCCCTACTGAGAGAACCCATTCTAGTTCATGATGCTCAGGTCTGGGCTCACACCCAAGCCCTTTTCTTGTTTTGGTTCCAGTGACAGGCTTATATTCTCAATGTCGCTCACAATGTGGACTCTGCATTCCTCATTCTCTTTATTCTTGCAATATTTTTTTCTTCTGCGCTTGTACACAAATCCTCAGAGGAATACTGTCTTCAATCAAAGAAAAACTGATTCCTCACTGAACAAAGCCGCTCAGAGCTGCTGATCTCATTGTGCTGTTCAGTAAAATTGTGAGTATAAAACAAAGCCACATTTATTCACAGGAACAGTTTTTAGCACAGTTTGGAGGTGATGACAAAGCAAGGCGGCAAGATGACTCAGTCTGTGTTGGCAGTCAGTGCCATCCAGATCTGAAGCATATTAAAACCTCTGCAGTGGTCATCTGAGGTAAAATTGCTGCCAGGTTTGTTTTGAGGCTCATTAGGCTGGCCCACACTGATTACTCATGGACAATCAGGTCACTGCAGTTGGCTGATACAGATAGATAATAATGCATAACAGAAGGAACACATTTTAGTAACAATCTTGGCTTGAATAGGCTACTTATGAATCCACTCAGCTTCAGGAAAAAGGCTTACACAGGGCAGACACATACAATGGCATTAGTGTTGGATGCTCATTAAGATAACAGGCTATCTGTGTGTGTGATCAGCCCAACTGACAATAAGATATGCTGAAGCTGCAGGCATCAGGGCTAAGAGTCCGGAGGTAAGTATTTGACACCAACAGCCAGTCACAAAGGCAAAAAGACAGACAGATAGAGAGATAGACTGCCTGCTGTATGGCCAGAAAACTGACAGGTAAAGTCACCCCAACAAGCTTATTGACTGACAGAGTGCGAGGATTATCACCGAGACAGGCTTTTAGGCAACTGTAGGACAAACTGTGGAGGCAATGAGGCAGAAAGACAGTGACACCCATAGACATGAACATGCTGTTGGCACACACATACAAATGTATGCAGCTACTAAATTTCTTACCTCGTAGTGGTGACTTCATGGCGGCTTCTACCATGCCCACCAGTAGCTGTAGGCTTTTGGGGTCTTGGGCCAGCCCAGAGGCGAAGGCGGCCAGTGCGTCGGCATGGCGACCAAGGTACTGAAGGGCAACACCCTGTCGGAAGTATGCCTGTAGTGGAAGAGAGGTAACGGGCAGAGTCGTCAGGGCTCCAGTCTAATACGGCGGTATGGGTCTTTACACAAACACATTACCAGACACACTCGTTTCACGCCATTTGCATTTTTTCCTCATGAGCAGTTTTCAGAACATGGCACCTCTCTCCTTTGTATTCCCATAATAGAGTGATCACTGGGTTTTTTGTAATTGTTAATTGGATTATAAGTTTTACATAAATGCACATGTTACACTCTGGCTTGCTGCCTTTTTAGGAGCAACTATTGTTTTTCTATGCAATACTTTTTTCCTTCTGTTTGCTGTGGGAGTGAACTGCTCTGGGATTTCTCTTTGGCTGTGTTCGAAAAACTAAAAAAGGGGAATGAGAGAGAGCTACTTACTCAAGTCAATCTGTAATAAAAGAACACCCATAAATACTAGAGATTGTGCATTCCCTTTGTCAAGGCACAGTTGTAAAATAATAACACAACTGGACGGAGTCTGTTTTTGCCATATTTTTACATCACTTTACACATTACTTGTGTCATGTTTTTGATACATGAACGTTTCTCCAAGTAGACAAAAAATTAAATACATTTGTCATCCAGGCATTTATTTACAGAGCAGAGAAAGTCACATTGTTGCTAGCATAATAATTCAGCACCACTGAGCCATAAACTGCATGTGACTGCTGACATATTGCATCTTTCTGTGAGAGACTAAAATGTTTTGGAACATTCTTTCAGATTGAAAACTAAAACAGACGCTGTCTCTGGGATCCTACGTGCCAACAATAAGTGTGTTTTTTTCTTCAGCATGTCTATTTGGACTCACCAGAGAAAAAAGTTGTTTTATTCAGGGAAGTTTGTGACTCACTATGTTTGTATCTAAGGCCTGATCAGACAATAATCCTGGTGAGTTGTTAAAGCTGACTCTGGTCCCGTCTTACAACATCAACAAAAAGAGATGGAACTACATCCAGCTCACTATTCACAATCCAAACCACTAAATCTTCCCTAGAGAAAGCAAGTGGTCTTTCAGAATAGTCATATCTAGACTCATGTGTCAGAAACACACTATTACAGCAACAAAGCATGTGGGAAAATGAGCGATAAGCAATGTGTGAAGCAAAGAAACAACAGACCGGCTAAAATTTAAACTGTCATGTAACAGTCCTAACCTTTCCTACTAGGGTTGTTTTGTGTGTTTGTGCTGCCACCTGGTCACCTCCTCACCAAGTAGGCAGTCACCCCACACTCCACTCACAGCTTCCAAAAGGGCTAATTTGCCATAAGCATCTAAGAGGCCTTTTCATTAGTCCTCCCAAGCTTCTCTGTTAGCACCACTAGGAAGTGAGAAAGGCAGGGAGGATTAGGGAAAATGAGACATGACATCAAATTTATAGAGAACAGTAATTAATTTTGCTTCTGTCCAAGCCCCCCACTGACTACCAATCTCTCTCCAGACCTGCTGTCCCCCTCAACATTTCTGCCTTCCTTCCCTTGCCATCGCAACTCCATTGAAAATGACGAGGACAGAGATTAGATTCAAAGCATTAACCTTTGTTCTAACACTGTTATTATATGACTGGAGCGTAGGCCAGGGTATCCGCTCAATATTAATTGTATTTAGTGGTGGTGGCGTTTGGGCAGGATGCACTAGTGAGAGTAGAGAGGCCCACAAACATTTTGCCCAGGGGAACAGAAGACATTTAAAAGCACCTCTCCCTTTGATTAGATTTAGCCTACAATATGACTGGTCTCCCAGTGATCTTTCTCTAATTCTCTTAAGCGGTGTGCACTGAATGAGACAACCTAGGAACACGTACAAGAGAAAGATATATAAAATAAGACTCACTTCAAACAAAAATTGGCATACTCTTTAATCCTTTTATTTTACCCTATCATGTCCTACATAAGGTTAAAAGATAGACTGTGCAGAGAGTGTATTAAAATACTGCAAGCATAAGCATGAGAATAAAAGCATAAATGAAAGAGACATGGAAAAAATGACAGAATCAATGTGCCGTACAGACTTACAGGATTTTTTTTCTTCCATTAATCTCTCACTGCTCCCCAAATACATCATGTGGTGGCACAAAGACATACACACACAATATAACCTCAGCCTCTGAATAATCCAGCAAACCAATTCAACCAGTGCTGCACATAAAACAGAGGGTTAACATGGATTTACATTGGAGTAACTCAACACTAATTCAGGACAGCACCGAAAGTGATACTGATGAGACACTAAAGATAAAATGAAGCTGATATATTTATGCAAAAGCCTGTATACTGTCGTATAAGGGAGCACAAAACAGTATATGCCAGGACAAAAGTGCAGCAATAACACCAACAGGCTGGCTATGCTATTGACATGAGGCATTTCGCTAAAAGGAGAGCAAGGTTTTACCCTTAAAAACACATTTTTTAAATCCAATAATTATTATATATATATAGATATTTATTAAAAACACAGCAGCATCTGCTTAGGGCTGCTGCTACAGTGATTAGCACAACCTCTAGCTTTCAGCTAGACTGAGAAAAAAAGTGAAAGAGATATAGAAAGAGATGGAATTAACAGGAAAAGAGAAATGTCCTGTAATGTGATCTGTCGCAGTCTTATACAATATGACATCAAACCAAGGCTTCAAACAATGTGTTTTGCCCAAAATTCTATCTTGGACTAAATTATAGGACCTTCCTACATTTCTGCCTCCTCTATTTAATGCAGCAATGTGCTGATACCACAGAAGAGCGGCTTCAGTAGGAAGGTTCATCGTTTTTAACCCGTGGGTAAATTCTAGGAGTGCTAATGCGCATGTGTGTCAGTACATGTGTGTTTTATGTGTGTGTGCGCAAAAGAGAGAGGGCGAGAAAGAGAGAGGTTACAAAAGACATAAGAATATGAAAGAGGATAAAAGCTTTTCTTGTTTCTCGAACATTTTAATATTTCATGAATGCTTGTTTGATGTAGTTTTAAATATTCATGTTTCTATGCTTAGCAGGAAGAGGGAAATGATGCAAAAAAATGTTACTCACTCTGCTACACTGTGGGGAACCGGCATTCTCCATGTATACACAAACAAGCTTGTGCACACCACAGTCACATATACGCTCTCTTTCCACACTAACAAGACACTTACAATGAAACATGGACAATTTTCTTTTAAAAGACAGCTCTGATGTTCACAATAAGACCCACAGACAGAGCAGATTAACAGAAAGTTCACACGATTATGATAGGGAGTTTGGGTCCTTAGGAGATTAATGCCTCAACATACGTATGTCCTTGCCCCCTTCTTAGACTTCTCCTCAGTACACTAACCCCAAGGGTGTCCTTAGCCCCTGGGAGCACGTCCGTGTTTGTGCTCGTCTATCCTTGTTCAAGATCTGGGCGTAACAAGCTTAAATAAGCAATTCACTGAACCACTCAACTCGCTGTGCTATCACACCAAATAGATATGACCAATAAGCAACAGGAGTATGATTTGGCCTATGGCAATGACGAAGTACTACGTTTACACAATTCTGTCTGAAACTATTGTACAAAGTTACTTATTACACATCTCGAAACTGTATGAATGCTTAGAAAAACATACTGGCTCCCATAAATGTGAAAAACCTTGTTTGGCCAATAGGTTGCTGCATATTTCCACGAGCCTACATGTATCCTAGTGCTTCCAAGACAACAGACTACGATACCTTACAACAAACTGCAGAGTAAATGTATAAACGCTTTGTATCAAGGGCAGTGGAGCTGGAAACCTACTTGTATAGTCAGGCTATTTACAGACAGTTGAAAGTTGTTTGCTGCCACACATTCACAGTTGTAAAATCTCAACCACAATGATGTCTCTCTAAGCAAACAGCATTACATCTGGTTCACAGTGCAGGCACCCTGTCGTTGAACCGACTGCTCCGGTAGCCAAATGCCTTGTGCTGCTTGCTGCGGCCTGATCGGTGATCAGCAATAATAGAGATGCTCTCAAATGTGGAAATCAATACAAGCTGCGTAAGCTCTGCTTACACTGTGCCACACCCTTTACTGCTACAGGATACGCCTGCTGCAGATGGTTTCTGATCACACACAGAGCAGTTGGTGCCAATACCGAACCCCTGCTAGCAACATAATAGAACCCAAATCAGACCATCAAATAGAGACAGCAGGCTGCAAATACACAAATACAAAGTGAAGAAAAATGCATCAATAGCTCTTCAAAGAAACCACTCATCTGTCTCTAACAAACATGTATTACTTGAAATCAGCTTTCCACACAGACCAGGACCTTAGGATGAGATTAACACTAATGGTGTGTCAGGAACAAAGGGATTGTCGCCCTTCAGCCCTCTGTTTCTTGACTCTTTAACTAAAAATGTTGGTGCCTGGTTTACACTGTGACCCAGAAATGTTATGTGTTGACCAGCGCTTAAGACAAGTGCTCCCATCATCCCTTGCACATCTCTGTCCCTATACTTTCAAGGTGACATAGTCGATGTGCAGGGTACACAAAATGTCAGCTACTTAATTTAATATCCAGGGATAACTGTCGGCCATGACAAATTAGCTGGGAGAACCACTAAAAAAGTGAAATAGAATGATTGCTGCTTTGGGCCTTCTGCCCTTCAACTTGACAAGCTGAAAGCCACAGAACAGCACACTGGTGCCTATACTTAATTAAATATATTTCTGAAGCCAAATCTGTGAGTTTCTATCCATCTCTCTGCAGGTACAGATCTATTTCCCCCAGGACTGAAGAGGAGAGGACTGAGGTCAGTCCTCACAGGGGTGGCAGTCAGGGAATTACAGCCATTGCCTTGGGCCAAACATAAACCTCTGGCCCATGGGTCACAGGGATAAAATCATGACACAGCGGCCTGTCTCTTACCATCTCCACAATCTAATAAGACCAAACCCTAAACCAGCAAACAACCTTGACCTACATCGATCAAGTGTGTATATGTTGTGTCTGTGAGGGAAAAAAAACAAAAACTATGGCAATTTTTTCTCAAGCTGACTGAAAGATTTGTGCATTAATCCAGAAAATCGATGAGGAGTGTTGCTTTGTCAGGAAACTGATTTTATTTTTGTAGAACAACCCTGATAAAGTATACGGTTACTTTACAGTATGTTAACAATATTGTATAAACCACATCAAAGGAGCATGTTAAGCACTTATGCAAGTCAAACTGAAACACCTTACAATCAGTATGTAGGCAGATGCAGTAAAATATTTATGATCCATTGATGTATTCCTCCTTTAGGGCATTGTAGACTCTGGTGATTGCTGTTCCATTCAAAGCCCTTAATTAGCCCATTAGATTAGCTGGCTTTAGAGCAAATTAAACTGATCATTCTTTTTGGAGTTGGCAATTAAAAGGTAAATGTTTCATTATTTAGTAAGTGGTGACAATAAGACCCAGGTAAGAAAAAAAAAAAAACAGGTTGCCTGGCAGAGGCTTCAGTGTGAGAGACATTATAGTACTCTCTCACGGGCTACGAGGAATTGATTAGCCAGCTCACATCAAACTGGCAGCCAGCACAGGACTTCAGAATGGAAAAGGTCATAGTCAGGTATGTGCAATCAATGTTGAGCACTCTGTATTCACTGTGTCTCACATGATCTGGCTTGGGGATTGTTTAACGTTTTCTAAAAACAATTATCAAACGACAAAGAGAACCTTCAATAACGAAGGTCAAAGCTTGTGATCGGGGAAGCGTCATATGGTGCACATCCATTGTGACAAGCAAAGTGAAACATAAGGGAAGAATTGATACTGCCCATTTATCACAAACAGATAAAACTGCACAATAGCAGCAAGCAGTGGGGTCGTGCAGTGACATGCCGTCACAACACACTGTTTGGCAGAGTGAATTCAATTTTCTTCCCACTACGTGCATGTCCACCATAAGTGACGGTTTTCACGAAGGAAATATACTAATGGAAAGTGATAACCCAGCAGATAAAATGGCAATATGCCTGTAGCTCATTTCAAGCACGTTAATTCTAGTGTTAGATACATCATGTCACACTGCTATGATTTATAGCCCGATTTGTCAGATCTAGCATACTTGCATCCTTATTAGCATGTTAAGAATCTTGAGGTGCGAGGCTGAGAGGGTCAGGGTGCTAAACAGATTTCCGTGCCCTTCTCAAGCAAATCCTGCATTCAGTGAGCATTGGACATAAACCCCAGGGCCATAGAGGCTGACTATCAGTTAATGTAGATATTAATTATGTAAAGGTGTTTTAATCAATCAAAGCCACACGATAAACCTGAAAAAGAGAGCAAACTCCATAGCTTTCCAGTATGACTAGACAGGAGGTGGCCATAAAAGGCTTTAGTACAAGGATCACATTTTATAGAGTATACTCTTTGCAACCAAAAAAGGGTTATTGAGCAAGTAGCAGCAATCTCCAAGGGATCTGTGCTGACTCTTGTAACTTCCCAGTTATTAAAACACAAACTTGCTGCAACAAATATGCTATCACTGGAACTAAAACTAATTCATTTAATACCAATTTTAGGTTCTGATTTATAGACAAAGCCTACTGAATGTATCATGTGTCCCTGATGTGTTTAACCCTGCAGTGACTACAGAAGAGGCTACTTGGCCCTAGTGCTGTACTCTCCTGGCCTGAGGCTCCACATCCTCCATCTTCATTTATACTCCCTTAATTGGCTTTGACAGTGAACTCAAGCATGGCTGAAAAATAGCCTATTCTTAGTGAATACAGCTTGAGAGACACATGTTCTCAACATGGGAAACTAGGCATTTCAATTACCTATTTAGATGGGTAATCATGTCCAACTGACCCTCTAGCTTCACATCTTTAAAGCATGACATTCCTAGCTTCACATCTCACGTGTGGCTGCCATCTTAACTAATGCAGTTTCTAGTGGGAGACAAAGGGTGTTGAGGTAAAACAAATGCAATGTCCCATTCATGAATTGTTTAGCTTGTGCACAAAAAGCTGTCCAACTGTCGTGTCAAAGAAGGATTTTATCATTGCTTGCTCAAAGAGAGACCAAGTTCACCAAGTAGCCACACAGTAGGCACAGCTGCTTGTCAGTGTCAGCACTTGTGTTGGGTTCATTAGTTTGCTCAGGCCTTAGTGGGAAGTTGCTTCATCAAATAAGAGTCAGCAGCACAGGCTGCCTGACAGTGTGGCTTCTCCACAGCTGCCCTGCAATACTTCAGAAGACTCACAGTCAGCCTTTATAAGGAGCTCTAATGAAAAGCATGGCATGAGCCGCACTGCTTTTGATTCTGCTGGTAAGGAGTCATACATGATTGAGTAAAGGCAAGCTGAATCACAGATAAGATGCTGAGAGGCTGAGAGAACTGGAGAGAGAAGAGGGCAGTGCAAAGAACCACAATGGTAATGCAGCCCAAAGGGGAAGATGTATACTTAAACACAGAGGAGGTGGAAAGTCCGAGGAAGCGGGCACAAAAGAGATAAAGGTTAGCACATGAAGAAGACACAGAGATGCCTCTTGTTATTCTTTCCTCGTGTACTGTACAAGTCTACTGCAATCCAGGCTATCAGAGTTTTTTATCGTGTATGACCTGTTTCTCCTTCCCATCTCCCAGTGCAGCAGCTGCATCGGTATACTGGGATGTTGTGGCTGCAGCATCAATGCTTTGCCATGCTTGTGCACACGGAGATCTCCCCAGCGATTACCAGATAAATGCACTTTAATTCACAACACATGCGGCGGGCTTTATATATAGATTGGCTAATTCCCCTACAGCCACACTGCGATATGAACTCTGCGGTGCACCAATTTAAGTGTGTGATGAGTCCCATGCAGACTCTTCTACTTATCATATATATGACATGATCTGGCATATTGCTGGATCAAAACGGATTTTTCAGTATTAATGAGGCTAGTATTTTTTAGGGGCTGTTTTCCTATTGAGAATTACTGGTCAATCCCAGGTGGAGCTGGGCTCAACAGCGGCACCATTTTTAAGGGTGATATGGCACAACCACAGAGGAAAAAAAGGGTTCACGGCACTGCTCATATTTAACAAGGACAATGTTGCTAATGCATATTTTACCAACAAGTACCCACTATTTTATACTAAAATCCTGACAGTCAACTCCCATAATAGGGCTAATTGGCAGAGTCATACTGAAAGACGGTGTCTGACTCTAATAACACTGAGGGGTCCTGTGACACATCTGCACAGTCTATGTGTTAGCTCATTAAACAGCAAGTTTCCACAGTGTTGTTTGACCATCACCATGCATCATTAATTATGTCCGCCTGCTAATCACGTTAGCTGTATTTCCCTGGCTTTGATATCTAGCTCTGTGCATGCTGCGTGACTCAGTGTAATGTCCTGTAATACGATGAAGTGAACAGGTTTCCTTACCACCTGTGGACAGTTTATATGTTAAAAAAAAACAAACTAAATATGTTAATTGAAACTCTTCTGGCAACTAGTCTCAACATAGAAGTAATCCACCGCCAGAAAACACACACAGTCACATAAACACACACACAGCAAGCCAAATAAAGACACTTGCTCACAGCTATGAGTCATACTGTGGGTGCCAACAATCAATGGGGCTCACCGCACCCAGCTGGCTATAGTAGCAGAATGTATTAATTTTCTCATCTAGAAACAAATATACACTAGAAATAGATTAATGGTGTTTGATCAGTTTGGCAGAGCGATGCCAATTAGTATGCGTGGATGGCAAGAGGCATGAGGCTTGATTTTTGTATGTGGTGCTCTAAAAGCATTTGACAGCCACTAAAAATATGAAAATTCCAAAAGCATTATAAAGAGGCATGCATTACAAGGAAAAGAGGTGGAGATACACGGGGAGAAAAAATTAATAAGAGGAAGAGGACAGTGGATCCATGAGAGCATAAGAAGCATATAAAATTGAGGCTATGTTTAGCTTAGGACCAGGGAGAGGTGAAAGTGGCCTTCATGTCATACTACACAGAGTTTGGAAATTACTGGTGACAGCGGCTTGCACCAAGACAGGGAAAAGATTGATCCGGACAAGCAAGGCTCTGTTTGCTTTGTTAAAAGTAATTAATCACTGTGGCCACGGAGGACTGGTGCCTTGAGTGCTCTGCAGTTCTGCTGAGTGTGTCGGCATTTCTGTGTGTGCAGCCATATGTGAATATACTGTAAGAAGACGCGTGTGTCCCTGCACGCATGTCCAAAACAGCTGAAGCGTGAGAAAAAGACGGAGCATGATAGCAAGGAGAACATTAAGAACAAGGAAAAAAAAAACAGGCACATGGAGGAAAGAGGGGAAGAAAGTTGGAGCATGCGCACACTGCACACATTTGTTCACATGCATGCACTCAAGAGGACCAGTAGTACAATCCATCATAAGAGCCCTATCCACACCCACTAAGCAGAGAACTACAGTAAAGGGGAAATGTGTGTAAAGGAGACAGGTACTGTGGAAAATAAGTAAGAGTTCTCCTTTTTTCACCTTCACTAAAGTGAACTGACGGAGTTACTATACATCTGCATCTGCAGGTAACTGAAAGAAAATCCCCACTTGCTTTGTTTCACTATATTCTCCATCCCACGAAGTCACTTTTTTCTCTCTGAAAAGAATAACTGTACAACTTTTAGCAATGTCAATAAAATCTATTTTGCATCCAACATATTTTCATTGCTTCTACAGGTTTTAATTGACAGACAAAGCTAAAAGTAGCCTTGTCTTTTATCACATTAGACATGCTGTTCCTAATTGTGCTTACAATGATTTGAGAGATCTATGTTTGCTCACTGCTGATGTTCGTATATTCTCCTGTTTACCTTTCTTATGCTGGACAGTAATCTGCCTCTCAGAACAAATAGACCATAATTATGGTTTAATTGTGCAAATTGTTGTTCTTGTTGTAAATATAAACGCTAACAGGAAAACCTCAAACTGCAAACATGCAGCACACTGTGAATCCCATTAGATATCTCTTTCTCACTCACTCACACACACACACACACACACACACACACACACACACACACACACATTGCCCTGAAGCTCTCAGTGCTGTGAACCACACTCCCTCCTCCCCACCCTCTACACTGCAGTGATAACAGCAGCATGAGCCCAGACACACAGAGACACAACCCTGATCAATAAGAGTACACGCACACACACAAACACTAATTGAGGAGTCCAGTGATCCCACAGTGTGGAGGGTCTTAGGGGAATGGGCGTCAGCAGACAATGGGAAAATTGGATGTGAAATTGTGAGTGGAGTACAGAAGAAAAGACAGAGGGGTGGGGCATGAGAATACTATGGGTGTTCTCTAGTGTCATATTTCTATCCCTAAGCTAGAGAGTTAGAAGTGCAGCAGCTGCGGCAAAGAAAAGCCATGCGTTGAGAAGGCACTCATTGAAGTGTTGGCTGTGCAGCCGCAGGCCTGGACACTAATAGAAACAGAAGCTAGGGACCCCTTTATGTGAGAGCCTCAGCTGAGCAGAATACTAAATCCTCGTCTCGTGCTAATGATTACCCCAAGCAAGGTGCAGGTCTGCAACACCACTTTGCAAATGAACATCAGCAAACCTGCAAATTCAAATTAGAACATTGTCCAGAACGCTCGGTCTACAGTGGTGCAATACCTTAAGGAGACAGTTTAGCTAATAAGGGGAATGATTGTCTGGCTAAAGCTAAATACTGAAGGCCCTGTATTGTATTAATGCAACAGTTTTTCTGAGCACAAGCCAGAAGTGTTGGGGGTTCTAGAAACATATGTGGCGTGATAAATTGCAAAAGGTACTGACCCCCCTTTTACAGCAACAGTGTATGAATTACCTTTCAGGCTACCCAGGGAGTGATGACCCCAGTCGATGTAGCCAACCCCGCCACCATCATTTACTGAGCCACTAGCCCCTGTTTGAGACCCTATCATAACTTACACACACACACACACACACACACACCCTATGGACCATTTAAGGAGCACTCACTCCCATAACTTATCATTATATGGCACTGTGTGTGAGTGATGTTTTATTACTTTACTTCAATACACATATTGAAGCACATTATATCACGATTACTGAGGTAATTATAAAAGATGAGCAGCTATAACATATGCTTCATTTAAAGCCCGCAGTATGTGCGGATACATTAGTCTTTATATGTTATCTTGTGGAAAATGTTACTAGTCTCTATGCTGGAAAATATGTTACTACATATTTCCTAACTATTTCCTAACACTATCCTCCCTGCATCATTTATCATGTTGTGGCATTAAGATAACATCCTGCACTAAGCCATCTTCTAGTGCTACTCTATGAATAAACTTCCTAATATCAGCCAGTGATGGCTCATTATGCTGCCCTATCAGACTGGGCCTCTTTTAAAGTGTTTTCTCTCTTGGGTAAAAAAAAAACAAACTCTGCTACTATGCTTTTTCAGTGCTGCTGGATTAAGCATCCTGTTTTAAACATTTTTCTGCTGCTTTTTTCCCCGGAGCCTGTGGAGATGAAGAGAGCTTTAGAGTGTTCAGAGAGAATTTCATTCAACCTGTAGTGCTTCAAGTTCCCCCAAGGGATTTTCCTTTACTCTGTCAGGGGTCTGAAAGCTAAACAACCCTGAGGAGAGGGCCAGAGATCCACTCATCTACTGAACAAACATGGTAAGCACAGACATGGCGGAGCGGCAGGTTGTTTACAAGCCTAACCAAGCACACAGATCACTCCTGATCACTCTCAGCAAGTTTCTCTGAAGAGATCATATGAAAATATGTTCATATACAATAATAAGTAAAACAGTATAAAGCAGAGGTTTAATGTTGTTTTAAACAAATACAATACAGCAAAATCATATCTTTGACCTTCAAAATTAAGCAGTGACAAAAACATCCTAACTAAAACTTTGCATCTGCTGAAATCTTCACTGTCAAATACAAAAACACAAAGAGCACACAGACGTGAACAAATATATTAAGATCTATGAAACTTCAATATCTTTAAGTGTGTGCTCCCCTTCTATCAATGAGCCGTCTTATTAAAGCTGATGCCTGGAGAGACCAGAGTAATTACTCAGTCCCTCACAACACCTTTTGGACTTTGGGTCAGTTTCAATGTGCCGCTCCAAATGTCACACACCTTAGCTGGCAATTAAACGCTGCTCTCTCACTCAGTTCTTGTTTTAATAGGGTCGATCAGCTAAAATAAAAGCTGTGAGGTATTCCCATATCACATTACAAAATAATGGTGTTGTGATTTAATAAAGAGTAATTTAGAGCATATAATAGAGCATTATTATCTATATCTATCTATGTGCTGTGTATACTTGTGTATCTAGATAGCTAGCTGGCTTCATAGATAGATTAGACGAAGCATTAGGTGATAATTGCCTACAACAAAACAAAACACAAGGTTAGAGAGCAGCTGCACTTTATACAGCAGCCAGAGCAAAGTCTGACAACACTCTACTGTCAAGGCTCATTCGGTAAAACCCAGGCACATCCGCTATTCTCTATCGAAGCCGTTCACCCCAGTGTCACATTGCAATGCGTAAAGTCCAATTAACAGACTAGAATATCTATGCATGCGTGTCACAATGGCAATTGCTGAACCCCCTCCTTCTTTCTGGGCACAGCTACAACGGGTGCTCAGTGTTTATGTCACCTCTTAATTGCATTTTTCCCCCATGGTAGAGGTATGGCTTTGTGCAGGCGCCCCGAGGAAGAAAAAGAAGGTCAGGCTGCCAATTTGGAGCTAGCAGGTTGAGAGTAGCGGCAGCACTTAGTTTCGCTTGAGAAGAGAATGGAGGGTTCCTGCTCATCTATGGAAACCAGGACAAACAAAAGGGATAAGTGAAGGGGAAAGGAAGACAAATCCCCCTCCTCTCTTTGCTGTCCTGAAGCTCTGGGAGAGTGACAACAGACTTACAGAGAAGCCCCATGTTGCACAGCTACCTGTGATTGAACAGGGACATCAAGAAACAGGAGGAAAGGTTTTAGAAAGGACACTTTAATGTCCTGTACCACTGAGAATATGCAAAGCAGATGCACCATCTCAAATATCTATCTAAGGACTGCCCATGCTTCTCCAAATATAAACACAATTAAGTAAATACATTAATACATTACTACAAATGTTAATACACTGTGAATACTTCATGAATACTTCATCAAAAGACAATTGTCTTGTACCCAACAATGGGTAATGGATTTGCTCTCTGATCTCAAATAAAATGTTTGCAGAGAAAATAAATTCTAACAAAAAACCCAAGTCAGAGAAAGAGTTTAAATAAACCAGAATCAAGTATATAAACTCAAGGCATTGTCCCTGATTGTTAAATGGGAAGAAAGCACCACAATCATGAAGAGAAATACAGTGCTTACACTGCCTAAATAACAAATGGGCTTTCAGAAAAGTTAAGAAATGTGTGCCCCAGTTGCTACTATGCCTTCTCTGACTTAAACAGATATGGTTTGACAAAGAGCCAGGGAACCCTGGACTTTTCGTTTCTTTCCATTTCAGAATAATTTCCATTAAACCATCTCAATGTGGCAGTAGGGGAGGTGAGGGAGAGGGGAGGAAAGAGAGAAAGATGGGGAGAGAGAATGAAAGAATAAGGGGCAAAGGTAGTTAAAGAGGCAGCTGGTTTGGGACTGCATACACACACAAGAAAGGATAAGATTAGGGCCAATGGTATCTCTTTCACCGCTGCACTTTGTATGAGCCCCACCAAAAGTAGGAACTTAAAAAAAAGAAAAAGAAAGAAAATAATTTGCTTGTGACGACAAATCAGTTCCAGTGAAACTCCATTCTGCAACATGAAAAGAAAAAAGGCACCTATCTCTTTGACCAGGCCTTTCTAGCGGGGGACCAAGGCTATTTAAAAAAGCAGGCAGTATAATCTCTGCTGGTCCCCCTCTTTGCATTCCAGTGTGTCTGGGTCAAACTGTCAGTCTGTTGCTCGCTTTCGCTGTCTGTCGGTCACAATCCAAAATGTCACTGCACCAAGTCAGGAGGACATGGCAGCTCTGGTCAGGAGTTCATCATGGGTCAACAGCTGGGTCCCACCCAAGGGGACGCCAGCTATTGTTTATGGAAAGGGATCTTTTCTGTAGGCAGTGAGCCATGAAGGTCTGGTCTTATTAATGCAAATATATCTGCATTACACATGATGGAAGTGGTGGACTAATTACCAGCTGATATGATTAAACCATCATATTTCTTCTCTCAGGGTTTACAGTGATACATCATGTTCAGCACAGAAATGCAGTGAAGGATGGAAGAGCGAGGCGGCAGGTGAAGGGTGAAGAAGTTAGATCACCCATCAAAAACACACCCATCACTCCAGCGGTGACCCATCTGACCTGGGTAATGCAAACCCCCCACCACCACCAGCACACACACACACGCACACACACACAGAGCTGCAGATGCTGCCACACAGTTTCTGCAGCTGTCTCTGCTGTCGAATCATAAGCCAACACTCACTGAATCCTGACAAACAAAAGTGCATGCTTTCTGACACCCTGGTCAATTACAGAGGTATATTTATCACAGCTTCCAGACAAACCTCACACAAAAATGCTCAATCCAAGTGCTACACCGCAATCACTATCGCCCAGCAGCAGAAGTGAATATGGCTATTACAGGCAGGTAATCCTCAACCATTACAGTCCAAAACCCCTTGTCCACCCATGACCCAAGCCACTCTTATGACCCAGCACAATAAAGGATATGACCATTACTGCGAATCACTCTAAACACTTGGCTTTCAACTAGCCTGAAAAGCGGAGGAGCCTTTGAACATCATGCCGCATGCTGAAAGAGAGAGTGCTGGCCCTGGGGGACCCCAGAGGCATGGCCTCACTCTCTCATGTTTTTCAATACACAACCACTGACACAAATAAACTGAAAATAAATTTCAGGGAAGAAAAAAGATTGCTGAGAGGAGGGGGACATGGCAGCAAAGGGGGCAAGATATTTCAAAGCCCCAAAGGAACCCAAGGAATATATCTGATATAATTTAGCCATAGATATAAAAATGATTAACACAAAATGAATAAATGTGTTTTCCTGCCTCACTCTCTTAAAGTCTCCCTCCTCCCATGCATCATTTCCTTTCTCTTGGGAGTTAATCTCTTTCAGAGGTGCTCGTTTTGATGATGCTGACTCTTCTTGGTCTCTGAGGAGCAATTACAGCTGCCCTGTCAAATATCACAACGCTCTAAAGGACCAGTTCACTGCCTGGGGGGCTCTCTCACATCCCTTGAAAGCCCAAATTTAACATCTGTGAAAGTTGGTGCACACCACCCCTTGAACTTTAATGAACACAGGTACCAAGACACGACCAGAACAATAATGAAAATAGCATCCTAATCAACAGCACAAGCCACCTCTATACCTCTACCTTTCAACCCCTAACACAAGCCCCCCCAAATCCCCCCAGACACACCTTTCAAAGACAGCCTCTATCTATTTTTTAACTCCCCAGTGAACAAATCCTTATTAGTGCAGGGAATGCAATTCTCTTTCCAAGGCAGGCCTTGAGGTCCCCAGAAGCCCACCCACATCTGAGGAGGAGGTTGCCATCAGTGATGACTCTATTCCATCAGCTCCATGGCCAAGAGGTAAGAGCACAGCAGGCTTGATGGGGGTATCTAAACGCTCCTCATCATCACCTCTGCGTGTGTTTTTTGAAGGTGTGATCATCTGGCTGGCCTTCAGCCTTAATGAATCACCTTCGGAGGGCAGAATGGCACAACAGCACAGGATCCACACTCAGTCCACCTAATGCCACAGCTCCCTGAAGGAGGTGAGAGGTGACAAATGTAAAGCAACATAGCCTCTATGCTAATAGTGTTAGCAGGTGGTAGAATCCGAGAACTGACCCTCAGCCAATTATGTACACACACAGAGGAGTCTACAATTTAATACTCATAACATGAATATCACATCACCATTATCTGTCTGCTGCATGTCGTTAGGTGTTAGGTGTGACTGGCACGTGTGCCATCACCTGCCTAGCTCAGAAGTTTGTGTGACAGGCTGCCTGGCAAGTCAAAGCTGTTATAGCACTCTTCCAGCAATGATATCATCATACTTTTTTTTCAACACCGCAGTGATGGACCTAATTATCAGGGCTGAAGAAAGACCAGGCTGGATAATGTAAATGTCGGTAGACTATGCGAGATGCTCTGAGCGCTCATCAGTATTGCTCTGAATCTGGCATCAGTGATCAAAGGCAAGCAGAGAGGGGCACAGAGCCAGGGCCAGTAAAGAGAAGAGAAGGTTATAATTTCATACATTGAGAGCGCTAAAACATTTATACAACCATCATCCACAATAAGGATTTTTTTTTTTGTGCATTTTCAACAGCTTCCAAGTCTCCGCCCTTAATACCGGGCGCTTATGCCCATGTGTCTAGCCTCGAATAGGAAATAATAAACCCGCAGAGAGACAGAATTTTAGTTAGGATATATTAGCTTGTCATGTACTATGAGCAATGTCTGTGTTGTTATTATTCCCCCATTTACTTTTGTTAGAAATTAATAAACAATGCTGATCAATGTCTTTTATCAAGTCAAACCTATTTTTAATGACAATCTAATGCTTTTTTAATTGCACGTCTAGCAATTCACTCACCAAATCACTGTAATTTCAAACTGGCAATGCAGCTTTACATAGAAACATGTAGGTATTTTACACGCATGTGGTGGACCCTTCTTCCACCATGATGGAGAACCCATATGTCTGTTTTCTGCTTCTGTTTTCAGGGATTATCTTGGAGAATATACAAGCCGAGACTAGATTTATAAAGTGAGCATGTGGGGGGTGAGTAAATGTAGCCTCTGTGCTGTGTGTTTCAATCAGATTGAGCGGGTGCAAGCGCAGCACATTATTCTCCACCCTGTTCTGCATAGCGCTGTGCTAGCCTATGTCCTCCTGCTGTATTAGTGTGATGTATGACCCAAACGCTTTGCTGCGCCACACCACACCGCACACACTCCTACCACACTGCTCCAAACACCCTCTGCGGCTTTTTCATTCCACCTGTCAAACTGTTATTCATCTCTCCCTCTCGCCTCTCTCTCAATCCCACCCTCCCTCACACTTGCTTTATCTTTTCACCCACCCCTACATCTCTCTGCCTTATTGTATCCATCACTTATCTTCGTCTTTATGAGCATTCCTGCAGCTTTGTTTTCCTCAAAAGGAACAAGGTATTACACAGTTTACAGAGAATGCAACAGTATACTATATTCTGGCTGCATCAGTGCCAACCAAGACAGATGCATAATATGAATTACTATTAAAAGTGAAGAGTGTGGCAGAGATGTGCAAATCAAACGAAACAAAAGCACCAATGGTGTTTGTCACATTTGTCCACCGTATAGGGTTGGTCTGACAGCAAGTGACGACTCTTTCCATCAGTGGCACTGAAGTGTATGACAAGCAGTCAAAGAAATATATGAAAAAGTGCATCTTAAATTCCACAACATAACCATGTATCTGAATAACACAACCTGTCAGCTCAATACCGCTGCGCTTAAGAGAGCTGAAGCTTACTAAGAGGAGGAGGGAACTCAGTGCAAAGGTTAGAAATGAAATCTGAGAAAGACAATTACCATCACTTATGGTGTCTTTTGTGAAGCAGGCCTGTTTTCATCAGTGGCTCTAATTTATCTCAGCGGTATTTACAGAGGTCCGAGAGAACGGTGCTGCGAGAGGGAGAAACCCAGAGAAAAGGCTGTCAAACCAATTCCCACCAACCCCCGCTTCTTTCATTATCTATGGCTGTTGGCTACAGAAATACTTAATTATGTGTCTGGTTGTGTGCTATGGCTTTGTCTGCCTCCTTTGTTCTTTTTATGTATATACTGTATATTCTTTATTAATAAAACACAAAAAGATAAGAAGTGATGGTTGATTTATAGCAAAGCATGAATGTATAAACAGATCACTGATTCTCACTTTTATTTATGTTAAATATGCGATGGATTTTTATTAAATATTATAGATTCTCTCAGAAGACTATAAGTATAAGTACCAAATGTGTAGCCGTGCAGAAATCATCCAGTGAGTATGGGCCAAGATCTCAGTGCAGGACAATCTGTCCACCAGCTCCACATTCTTAATCACACCGTGGAACTCATTCAATTCATTTGGCCTGGGAGTAAATATGGAGAAATTACGTCCTTATTAACAGAGTGCGGAGGTGGAGCCACACCTGAGTGCTCTGGAAATGGGCAGAGCGCTCAGCTGATTCCACTGTGGAGGACGAAAGGAGGCAGGAGGAGCTGCTATTTAAAGATTAGGGGGCTAAATTTGATTAATCCATAAACTGATTTACTACGTCCGATAATGTGCTAGTAACACATCCACGCATGGATTGCTATTATTATATCAGTTATGGTTCATGACCATCTAAGATAAGGTGGAGCTTTGGGCTCAGAAGAGGAAAGGGGTGTAATTAAGTTAGCATTAGGGAAATTGCAAGCTATAATTTCCACCAAGGTATATAACGTGTGACATGTTCAGTAGCTTAAAGACAACTAGAATGGGCAGTTAGCCTATGACCTGATTTCTTGTTATCTAAAGCCAGTTGTAAGTCCAGTTATCATTTAATTAGCAAAGCCCCGACTGTGTAGTATGCTCCTCTAATCTGCCATCATTGATTTGGAATTTTTTAGTTCTTTGGGTACGTGGCTAATGTATTTCTCACAAATGTATTATCTAAATTTCTGTATTAATTT
>JAUBNQ010000028.1:7872231-7919924 GCA_032353495.1 Ctenopoma kingsleyae | reverse complement strand
AAAGTTTGCAATGATGCAAGCTCTAATAAGCAGATGTACAACCTGTTGAAGTCCCCCAAAAAATGTTGAATCAGATACAGTACAATGAAACAACACAAAGTGCTCCCTCCATAGGAAGAGAAACATGGATTGAATATATTTAGACAACTATAAATAAGACACATGTAGAAAACCTGTGAGCAGATTGATAGAGGACTAAGTGCCAGCTGATCTAAGAGCTCCACAAGGCATAAGGAAACTGTACACACATCACTAGACCTCAAGAAGAGCAGGAAGACACTTCTTGGCTTTGTGGCCAAAGACGGATCGCCAGGATGGTATTTCCGGAATGTTTAACCAAAGCCTTGAGAGGCTCGAGGGATGCTGAAATTATACACCCCCGCTCACAGGCTGTGCATGTCTGCGAGCTGTTACTTACAGCTCAGAAGAATGCAATTTATGTGTCTGTTTACTAACACAAGCACTTTGTTCTAAACCCCAGGAGGGTCACGTTCCTCCACCAAGTCAGTTTCAATTCCCCATCAAGGTAAATACTGTGTGAAAGTGTTCCCACACACTGGCACAGTATGACGGAAGCTGGTTTGAGTTTTTCAGGCTGATCAAAGAGAGAGTTTGAAAGTGGAGTCTCTTCTGTTCCTGCACTCACATGATATGTGGGGCTTCATGGTTCATGGCGTGCCACATGCTGATGTCAGAGAAGCTCGACACATGGAACAGAGGGAACCCATAAAAACAACACCAGTATTACATCAGCAGCTACAGAACAGACACACACACATCAAGGCGCATGTGTTCACCTGACTGCCTGAAATAACGCAAAAACCACGGGGGATTGTATTGATATGTTCTGTTGTGCATGTGTGGCGAACATTTTAGTGTGTATGAGTCCAACAGCATGAATGTTAACTTTCAAAAATCTTTTTTAAAACAACAGAGGAAACAAGGAGAACACACTTAGATAGTCAAGTAAGGTCTGCAAATAATAATTACAAGTTGTGAGATAAGAAAAGAGAACAAGGAGAGTAAAAATACATCTTTGAGAATGAAAGACAGCTACCCCACCGCCATCGCCACCCACCAGCCCCTCGGGCCTCCCTCTCAGACATATGTGTCATTAGCCATCTTTTCTCTCAAGTTTGATTGATATTCCCTCTTCTAACACAGCCATGCGTCACTAATCATTTCATACGAGACTACACGCAAAAGTGGGAAAATTGACTAACCATTAAGAAACCATTTATTGCCAAACGACGGCATTAAGTGGCCGACATTGACCGGTCATTTCATCAATGGCCACGGAGCAATCAGAATGTTAACATGTACTCTGTTTATTTAGCAGGGAAATATAGAAATATTTCACTCACGATAGTTTAGTCTGCTAGAATTACTTGTTACAGCTATGGAAGCTTTTCAGCTGCTTGACCAATATTAGCACTGCTGATGAATGCATTTTCCCCTCGCTTTGTTGTCTATACTATTCAATGTTTGGTGAACTGGCAGACATAATGTGCACTCGCGCTAAGACAGTGCCCTTGCTTTCCCATAGAGCTGCTGAATGTGCGCGAATGATAAGCTCAGAGTAGGGGAATCCTGGGAAGGCTATGAGGCATTTTGTGAGTAATCTGACCCACAGGGCAAGCTTAGGCCGAGCCATGTCGTAAAGGACAATGAGCCAGAGCAGCGGAGAAACTCATACACAGCGGCTTCCCCCCCAAATGACTTTAGACACGCTTCCGTCCGCAGAAACAGATTATTGCTGTTTATCCTCTTTTTATTCTGAATTTTTACATGTGCGAATTGGAGTCTTTGGCCTGATAATGGCAGTTCTCCACACCTCCCTCTCAGCTATCAGCGGTCCAGGCGCTCCGATGTGTACTTTTAAAAAATCAATTGCTACAGCTGTGAGATGAGAGTGTAATACTGAATACATTTTGTGTTTCCCACTCTAATCTTCTCCCTCAACATGTCAGACGAATTGTGCTGCCTCTGCCAAATCTAATATAACTGGCCCCCTTCTCCCCACAATGTGTGCATATATACGCTCACAAACAACCCCAACACACACATACATACAGGAGGACAGACTGTAGGTGGAGAGAGATGGAGACTGACAGTGTGGGGAGTGGTAATCACAGACAGGAGAGGATCAAATATGTGTAGAAAATACCGTGTTATAGAAAAAAAGAGTATTCTTCTCACCCTGGAGGATAAACCACACATGTAATCTGTATGCTGTCTGTCCACAGGCCCCTGTGTCACTGCTCTTCAATCTCATTCACCCTGACCTGAATTATTTGTGTTTTTTTATTGGAAAATAACAGCTAACCACAATACATTCAGGAGTCAACCATTCAAAGCCCCACTTCCCCTGTGTCATGGTTAAATCCCTCTACCACTTCCCATCACATTTCCCATCCAGTTGCTTATCTCCTCTCCCCTTGAAACGCCTGCACTTCCCTTTTTCAGCAAAACTGCAGTGCCACCAGTGTGGGTAATTTATGCAGTGATTTATCCCCCAACATCTCGTGACCACCTGTCACATGGCGATAGCATTCTCGGTACTATTAAGCCAATGCAATTACCATATAGGGGGTCTCTGGTTCAGTCAGCATCTTAACACAGAGCACACACCTTCTGACTGAGGAGGTTGATATTACTGAGCAGATCTGCTGGGGCCCAAACCATTGGTATAAGAGCTCTGCTTACATACAACTGCAGAGCTTTAGTGTCTCTAACAGGATCGGGAGAAAGGAGAACAACACAGAGGAAAATGAGACATCATCAAAGCATGTGTGAAGGCTGCCCGTGCTGCAGACAGGCCTGGAACGGCAGCATGTCGCCGTCTTTCTAATGACAGCCAATTTAATTGAAAATCCACTTCTTTGTCTGAGAGCAAACAATCCAGTATAGAGGGATAGAGAGAGCTGGGGCACTATTCCCTGACTCAGTAGTTAACAGTGAAATACCAGAGAAGGAAGGGGAGGAGAGGGAAAGAAAAGCTAAAATAAGGGAGGAAATAGAAACAGAGCAAGATGAATAAAAAGACGGCAAAGAGAAGGAGGTAATAAAAGAGGGCACAGATATGGATGAAGGAAGAGGGAATTACCGACCGGGCTCAGATAAAGACGCAAATCAGTCTGAGGGTGTGAGAAAGAAGGGGTAGAGAAGGGAAAAGTGAAGAGGGGAGGGGGAGTCGAGTAAAATCCAAGCTCAGCAGTCTTTCTTAGGCTCAATTTCCAGGACATGATTAGTTTGGAGTGATGACATGTAATGGGTGCAATAAAAAGACTGCTTCTCCTACTCTTTCCCTAGCTCATTCCTCCCCAAATAAAAGCTTATGTTATAGCTTAAAACTCCGGGGACTAGTAGCCTTCATCTTTCCTTTTGTTCCAAAACTGTCGTGCTTGTAAACTGCTACTAAAACAACCCCACTTAGTATCTGTCGGCATCTCTGTGTCTCTCACTGCAAAGCGCTTAAAGATGCTTCCAGGCACGTTGCTATCACTTCTTAATTCTTAACTTGTTCAGAGATACTTCTAAAAGAAAACCTTTCTGACCGTCTGCTTTTGGCAGAAAATGACGATCACCTGTTTTCACCCCACAAAGCCATGTGACAGCTGGTGGCTCCGGCTCAACGACAACCTCATGCCTCCCATTTTGTCTTTTCTACAAGGAACGCTAGTTCACATTGATTTGTACGGATCTTGATGAGCAATAATCACAGCAGTCTGACTTGTCTGACCTCTCTAAGATGCATTTGTTAGCATTTAGACAACATAACAGAACCTGTTATTGTAAAGGGCAGCTTATGGAGCCAGCGGACACATATTGCCTTCAACAGCAATAGTGGTTTGCAAATAGGACAAACCTTAATAGCATAGCTTTTTCAAGAACAAACTAAATTGGAAAAATTTCGTTGTCACAACCTTTGACTGAATAGTGCCTCTGTAATGGTAGATAATGTTGCCTTTAAAGCATGCTGTATCAATTTACAAAGGATGAATTCGGAGAGGAATAGATGTCTGAGAAACACCGAGAGGAAAAAGAAAGAATTGGCCATTTCTGCAGTGAATGTGATGGTTGGTTGACACAAACACAATCCTCGCCTAGCAAAACACTACAACCAGCCCCCTGCAGAGAGCACGGGACTGTGAAAACCAAGCAAGAAAATGGAGAACAAAGGGAAATAAAAAAGCATGACTGTATCAGGAAGAAAGTTAATTGACTCTAAAACACTTAAAAGGGGTTTGGGGTTTGCGAACTCTTCTCACATGACCTGACTCCTCGCATTACGCTTTCTATCCTCAACTTATAACCACCTACATTCGTCTCCTGTAATGTTCTAATCATGTTACCCTTCTTAAGCCCTTCACAGTTACATCACAGTTTAATGTCCAGTTTGTGCTGCCTTCAACCTTTAGCAGACACTTGGTATCAGGTTACTACTGAACCCAAGGTTTCCACTTAACCCACCTTTGTTCTTGATCTCCTTAGCATTAGACAGACTGGACTCTTGCCCCACCCAGACCTCCTGCTGCTGCTGCAGAGTCCCAGACAGAATGTCCTGGCCTGGCTCTATCCAAGTGAGCAGCAACCTGGTCTCAGCCATGCACAACAGATTGACTCTGTCTGTGTTAGCACCCTGGTGGCAAATACAAATACGTCCATCTGCTAATTCTAATCTATCTATCCTCAATTGATGTACAGGCACAGACACACACACATTTTTGTATGTGGGGTATAAACACTGACGGACGGGATCACACCCTATCTGGTGGCATACAAATATAATTAATTGATACCATCACTATTGTTATAAAGTCTTTGAGTATCACCTGATGATAAGTGATGATAAGTAAATGGCAAGCTGCTGTTGCAGAATCTCTAAGCATATTCGTGTCCTGCAGGGTAGACACGAACACAGCAACATCCTCAGAGATAACAGCATCCACAAGAATTAAAGTGCATCATAGAGGGGGCTGTGCGCACATGCACGCACACACACCGGCAGGCAGATAAATGTGTAACACACATGTACTCAGTCACCACAATAACTTGTTCAATTCTGTGTGAATGCTCGAAAACATTGACACATGCATGCACACAGAGCCTGAGGAAAAACATGAAGAGAGATAGAGTTTAAGTATAAACATAGAGAGGGAGGATCATGAGAACTCAGCAGTTTGGGCATGCTAAGAGATTAGCTGCAGTTAAACAGAGCAGATACACGTACTAAATATGCTGCAGAGTTGTTAAGCTAATCGCACGCATCCTGAGGATTAACCCATATACTTATGTTAGGGGAACCCTTGCACGCCAAAGTTGTAAACACATTAGTGGGCAGAAAACAGATGATGCAGAGTCACTACAAGAAAAGAGAAAGAAAATCATCAGCTCTGCTTAAGAAAGGTGCAGCAAAACAGGAGGGAATGAGCCCCAATGCAGTGTGGCCTACAAATGTAGGCCAAGTTCTTTATGTATGTATGTGTGAACATTTGCATGTGTAAATGTGCACAGAATATTCACATCTTTTTGTGTTGGCGCTTAAGCGTATGCAGAATAGCTCACACTGCATGAGCACGCACGCTGTAGTCGGTGTGTGCCGAGCCACTGACTTTGCACATCTCACGCATGCTGGATGAGTTCTTTCCCTATAATCTCATTTAAACCCCCTTCACACACCATAATTCAATTCTCTCTTCTAGACAATGACCATGTCATCTTAATCTGGCAGGTAGATTATACAGCATCCCACACAAGACTGCTAATGCTGAGGAACGACTCTGGCTATTGGATGCTCCTTCAAGGTTGGATGGGCTGCTATAGATTGCTTTACAGGATTGCTTCTGCCACTCATGTTTTCCACTACTGCATTCTTGCCTTTAATCTGAAGAAGTCTTTTTCCACTTTTCAGCATTTGGAAATCACATTCATGTTTTCTGTGGGATTGACTGGTTAAACTCCAGAAACCTCTATGCTGCTATGAATACTTGAATACATGAATACTCTGCTTATCTGTTTGCTTAAAATGTAGCTTTAAATATTCATTACCTCTCTGTAAGAAGATCCACCCATGTGTGGACCTCTCATCACAGGAAAGCACCTTGTTCAAACTCACTGACCAATAACCAGACCTGTGTAAAAGCTTGCAGGTGTTGAGGATGGAGGAGCTGTGTTGAACTGCTGGAAATAACAAGCTGGCAGAGCTCTAATCTAGCTTACGAGCTACAGCTCCCTTGAGAGGAAAATGGGTAATTGAGCCAAAACAAAACCAGCTAATAATCTGTATTTCTACAAATCCTACTTGATAGTGAATTAGATATAATTAGAAATTTTAATTACTGTCAGTAATCAGCTAGAACACTGAGATGAAATGGAGTGGCAGGTGTGAGCACGCTGGTTGTCTGTCTGTGTGGACGTGATGCCTCCCCCATCAAGGCTCCACAGCCTGCTCAATCGGATTACAGCTAAACCACCCAGCCATAACAGGGCCTCTAAGGCCCCCTTCATACCTTAACCACTTATCCTGCCTTGATCCACCCAGCAAGGTTCCCTAAACACTGGGAACAACATCCCTGCCTTGAGGGGCGTGTGTGTGTGTAAGAAAATTAGAAAAAATAAAGCCAATTTATTGGTGTAGCAGGTATAAAAGTAAAAAAATTAAACTATTAAGCCATGTGGACACATTAGCAGCTCTTGAGTGAGTCTGCTCCTCCCATCGAATCCTACATGCTGCTGACCTCTAAATGCTGGAGTCACAGCAACACTAAGGAACTGTGATGCAGGTCAATGTTGCAACTTCACAGAATAACACTAGCATACATGATTTGACCCTTTTCATCCCTCCCTAAATCATGGGTCAGATTCTCCTGACATGGTCCACCTAATGAAAAGCAGAGACCCCGCAACATTCCTAGGAAAAATGGTACAACAAACAAACAGAAAACAGTGCAAACAAAGAACCACACTATGAAAATAGCATTATAGTCCAACCACAAACCTCTGGAATATTGTAAAGAATAGACAGTGGGTGCAGACAGTCATGAAATTTGCTTATTTTGTGCAAGACCACAACATGTCACACTTTAAATCATTAGTTTAGCTCTCACAGAGTTCTAAAGGTTTTTTTTCTATCAACACATAAAAGCCACATCTGCTCTATGCTTGTTACAGAGTTTGGCTAGTTTGCCTGTTGACATACAGTATTGGGAGACTTTCAATAGCTCCATGAACTGTTATCTGTTGAGCAATCATGTAAGGTGCAGCCAGCAAATACAAGCACCAGCCAATGACTGCAGAAACAGAAACTGCTAGAGTGTATGCCAAAGTGTGATCCAAGTATCTACGTACATCATGTGGCATTACTAAGCTCAGGCAGTGATTACATCAATGGAGTCTGCTTTCATCCTCGGAGCATTTGTCTCTTCAGAAGTAGATTTGACTGTGGAGCAGAAGGTTCCTCCTGCCTCCAGGCAGTTCCTGTGGAGGTCTTCTCCTTTTCTGATCAACTCCCTGTGTCTCTTTGTGGGTCGTCCAACAGACCCGTCAAGCAGACATGCTCAGTCAGTTATGCTTTTTGCTTACTATGTTGACCAGAGTGAACGCTCTCCAGCTAGACTAAGTTTTCATCTCTTCTCTTTATCTGTCTGGTTGCAGACTGCAGTTGTTTTGTGTGACATACTACTAGAATTGTCTTTGCCATGTGGATCTGAATATGAATGTGTGTGCTGGGGAGAGTGCCAGGGTTTTCAGTACATCGTAACCTCAAAGGAATGCATCGTGTCCCTCTGCAGAATATATCTCTGTGTGCATGTCTCCATTGTGAGCTTCTCAGAACAATGCAGCCAGTGTGAGCCAGCACTGTAAAGTAGTGTGTGGTGCGACCAGGTGTCTCCTGAGTGGATCCCAGGGGTCCCATGTCAAGATATGCTTCTGATATCCTAACACCTCTCACTGCTTCTGGAGAAGGAAAATATGGCAAGCAGGGGACACACTGGGCAACCTGAGAAGCCCCTGAAAATCACACCTCACTACAGTTTCTGTAAGAATGTTGAATGCAAAGACACTCGTCTGTTCAATTTTTCACACACCGTCAAAATATCGACACAAGCGCATGTTCTATGCAGCCATGTACAAAAGTACAACAGGGTACAGAAAACATCGTCTTATTACGTCACAATATAACACACTTTTAAGACGCATTGGCATATTTACAAGGATTTCTCTGACCTCCAGAGCTTGTCAGAGGATTTTGGTGCTGCAGCTAGCCTGCTATTAGCTACTAGCTATTAGTCCTGCAAAACACAAGCATGATCCCAGAGAGAGACCTGAAATCCAGCAGAAATCATGCAGAAGACCTGAAATCCACCAGGAGTTGAGTAGGCGGAGGTGCAGAGCAGGGGGAGAAGCGCTAAGAAAGCTCGCTGAGATGGTGTCTCTTCAATAGAGTGGAGGAGTCATCCGCGCTGATCACAAACCAGAAAGGGACATGGTTGAAGGGAGTGAGTCCTGATGCACCATAACTGGACAGTTTTCAGCTGGCAAGGATGAAAAGACCCTGCTATCGTTAGACTCCATCGCTTCCAGCAAACTCACGTGACCTGGATAACCTCAGATTAATCTGTCTGATTTCTCAGCTTAAAGGCACCTGTCAATTCGGTGCTGTTGTTGCCTCTCATGAACTCATTAACTTCACCTACTGTATCTCACCACCCTAATTGTATGTCATTATTATTACTATTATGTTTTTTATCAATTCTGTATTTTTGTAATACTTTACCTTCACTTATCTTATCTTATCCTTGAATTGTCTGGCCATTCGATAATAAACAATAAAGCTTAGAATCCAGCCTACAAAGTCAAATATTGCAACATCACTGTAATGTCCACTAAAGAAACAAAGGCACTTCTTACATCAAAGCACCCACAGAACTCAAAATGGATCTAATAAATTCTACACTAATAGATGTATATACTCAACTATTTCTGTCAGCATCCACTATATAGCATGGCAACCCAAAAATCCTTCTTCTTCTTTTCCACTATGGACAAAAATGTCAGGTAAATGGACCATGCCACTTAGTGCAATTATATTTTAAGATATGAATCCAGGACTGCTCTTTTACTTGTGCCATGATGTTGTTAACTAAAATAGCCTCAATCTCTTTCCTTTGGAGAACTATTACTGTAGACAGAAACCAGGGTTTGCGATTAATGTATACTCCTTTTCATTTGTTCTTAACTTGGCAAGCATTACAAGGCTCACAATTGTCTGCAGAAACCTAAATTAGGCATGTATGCCACCCCAAGGTGCCAAGTATCCTCGTCTAGTGTCCCCTATATTCAAAAGGACAAAACAAGATTTTCATAGAGGGGCAAGGGTGTGCTATATGGAGAGGAGACAGGATTGTCTTTGGAAGGACATGGCTAAATATAACCTCCCCTCTCTCCTCCCATATCTGTCTGCCACCAGTTTTACTCTGCTGAGGTCCCAGTTGCAGCCTAGTCACAACCAAATAGACAGCTGGCAGTCAGTTATGTTCCCACACTTCACACTGCGAGCAGGGTCCCTAAGCACTAGCAATGTCAAATGCACCATTCAGACACCACTAAATATTTAATCGGGACAAGTAGAAGGCAATCTTCTACATCCACCAGCATTAAACATTTAATACCTAGCTAAAATGATATCTAGTCAACCGAGACTTAGTCAAGAGATACATACAATGGAGAGCTGCACAAACCTTCCTGGTTAAATTACTTAAAAAACCCCAAAAGACACAGACAATCAGACACACCCTCACACACAGATACACTCAAAAAATACAAACACACACAAACCAGTATATGCCAATTTCTATACAAACATACAGTATATGATTTGTGGAAGGTAAAGCTGGGAGGAGACTTGTGAATCCCATCAGTCACGGCTTTAGTGCATACAAACCAACCAAGGACAGAGAGGCTGGAGGCAATATGCTTCATAAAGTAAAAAATATAACTCTGCTAATTCACACAGACCACAGTTTGTTATGACATTGTTACATTGCTGCTGTTGCTATCACGGATCATGCGTGAAGTTAGCCTTCACAGTTAAATAAACTCTCCATCAATTTTATACATTAAAGTCTCATTATATGTAAAAACACCAAAAAGTTTAGTAAAGCTTTTTATGGCTCCAGAGGGAGCGGTGCAAAATGGACTGGGGCTGCAGACTGCAGGCTGAAAGTGAAAGAAAAGTTCTGCAACTAGAAATAACTGAGACTACTAGAAAAGCTTAGTGCTAAAGGCTACATAACACAACAAAATCAGAATGAACAAACTGCTCGATGTTCATTGTTGGCCATGGAACCAAAATGACAATATCTCTAGATTTTCTGCATCAACATAAATTGTCCTTCAAGTCACATGCATTTATTTAGCATTGTATTAGTATATATTGAATATGGTGTATTCTTTAAATGAATGCTGCACATGAGAACATGACTTTGGTTGTTGTTGGGTAGCAGCAGCGTCAGTAGGAAGGTTGTGTGTGTGGTCCAAGTCCATAGTATTAAGTGGTATCAAGTATGTGCATGTACATGTACAGTATGCTATAAACCCTATATACAGGCACAAACAACACACACACAGATACAGATGCAGATACTGGAGGTGACCCAGTGTAGCGACAGAGTGGTACGTGACTTGATTATGAATGGCGAGGTAAGAGTGATAAAGTACCACCTAAATCCACCCACATCCTGTGACCCTGCAATCAGTCAAACACCAATGACAGACATATACACTATAAATAACGCTGTCTGAAATCAGTCTGGAGCAACCCTCCCGTTGCTCAAGTTTAGATTAGACTAAAAGAGGAAATGTTGCTTTCTGGTAAACAAACACAAAGTTGACATTACCAAATGTAATAACGGTAATGTCACTGAATCTAACATTCTGTTCTGTTTTCATGCGCTCCTCGGTCACATGCACATACACCAGGGCACAAATAACACACTGTATTCTGAACACGAGCACAATTAATTTTTATCTTGTACTTGTGATAATTCATCCAATCATACACAAACATGTGAGCATAATGATCATGTGGGGTTAATAGAGCAGGTGTCCACCGCAGAGTTCCCTCTGCACCCTTGGCTCCTGAGACAATATTTCGGGCTAATTTGAATAAAAAAATCTGCAAACATTTGCTGGACCATTCAGGCTAATGTTCAATCTGCTGCTCCTTGACACAGTGCCACCATGCATCTCATTTCCATTCCTGAAGCCCTGCCACAAACCTGCCAGAACTGCAGTGTCATGTGGTGGAAACAGAAAGGGGAAATTGGTGGAAGAGAAAAAGAAAATAGTAAGGAAATGATGTGTTTTTATATGTGTAGGAGATAGTGCTTGAGTATTCAGCTTGAAAAAAATAATGCAATTCATACACACAAAAATGTCAGCAGAACATCATCAAGGTCAAGGTAGAAAACAGACTTCTGCTGCTGTTTTTAAACAATGAAAAGGCAAAGAAGGTGCTGAAAAAAAACCAGAAACAGAAATAAAGGTGTGCAAAATATATGAAACTGAAGGGTGAGTCTTGTGATCTGGGTAAACACATGTCAGGTACAGGTCAGGTACTGGCATTCTCAAGATGCTCTACACATACACTTATATACTGTATAAATACAAATGTATCGTACCAGTCAAAGGTTTGGGTATGCATTGTCATTCAATGGTTAAGTTTTCCTTCTGTTATTTTTTACATGATATCAGCTCTTCCTGGAATAATGTAAGTAAAAAGACTATATGCTGTATTTTGTAATTTCCTGAAAGAAGTCTTTGTCTGTCTTGATGGTAGCTTTATAAGGATTTTTACCTGATGGTCTTGAATTAAGACGTAATTTCTTGCCTTCTTAATGTCTTAATCTAATGAACATCTGTTGATTTGTGCCATAGAGACATTGGTACAAAGCAAATCACCCAATTCGACTATTGTATCAATCCATATGTAGACAAAATGGCTCAGATGAAGAGATTGATCATTGCTTTTAAGCAGAAATTTCAAATACAGTCACAAAAAGCATCATATGCAAAGACAATCTTGGGAAACCCAAGAGTTACAGCAGCTGCAGAGCACACATTCATCACAGTTCAAGCCTCAGAAATGCACAGAGGTGTAAAGAGCACTAAATGATAAGTACTGTTAGTAAACTGAAATTGTACTCAACTGAAAGTAACGTAACTTGTTTAAAAATCTACTCAAATATCACCAACGTCAAATCCTTTTGACGTTGGTCCCCAACCACCGGCCCGCGGACCGGTACCGGTCCGTGGGTCATTTGGTACCAGGCCGCACAGAAAGAAAAAATTATTTTATTTCTGTTTTCACATGACACGGCTCACATGACTTTATTTTGAAAAACCAGATTCCCTGCCATCAGCTTCTCTTAATGCACTCCGTTTGTAAGCATTCCTGGTGCACTGAGCATGTCTGTGCTGTAAGAGGATCAATTGCTGGAGATTGCAACTGACTGTGGCCTTAAAAGTATGTTTGAAACAATCTCTGTATAACACACCAGCATTGTAATCGCGAGAAAAGAGATCTGCTTTTCAATTCTAGTTCTAATGAACAGTAGACCAGTGAAAAGCACTTTTGTCTAATGAGGCTCAATATGTGAACTTTGGTTCCAACTGCTGTGTCTTTGTGAGACAGAGATGGTATCTGAATGGATGGTATCTGTATAAGTGATTCTCACTTTAAAACATGAAGGAGGGGGTGTGATGATGCTTTGCTGGTGACACTGTTGGCGATATATTTAAAGCATTCCAGGTGACGAGCTCATGAAGCTGGTTGAGAGAATGGCAAAGCAAAAGATGGTTATTTTGAAGAATCTAAAATTTAAAACATTTTAAATTGTTTACACTCACTGAATGTTTTATTTAATAGTTTTATATCTTCAGTATTTATGTACAATACATAGGTTAGTACAAGGTAAAGGTTTATATATACTGTATATATATATTTTTTTTTATATATATTTTATCAGCTCTCATCTCCCATCTTCCCAGAACATAAAAAGTGAAACAGAGAGGCAGACCGACAGCAGTGAAAAATAATAAATGAGGAAAGAGGATGGAGGCAAAAAAAACATTCTCCCATGATGATATACCACTAGCTTTTATGCATAGCCTGAGTTTCCACTCAATTTCCTCCTCTTATTTTGGCACTGTCCTGAAGATAACATCTCTCTGTCTTTCTCTGTTCCAAGGCATGATGAGGGTTGCATAAAATTAGCTGCTTAATAGGGGGAACGTGTCCACGGGCAACATAGAGGACCTTGTTTCCAAAGAGTCTCGACACACTCCGCTCAACACCCCCCCCCATATCCCCGAGTAACAACGCAAGATCAGATAAAGAAGTGAGAGGCCTGTTTAAAATAGCACCCCACAGACACTCTTCTGAAGATTTGAACTACCAGCAAAAAAAAGGAGCATAAAATTATAAACTCAGCAATGATATTTTCTACTTGCTCAGTCTGACTTGTAGGCTTCTACCACCCACACTGAATTAGGGATCAAATCCTGTATTTTATATGCTATGTTGTTTATTGTCAAAAAACGCAGGGGTAAATCTGTTATCACATACGTTTTATGCACTGAAAATACCCAGGTCGGAGCCTTGAATGCTTCATCTACCCTCTGGTATCCCAGTCCAATTACAATTCGAGCTGCCAAGCCCTTTCTTTCAACACTCTCACGGGCTGTCAGATTCTGATATGGAGGGCATTGCAATATTGAAGGTCAGTCAGTCTGCACACTTAACCTCATTTCCCAACACTCTGCACTTCCTCTCCCAGAAGAGCCTTTTGATTGGTGTCCATTTAAAAAGCGGGGTTTAGGTTTGATGGGAGGGGTGATCAGAGCAGCCTCGGGACAGCCTGAGAAAGGAGCTTTTTAGAGCACAACTCCTGACTGTAGTCAGTTATAATAGTTTTCAATTAACCAGTTGATAAGACTGAGAACTGGGGCTATCACAGGAGAACCAGCCATGCAATATTCATGTACACAAACGAATGAAAGCGCAGATTCGCCTACATATTTACATAGGGTTGGTGCTATGTCGTCCACACATTAAAGGAGTCGGCTCCCAAGAGCAGAGAAAAACCAGAAACTGAAAAAGGGAAAGATGGTACATTGGAAAATGGAACCAGAAAGAGAAAAGATAATAAAGGGTAGAAAGGAGATCAAGAGAGAAAGAAATCAAGAAAAAGAAATGAGAGGTCAACGGGACACCGGGACCTTGAAAAAAAAAAAGGAAATGAGATCACAAGATAAAGGGTGAAGAAAAGCAAGAGGAGGTACCGCTCCTAAAAAGAGATTAAGGATCATCTGCATTTTGCCTTTCTATCTCCCTTCACCGCAATCACTCCTCTCTAAAGGCAGACACCAGCCCCCACTCAAAATGACACCAATCTAAATGAGTGATCTTGACAAATTGGGCTCCTAGAAAAAGGAGCTGCTCTTTTGACTGAGGAGAGGGATGCAGACAGTGGGGAGTCTATGGCAGGACAAAGCTATAACAGTAATTGGCTGCTCCACTCTCCTTCCCCTAATCTTCCACCACAGAAAGTGGCAACTGGAGAAAATGGGACAGCAAGCACGAACAGAGTGCCGCAATAGCAAAATGCTCTGCAACCACAAATTTCAATAATGCCTTGAATGTTATGTGCATGCATCAGAACAATATGGGAAATTCATCTGTAAGCCTTAGTAGGTCACAAAAGACTTAAAAGACTTCAAAGCTGGATTAATGTGTGACTGGACATACCAATTCCACACTGTGTAACTTCTTACCAAGCATTAACATTGTATGTCAAACAAGAAGCTAATCGTGGGTTTAGTTCGAAAATATCCTTTGACCTTTTGTAGAGGTCTCAGAATTAATTTTATGCACCACAGATATCTAATTTTATGCTTTTACGGACTTGCACATTTGCAGAATAATGGAAATGTCCTGATATTTTTCTTCACTTAGGAAAGCATTGAACCCGATGTGTTGCAAAATCGTCTGTGTAAAAAAACTTCAGCTTACTTCCGCTTCCACTACATAAGGTGCTTGTGTGTACACTGTAGGTTAAAGGCTATACATCGAAACACAGGACAGAAAGAAAATAATTTCTGGTTGATTTAAGAAACACCATTCAAGGACCCAGGAAGACTAATGACTAATGAATTCAAAGCTCTAGCAATGTGCTAGGCTAACAGGTTCCTCCCCCCACTCTACCTGCCTCGACTTTCGGAAATGAAATGTGAGAAATGGGCCAATTTACAGCTAAGGGCTGTTTCTTCCTAAGAGACACCAACATAAAGATAGAGTACAGAGGATATGCAGAGGTAGATGGGGAGAGATGAGGAGTTTGAATTTAGACAGAGAGGAAAAAGGAAGAAAAGATGTGAGACAGGAAAGCAAGACGTTGGCACTAATATGAGTGCCATCTCTGAGGGTAGACAGAAGTGCTTGAATTGCATTTTTGCCCTTTAACTTCTCTTTTATAAAAAGACTGAAGTAGAAGAGCCGCTCTTGATCTTCCCAATCAGCTACCATGACAGGAGCTGCTCAGATATTCAACAAGCAGAAACAAAAGAGGATGTCAGCATGAAGAAGTTCACTACACTCGGAGAAGTTTGAGAGAACGATACAAAGAAGTTGGGGAGAAGCAGGAACAAAGGCAGTGGAAGGAAGGATAACAGAAGCAAATATACTGTAAAAGACCCTCCATTACATCTTCATAATTATACCTACACTGCAGCTAAAATACTCTATAACCCTCCATTTCCTTTAGTATTGGCACACCTCTATCACAACATCTAATCACAATGATCTTCTGTTACTAATGTGTGTGAACTGTACCCAGGCATAACACACAGAGGTGATAGCTGTCTAAAGAGGGCAGGTCATCACTTCTGTAACACATAACTGCATGTATTCTAAATTCATTAAACGGTGACACACCTCCGATGTCTCCAGGGCGCCTGGGGGAATAAACTAAGCACTGTAGATTGACGGAGACAAAGCTCTCTGATTGCCCCGACATCACATCTGTTAACTCCTCAGCAGCTTTAAGAGGATGAGACGAGGAGGTGGAGGAGGAGAAGGTCGGTGGGCGGTATCATTTCTCGCCTCTACACTCCCCCTCACCCCCCTTCCTCTTCCCCTTCCCCTACTTTCCTCGTGGGACCAGTTACATTTTCATTTGATAGGAACTGGAAAACCACCATCTGTAATTAGATTACACACAGATAGATGGAATGAGAAAAAGATTCTTAGTTAATTAACTCAAACCATATTCTAATCAGGTTTCATAACTCCCTCCTCCTCCGAACAACCTCTGATATGAATCCTCTCATAAATCCCCTGGGGACTCACCATCACACAAGCCAAGAAGAGACGGGCACTCAAACAAGATCATTTGACGCTAATTTCCCAAACAGGAAGGCACTTAAAGACGTGCTCTGATTGAGACAACTGAGCACGTGCATCAATAGCTAGTGAGCAAAAAAAAAAAAAAACGGAAGTTACAGTAAATGTACTGGATGAAAGGTAGAAAACATCTTTCTGTTTTGTGTTGTTTTGTGTATGTTTCCGATGAGCTGTTCCTGTGCCAGGGTGACAGTTTCCGTCGTCGCAGGGAATTAAATAAGTCTCTTTTTGTGGGAATAGGGACAAGTGGCTGTGATAACAGTCAAAGAGGTGTCTCAGAAGAAATGACGCCCGCCACATTCGCATCTCCATTATCTGTCAACCTGCCAGTCCATCTGTCTGTTTGCCACACAGCGCTCAGAAGACTGATAAATTCTACTTACAAAGGAAACATGTGTCACATGTTGTATGCAATGAGGAAAAGCAGCACCCTAAATGTGGCACACTGACTGGTTCCACATTTTTCATCAGTTTCTAATTACTACTCCTGTAGTAGAAATAAAGAATTACAAAGTATTTGATCAAAGCTGTCTCACAAACAGTCGTCAGACTGACAGCTCAATCATGCAGCTATTACATTTGTCTCTCAGTTTGATTAGAAATCCATTTCAAATGCCAAGTCATTTTTTATTTTCCAGAACAAAGCTCAGGCTGAACAAAAAAGGAGGACAGACACAACTGAAACAAGAGCAAGACTATTTCTCCACACTCCACATTATAACCGCCATGTGGAACAACTATACATATAATAGTGTCTCCTCTGATATGTCTGTATACACAATATGCATTGTTAATGCACAAAGTTACTGTATATTTTACCAAAAACAATGCATCTACACAAGAGGCTCTGTCAATTTCTATCGATTAAGGCCTTGAACCATTTAATTGCTTATTAAATCAGATTTTTAACACTGTGCCAAAAAGACACACTTCAAAATACAAACTGGCAAAGAAACACGCAGCATTGTCAACAGATTTGCAGCAAACAGGATTTTACCAGATCAAAATTGTTCCTTTGGGGCCACAAGCACATTGGCACATGGTGCACTGCTTTAATTTCTAAACACCTGCTCATTCTCTACTTAGACCACAAAACACAACAAGCACAGAGCTTTTTCTCCTCTCCAATAAATAATCCTGGTCTGCCATTTCAGTGAGAACGGTATGACAGCCAAGCCCTCTCCCCTGAGTGTACCCATGCACGTGTGTGCGTGTCAGAAGAGCCACCATCACAGCAGCTTGCACCTGCTGTGCCTGAGGCCCTGCTCTGCTTGCTAGTAGCAGAAGCACAATGCAGAGATGGAGCAATGAGGGGATAGAGTGACAGAAATGCTGGGGGAAACAGATCTGTTGGTGTAAATGTCAACAGCTTAGCTCAAACCAACTTTAGCACATCGGAGGGCCTAATATAAATTCATACGAGTTTCAAGCTGATAGCTGTTGAGCTTGTGTGCAGTGCTATAAATAATACAATGTCCCAGTTGTCTGGACAGAAATAAAACCCAAGGTTTGCAGGTAAGAGGTTCAGCTGTGTATCCTTACAGGGGACTGCTAAAGGCACGCAACGTAGCCTGTTTGAGAGCTGCTCCTACTGGTCAGAGCCTAATGGGCATATGCAGTAACATTCACTGACAGACTCAGGCATGGATAATTTCACATGTCCAAATCCCAGCAGCATAGCTATGTTACACTAATGTCCTCAGGGCGGTGTTGTAAAACTGTGTACTTCCCAACTTTGCACTTCCTAGTAGCAATAAGAAGCATTCAGTGTCTGTTAAGTATCATATATCCATTCCTTATTGCACAAGGCTCGGAATTTTGACTCCTCACTTCAGTACCTGAGCTGTACCTGAGCTACATCCAGACCTAATGGTGCTGCTGAACTACAGTGTGCAGTTCTGTCAGAGAATAGTACAGTTCACTGTTATGCCTGGAAAATATTTTTTACAGCAGCTGCAGAGAAAGCTGCAACTGCTGTAACAATATTAAATAGACAACAGTTCTTATAGTAAGAAGCTGAGGAGGGGCTAACCCATACTCCCAAATTTTAATTTGGGTGTTAATTTCATACATGAAGTGTTACACCTGTTGTGTGCCAAGTTATAGTCTTTTCTTCAAATAAGTGATTATGTATATTTTTTAACAGCAGCTGGAACGACTACATACACCAGTTTTTATTGCAGAGGACAAAGTAGCATCCACAGCACTAAAATGTTCTGTTCAGTGTGAGTTCATCATGCAGAGCACCTAGACAGGTGGCGGTGGCAACAAACACATTTTATAGAGCTATAAAAGCAGACGTTATTTAAAATAATATAACATCACACCATAGACATTGTGCAGTGTCTGGCCAGTCTGTGTAGCAGCGTTCAGTCACGTACACTATATTTGAACAGCTAAGAAGCTGCTTATTCTTGAGATTTCACAGTGGTAACTGGAGCACTCTCCAGACCGCTGAACATTATGAGCTCTAATGGGGCCTCTGACCCCAGTCTCAGGTAGACAGATCGAGAGATTCCTGTTGGAGGGAACAACATGCTGGAAGAGAGGTGAAGAAAGTATTTCAGTGTCTCAGCCGGATGTTAATATTTCAGTATCCATCATCATTTCCTGTCTGATATCAAGGATATTGTTCACTTGTCAACACAAACATTTTCCAAGAGACGTCAAGTCAGCGACACAAATTTTTAAAAGCCACATATACAGAACACACACAGTGTGTGAGATAAACAAGTTGACACTTATATTCATGGACACAAGTCTTTCACATTTTTTTACACAGCCCATTTAAAAGAAAGTGGCAGAGCAATTTACTAGAGCCAGGAGGCGGGCGGGGTGGGTGGATGGAGGATTGGGGGGCTTGAGGGGTACATTAAGGTTCAAGTCACATTCACAAATGTGGGCTACAGACATTGGCAGAAACAAACAAATAAAACACTTTTAATTTCACCACACAAGAACATGCACCACGGGAGGTAACACTGTGGGGAAGAACACAGCGCTAACGAAGAGCAGGCAAAGACAGCAATATACTGGACGTAGCTATGGCTCTATTAAACGACAACACAACCCCTGGTTAAATATATAAAATCTATGACGCGTGAGATCATTTGAGATGGTGAAGCATGGGGGGTGGACCACAGTGGTTTGTTTCATGGTCCTCATTACTGAATCTTTCTCAGCATGCCTGTCAGTCACCACCTGTCTGCCTGCCTTGTTAATGGAGCTGGAATCATGAATCTCCCTTAGGAGACAAGCCCACTGAGGATATGGAAGTGCTCCTGGCCCACATATCTCAGCAGCTATGAACATATGCCTGGCATAAGTATCGCAGTAAGCCTCATATAAATAAATCCAAACTTACAAGAGGGAGCAGCAGCTAAACCGAACCCTGAGAGAGAGTGATGGAAAAGGCTTAGTGGGTCGTTCTCGGCACCATTTCTCCTTCCTTCCAGCAGAATTTTACAGCCAGCAGTAAAAACCTTTCTTAGCTACCCTCGCCACATTCAGCATGGCAGGAAAATAAGGGGAAGCAGGGCCAGATAGGCCAGAGTGACGGTGAGAGGAACTAAAACAATCTGCTCTTGGCTTGGTTGTTTCTGTGACCCTAAAGAAGCCATTTGTGTGTGTGTGTGTGTGTGTGTGTGTGTGTGTGTGTGTGTGTGCACAGCAACTATTACTTTTCAAAGACTGAATGCAACACAGAGACTCAGAATAATCTGGTTTCTTTCTTCTCTTGCACTATGTGTGATTTATCCAAGTGGGCAGCGGTCATGAAGGTTCAAGGGTTAATTGACTCTGCGTTTTAACTCTATAATTGTCGATAATCTATTCAAGAACAAGATAGCGACTGCTTAGGTGCCAGATCACACTGTTAATTCAAGGAACAGAATGTCTGGTGCTGGTCTGTGAAGACAACAGCTAAGCTGGACACACTCCTGGAAAATTGAGCCTTCAAAGATGGGCTTATGAATCCCATCTCTGACAAAAGAAGAGATGGAATTAGTGGGATTTAGGGGCGTCAGTAAGAGGCAGGGTGGTATTAGTGATGCTCTTCACACATCTCCATCCAGGCTGGATCACAGACGCTCTTTAGAACACACTACAACTAAATGTCTGTCACAACATACAGGACTGTGTTGGATGGAGACAGCTGCAGGGCCTGAGGTCTGAGCTGATACTATGCCCGCCCCACTGGAACCAGTCCAGTGTGGAGTTACAAAGGAATGTAGGAACTGCGGTTTTGGCAGCTGTATTCTGATGAATGTTGTGAAACAGAGAAAAGTATGCATGTTTTTCAGGCCATATGCTGAAGGGATGTGTCCCTAGTGCTATTGACAGCCCTTATTCAGAACATGTTTTAGCCAGCTTATGTCTGAAACACTAGCTCTCAGTAAATGGAAGACTAAGTACATAATACAGAAGCTTAAGCAGTAAAAAGAGTGAAAAGAGTGAAAAGAATGAAATAGAATAACACGTAAGTCGTTCAAAGAGCTGTTCCACCTCATAGAACAAGGAAATGTGTTCCTATTGATGTGGTCCATCAAGTCAGGTCCACTTTATTCCCTGCTGAGGCACCCAGAGACTGGCACCTCCTGAGCCCTGAGAGCAGCTGACCACACCCCTGGAACAATGACCTCAATAAACTCAAACATGGCTCCATTTGCTCGAACAGAAGCACTGGGGGGTAAAGGAAAGCTGTAGCAAACCAGAAATGAGTGCTCTGAGGCTTAGAGGAAAACATTACAAATGGACTGTTGTACACATAAATCAATCTATGCATTTACCACTTGCTATCCAAAAATCCATCTCCACACTCGCAGTGGAATGTGCAGGTCAGACGAATGAGGATTAATGAGAGCAGGATGGCCCAGTCACCACTGTTGCCATTGTTTCTCCTGTTGTATTTTGACAGTGCAATTCCCAAGAGTGCTTTACCGGGCATTTACCTGCAGCTTGTGCATACCGCAGATCACTGCATCACAATAAGAGCAAGGAAGGCCTTGGATTCCAGGAAGCTCTTCTTTCTGTCTTCCATCTCTGTCCAGCTCTCCCAATGGGAGGCGGTGAACTGGGATTAACAGAACAGTACAGCACATAAATTTCAGCTGTACTGCTGAGTCGCTGTTCCGCACACACGCCCTCCTCTTTACCTGACCCCACCCCTCAACCATAGTCCTATCTTTTCACGCCCCAGGAGGATGGGCCGGGGGCCCATGCAGCCACATCCCAATCCACTCAGAATGCTCCGTAAATACTGCACAGCGTCAGGAACAGCAGGTGCCGTCACTCCCTATCATTAATTATACCTGCTGCATCACGCTAGGGCTTCTCACTCCTAAATTCAAAATCTCTATCTCGTGCACCATCTTATTCTCCAGCCTCCAACCCTTCCCCATTTTCTCTCACTTTCTCAAATTCCAACCATCTCAAATTCTATCCAATTCTACTGCTCTACAGTAATTCCATCTCTTCTCTTCAATATCCACAAATATATCTCCTTATTTCCTACAATCCTAGCATCTAGTCCCCATTCATTTGTTCCCTGATGTATCTCAATCTTTGTCCGGCACTCACTTCTCCCAAGTGATTCCTTCCCCCCTCTCACAGCTGCACCCGCTTTCTTCTTTGCTTAGATGTGTGTCTTTCAGCGCTTCTCTTCACATTTTGACGGGTTTTTCTCTGCAGTAAATGTATTCCAAACTGCTGTGCTGCTGCCAGCCAGGAGACATCACGGCGACTGATGGAGCGCTGGGGGGAGAGATAGCCCTTTACCCCCCAGCAGAGAGCTCATAAATAATACCAAACCAAAAAGAAAAAGCAGCATGAGAAACTCCCCAAGGTGAAAAGCCAATGAACATGGTCAGATATGTAATAGTGTGCCCGCTGATGGTAAAACTCTGAGCTCGCTGTGAGTTTGGCCACAGAAACATGTGCAGGGCAATACGTCCCTCTCAGGTGAGAAGGCTGTGTGGAACCTGCAGAAACATCTAGCATGACCACAAAAACAAACAAAAACAAACCCAGTTGCTTCCTTCTGACTTGGCCACAAAACCACAGTCAAACACAGTGTCTGAGACAGACAGGTATAAATCACACAGATCTTTCCAGGCCACTGGAGTCCATACTGTAACTCACGTTAAACCACCATGTACACACAGACACAAACAAATGAAAACAAAAAAAACTGTGTATTTCTTAACAACTGCCTTAAAACTAATCATTCCCTGAATTTGACCAAGTGGCTTGTGTTCATTTCAGTGCATGACTTGCACTGACTGACTTTTAAGCCCATCAAAAAAAAGGTATCTCATGAGAAGGAAACTTGATTATCACTGGGAAGACCGTCTTATCCAACCATTATCAGAAACCTCGGTCTACGACTGCCTTGAGTCATGTGTCTCCTCTTCCATGTATCAAAATTATGTAATAGACACTTCTTCTTTATCGGCTCAGGTGTTTGGAGTATCTCACGAAAAAAAAAATTAATCACCCAAATCCCCTGAAAAAAAAACTTTGCTCTCTTTATCTTTTCAGAACAGATACACCATCTACCAGTAACATTTAGGAGAATGGTTCTCTTCTCTTCACTGTCACTGATTTTAAATTTAGATTTATCAGTGTAAATCATTATGAATAAGTGAACTGAACACTGCTCTGTGCGGTCTGTGGTCATACATATGCATCTAGCATCCGACATCACCAACAGGTTAATTAATCAACAATCACACGAAACAGAATAACTACTTCCCTACATGATGAGAGTCACCAAAAAGAGTGATCTTGTGTGATCGCTTCAGGAAAATCTGTGATGAAAAGGGTATCTAAATGTGAGGGGCACTGTTACTTATTGTTGAGCACAAAACTGCAATGTGGCTGGGAATCAATTCCTGCAGTGAGGAAAGGCTTTTAGTCATCAAAGGGGGGTCTCATGGATGATTCTGGCAGATACATCGCACAGCTGTAGAAATCATTTGGGCATGCTCACGGCTTTTATTTGCCTCTGCCGATAAGTCAACATTAAGGAGCTTTGTTCTGATCATTTACTTTCATCTCATTTTTCAGGATGAGATTATCTACATTAATGACACTTAATGGGAAGCAAACAACATACATATATTAATTTAGGCAAAGAGATGCCACAGGTTACTATGATGATGCAGTGGGTTTCAACTGTAAGTAATGCCAGCAGTTTCTATGCTACTTCTGCTACTAGTTACTTGGTCTTTTTATACTGGCTAGTTATAAAAGCAAAACATCAACATGATATCTCAGCTGAGAGGCAAAAATATCTGGGTCAGGATGAAAAATATCTTGCAAATGTTTATGCTGATGCTGAACAAACTCCTTCAGGAAAAAAGGAAAGTTTAGAATGATGCAAAACAGGTGAAAGAGGGCCAAAAAGAGTTGAACATCTTTCATTTTCTTTCCTTTCCTCTAGACCATCGTGAAGCCCGCTTCTGCAAAGGAAGACTGCTTCTTGTCAGACAAGTGCCCCCTGCTGGTAAAAATCCTATCCGCAGGCATTTCAGTGTTACCAATTTTTTACAAGACCCTAGATAATTTTCAGATATTTTCCATGTTGTAATACTGCAAGTCTACTAAAATGGAGTAACAGAGAACTGGAGCACTGAAGGACACCAATAACAACACAAATGTGTCCAAGAAGAACTATGTGTGATCGTGGAAACAAGAAACCAAGACACATGATTCAGTCTCCTCAAAGAATCCTCTAAAAGATGTAGAAGGGGTGCCAGTTCATCGTGAAACTTTTAGATGCAAATTTGCTGAGGTCATGTTTCATTATATACAGTTCATTCTCTAAATGTTATTTTCAGTTCAGACACAGGATTCAACATTGAATATGGCCACAGCTCCAAAGACTCACTACAGGGCACATTAATCACTGATGTCTTGATGATTAAAGATTAAAGGTCTGTCTGATGCTGTAAATAGGTGCAGAACATACCAAACACAGTATAAAATATTAACTCAGCAGCATCTTAGTACTTCATAGTAGTGTGCGCCTTTAACATTTTGTATTATACGTGTATATAGTGCAGTGCACAACAGCTGATTGCTGTCTCTTTTACAGTCATTTCGAGTCATGGGCTCGGAGAGAAAATAAATGCATAAATAGCGAAACAGATCAAAGTGGAAAGAGAACCGTTACAAACTCTACTGCATTGCACTATACTGAACTGTAACCAAAGCAGAGTGCTGTTCGCTGTAATTCTGCTGTATCTATATTCTCTATCATTTGTATTAAACGAATAAACAGAGCAGCAGACTGTGACCGACCCTCCTCTTTCCAACTTGTGATCTACCAAAGAAACGCTATTTTTCACCGTAATTGGGGAAAACATACTAGACACACTCACCTTCTTCCGGGGCTGCCATTTCATCATATTTGTAAACCAAAATTGAACAGCATTAAGATATTATATGAGAATGGAATGTAGATTCAAAGAAATCCAAAGCGCAAGTCATGCTGCTTCTCTACTTGGCTCAATTGTGCAGCACATTTTCTCCAAGATGCGACGCATGATGATGTGCGAGTCTCGAGTTTTGCGGCAATTTTGGGGGGGGAGACAGCACAGTCAACGCAATTCATACACCGGTTAAATCCACTGTTGAGCTCGGAGAATAAATCAGAGACGTGAGCAGCTGACTCGCAATGTTCAGGGTAAAGGTTCCTGTGCGTAAAATCCAAAGTATAAGTCCGTTACGAACCCACTGCCTCCCCACTCGGTACGCAGGGCCGGCGCCTCCAGGACCAATACGGGCTCTGTAGTAGGAAAAATATTTCTTAAACTTTCAAAACTTTGTCGTCCCCGTAAATAGGCTTCAATGTCAGTCCAGCGCAATACGGAAATATTATGTCCAGTCTGTTCTCTTTGACCCAGAAGAAACGCCTGGAGGACGAAATGTGTACCAAAATGCAGAAATATTCATCACAGTGGTCAAATCCCGTTTTCTAGCGACGGAAACACACTTTTGGAAGTATTCGTGAAGAAAGAGCCAAAACAGAGCCCGACGGAGACAGAGCGACAAGCAGGGAGATTACTTTCAGCAGGAGGAGGAGGAGGGGGTACAACCACCGAAAAAAAAAATCCCTGGAATTTCTGTGAGGAGCTGGAAGGATTTCCTGATTCCCGCAACAGCAACAGACTGGACTACAGCTCTCTGATGACTTCCTTCCCAGCGCTGCTCCTCCAGCCATGCAGTTTACAGACTTGGAGCAGTGGAGCTGAGCAGGCAGGAGGTAGCAGGGTCATAGCGCCGCCGACCACTTTTACGCCACACATTTACGCACTGGGTATTATCTACATATAGTTTCAACAGCATTTACATTGTCGTATGGCAACATAATATACAGGTTATAGGAGTAACCTGTTTCATTAAATTCAATTATTTATCTGCTCATCATTACAAAAATCATTTGAAATCGATGTGAGGACATTTTGCTAAGATGGTATATTTTTCTCTTAACAGCTCTTACCGGATATTTTCAATATCCACTACCTGTCTTACACAGTGAGTGAGGAGCTCTAAATAAACCCTGCAGTGCTACACACACCGTATACTGTGCAGTCTCATCACAGTTTAAACTGGTGTTAATGAGCCAGGGAGATTGGAAGTAAAATCACACTCCACTGCTGCACTGGCTTGTTGCCTTGATCTCTATCTGTAGAGGCAACTGTCCTTCATTATTTTTTGTGAAATAGTAGATTGAATTCTTGCATAAAAGATGTGATTCACAAAGGACAGAGAGCCTTGAATGCTGGAGACAACTAAAGCCCTGTTTATACACTTTCCCTGTTTCCTCCTGCTGAGAGCAGCTGTCACATATAGTATACTGTGCAATATTTTACTGTTTCACAGCCATCAGATGCACAACCTAGATTTGTGTTTGGCATTATTAGACTGGAAAGAGAAAATATCTGCAGCTTTTCCATGCTTAAAACAGTCATTTTATCATTAATTATGGAAGTGTGCTGAATAAAATTCAAAACAGAAGGCATGGTTATTCTGGTAAAAACCCACTCACCACAATCACTGCCACAGTCACAGAATGAAAACTGTTTCAAAGCAGAACAGCCATCAACAGTTAAAACAGATCTACTAGTGCTGAAACCAGCTGCTGCAGCAAAACCCCAAAATATTCATCACTGGATATGTGACAGCATTAATACAGTAACTAGATTATTTTTTATTCATGATGAACTATCTCAAACTATAAGAAAAGTAAATTACAGAAATAGTCGATATTGAGGGAGGTGAGATCGGTTTAAACAACAGGGTCGTGATTTAAATTGGTTTAGGTAACGGTCTGTATGGAGCAGTGAGTTGGTCAATAAACTGGTGCCTTTTAAGGGTCAGCAGGGTCCAGAGTGGACCTGAGGGTCACTCTGACAACAAAAGACAAGTAGGAGGAGGGGATAAGGTGACATATGGCCTTGTGGGCAAAGTCCTTCTTTGCACATGGAGTCCATGAGGCACTTTGTTATCCACATGGATGAACAAGAACAAGAACCTCCACAGCTACAGCTGGCACCCCAGCAGAATGACACTATGTGGTCAAGCACTGTGATCAAAGGACACATTTGTCACTAGAGGAAGGGGGTTATTGTGTGCTTATGTGTTACAGTTTGTTTCACTTGATAATAGATTAAATGACATCACTTTTTTTTCTGTGGATGGCTAGTGACTCAGTCCTGCTGGCTCTGCGCTACTGTAAATCCAGTCTAGAAACACAGCACTAGTATTTACATTTACTGTATGTTCTCTTTCAACCACACATTTGCTCTCAGACATTAAGGTCCCACCATCTAAAACGGGTTTATGCAACAAATAGTTTCAGAAAAAACACTATTACAAATTAGTAAAAAGGCAGCTTCAATGTGTTGTTCAGCAACAAATCTGTTCGTAGTCATCTGGCATCTCCATACAGAAGCGGGTTCCCTGTGCGTGCCTCTGCTTTCCCAATCAGAGCCGCACAGGAAATCAGACTCCAGTCTTCAGAGGGAAACAAAAACCCCCTCTTTCATTTTCCACAACTTGGAGCTGTTTAAAAGTTTGTGCTTCCTTTTCTTGTTCTTGCCAATCATGGCCTCAAAAATGTCTCCACTGTACAGAGTGTGGCTGGTTTCTTAAAGATGAGTTAGACTCGACTGAAGTGTTAGTTTAGCTCTTAGAGAAAGTGGAGTTAGAAAGCTGCACAAAAACAAAGAGTGACTCACGTTAAGCCTGCAGACTATGTCAGGACTAAGAACTGTGTTGGCGGTGGAGGAGCAAATTATTATTTAGTGGCAGCAGTAACACTTTAAGAATGCTATTGCCATCAGTTCACTTAATCACCAATATCTCTAGTGCATTAAATGTCCTTTTCTACTGCAATGACTTCAGTTCAGAGTCAGAGTCTAAATTAGTCTACACATGACAGTCATGACATGGCATGTCAAAATCGATCAACCCACTCTGCAGCAGGTATCAACAGCACCTCTCCACAATAAGAGAGGTTAGAAAATATTTCTACAAAAAAATAAATGAACCTGTGAAGTTTGACATCTAAGTGAAAAATACAATTCTGTTGTCATTATACCATTTTATCTGATGTGGGCTGATAAAGTTTTATGCAGAGCTTCTCATTTGCTTGCATGCATCTGTTCGCATGTCTGTTTATTCCACATGATGTAGAAAGTTCTTCACCCGCAGGACAGTAAGGTTTTTAAAAACCTCACACAGGAGCGACACTCCAAAAAGCTCTCCAGATTGTCTGAGGGTAATTTATTTTCACACAGACTCACGCTCTTAAGTCACAACACTCAAGAGTCGCTGTGTGCTATCTGTCTCCTTTTGAATAAACAGCGGTCTTTTAATTACAAGGACTGGAGTTTCAAGGCAATAAATTTCACAGCAAGAGCACAGAGATATGTACCCCAATGTCACTTGCACATACATACATACATATGTACATAGATATGCAGGCACCCATGAGAATACACAAATACAACAGGTACAGTCCACTCTTTTGCAAGGTCCCATTTCATGCTTGCACAGATGACAGCATACACATACAGAAACATAGCAGAAATACAAGATTCATAAAGGAATGAGCTTTGACAACTCATTTGCTGTATACCCAGCCTGGAAATTTATAACATAAGAATATGATTTACAGCATTTGACAGATTGCTTCCACAGTTAGACATGACAGATGGACAAATGTGTTTTGAAATGCTTTACAACAATATAACAATAAAAGTGTTAAATAGCAATGACATCCACCCACTCTGTTGCCGTACATCACTGAAAACAAATAACCCTCATCAGCATTCATTCATTCACCTCTTTTACGGTGCTCTGTTCTCAGATGATGTTGTGTCAGAATTCAGCCTGCTGTGTGAGATGGGTGTGTGTCAGGGTGTGTGCGTGTGTGTGTGTGTGTGTGTCTTAGTGATAGCTTGGTGTTGATTAAGTGTCTGGAGCCTAAGGGGGGATAATGAGAGCCTCTAATTAATGAGCCTGTGCATATCTCAGAGTCACAGGGTCCTATCTGCAGAGAACAAATCCACACACACACACACGCACACAAACACACACACACACACACACGCACACAAACACACACACCTCAGTGCACTGTGGGGATCTTTCCCTGCACTGCACAGCTTTTTCTCAAGGGAAACCCAGTTGGGAGCGTGTCACTCTGGCCACAGTCCCTGATAAGTGTCTTCTAATAGGGATGGATGTGGGTTAGGGAGCCCCACTATGAGAAGGTCACATGTGATGACCACCCAATGTGCCCCAAGCAAAGGCTGATGTTACGGGTTCTGAAAACCAATCCAAATCTTATTTGTTTGCTGGGTTCTGCCCACAGTGAGACTAGACAGAAGTGAGTGAGGGAGAAACATTCCCTCAAACCACAATGAATCAGTCAGGTCAGTGTTTGGCTGGCGGCATCACTACCCACTGTTCAGTTCAATAAACAGTTGTGGTGATTTGGTCTTGATTAGCAAAAAATGTTTTTTACAGTGAAAAGAATAAATTTTTTTCAAAATATGTAAAATAATTCCTCAGTTTAGCTTCTGCTGGTCAGCAGGCTGCACAACGTGCATTGTGCACTATAGGTAGATTGTCTCATTTCAGTGTCACATCACTCGTGAGGCTACAGTGGGGCGCACAGGTGGAACAAGGGTCAAAACATTTGCTCACAAATGAAGAGAACTGGGTTCAAACCTAGCGGTGGTAACTGTGCAATTCTAGCAAACACAACTGAAGTTTTCGTCTGACTAGGAAGATGTTGCACTGTTGATTTCTTCCTGAGAGCAGTTTCCCAATAAAATAAGTGGCAGATTATGTATCAGATGAGGCGCATGGAGAGTGTCCTCGGAAGCATTAGTTAATTCAAGTGCCCAAAATCTGTTTACATGACAAAGCCCTCCCATTTACAAAGCCCTCTATCAGCCATAGTAATTATGTGTTTGTCTGTTGGGAGAAAAGTAGTGTGATGTTGTTATATAGTGACAAAGTTGGGAGAGGGAGTTACCCATATGTTTACGTTTACGCTTTCCCAAACCCTAGTCAAATGTCTTAACCATAGTGGTATAAACTGAAAACATTGTTTTAAACATGCAGATAACAGTGACAAGACAAGAACTGCAGTACTGGAAAACTGATGATGCCAAACCGGGGTTTGTAAGATTATACAATCATAACAGCATATTGGGAAAAATCTATGATTATATCAGTATATTTGTATAATTTGATCAACAATTAAGCATAATTCTATAGTAGAAATAATAGTCATATAAATAAGTCAATTTTACAAAAAAAAAACAAAACATGATGATCTCTATATAATGTTAGTTTATCATCATCTCTGCTTAATCCTGCAACTTTACCACCAAGGAAAAAACACCATTTAAACAAGAAAACTTTAATAAATAAAATAAAAAGTAAAAAAAAAAAGTTTATTAATATTTTACGCAAAGTTAGACCATAAGCCAAGTTCTTTGTTTGGAAAATACCTCCAACTTGCCATGTGAGATTACAGTTAGTTACATTTTCATTCAGGTTTGCACTTATCCCAACTATTCACACCTGCACAAACTTGCTAGTGTGTTAAATATCTTGCAGTTTTTTAAACTATGCCAGCACATTTTATTTGGTCTTTGCCAAAATTATTTTATACTGTGGTATATTTGGATAAGCCTGTGAATGACTAATAAGTTAACAAAAACTGTATTTATGTCATATAAAAGTAGCAAAGGAAAGCTATAACAGTTATAACTGATGAAAAAAAATAATCATTTTGACAACATTGCCATGTTTCATGTGTACATTGGAGTTTATTTATGATTTGTTTGAAGGTAATAAATTGCAGCTACACTACAAAAAACATGCATTTAAAAGCCCCTGGAACTTTAATGTTCTCATAGCATCCTGCACCCAAAAGCCCATCTTCAGTCTTGCAGAGAAAGCATAAACCCCCTTTTCTGCATTCTGTAATGTGTGCTAATGAAAATGCTATTGAAAGCACTCTCTCTTTTGAGACATTATAGTGTTTAATCAATGGTTCTTCATACAGTATAATAAAGACATATGATTATAATCTTTTTATTCCATCCTCTAATTTTATCTTCTTTCTATTTGTTCTCCCAATTACACTAATGAAGAAGGGTTTGTTTATCCCCTGGAGTCACTCAACACTGGATTTGTGTGAAGACATTATGCAAAGAAAGGAACCTTTGCTTTAGAGTTGTGTTTAATAATTCAGTGGTCTTGGACATGGATGAAAAAGGCTCCAGCATACTGTTTAAATCAGTCCGACAGTTAAATAGGCGCTGGGGTTTGACGTCTGTGGCAGGATCAATAATAACAGCGTTGCCACATACTCTGACACATGAGACAGAGATCATGTGTGGTCCTTTTCAGTCTATACTAAACATAGAGATGGAGCAGGACAATGTATTCAAATGTGTTTGTGTCTATCTGTTTCCACGAATACAACGGCACACACGCACACATACACACACAAAGCCATGCTGTGGTCAGACCCACCCATCTCTAGTCCCTCATTTAGAAAACCCCAAACCCAAACTCATGCCTCTCTTTTTCAATTACCTTTCTTCCCACCATCGCCACCACACCAAATCTATCTAGATTCTCCCACAGTCTCTCTCTTTTTTTTTCCTCTTTCTCTCTCATATCAAATGTATCCATGTGTTACCATCACAAACACACATACACACACACACACACACCACAATCTGGTAATCATAAGCACAGTAGAGCATAAACGCCGCAATTTATGACAGACGATCTCTTCAACAGACTACAATTAATAGCAAATAACTGTGCAAATATTTAACTACTTCTAAGATGCTCTGTAGCATCTTGTTCAGTTACTGTGGTCGACAAATGCAGATTTATAAAAGTTAAGTATGGCTGAGCCAAAGTCAGACCAGCTAGCATAGCTTTTGCTTCAACAAAACATTATTCTCTTCAAAGATCAGCCCATAATACCTTAATACTCAAGGCTTATTATGCCAATGACAGGCCTTCCTGCCCTTACTAATCTAACCCAGTGAGAGAAAATCAAATGTGAATTAACCCTTTTGAAGTGGGAGTGATTCACAAAAGGATTATGTAATGACTCCATCCCTCTGCGTAGCAACAAAGGAAAAGTAAGAGAACACAACATTGCAGTACCGCGTACAGTAAATACTGTAGTATGTCAGCCGCTCCATCGGGTACGTGTAGTTTCTGGTCACTGTTGTGAAGAGATTAGGCCAGTCACCTCCTTAAAGCACTGTGACTTCAGATCAAAGGGGTTAAAGCAGGATTAGGATTAATCTGTCCTCATAGAACAGGTGTTAATCCATTAAATTAGCCATGTAGTGCAAGCAGGGCTCTCTTTCATCTCAACTCTTGACTTATGGGATGGAATACAGAGAGCTCAGTTACAAGAAAGTCGCGCTGTTGTTGCCACAGCAGAATTAGTCGTCCTTTCTCACAGTGACCACTCAGATAAGACCGCGTTCTCAGTCAGCAACATGACTTCATTTGCATGCTGTCTGTGTTTTGAAAGTGGCTGAGTCAAACAGCTGTGTTCTCAGGTTCCTTTGAAACAAAGCTTATGGAAAGCACACGTTATGATTTGTGATACTTTATTAAAAGGTAGCTTACAGGATATCCTCGGGCAAGGTGCAGAAAATACATCATAAATAAATAAACCAGTGCTATTGATACAGATCATGTCGGAACTCAGGAGGAGATGTGGCAGAAGAAAGAAGTTGTTGGGGGTTTGACTCCACTCCAAGGACAGGAGTGCTCCAGTCCTTTCCTATCAAACTCTTTAACACATGCTGCCTCTCACCCCCACCAGCTTCCTCCCCTGCTGTCACACCTCCTTGTCATCAGTTTGACTTTTCCACTCGAATCATCTTCATCCTGCTCCAGCTCAGCCTGCTGTTAGCAATGAAACTGTGCAAGAGTGCTGGGACAAAAACTACACCTGTGTCAAAGTGACTCCATCTATGCTACACCTATACCACAAATCCAGGACAGTCAGTCCACCTGTCAAAAGATGTATAATTAGCATTTTGATGGGGGCAGTTAAAGCTGCTTCCCACAGAGTTCCTGTCTGCTGCCACAGTCACCAGTTTGGTCAGTGGGTTTGTCCCAGTCCGCAGGTCCAGTCCCAGGCCGGACCCTGCCATCTGGCCGGCCAAGCAACAGCCGGCCACTCTCCCCAGCCGGCCTGCTGAAGACAGGAAGATGGTCTAAGGAAGACGGGGAACAGTGGATGTGTTACTGACAATGGGTGACAGATAAACTAATGACTGAGAGAGAGAGTAAGAAACGGACAGAAAGAGACAGAAAGAGACAGAAAGAGACCGAAAGGATGCTGCTTCCTTTAACCTGCCACTCAGCGTGACTCCATGACTGATGAATCCTTCTGTCTTTGCCTCCACAGTGTGTGTGTGTGTGTGTAAGATAATGTGTGGACTGTATGTGAGCATGTGTGCACGCATGACCACAACCCTGCTTTTCTCCAACAGATCATGACAGCTCACAGCCAGAACGAAAGCTTCATTTACTCACAATTCAGCAGTAATTCACAGATCCACAGCAGGACTTCCAGTATATATATGATCCTTCGGAAGGTCATCAGAAATAGGATTCAGGAGAGGTTTCCTTTAAGTTAAGTTACACGATGTGAATTACATTTGCATTACTATGACAGTAAATAGTCCTAAATGACTTCATACATGAAATAAGGTGGAGATCACACCATCTGCTAAGTATGTTCCTTTCCAGCACCATATAGTCTTTTTGATTCCCAGTTGTCCTGGTTATTTGTAAAATGTTGGAGAGCATGAGATGCAGACAGGCATTAATTTGGGGATGGTTGAGAAGCTAAGACATGGTTTCATATGTTATGTTATGTTAAATTCTAAACAGTACTTTCTGGGTTTTTAAACTTTATTAGATAGTCTTCATATATTACATTAAAAGACTGTTCTACAAACAATATCTGACAAAACTTAATGTGAAACATGTCTGTTGCTCTGTTCTTTCATATTATTGCACAAAATGCTTAATTACTACAATCTGATCAGGGCTAAAACATTTAATACTCTCTCAAACACTTAGCTAAGGTCTCTGAGGTAGTAAATCAAATGCAACTTTGAAGCAAGCTTTAAAAAATTATAAAGAAACCACAATCTACATTTTTACTCACTTGAGAAAAAATGTCAAAAATCTATATGTATAAAGTCACTGAAGGTCTGCTTTCATGTTTTTTAAAGTGCCTCTTAACCATCATCTTATGTTGTGTTTCTAATAAATCTCTACCACTCCTACTAATCTAACTGGGGGGGGATTAAATGTGAACCCCTGTTAGTCAGCAGGACAACAAAACATCAACAAAATTCTTTCTTCACAATGTTACGGTTTTGTTGTTAGTTTGGATCTGGGGTTTTTATTATTAAAATTCCATGTTTTTTAGTCATTGTGAAGAACGTAACAGAGAGAGAAACACAAGTTAACATCTTCATGGATTGTGTTTAGGCTCTAAACTCTGCACTGAAAAGTTCTTAATACACTTAGCACTGGTTTTTGACCTTCACAGGCCTGACAGCTGAGGAAGAATATGTACCTGATACACTCACCTGATACGTGGAAATGCAAATTTAAGTGTGAAGCCACGGTGCAGCGCAGAGGAGCAAACATCAACAATTTTGACAGTAGGTTAGTCTCTCTCTGACCCTCATTCTTTCTCCACCCTCAGTCCTTCCATCTCTGTCTCACAGTCTACTTCCCCGTCCCTTGGCCAGCCAGGACTTCTCTGTCCTTCATCCTCATTCTATTTCATGCCTCGTCCTTCTCTGGCTCGGTCCTCATCCATCACTACCCGCACCCTGCACTTCATACCCTCCACCACCGGCTCCCCTCTAGTATCCTTCCTGACTCATCACTTTATCGGACTCCATTTGGCATTCATCACATCAAAACATCTCTATAACCAACCGACTGAAAAGCTTCAGGAAAACAGTGCCTCAGATCAGGCGCATTTTATTTCATAACTAAGTCATGCCCCTTTGTCAGAATACTTAATAAAAATTTGCAATGACTCATAACTAAAGGGTACGCTATATTAAGATGCATGCAGTGGTACTTAATGGGCCAATGGCTTATCTGCTGGATTTATTACAAGCTGAATTAATCAATTCATAGGACATGAGGGTGAATCATGATCGAGTGCTACGACCACAAACATCTGAGAATGTGTTCAGAATGAAATAAGCACTGCTTCAAGGGTTCAGTATGCTTGGAAAGTGCTAGGTCACGTAAAGTGCCATGTTTAAAGGCAAAACTGTTTACCCTTGTTCTGAATGGCTGCACTCGAACGCAGGGCGAAAAGCCTGCCATCAGCACCCCTTTTTTCTGACATTGAACACATTGACCAGGGTCAGATGCTTTTACTGTACATGATCCATCAAATATTTCATCAGGAAAACACTATGCTGTGGGCATTTTGAAACAGGTCCCAGTGAGATAATAAAATACAAATCAGGAATTCAGTTTGAGTAACACATCTGTGAGACTTATGGCTTATCAAATGCATACTACACAGTACTAAATGTTGAACTGTAGAAAATCACCACAAAGTAAATTACACCGTTCAAGATATATAGCAATATGGAATCTGCACTACACAAGTTTCACAGCTTCAATTGTGCTTTCCTAACTTTGTCATAGCTGATCATCTTTTACATTTTATTCATCACATCCATCTTGGGTACAATTTTGAGTTTACAGGTGCCAGAAAACACAGATACTAGGAAATCACATTTTAGGGCAACCAAAAGCCCAGTGGAGCCCAACTACTGCCCTTCCCTGTAAACAGGCCTCGCCTCAGGCCTGTTTGATGTGGCTCGAGAACAAGTCCAAGGGATGATGTAATGCTGGTGAAAGCTGAGTTTGAGAGTTGTGGAGTTTCCACCCTGTGTCCCAACTGCATCTTCCCACACCCCAGCATCTCTCAAAGGGGCTGGGCATCCCTCAAAACTCCCCCTGAGGAGCACAACAGATGTGTAGATGGTCTGTGCGCATCAATCATCTATTGTCTTTCATCACGCTCAATTCACGCAGTGTGTGGTCCGTGTGGAGATAAGCAAAATGACGCAATGCACAAGAGCAAGCAATTATAATCCCTTACTTTGTAAACTACATGTGCTATACAGCAAGAACACACTGACAAACACAGAAAATGATCAAGATGGTTCTCAAATCTGAAAGGGTTTCATGTGTATTTTTCCTAACGGCAGAACAAAAAAATTATAAATAAAGCAAACAAAATTTAGTTTAGTGTCAAAATTTGCATATGATCAATTCCAAAACTACCTGTACTGTACAAGAGTGTGTAAGTCATTGTCTAGGTCTCATAACCCACACCGATTTAAAAAACAAAAACACATGCAGGGAGAGACTGCATAAAGAGTGGATTATGTGCTCATTAACATTGACACAAATATTATCAACACTCAGGGATCATATCAGAAGTATGATAAATGGCGCCACAGCTTTAATTGAGAGGTGTGATGTTCATTTTCACCTTCCACTTAAAAGGAGTGCTCCTCAACAGACTAGAAGTAAGTGGTGCTTGAGGAGTGATTACTACAGTAAATGGCATCTAAACAAGAAGTGGATTTAGGGATAAAAAGGAGGATTTTCACAACTACATTCACTATCCAGGCATTTCTGTTCAGTTGGTCCTCTGAATGACAGAGAAATGTGATTTATACAGACAGAAATAGAAGGGGGTTGGGGGGTGCTTTCACATCAACACTCACACTGTCTGCCACACAGAGAAACCTGAGAAGCTGAGAAAGAAAATTTGCATTGCACTTTTCAAATCTGACACGTGAAACCTGGCTGTAAAAGCTCGAGTTTTCATTAATCTGTACCAATTGGCTGTTACTGAGGCATAGAGGTCTGCTCATGAGCATGAAACCTGTGACTTCTTAGATGACTGTGTGGAAACAGTCTGAACATCCTGGGCGTGTCCATAGGGCTGAAGGTGAAGAAAAATGTGCAAGATTGTTCTTCAGTTTTTAAGGAGGAAGAGGTTGAGAATGAGCAATCCCACAAACTGTTCAGACAGGTTACATCACATGGTTCTGGGTGCAGACATTAGAAGATGGGTGTATGTACAGTATGTGTACCATAATGTTTAAAGGACGGGAGCAGTAACCTATCCACCTTTGGTTTGGTCTGGATGCACCAGGGGTACATGTGGAGTTGCACTGGAGGCTTCTTGCTATGCAGATCCACACAGTTCTCCAAAGAGGATAACTGGCTTTGCAACACTATCAGCCCATCCAGATGGTATACAGGGCAGCTTTGACAGTCCAGAACAAGCTCTCCAGCTGCTCTGCCACCCCCAAATCTCCCTGACCTAAATCTGCTTCTCCCAAGCAGAGAAGAGGGCTGAAGAGTGGACACCTTCAAATTTCACATTTTTAACAGTAAAATTAATTCTGTCTCTGACTAAGCCTGAATCCAAACTGAATAAAAACAAACACAAACGGTCCGGAGGTTGCATGATTGTTGCACTGTGAGATGTTAAATGAAAATTTACACAACACATTATATTGATAAACTGACAAAGTCTGATAGCTACATAACAACTACTGTGTACCTTTTATGTTCCTACAGTACTTCACCTTCATCTCCTGAAAACAAGTTCTTATTGTTGGTCAGTGTGCAGCTCTGCTGCAGCACTTTGACTTTTATTTGCTTTACTAAAGGGCACCTCTGTTGCAGTTGCTGAGCAAGAGGGAAATATTACTCATTCACTTGAAAGAAGAACTCAAAAAGGAACAGCCTTGCATTAACAAAATACCTGACCCATTTTGAATCCCATAAACAATCCAGGTCAAACTATGTATCTACAGTGGTGTCACACTCCAACTACCACAATTTATTTAGTATTTCATTTCATATCGTTGTATTTTTATCTTGGACTGAAAGGCTGAAAAACACGTTATGTTTGTTCTGTTATTTCATCCATTGGTGCTGCTGCAGGTGTCATAAGCTGCTCGTCATCATATTCAAACTTTCAGCCCACTTCTTGTGTCACACCAAAGGCATTTGCTGCCCCCTACAAGACGAAAAGAGGCAGGTATACAGTATATGATAAGAAAACTGTGATCAAACCAAGGTATTAATTATTATTATTATTATTTATGCTCTGAAAATGGTAAGGTATGACACAAACTGCTTTTTTTCCAAAAGATAAATTAATTTCTTTAATTTTGTAAAGACACTAACGACCTTTTCAAGGTTAAATCAAGGCTAAACTTTTCAAGAACATCATATTAACCCAACTCATGAAATGCTAATTCATTTCTATAAACTGCTTCCTGGTGAAAGACTACCAAATTTGTGCTCAAATGGTAGCATGTCAGTTTTATTTGTTATGCATGTAGATGTAAGTTATAATGTGCCAAGGCCTTGAAATACTACAAATGACCCAGTCAAGGACAATGCAAAGCGTACATGCCGAGATATATTAGAAGTCTCCATCTTACCAGCACTGTCATCTGACAAACACATGCCTGGCATGGAGCCCAGAGGACAGAGAAAGACAACAGATGCCATCCAAAGCATACCATCCCTCCTCTATGAGCCTGGCTGTGATACATCAAAAAAACAACAAGTGCAACCCAAGAGAACAAACCCGAACCATGCTTCACCCAGTTAGCAATGGTTTAACCAAAGCTCTACACACACAGGCCCAAACACTGACTGTACACAAGGCATTTTGATGCTTGAGTTTCATCCCAAACATGTACAGAAGGATGGTATTTTCTATATTTTGTCACCTGCTTCATAGTCCACAGAGCCAAAAGAAGGTTTCTGAGAGCATTATTAAGTGGAACTACAAGGGAACTTCAAAGCTGTATTTCAGCACAGTTTGGAAGGTGGAGACTGTATAAATTAAACCGTATGCTGTTGTTAGGCCACTGCATAAAGTTCAAAAGGTAAAAACATACTTTAATACTCTTCATAGCATAATTTACAAGTTTAGTACAACATCTGTCTAACTGAAAAGACAATCAAACCCATGCGTGAGATTGGAAAACATTCCACTTAGAGGCTGTCTTGATTATTGTTCCACACACTTAAATAAATGGTGTAATTTTTTTTCATTCAAAGTGTTCTAGTTTTGCAACAACAATCATATAATGGGATGTCAGCTTGAGCACATCCACCAGAAAATAAGCAGTTTTCACATATAAAACAGAAACATCATGATGGCTGCTAAAAATCATTTAAACACTTAAACCCCCAACTGAATTGTCGAGCACTTTCAAATTGAAAATATGGAGAAACAGAAAAGCTTCATTCAGCTGCTGCAATTCTGTGCAAATTAAGAGAAGGGGCAATGCACAATTACTACCCCAATAGCCAGTTCAATAGCCATAGTCACACAGTCCTGGCTGTCAGTTCTCAACAGAAGGCGCCCGAGGAATTCCACATTTACAAAGACAGGACAGACGAAGCAAAGAGGGTAATTTTTAAAAGTCTGGTAAGCTGACATGATGCATTTAAAACACAGTGGGGGATAAAAGCCACTGTTGGAGAAATTCTATTGATGTGTTAGACAGTGGCATCTGGGCTAGTATTGATCAGTTATTGACGGCAGCCCCCTTCACACAGTTCTTCAAAGCACTGATTATAATTGCACACACACTGAGAAAAATGTAGCACTGTGACAAGACAAACTGATGTGCTCTCAACAAATACACACATCGCCACTGCAAATACAGACATTGATTAAAAAGCTAGAACAGCCATATTGTACTTATCTACAAGCATGTATGAGCAGGAAAATGAAAGGAGTGTACAGCGTCTACAGCAGTTTCAGCTACTGCAGCAGCTTTACCACTGGATCATCAGTGGTCCACATCAACTAATCCATTGGAAACACCCACATCTTAAGACAGATGGAGATACAGTAGGCACACTGTAGAGCAAATAAAGTGATTTCTCAGTGGATGGTTGAAAGCACACACACATAGTGCCTCCTGCTGGGTAGCAGCTGAAACCCCTCCCTGGGGTGCCAGCCTCACAGAAAAGAGAGAAGCAGAGTTACCCAGGGACAAGCATGCATTTCACATTATGATTCATATATCTTTTCTGAAAGTTAATGCTGCGAACCAAGGAGGAAGTATAATGTAGCTACGGCAGGCACTGCCCCACATATCTCTCACTCCGTCTCACTCCGTTTTCTCTTCTTTCTCTCCATCAGAACCCTCACATGTGTACTCTGGAGCTTTTACACTTCGCTGTCGGTGCACTCACTGTTCACCTCTCAGCCACAAGGTTTTTCAACAGGAGACCGAAGCTCACCAAATGGTGCGTGAAATAAAATAGTGACACACGCCCCAATGAAACCTAATAAGACATCACATTACAGAGATGAGAAACTATATCATTACCATGGCAACTGTGAGGCGCACAGCCAGAGGGCTGGCTGGGTGACAAGAAAAGAAAGGGTGGAGGAAAACAGGATGAAGAAAGGCAAATAGGAAAGAGCAGATTTGTAAAGAAATATGTTATATGAATGAGGAAATGAACAGAATTGGCAGAAAGGATATTGACAGAGCCTACTCCCTCCGAGTGATAGCTCAGTAAAAGACAGCATGAGCAGCCAGTCTCTTCTGTCCACACTGTCATATGATAATGCTCCAGCTCACTATTTCTCCTTGACACTGTCAATGCTAACCACTAATTAGTGCCGAGCATAATTCCACTACAAACCTCTGCCATTCACAAGCAAGCTCCTGATGAATGGCAGGATTAATTGGTGTGCTAAGCTCAGATGACCCTCTCAGTGGAGCTCTCACTGGACCAAAAGCTAGGAGTTTATGTGTGAGCAAATGCCAACGTGAAAGAAAAGTGACTGAACATTTACATCTTATGTGTGGTTTAGTAATTAGACCATGTTCACAAGGCATGAAACACTGAAGATCCCATCTGTGCACCAACATTTACTTCATTCATTATCTTATTCAAATGTGTCAAGAATAGTCTTTAAAGAGAGACCACTGAGCAGGTTTCTGGTATGCTGAAACTGCAGTAATATAGCATAATTTTTTGCACACTGCCCGTGAAGAAACGCCGACTGAGCGTCTATAAAATCCCAGCCTTTCAGTGGCAGCTGCGAGAAGTCTGGGGGAGCGAGGGGGCTGCAGTGTGGACAGGGTAATTTTGAGCATCTGGAGCAGCAGGCAGCGATACGCCGCCTACGAGCCACCAGATCAGAGTGGCACTGCCAGCTCAGAAACCACAACCCTGTTTATTTTTAAACCAGCTGGTGAAAGAAAAGGAGGCGGGGAAAGGTAGCCAAGTCATTCAAGGGGGGAACAATAAGTGGAAAACGGGAGGAAGGTGAGAATGTGTGTGAGTGAAGGAGAGTGAAACAGCATGAAGCTGGGAGCCAATACACAATGCTCACTCCATCCAGCTACAGGAAGCCAAAAACAATGAGCAAGCTTGTGATTTACTCTGCTCTTGTATTTAGATCGAGGGGTTCACAGTGTATGTGGAATACAATATACTGAGACTAGGAGAGAAGTAGAAGTTTGAATATTTTATCAGTGTAATAAAGTGTAATGTGACTAATCAAAATGCTGCAGCATTGGATGGTGTGCAGAGCAAAGAGGCCAATACATTACATCACTGCCAGATAAAAATCAAACGCTGGATAGTAAAAGTCCAAAGCACAGTTATTATTTAATTCATTCATTGTGAATTATTAAGTAGACTTGGTTCTACTGGTTCTACATCACTGTAGGCTGGCAGAACAAGGGGCCAACAGCACGACACTTCAGTCTGCACGAAAGAGATGCAAAGTGCCAGCATTTAAAGCTGTTAACATGACAGATGGATAGATATGGAGAGGCTAGCAGGCGTGTGAGTGTCTGTCTCCATGTGCATTGCATTACCCCAAGTCAACAGTCTCTCAGGCTAAAACAAATACGAGGCGCATGCAAATGAAGCAAGACACTGAAAGGACCTGAGGTAGGCATCACGCTGTTTGATGCAAAAGAGTTTAATATGTATGCAAAAAAAATGTTTACTGCGCAGATAATGAATTTCAGATGAGGTCACAAATGCACTGCTAAGAAATGCATTATTGGCAAAGTAATGAAATTCAATTAAAAATATGTATGGCACAAATGTAGAGAGGGAGAAATGCCATTCATTCTTCATAGAATTCGTACAGGGTAGTACAGGGTATTTGTGACACCCACTGTACCACCTAACCAACAATGAAATATTTTGAAAAAAAATTTTTTTTAAAGACATGGTGTTTAAAAATGTATGTAAAATATGTAAATATGCACAAAACTATAGCAGCATCTTGTTTAAATACTGGAATTGATAAAAAACACAAACACCACAAAAAGAGATGAAGGCAGGTACAAAGTGACTCCACTGTGTTCACACGGAGAGAAAAAGGGTACATATGAGAAACATACAGTATGATCTTCTCTACACACATACTGTATGCTGGAGATTGTAAAGTTATTGCTGAAACAATTCTTTTGTTGCATCATCAAGTGAGCCAAATTGTCCATGGTGGTATCTGCCACAGAGAATTACTCTCATACTGTACTGTTCTTTCAGCGACTTTAAATTACACTCCACGTTTGCATCAGCTTTTTGATCATCATTCTCAGCATGTTGCCATCTCCTTGTACAAGATTCTACTTCCATCATAACGACATGAAGACTGTAGTACACATAACAAGAAGCTATCGGGGAAAAAAAATCTTCCAAGAACATCTTGTCAAAAATACCAAGAGTAAATTGTTAAACATTTTCAAGTGATTTGGAAAATTTTGGAAATTGTAGTTCAACTTTGAGTCTTGCAAGTTAGGAAGCAATTCTGTCACAGCAGTATGCAAAAGTGCATTTCAATCAAACCACTACAATAGAAATAAAAATCTACAAACCTTTCTCAGCTGTGTCGCATGACACGCTGCAAATGGCTTCTTCTGCAGCATACATATAAATTTCAATGTGCCTCTTTCCAGCACTTACAAGTTTCTGGCTGCTGAGCACTTTAATGATACAGCATCCAAACATTGTACAAAGATGTTTTACAACAAGAGCAAACACATGTATGTACACTACCTCCATCCTAAGAAATGATTCAAATATCTAATATTTGTCACCTACACTGTTTGGATCCATGTTCACAAGTTAGAAGTCTTCTTCCCTGCCTTTGGATGCATGTTGCTACACTACTGCTACCTGCAGATCAGTGGAATTGTGGGAAATCACTGGCAACAATGCAAACAAAATGGGGAGATTTGCTTTGTTGTGCTACTGGTCAAAACCTCAGCAGAATAGTTTGAACTTAAAATCTTGTGTGGGCATCCATCTGTGTTGGCCCTACCACAGCGGCCTGAGTGCACTAGACACAAGAGTAGTTTAAAATGAAATGCAATCCACTATGGAGACTTGACATCAGTCAGAACAGCAAGAAACAGATGCACGTACTGCGGAGGAGTGGTTCAAACTCATACACAAACACATGCATAAACACACATACACATAAACAGAGTAGGGAAGCAGCCCTGCGAGCTTTAAGTACTATAAGGGAATCAAGATGGGTTTCCTGGAAAAAAAAGGTCCTGCATTACATCAATAATTCATGGACTTGGTTATTTACTTTTGCTGGGATGCTAACACCAGTTCATTGCTCTACAGAAAATGCTCACCCTACTTTTAAAGGAAAGGGAGAAAATAAAGGGGAAGAAAGAAAAAGGAACATTGCAAGATGAATCAGATGTTGACAATTTCCACAAGACAAAATACTGTGTTTAATCACTCCAGAGGATCACTGCTGCACTGATTCTTCTAAGCTGACTCCAGCTGCTTGCCTGCTCCCACCCCGGGGCAAAGCCACACTTTGTAATGGCATGCTATTTTATGATATATGTACTATGAAATTATGAGGTCCATATGCCATATTATGGTGCATGGCGCTGCTGCTCAGGAGACATATTACATGTCTTGCTACACAGTGTAGTAGCAGAAGAGAGATGTGGCATGGACAGAGGCCCTGACAGCTTATTGAAGAGTCAGCTAGGAGAACGAGCAGTATATGTGTGGGGGGGAGTCATCCCCCAGCAGACTGAGATGGAGTAGAAAAGGCTCTTTTCAAACACTTGACTGGAGCTGAGTGTGTTGCACCATGTTTAGGGGTCATCTCAACCAGACCTTTTCTCTGTACTAGTGTCATCACTCTCCATTTCACACTGTCTGTCATTATGGCATGCCGTGAGTCAGTGTTTGAACAACATCCCCGCTCGTGATGTGACTGGTTGAACATGATGCCCTCATACATGACCCAATATACAGAAAATCAGAGAGTTTCAACGAGTACATGTACCTGCATTTTATGAACTTTATTATACACTGTATGCACCTTTGGGGGAAATGGCACAGTATTTATGTATTGCATCTTGCAAGACGAGGTTTTCAGCTAAGGCTACTGTGTCCAGTGTTAATCAGTCATTTCTGATCTAATGAGAGCTGTGCATCAATCTTGGCTTTATCTTGACCAGTCAGTTTTTGTTCCAACCCCCTATTATTACACATAACAGGAGGTTGGACATAATTGAATTTAAAGCTCTAATATTTTGAAAGACCAATAAATTGGCTGCTCCCACCTCCCATTAAGAGAACTCAGCCATACTTGGACACTGCTCTTTATAGACAGTTTCAGTCCAAGTGACTGGAAAGAGACCCCAGGACAAATCCAGGACACACTGATTTTTGGGTGTCCCCCAACAGGAACTGGAGGAAGCGGCTGGCAGAAAAGAATATCTGGGCTGCTGTGCTGTCCCTTTTCCACATCAGCCACTTCCAGTATAAGTGATTTGAAAAGAGCCGGATAGATTTTTGTGCCACTGGTAAAGTGTATACTGTTTTCACAACTGGGTTGAAGAAGAGCCTTGATTGACAGATGATACTTCAACAGAAAAGGCAGAGATATCTCAATATCTCAATGTTTGATGAAGACTTTATTATTTCTGGCATCTGAATAAATACATCAGACCACAGAAAAGTAAACACGTGACTTTGCCAACTCAAGATAAGTTCAATGATTACACACGTTAATGGCTAACAAAATGACTTAACAACACTGCATTAATACAGAGTCACAAGTGAATGACTGAAGAAATAGCAGACAGGTTGTATTCACAGTAATGCCCTGTACGTGCCTATGACCTAATGTGCGTTAAATATCATTCCTCCACTGTGAGGAACTTCATTATGACTGGAAACAATTAGTGAGAGCAATGTATGTAATGGGTTTTCAGCTTCCAACAGCAGTCAATAGCCTGGAAATGGAAACTCTGCTCCAATCACTAATGAGAAAATTGTAGAGGGGCAAAGGAGAGGGAGAGATTCACTGGGGAGTGGGGATAAGATGAAAAGGCAGCTAGATACTATACAATAAAGGCAGTGTAATGTTAGACCATGAAATAAGGGTTAACTCTCACTTTCATCATCACAACATCCAAATCATAGTCTGATTCACTGATTATAAAAAAAGGTAATCATCTGACTTGTTACTCTTCGTCTGATCATGATGTCCCCATGAGTAACTGATGCATTTACTGCAACTGAACTAATCCTGGGGAAGGGTGTGACAGAAATCAAGCTGGCAATCACTGCGATAATGAATTAAGCCTATATGAGCAGCCAAAAACACAAGAGGGAATGCTTCATAAAGCCCACTCAGGACCTGTGGTAGAAGCTACAAAAGCTGCTGCTAATGGGAGTAGTTCATAGGAATTCCTCTGTGTTTCTGTTTTAATGATAGCCTAAACTCTGTTTCCCTCCCTCCCACCTCAACAGAAATCAATGTTAGGGAAACACTCAAGTTTCCACCAAGCAATAGCAATTTCTGCCCAGACGACTACACAGCAAAGAGGTGTTTTATGGTGGTAATGCCACTGCACCACAGGCTATGATTGGAAATTTAATAAGCAGGCCTGGGAAATAGCCCCATGCTCTTTCAGGCTCCCTATACCTTTCTCAAGCTCTCTCAACTACAAGGTTTATAAACCCAGAAGCCTCAACGTACCAGTAAATTAAACTCTCTGCTTGTGGGACACAAGCTGAAAAAAACAGCTTCTCTGAGATCAATGCAATCATCAAGCATTTTTTATGGGCTCAATACATTTATACATTTGTGAAATGCTATGAAAACAAACAGTGGGGCTCAGGTCTGGTTCATTTGCACAGTGCTTGGAGAGATGTGTTATTCGTATTGGTCTGTCTCCCCCATACCTTCACATCCTGTTTCCCTAGCAATACCGCTGTGAATTATTGATGTTACCAACATGTCTCCCTCTCTCTCTCTCTCTCCCCCAGTCTCTTACACACCAGCCTTCTGCAAGGATCTCCAAGCTTGACTGAGTCTAATAGGAACACTCAGTGCACACAATCCCAGTGACAATGTCCAATAAAGTCAAACGGGGGGAGGGGTGAAATGAACACTGACATTTAAAGCAATTGCTTTCGTAAAACAACTATATGATTGTTAAGTCGTCTTTATTACTACTTTTCACCACAACGCCAAACAGTTTCTGTCACTGTAGAGAGAAGCAGAATCAACTAAATGAATCTCTCAGGATCTGCTTGCTATTTCAGCCCAGCTGAAGGAAGCTGAGTCTTAATATTCATGTAGCTCAATGCAGTAATGCCTTGTGTTGATATTTAAACAGTGAGATCGAGCTCCGAGTGTCTGTTGTTTGTTAATGCTTCATCCCAAGATCTCTATCTGCAAACAGTGTGTTTAACAGTGTGTGCAAAAGAAAAGGCACAGATGTGTGTGAACTCCCAAGGTCTCTGAATGCATGTTTTATCACTCTGCCTCAGAGAGGTTGTGAAGGGGGGCCCTGCCACCCTGCGTAGAAAACGACAGTAGCTGCTGCTTCTTCATGCAGTGTGAAGAAACTCTACAACAAAAACATAACTGCATGATTTATGCCATACATTCAACAGCAATTAATGTGTGCTGCAGCTACAAGTGTAATGGATTCACAAAGCGTTTTTTGCATCTCATTAGTTCAGTGAAACCAGAACTCATTGTTGAACACTGTACCTGAAATCAGTCCAGAAGGGAATTAGTTGTCTATATATGACTGACGTAATGACCGTTATGACCGTTAATACCACCAGATCAAACAACATAATGCAGTCTGATCATTCACACTAGTAGTAGTAGTAGTAGTAGTGAAGCATAAAAGACAAGAAAAGACAACTTCTTCACAAGTAAAAGTAATGGCACTGTCTGCTATGTCCTGGTTTTCTGCATATTGGTCATGTAAACTGATCTGATATTCACCAAAGACACAAATGTCAACACAATATTTGTAAGATAAAAAACAGTCATGATCTTCCTTTGTCTTTATTAAACATGCAGAGTTTTGGTGGAAAAACTAAGTGTTTTAATAACTGGTTGAACCACTTTTGGCAGCAATAACCTCAAGCAAGCATTTCCTGTATCTGTGGATTAGACCTGCACAATGTCCAGGAGGAATTTTGGACCTTTTTTCTTCTTAGATCTGTTTCAGCTCAGACATATTCTTAAAGCGTCTGATGTCTCTCTGTGTCA
>JAUBNQ010000028.1:7848411-7866145 GCA_032353495.1 Ctenopoma kingsleyae | reverse complement strand
TGCAGTTGGCCAAACATGTTTATATATTAATCAAACAGCCAAGTGAGCACAAACACATAATAAAAAATAAAAGAAAAAAATAGCATCAAATGCACTTTAACACATACGGTACACAGCTTACTTTCTACATGTAATATTATGCACTTTATTATACCACTGTGATATTAAGCAACTTTCCTCTGGGATCAATAGTTTTTTTAATCTTGATTATATCACATTTTATGGCAAGATATAGTGTGCTACCTATAGTGTAAAACTGTTGCCCTATTCTGCCATAAATGAAAACTGAATGTTTCCACAAACAGACCCTAATAATGTAACAGTGCTTAACCGCAGACTTTGTAATGGTAAAATCCCATGTGGGGTGAATGAATGTGTTGTGCCATAAGTGTTGCTCAGGGGAAATGAGCGCTGTGGTGGTACTGTGGATGAAAATATGCAATTACATGAAGTATGTAGATGAAATCGAAAGGAGACTGCATCATAAATAAGCAATGCTTAGGGTAAATGTGTAATTTATTCTATTTATGAGTCAATGAAAGCTGTGGAAGTAATTAAAAATATTCTGATCCTCGACACATTTATATTTCATTATGATACTCACTGCTTGTGTATCTGTAAACACATGTTGGAAAGATGAGTTTTATATTCCTCTGTACTCACTGAATATCAGCTTAGCTATTTAACCATGTCAGCCTTTCAAACGGATCTGTGTACAAATCTTTACAGCAAGATTAGTCCCATAATAAAATGTTATATGTTCAATGAGAACACGGTAAGTGTAAAAGCCACAGACATGTGACTTGACAGATATGACTAATAACTTCGACTATTACGCACTCATTATTTTCAGTGATGTAATGATGTTAGATGCTCAGTTTTTTTCTAATAGAATTACAGAATTATGAGCGCTGACATTTTTATATGTTTCATCAGTATTCACTACAGCTTGTGCTTCCTACATTTTATGCAGCTAACTGAGGCTAGTATGAAACAAATATGGCTCTATCACACATCCACAACAAAAACACACATGTGCATACAGTGACGTTGATATGTAGCTGTCCAACTAGCTACTTTTTGGTGGCTAACCCCAACCAGTCTTACAGAAATCCTAACCGGCTTGTCCCCTTTGAGGCACCAAGTGTTTGGGGTTCAGTGTCTTCTCCAGGGACACTTAGACAAGTGGCCCAGAATTGGGGAGTGACTGGGAAGCAAACCACCAACCCTGGGGTTCATAACAACTGTCCAAACTTCTTACAGAGCAAAGAGATGGTTACAGCTACAGATTTTATTCTTTTGAAAGCAATATGCAATGTGTTTCCAATGTGTTCTGCGCCTCTTATTAAATGCAGCGGTGATAAGTAACAAAGTACATTTACTCAAGTATTGTACCTAAGTACAGTTTTTAGGTACTTGTACTTTAATAGAGTATTTCCATTTCATATTACTTTTACTCCACTACATATATTTTGCAGCATTAGTTACTAGTTACTTTTTGCAGGTTTAGCTTCTTATAAAAACCAATACAATGCTCATGTAGCATTTATAGATTAACCCCCTGTCACTATATTAAACACATTTTAGTATATGTGTAATAATTCTTATCTTTGAGAATTTATCAAACAAATCTGGACCAGATTTCTACATTTATGTTATCACCAGCACCAAATTCTACCTTGTTTAAAATACACTGCTTTCCTATTGAATTACTTTTAATTTTGTACTTTGAGTAGCATTTGGAGATGGTACTTTGGTACTTTTACTTGAGTAGAAAAATTAAGGGATACTTCTACTTGTAGTGGAGTATTTTTCTAGACAAATACTTGCACTTTTACTTGAGAACTGAGTTTGTGTACTTTAAACTCCTCTGATTAAACATCACATCTCTAATACCAGAATCCAGCAGCTGTATAAAAAGAGCACGGTGTAGCATTTGCCAGCTTTGTTAGTTTAGAGTAAACAGGCAAAGCTCTCACAAAGAAGTGTAAATTTACCATCAATATACCAGGATCTGTCCAAAAGGCTACAGTACATAATATGTGCACTCATTTGTGCATAAAAGTGCAAAAATGAATAAAACTGTGTTTGTGGTCATCTGGGCATCAATGAGGTGTTGCTATGCTTTTTTTTTTAATTTCTCCAAACCAGTGTGAGCACAAAGTTTTATTTTGAACTAATTAATCAAAATATTTGTATTAATATTTTAAAAAGAACTCCCGAAAAGCTGTGTTGAGCTGAGATCAGCAAAGCTAAGTATGGATGCAAACTAGTCATGTTTTAAAGTCATGATGTGTGTGATGTTCTGGATGTTTATGTTTAAATGCATGAATAACCTTACAGTAACCCTACAAGTTAAGATATTTTTAAAGTATTCCTCTGCCACTGCACATAGATATGAGTCCAGAGTGGAACACTTACGTATGTGCACAACAATAAAGAGAAACTCCTGGAGAAAATGCTGGATGCTGATACTTGAACCACTACAGTCTATGTTTACATTAGTCTGTGTTAACAAGTGAAAAGTCAAAATTTCCTGAAGGTGTTTTGATTTTTGTAGCTACAACTGTGACCCTGACAAACGAAAGAGGTCATTTCCGAGCTTTGTTGACAAACTTCAAAACCAGTTTCCTGTTTTCAGCTCATTGTAAGATATGAATTTCCCAAGGACTGTGTGCACTGTGAGGCTTCTGACCTCATTTTCATACAAACATACAATCAGTCATACAATCATATTCATACCCTTTACACATGTGCAATTTGACACATGAGAGGAGAAAATTTCATATGGCTCATTCAACCTCAAACTGCATAAGGTTCAACAAAATGCTGCACGTGTGGCCGAATATACAAAAACGTATGAAAACTCAAAGGTGTAAAATTGTTCTGTGTTTTCACATCACATTAACTTCAGGTATTTTTGTCACATGACAAATGGAGAACAGTGTTGCAGAACAGTGTTTTCTGATTGGAAGGGCAGTGGGTAAAATTCACACTGCTGCACAGTCACAATTAAAGTGATTGATTAGTCTCTTTCAACCCTGTTCTCAAAGAGTAAAAATAACTGCACTGCAACTGCATTCCTCCCATTAACCCGATAGGTGGGTTGTTTTGCTAGCAAAAAGATTCCAGTAGCTGTACCTATTTTCTGAAAGCTGTATTTAGTCGAATACAACCCAATCACAGTTGTTTAACGCATCTGAATGATCCTACCATTTAAGCAACTACTGCACACTTTGGCAACAGGGTACCGCTACTGACATCTGTGTGTAGCTCTTGTGCAGCTACGTCTAAGGCTTTAGCAAGCAAATCCTGTTATTAATGTTATTCTTTTACAGCATTCAGAATGTCTTTCACAAACTTACATCATTTATCCAACATAGTTTGGTGCCAAGTGCTAATTAGCCAGCATTAATCAATAATAAACAGAAACACGTGGAGTTCTCTATACCCCAATTACAGATGCAAAAATGTTCAAATCTTACAGTAATTTATTCCTGCAGCCTGTCAAATTAAGTTATAACAAGCTTTATAATCTATATAAATTACAAAAATATATTTTCGCTTTAACTTAGTAGACGAGGATGTGTGAGGACTACAATGGAGGCAGTAATATATGACTGATAAAAATCTTTGAACATATAGTTATACATATAGAGTATACAGGTGGGACAGTGCAAAAGTTTATTTAGATGTTTTGAATGTTTGATACTCAACAGACAGACTTATTGCCCTGCTGCACCTGTAGGATGCCACCTTTCTATAAGTGGGTGGACATAATTGATTTTCACATAACCATCATTATAGTCCTCCCACCTCCTGTGTATAATTGTTTAATTTTCATAGTAATGACATAATATGGTTTTGTAAGTTAAACCCATCAGTGTAACATGACATTTGCTTATTATCAGTACACTGTTGACTCACCATTTGCTCTAATGGTCCAGTGTGGAAACATTTTAACAATTAGATGTGTTGATTTCCTCAGTAGTGCCACTTAATCCTTCATTTCTTTCATCCATTACTAATGCCTGGTCTGTATGTGTCGAGTTAGACAAGAAAACCACTGACAACCACAGTGAGTCACATTTTTGATTCCCTGTTCTTTCTTTCTCGCTCACAAAGCTGCAAATAAAATGTTGTTTACTTCAAATAAGCAACTAAGTCATTCTAATTAAGAAAAAAAAAAGACAGAAGCGACAGACAAACATCTGCACACTAATTGATGATTATTAATTTGCAAGGTAATTATTTTAGGGTTATTTATAACAGAACAAATTTAGCTGTTTTTGTGGATTTACAGAAATGAGATGGATTTCAAAAATTTATGACAAAATATTTAAGAATAAATGGAAAGCTTGACTGTTATGCATCCAGTCTCATTTCATCTCTATATCTATATCTATATACATATAGATATATAGAGACCACTGCAAAAGTATCACTTTCTCCGATTTTGCTATTTAAAGGTATATGTTTGAGTTAAATTAACATTTTTGTTTCATTCTATAATCGGCTGACAACATAACTCCCAAATTCCAAATACAAATATTGTCATTTAGGGCATTTATTTGCAGAACATGAAAAATGGTCAAAATACCAGAAAAGGTCAAGTGTTTTCAGACCTCAGATAATGGTAAAAAAAAAAAAAAAAAACAAGTTCATATTCATTTTTACACAATGCATTACTAATGTTTTAACTTAGGAAGTGTTCAGAAATCAATATTTTGTGGAATAACCCTGATTTGCAATCACAGCTTTCATACAGTGGTCTCAATTTTTTTCCAGAGCTGTATATATATTATTCATTCATGATTAACAACACTAACAACAGGGATAGAGATTTTTTACCACTTAAAAGTGGTTGCCAGCGGGGGTAACCAGAGCAAATTATATGGCTGACAGAAGCCCAAATTTGGTTGCCCAGGGCAACTGGGCAATCATTAGTGATGAGAATTGGACATTGTTATTATTGTTAGTCCAATATATGGTAGCTACTACTACAACACCCTGCCCACCAAGAATCTGGAATTGCTTATTTTTGTTAGACACCAAAAGTCTTTTGACTAAAATAATTAACTAATTATCAGAATAACTGTTTATTCATTTTTTGTTAATTAGCCAGTGGATTCATCTACTAAGTCTTCAATTTTTGGTGTCCTTCTGAGACAGACGTCTTGTGCAAATGCAAAGATTTACACTTAAGCGACTGGAAAAATACAAACCTTGCCCATGCCGCAGAAGTGGCACTTCCATTTGCATATGCATCACTACATAATCAGGTGCATACAAGAACAAGTCCACACTTGCTTTGCCTATGAACGGATTAAAAAATGAGAAAACTGAAGAAAAAAAAATCATAATCTAACAGACTTTTATGAAAATATGATTGTTGGTTCCATAATGGCCAAGTTTAGGCACTGCCAAGACTGTGGAGTTGCTACGATTCTCAAAATGAGTAAACTTTAAGGCGTACAATAAAAGGAGCAGAATACACACTTTCAAATATTTATGTTGGAGGAGGCTCCTGATAGATCACTGTGGAAGTAGTCAGGTGGTTTGTGCTGAAAGTATTGGATAATAAGCATCACAATATAAAGGTGGGGTAGAACAACCAATTATGAACACATAATGTGTTGTACTATTGTATGGGACATTTAAAGCAGATGACCAGACAGACCTTTCTCTTGGAACATGGGAGAAGGCTTTTAATGTGTCCTGAGAAACATCAGTAAGATTGCCTGGTCTATATTTCATGTTTTTTTGATAATACATCTCCACAGGCATTTCCACTTTGCTGCCACTGTTGTTGTTGCTGTTACATTTCCCTGTAAAACTCATTATGGAGAGGAGGGATTAGAGGGAAGTGTCTAGGTAAGACACAACGGTGCAGGCACTCAAACAGCTAATTGTAATAACCTGACACAAGTGAGTAATTTAGCTGCCTAAAAACGAGCCCTGAGATCTAGAAGGAGCACTTTAGAAGAATGAATTAGGCCGGAGGCCATTACACACCAAGACAGAAAAAGAAGATCCATCTTTCAGTGAGATGGATTTGAATATTAAATGGTCCTGTTTACTGTCTCAAGACAAAATCTGAGATTACCACTGAAGCAAGTTAACATAATATTGTGCATATTGCACTCTTTGTTCCAGACTGACTTCACAACATGCATTATTTATCAGGAATGATTTATCATTAATCATTTACGGAACGCCAGTTAAGTCAGTAATTACAGACAAATTGTGACCATGCAGCAGCCACATAATGGACAAATTTAGGTCATACTTAAATCTGATTACATTTCATGTTCTGTTTCCACATGAGCAACACTGACAAATAGGACCGGTACATTAAGTGACTATTTCTGAACAACTTGACTGATTTCAAGTGACATATTATTGAACAAACATATTTTATTAATGTGCACCGACATTTTACACTGGTGTACTGTGATTAGCAAAGTAATATTTCTATTTGCAGTAATGTGAAAAACGTTCTCATCTCTTTTGATTTCACTTAGATACACTGTGGAGTTTTTGACAACTAACATTGCTGCAGTGAGATACTGTGTTCTACCTGCATGAACATAAGAAGAGATAAGCACGTAATGAGCATGAGGCAATACACATTCCTGGCAACTATATGCATATCAATAACTGTTATACTAGCTGTTGTGTAACTTCATGCAAAAACATTTTAAGGTCATTACTGGCAGAGAAGCAGATTGTGCTGAGCAATTTACATTTTTTTAGTTTTTTCAGTTTTTACCTTTTTTTTTTTCATAAGAATTTGACCACAGATGCTGCTCTCCATCAATGAAAAGCCTCACCATATTTCAAGCCTACAGAGATGAGTGAGTGATACTCCAGCCAAGATACTGTATGTCTTGGCTGTAGCATTTTATTGCCTTATTCCAGGCCACTTTAACTGTGTAAAAGCAATTATGCAATCTCTTACACAACACTGTAATTACAGGTTTATCAGACACAATATAAATAAATCTTTTGGTTGAAATGAAACTAAATATATAGAACAGAAGATAAACAGAGAAGTACTGTAAATCAGAAAATGGGATACTGTATTTGATTTTCCCAAACTACTGCTATTTGTCTTTCCAAAAGTGCTTGTCCAACACCTGGAAATAAAATTAGTGGCACCTTTATCTCCACCAATTTATTTCTGAGAGGAATCAGGTCATATGACTCATTCAGAGGACTGGTTACGTCATTAATAAGAGCTGTATGAAACAGACCACAAGCTAAGAGAATTTCCACTAAGGCGTAAGCACAGACCAAATCTTGCACCTCCTCAGTGAGGTAAAACATATAACAATACAGCTGTTAAATTATGCATCAGCAGAATTTATTTCCTTTGTCCTGATCAACATTGCAGTATTAGTATCTGACACACATGGTGACACACAAGAAAAATGAGAGTGTACGAGTCACCGAAAGTTTAGAGGTGACGACAATGAAGTCAGGAAGCTCAAAAAAAAAATCTCAGCTCTGCTATTCATCTTGCTGTGCTTATGCACTGTATACTAATGGGCTTCTTGCAGGTTGCTCTCTGCTCTACCCCATTTCCCCAATGGGAGCACTTCCTCCCTGCAACAGTGCTAGGTTGTGCTAATTCTGGAGACATCCAGGTCTCGGGGCCTGAGCCTTGCCAAGATCCCAGGTGGGAGGGGCCAGCACAATACACGGTTGACAGTGAGATGAACTCCTTAAAGGAAAAAAGAAAAAAAATCTGTATAACCCAAATGGTTATGCGCTAGGAGTGGAGTGCAATTGTTTTCCTCATTCCCTCAAGTTTTTAAAACTGATCCACTATCAGCAGCAGGCTGTTACACCATGAGCATGGCAATGAGCTTGCTTTCTGTGGGCCTTTTGACATTTCTTGCCATGTAATAGCAAGCAAAAAGCTATTAAGCTGCTAATCAATTGATGTATCCAGAGGGAAAAGCAGTTCGAGGATGCAGACATTCTTTAGCATGATTGAAAGTTTCTTTTTTGAGCTGCTTACCTAGGCTGTGACACGCTTTATTTCTTTTGGGACAAAGAGACTGCTGCATTTAATTTTCTGAATTGCTTATCTGCAAAATAGCATAACAAAAGAAAGATTTATACAAAAACAAAACACTAAAAGTTAATGACTGACCAAATTAGCCAGAAAAAAAAATTACAGAGTTCACACACTGAATTTGGATCCAGTATTTTGGGGGGAGAAGTCTAAATTTACATGTATCTGTGTGATCTGGGCAGTAGGTGTTGATAGGGTGTTGATAGGCTTGACAGATTATCATCAGGGTGACATCACCTCCCAGCTCTGACTCATCCATGCCCCCAGGAAAGTCTGGAGACAGACAGCTGTGAGGTGAGACAAAGGTCATCACACACACACATCAAACCACATTACATCATTTGAACCTTCAAACCTATTCTTTATTAACTTTGTAGCATCCAGAAAAGCACAAAAGATATATTATATATATATTATACAAAGCTTATGGTTAGAGTAAAAAGGAAACGGTGGGTCAATTTTCATTTTTTCTGTGTGCGCGCGCCTGGTGTTTCTTGAAAGCAGATTAAATTTTACTAAACACTACAATTTGGTGGGGCGCCTGGGTGGCAGAGAGGAAAACCACTTGGCCACCATCACAGCAACCCGGGTAAGCAGGATTTGGAGTCAGCTGTTCCAAATTGTAAGAAGAAAAAGAAGAAGAAGAAAAAAAAAAAAGAAAAACGCTGAACACATCAACAGTACTGAGTTAGCTGACTGAAAATAGCTGCACACTTCTAGATATAAATTCTATCAGTCACATTACTGGCATAATTTATGTGTTGTGTCTGAGCTGTATTACTCACTGGCAATTCACAGAAGACACAGAAACAACACATTGCAGAAAGTGGTGATGTGAGCTGATTCTAACAGCATGTGTTGGGTGTTCTACTGTGAGTGAGTTATTAGACTAGAAGTAGGAGATTGATTTTGAATGCAAATTGCATACATCAGGATCATAACAATGCAGTAGCACAAAAAAAAATGTATGTTTCATACTACTGAGCACTGTCACATGGGATACAAAACTCTAATCCAAAAAGGTAATTCAAAAAAGAAGTCTCTTTCTGTGATATCTCATGTCCAAAAGGAAGCAAGCAAAATGACAGCTCAGAGGGTTATGTGTTTACCAAACAGCACAGGATTACTTTCATTTCATCTCATCTCATTGAAAAGGATGACATAGCTGCCAAGAAAGTGCTGTTACAATCAAAACAGCAGACTCGTGTATGTGTGTGGTCACTTTCCCTCCATCATGGCCTGTGCATATGTGCAGTGCTGCATAGCCACAACAGCCTTCTAAAGAAAAAAGACACAATTTAACTGCTTTCGCTTATTTCACAGATTTTCCAGACAAATAATTTCAGGTTTGTGCCCACTAGCGCCAACCCTCTGTCCATCCTGCTCTTTCTGGCCTATAATTACATCCCATTCATTTGATTTGTTCATTAGTTCAAGCCTCGGCTGGGTAGAAGCAAAACGGAACCCTCTCATTAGTGGTTCATGACTCTACTCTCTCCATGGTGAGTGCTGGAGCTATGGTGGAAAACAGCAGCATAGCAGTGGGACAGGGGAAACTGGTGGGAACTTATATTAACCCAAAGTACACGTCTTTAATAAGAGAAACACTAAGGAAATCATACTATCACAAGAAGTGTCTTACTTCTTATGACGTCCTGAACACTACTTCCATCCAGCTCATTTTTCAAATTTCCATAACCTTTAGGCAAGTAATTTCCATTTTATCATTCATGTACGTTAGGCTCAATACACAATTTTAAACGTCTCTTCTGAAAACTTCAGAAAGTCTTCAGTGATTACTTCAAACAATTACAGTCATGAAATGATGGGAACTTGTGAATGATGTGCAGCTGCAGATCCATTTTTCACTTCTACCCAATAATGTGCAAGGATGTAAAGGTGAGAACTGGTGCATTTGAGAATGCTACCTGGTGAACAACTTTCTCTGCACAATAATATAATGAGTCTCTGCCATCTATTGGTATCCTCATGACTAACATTCCTATTTTATATTTTAAATCTTGCAGGTGTGCAGTTTGCATTTGGTTCTTTCAAATCTAATCAAAACAGAACATAACAATCATAAATATGCATCAAGAGGTATTATAAATATTCACTGATACATAGTGTGGCTCAAAATAATGTCTATAAAATAAATACATATTTATTTTGTCTTATCATGTTTCTAAATAAATGTGTTCAGTTACTTAGTAAGGAAATTGATTTGATCTAAACAGTCAGCAGGTTTAATTTCACTGTCGATGAAAGAAGATATTTTTGTTATTTGAACATTTTTCACAGACATACTAGCAACTCTGTGAGGCTGTTCTTAGGCACAATGGTCCAGTGGCCTAAATACTAACACCAGCATGTGAAAAAGCTCACAATAACAACAATTGCATTATGATGTTAAGCAAGTATCCCAAAAAAAACCAAAAAAATAAATAAAAAATACCAGTGCCTCTAAAACCAATGAATGTCTGTGTCACACAGTCACTGTCACAGACAGACTAGCAAGCATGGCTAGAAATCCATTTTGTAGGATGGCTTGAGCTACGAATTCTATCCAATAATGAATGTAAAACTCAGTGCTATCATACTGCATTCACACGTGTTTCCTGCTCTACAAACACAAATACACATACTTTATTCCCCTTACTATACTGCAGCTGCACTATAACATTTTAGTTCATTACTCAGCATATATCAAAATAACATGACAGGTCACCAAGATCTTTTGAGATAAATATTTCAGATGGTGAGAATGAAAGCAAGAAGAAAGGTACAAGAGCTATAACCACTCTCCACATGAGATCAAAAGCCTGGTGCTTTATTCTTTACACACAGAGATCAGATGAAAGCTGGTTTAACGGACTGTCATACCAACAGGGGAGCATTACACCCCAGTGGTTTTCATCCACATGAAAAGCAGAGTGCCGCTGAGAGTGGCAAAGGATGAGGTCTTTAAATCACACGCACACAATTCTTCTCTTTCTAGTCCATGTACAGTAACAGTGTCATCACCCCGCGCTGCAGGAAAAGGAACCTTTACGCCTGACTGGGGTGTCTGCCTCCAGTCCTTCCACAATTGCTGGATATACTGTTGCTGTAATTAAAGTCCCCTTTCAGCACTCTACACACCATGACCTTCTCCAATGCAAACACTCATTGTTTCAGTGAAACCAGTGAAAGACCCTCCACTGAGATGTAAATTTACATGGTTATGTTGGCAAAACTGAAAAACACATTCAAGTAATGGTATGCACTGAAAAAAAATGCATTACAGCACCAACTGAGAAACAAGGCCTGGTGGGTTTTAACTTATTATGGGCGGGTGACAGTGGCAACTTTGGAAATTAGCATCTGCGATAAAAGAATACCCTTGATAAGCACCATCAGAAGATATGTGAATGGTAGAGATGTTTTCACATCTCACACTGCAGTGCCAGTTGTCTTTTGGTTCCCTGGAAACTATCCTGTCAAAGCTCAGGATGGAGAACTGGAGGGATAGCAGAGTGGGCTGTTTGTTTAGCATGTCACTGGAACAGCCATCTTCAGAGGGTGGGACCAGACGGAGGAGCAGAATGGACAGGGAATCCATTTAAAAAGGGTACTGTCCTCTCAGTCACACCTACTGTATATCCTCCGAGAAGCATTTGGAATGCAACACAGAATCTTAAAATATTCTCAGCAGAGATATTCTGAAATGTTTTTTAGCATACATGAAGGGCACACATCTATGTCTATTAAAGAGCATCCTTTTGTGTCCTTTTGTACTTGAAAATTAATCATGCACAGGAAATAAGGCTATACGCCACTCGTTTTTCCCAGTACCCTTCCCAAACTTGCTCACAGGGACAATAATGTGAAAAGACACACACACACGTGCACCCTTTGTCTATGAAGTGACACCCTATTTTGTTCTCATTTAAGCTTTTTACATTCAGTAAGAAGGTGAGGGACAAAGAGCCTAAAACTGTCTTGGGTCATTAAAGCACACATTTTCTTTCTTCTTTCACAATGTGTTTTCTGGCACTTACAGCAAGGAAAGCTGACAGATTAGACAGGGGGTTCCTTCACAGGCTGGCTGTGGGCTTCATGAGAGTGGGCTGCTCGCTGGTGCTTGGGGCAGCAAAACCACGGCTGTCAGTGTTTGAAGGGCCAATCCAGAGGTGCAGTCACAGGGAGGTGGATGATTGATGATATTATGTACTCACCCAGGATCTGAATGCCAGCACACTCCTGTGATTTGATCACTGTTGTTTCATCAAACATCCAGGTGTAGCAGATGGACGGTACAACATCAAACTTTGCTTTCCCGCAGGACAGTTGCAGTGTCAACACCATTATTACTAATCAATTATTTGAGGCAGCACTGACTCAAAGCAGGAGTTGTGACACACTGTACAATGGAAAAGTGGACAAGAAGTTACTAATTTATCAAACTCTTATTAGAAGATTAATGTTTGTTTCAGCTGACATATCCTTAATAACATGTGGATGGATTTGTTGTGACCTTGACCTCCAAGTGCACATTTATCAAGAAGAAAACCCACCTGACACAAAAGTCTCCAATGTGGCTCAGCTGACACATGTTTAAGCACATTTCTACCATGAGGATGAAAGTCATGATGACCACTGAGCTTTTCTCTTTACACACATAATGCATGTGAAAAAAAAACATCCTGGAAATTCAACTGCATGAATACTTTTTGTTTTTTGTCTTGTGCAGACATGACATTTGAAAAGGCCTTCCTGTTTGACAAGACTGACCCCTAGTGGTGATTCAAGAAGCTGACTTTAAAACCAGAGCGTGCAGCCCTCTGTGCAGTTGTCTATAGCACCGACATATTAATCCCTTTGTCTCATGTTACTAAATAAAATACAAGGGTCAGGCTATACATCAACACCAAGTGTGCTAACACAAACTTCAGCATGCGAGTCAAAGCTGTCAGGCAGTAAATCCAAGAATAAGCAGAGCTACACTGCCTAGATTAAGCCAACCATCCCCCAGTCAGACCACAAAGACTTCATTGTACTTGGATAGCATATAAAGAGAAGAAAGCTGAATGATTTTGGCAGTGATTTTCAATTATAGTTTGGTCTCACTGGCCTCAGAGGGTTATGAAATCTCTCCCGAATGAGCTCGATGTACTCTATGTTAATGCTCAGATGCTACAGAGAAAGAAGTGACAACAGGGAAGGGCATTATAAAACTGAAAACAGTATAAATATAAAGAAACAGTATTTAAAGTAACAACGGGACAGTAACTGTATAATCATAACAATATGAATGTGAAGTAGAAAGAACTATAGAAAATAAGAGTTGCTACAAGGACTATATTTGTGAAAGGTTGGGTAAATTAATAAGAATTTACTATGGTTATATGTATTATTGGAAGTACATATATAATGCAGTACACACAAAACATTATCTACATATGTAATAAAAAAATGACAATGCCAGTTTTCACTGCAATGACATATTTTCACAGAGGTGGAGCCTACCTGAGCATGAGAGGACACTACTAAACCACTACCTCAGATCAAAGAAGAGGTGGCCACGGATACATCACTGGTAGTGACAAATTATCATCAATACCACTCTACCACATTATCATCAATCTCGCTCTTGAAAGACAAAAGTATCTCTCCATGCTAAATCAGGAAATCAATGCATTTCTATCACTGAGAGCAATTGGTCTCTGAGTGATCTCTGTGGCTGAGTAATGTGAAATCTATCACAGGTTCGTCCACATGGCCTGGACAAGATCTAACACAAGACCCAAGAAAACTTTGTATTGATCAGGACACAACAATACAAGTGAGGAGTGAAAAGAGGAAACATATTTTAAACACTACTAAACAAAATTTGTGAGACAAAATAATGGTGCAAAACCATTTCTAGCGCTACATTAATATAATTACAGTAATATCTTACTGTTCTGACACCAATATGGACAAAATGTCACTATAGACACCAACATATAATGTTATATATATATATAAATACCAGACATTTACACACCAAGCTTCAGCTAAGTCCTCATGATTGAAGTTAAAATTGGCAATGATACGGGCACCAGAACCCCAAAATTAGACTTAAGTATATTTACAATCCTATTGGTACACTTGAGGAAAGTCAATCATTTTTGTTATTGGACGCAGCAGAAAAAAACTCTTCTGTCTTCTGGGCTATTCCCTTCTGTTGCATTGCTGCAACATAAGGTCTACAGCTGTTAAAGCACACTTACCTTTGGCCACTTGGGATTAAGCTCACAAGCCTTTTCAGCATCATCCAGAGCCGCCTGGTGTTGTCCCAGTTTGAGAAGAGCTGCTGACCGGTTACTATACAGGATGCAGTTCTGTGGGTCAGCGTGTAAGGCGTCACTGTACAAATGAACTGCTGCCTGAAAGTCACCGCGCTGACATGCTTCATTGCTCTGCTGCACTTTGTCCATGAACTCTGCTTTGCTGAGACCATACCTGGCCGCGTCATCTCCAGAAACGCACCGGATAGGCCTGCCCACTGTCCGAGAACCAAAGACAGAAAACTGGAGAAACAGACAGAGAGGAATGAGAGGGCTGTAACAATAAATCAATAAAAATATCATAACACTACTGAATGATAAACTGAATATACATTGGTTGCAACATGTAGCTAAGATGCGTTTCTGAAACTGTCACACAGTGCGTGCTAAATGTCTAACCGACTTGGTTATGGTTTTGAATGTGCGATGACTGAGCAGATATTAATAAAATGAATAATGGCTCAAAGTTCTGCCAGCTCCAGCGCCATGGTATTGTGCATGCACAGTAGTACAGCTTTCTGGGATAGAGTCATCATTAGTGTTGTTTGTTCCACTTGTGATCTTCCTGTTATTACAAGTCAATTCCAACATCAGCTGAAAAAATATCCATGAAAAACAAGTCACACATGATTCACATACTTTGTTCTAGTGTAACTGGTGGAAATGTTTAATTTAGCTCAAATCAAAATTTTAAATGAAAAATCTATTTATCTTTTGGGATATATTCTGTTGGGAATACAGATTTAAAAATGAAGGACACATTCATCAAGGTTTAAAATTCAACAGAACTACAGAAGAGTAATTAGTTTTATCTTTTGCATCCTAAAAAAGGCAAGTAACAGTGGTGAAAAATCTTCATTAAAATAAATAAATGATAAATCCCCTATCACAACATAATAATAGCTGCCTTGGGGCAAGATCATCTGCATTTAAAGTTATTATTCCCATTTCCATTAAAACTCCTGAACCAAATGGCAGGAATTTGAGTGCAAGACCAGTTCTCATAATGACTCATATAGAGGTCCTACTTTAATTTAACGGATTGAAGTATGTGGGTGGCTTATCCATTTAACAGGGACAGTTTTCTAAGTATTACTGAATCATGAAGTCCATCTCAGGTTGCATGTTTTTGGGCCAGCTTCCACTATACCTCTTTCTCACCACACCTCCTTGGACTGAATTCTGGGATAGGGCAGGCTTGGTAATTACTTCCAGAGGCGCAGACTGTAGAAGCAGTAGACATGAGGGCTTTGGGCATCTAGCAGATTCATCATCACGTTACAATGTTGTACCAGTCAGTTACTTTACAAGCACCCTCTGACCTTCATCTTTCTCACCTTGTCTGGTTCTTCTCCGTATGATAACTGGGAAGTCATGTTATCTAGCACATGACAACATGGAAAGGACTTCCTGCTGTGCTTTGTTTTGATCTCTAATGTACCTAACAGACAATTCAGCGCCTGTAGATTGATAAATCATCAACTGTGCTGCAATAGGTAAGGTAAAGGTCTTTCAAACAAGTGTGTACTGCAGGATTTGTTGCCGTAAGAGAGGCATCCCACCCCTCAGACATATATAAACAAACTGGGGGAGTGACTTCCACACCACAACTGGCAGCACTGTGACACATACTGACATTCAAACTCTTGCTCTTAAAGATGCACCAGGAGAAGCCACATATTACACAGTAGACTGGTGCTTCCAGTACCCAAGAGCATAAAGGTTTTCCCATCAAATAAGCCCTCTACTAGCTGATCCCATCACACGTCAGTGTATTGGATGAGACAGGAGAGGCACTGATCATAGCGATTTAACGTTCACTATATGTTGTCTCATCTGCTGCAACAAACTGGGGGTGCCTTCTGTATGTGGGCAGCACTGGGCAGGAAGGGTGGAGAGTGAGAGATAATGAGAGGCTAGACCAACGCAAGAGGACACCTAAGGAGGAAGGAAGCGAGATTAAATCAACTCTCCAAAGGCAAATATAGTCTGAACAGTTTGTTTGGGTCTACCCATAGCAAAACACACAAACGCAGCGGTGCAGGCTTCTCTGTTCATGCAGTAACAAAATCCGTTTGGTTTAGAGCCACTATTGTAACCTCTGTGATCTCCTCTGAAACTCTGATCACATTAAAGTTTGCTGTGATGTGCGCCAGCAGAGCCCACACATTCACCGTGCAGTACAGTACAGTTTGCACGACTGGAAAATCGATAGAGGTCTTTTTTTTACGAGGTTTGTGCAGGAATGGTCATTTGGTATTTCCTGTTCAGGACGCGAAGAAAAAAAAAAAGTGTTATTCATGGGGCAATAAAATGCCAACAATTACAAAAACAAAATAGCAGCTCGCAAGACAACGTATGAAGTGGTTGTTTTAATCTATTTACCTTTTCTTTCAGGGTCGCTTGCTTCTCCATCCTGTCTGACTGCTTCGGTTAGTGCGACGGGTTGTCGCTCTCATCCCATCACACTCCTTCGTGACTTTTTTATCGACTGTTTATTCATCCAGAGGTGTTCAAGAAGGAGGCACAAAAAAAAAAAAGTCCACGTTGCAGTGTAAGTGTCGACGAGCTGCGGCTGAGATCCACAAGAAACGCAACTCTGTGGCGTTCAAGACAAACTTTTCTCAACCAAAGTGCGCCATGTTGTCAAATCTTTTCCTTTTTTTTTCTTGTCTTTTTTCCCTTGTTGCCATAGCGGGTTTGTGAGCGCCGTGCAGTTGGAGGCATGAAGGTCTGTGGGAGCATGACTCAGGGAAAGAAAAGTACGATTAATGTGAACGTAACACTCTGTTGGGCTTTGTTTGGCTTTTATACACGTCCTACAAATAATTAGAAAAGAACAATAACAAAGTAAACATTAGTTCACTTTTAGGACATAGGCGTCCATAGACTTTGTAAGGGCAGGGGTGAGGGCTAAAAGGGGGGCACCTCCCTTTTCACTTTCACTTTTCACATTTGGTGCACAGCAGCTGAGTAAAGGATCACTCATTTTATATTGTTAAAACTTAAAAAATAAGAAAAGCTGTAATTTCAGTCTGGTGCGATGTAATTCCTAGTTAGAGATAAGAGGAATCTCTGACAGGAGTCGGTAAGGAAAATGTCTAAAAATAGCTACACACAGTCTATGTTTTTTAAGAAATCACTTTAAATATAGGCCAACATAACAATAAGTAGGCCTACCTAATGTAGGCTATTTAAATGGCCCACTTCATACTCATACCTGTGGATATCCCAAGTGGGCTTTCAACAAGGCAGGATCCTCCTCCAGGAAAAGGACCACAGAACAACCTGAATCCCAGGGCCAACGGAAGAACCTGGTCATTCCATACATGGCTGGTGT
>JAUBNQ010000028.1:7799002-7848311 GCA_032353495.1 Ctenopoma kingsleyae | reverse complement strand
TTAAGAACAGTTATGAGCATCTTATAATATTACTGGTCCAACACAGACCTCATTCATGATTATTAGATCAACATGAGGCAAACGTCACTTTACTCATATTCTTTACTAATTTTAAACAGCTGGTTTTGAGTTTAAAATATTTCATAACTGAATCTGATCATCATAAATAACATATTAGTAACTATGACAACAGAGGTAAATAACAGACAAATTATACTTCTCTATAATTTATTATTTATGGCATGGATTTACGTTTTTCTGTATCTTCATCATAAGGCTGTGACTGATGTTTGATTCATCACTGATTTATAAAGTTACTTGCATGGAGAGAAGGATGTGAGAGCTGATGAGACTGTTGATGATACAGATGTCCTGAGACTTGCATCACTAATCTGCAGAGTAGAGGTTACTGTGTCCTGTTGTATAATACTGTGAAGTTTGTTTTGTTGTTTGTTTCGGCTTGTAAGTTGTTATTTTTTAGCTACCAGTTCACCGTCACCCGACTTGATATCCATGGCCACCATGTGCTCATCTGGGCCACCGTTGATGTGGTCTGTGCTCTGTGGTCAAACAAGATGAATGAACCATACATTAGTTTTACTGTGAAATATGTTGATGAGGAGTCTGAACTGAACAGTCACTGCTTGAAACGTCATATTTGACCAGAGAGCAAAGAGCTTTTGTACCAGAAAAGGCTGCCAACATCCTCAGGAGTGAGAGAGGCTGAGTGAGCAGCATCAGGTCTGACATCGGCACCAACATTATCAAAACAGTCGAGCAAAATAAGTGGACACAGGCTTCACCTGATCATCCGTAGAGTTAATAGGTTACAGAAAATATGTTATACAACTGTTTTTAAGCTAACAAACTGATCAGCCAGTCTCACGTTAATCAGCTGGTAAACTTCGAGTGAATGAGAGATAATTGTCGCTTCAATCCATGTACTAATCATTTAAATCGCAGCTTTTTGCGTTCATGTAATTGCACAGACTGACATTGCGATTAGATTAATCGTGCAGCCCTAGTTGTATATAAATATTTCATAGTGACAGTACGGTAATGTTGCTACATTTAAACCCATAGAGCCCCGAACTACTTCCTAGATACAAGTACCCTGTTTCTGTCCCGCTCTCTGAATTTGAATGTGTCCAGCACCTCTGTGTCCAACATTTTCTGTATTCATACTCATAGTTTCACTCATTGCATTGTGTTCTTGGCTCTGATTCCAGGTCAGTTTGCAGCACCTGAAACCATTTGCCTGCTTTGGCCAGTACTTCTGTGCCAACTCCTTTGCCACTATTGTCACCTACCGAGAAGCCATGTTCTTGTCGCTGCAGGTCTGTCTACCCAAACAATTCTGCCTGTGGATTAAAACCTGAATTTCAAATGTGTCCTGATGTGTTTTTATATTTTTCTTACTGCTTAAATAAATGATGTCCCTGAATGTCCATCAGGAGGCAGCACGTCGTTGTGAGAAACAGCTGTCCGCATGTCTTGACGACAAAGAAGAGCTGCTGAGGCAGATGTTAGACTGGGCTTTTGGAGGCTTTCAACCTTCAGGCCCAGATGGACTGAAACCAAAATCTTCCATAAATGGTATGAAGATCTGATGAACTTGAATAGATGGAGTCATTCCATTACTAAGACAATGGTAGGGAACAAAGAATATTACTTAGTGATATGATGGACTAGAGAGCTCTAGTAGGTCAGCGCTAATCCTTGAGAAATTATGGTGTGTATGTAAATGCCTGAGAAATATATTATTGTGGTACAAACTGCTGTATTGGAGCTTCTGGGCTTCCTCGACTACTTAAAATAGAAGCAAGGTGGGAAATAACAGACATGCAGGTGTATACGTAGAATTTTACAGATTGCATATAACATATTGACTGTTGTCTAGAGCTGTTTAAAATATCTGATTGTAACATGTATGACTCTTCCTCTGTGCAGGTGTTAGTAAAACAAACAGCCTGAAGATGAATAACAAACTCTTCTGGAACACCACATTTTCCTCTCAGTCCTCTGCACATGTGAGCAGCAACAGCAACGTTACCAATGAGATGAATGATGTGGCTGTCTACTTAAACCAATTGTCATGCAACTCTATCAAGAAGTCAGTGCTGAAGGGCAGCAGTGGAAGAGCTGCATGGGGAGAAGGATTTAATTTAGTAGGGAAAGGTACCAAAGAAGTCATGAAGGAGAAGGGGCCCAAAGGAGGATGGGCAGCAGAGACGGGGAGAAAAGGGAAGGGAGGGTGGGAAAGAGAGAAGGATTCCTGGGGAAGAGAGAAGGTTAAGGAAGGGTGGAGAGATGAAAAAGGTCAGAAGAAGAAATGCAGCCTGATATATGGATTTGACGATGACATGTCTACAGACTTTGTGCCATACAAGAGGAAGACCTTCACTAAAACATACAACAAGAGCAACCAGGTGCCCAGCGTCTACACCCAGCCCAACCAGAAACTCAGAGGTACCAAACACAATTGAATTCTGGCGTTCAGACATATGAATTCCAACACACTGCAACGTTTTCAAGTTCCTGAGAAGCAAATTTTATCACAAGATGGTTAACAAGGTATACACATTTACAAAATGAATCAGCATTCTTGTGATTATGTTGAATGATCAGTGTGTTGCTCTGGACTTTGTCGTTCCACTTAATTCTAAACGTATCACCTTTATTTGTTAAGTCCTTCCTTAGTTCTCAGGATAATGCAGAGTTTCCTTATTTAGAGGTGTATGCAGTATAAATTGAACTGAGCAGCCAAACAAATACACATACAATTCCATAAGTACACCCCCCCATTTATTCATATGAATTACCACAGCAGTGATATTAACTACTGGACCAAGGGCTGATCCAGCAGATATATGTAATTACATAAAACATCATCAAACCAAACAAAATGTAACCATCCAGGTAGTGATGTCCCAAAGTGATTTCTCTCTCTCTGAAACTAATATTTTAATATTAATATTTTAAGCATCTGTATTAGCCCAAATAAAGCCAATCCAGGCATCTAATCCTTTCTTTGCTGCAGTCTAACATGTGGAATCTCAAGCTGCTGCTGTTGTTGCAGCTGCTCTCCTTCTCAGCCGCTCAACACTGCAGCATTGTGCTGCACAAGAGAGTGAATGTGAAAAATAATTTGGCCACACCAAATTATTAGGGAATCTAAATCTTATTTCTCATCAGCAAATGTCAATCTACAAAACATTCAGCCAGTCACTTATTTTTTGTTATTTAGTGGTTAAAATGACAAACATTGCAGGTTCTATGTGTTTTATAATGAACACAATTCTGTGGGAAATTTGTTGGTTAAAGTTTTCTCTGCAGCTTATGACTGTAGCCAAAGTTTGTTTGGGAGGGAAGATGCTCCATTCTGTAATGCTGCTGTAACAGCAGCAGAGTCAGTTGCTTCACTGCCATCTAGCCATCTTGACTGTGCAGTAATATCATTCATTATCCACTACCATACCACTAACAGGAGGAGCTACAGTTGGTGAAAATAAGCCACATACTAAATGTTTATGTACTGCTAAAAATGCTAAAGGCAAGGATGAAAATAAAGTGTCTTAGTAACTAACTATACAATTACTTTATTACGGCCAATATTCTACCTAACAATTACATATTTTTCATGTACTCAAACCAACCAGAAATTAAAATAAGCAGTTCTGTTGAAAATAAACTGACAAGGTAATGAATTAAATATAATAATACCATAATGTTACCTGCACTAATGCAGTTTATCACTAAGTTTATGGTGCTTTATATGATGAATTTGATTTATAATTTCTGATTGAATTTCAATCAGTCAGAATTCCATTCATTATGGTTTCTTTTCTTGCAGAGGAGACCATTTGTAGGATCATGGACATGAAACTGGACATTGATGGTGAGTGCCATTTGACTTCAGTATTTGTTCCAGTTTATGCATAAATGTTTGATTTTGTGTTAAATGGTGAAGTCAAACCTTTCAACCATTCAGCAGTCACAACATATCAGTCAGATTAGTGAGTGTGTTTACATGTGCTCAGTATTGTAATAATTGCTAATACTTACTGGTTTGACGTTTGAGTACTTTATATCTGCTATGGCTGTTTAGCAAAACATAATAAGCATGAATTTTTTTTTTTTTTGGATACATTGATCATTTCACTCAGTCACTTGGATTCCATTTGTCTTTGTATTGTGTTTGCAGGTTTCTGTTTGTGTTGTGGAACTGAAAATGTTGAGATACTCCACCCTCTGTTTAAAGGCAGCCTCTGCTTAAAGTGTAAGGTAAGTAACTAAATGGTCTGCACTTGTTTACGAGGAGTCTGAACTGAAAAGCTGATTGTAAACGTCATATTTGACCGGAGATCAAACAGGTGTTGTGCCAGAAAAGGCTGCCGACATCCTCAGGAGTGAGAGAGGCTCTGTGAGGAGCTGCAGGTCGTTAACAGCACCAACTTTATGGTCTGCACTTATATAGCGCTTTTCTACCTATACTGGTACTCAAAGGTACTGGTACTGGTACTTCATATTCACCAATTCGCACACACACACAGATGGCAGAGCTGCTATGCAGCTGACCTGAAACACTTGGGGTTCAGTGTCTTGCCCAAGGACACTTCAACATATGACTGGAGGAGCTGGGAATCGAACTGCCGATCCTATGATTGGCAGGCGACTGCTCTACCTCCTGAGCCATAGTCGCCCCAACTAGTAGGAACTGTTTTCTGTATAACTAGCAGTGACCAACAAGAAGGGTTTCTCAGTGCACTGTGCATGTGGGTTAAATGTCTGGAACCCTGAACTATAAAAGTCAACACTATTTTTCATGTGCTCTAAGTTTGTTAAAATGTCCCTAACCTCTTCCTGTGTTGTCTGTGATGCTGAAGGATAACTTTGCAGAAACTCTGTATCGTTACGATGAAGACGGATATCAGTCCTACTGCACCATCTGCTGCTATGGACTGGAAGTCATACTGTGTGGAAATGACAGCTGCTGCAGGTTGTTCTGTTGGTTTTGTTTCTCTACGTTTTAATGGAGCTATCAAAAGCCATGTAATTAGTCAAGTCCAGTGATTTCCTTTATTGACTCTTTTCCCACTTATCTATTCTTCTCTCCCTCTTCATCTTTAGATCTTACTGTGAGGACTGTCTTAACATCCTCATCAGTCCAGGGACATTTGATTCACTGAAGGAGCTAGACCCATGGATCTGCTACCTGTGTCAGCCTCATCAACCCCATGGTGCTCTGGTTCCCAGGGAGGACTGGAGTATTCGTGTTCAGGAGTTATTTGCCAACAACAGTGCAATGGAGTTTGTAAGTGCTCAACCAACCATTTTTATACCTCTAAAAACACAGTATTACAAGATATCTGTGTAGACAATAATTCTTCACTATGTGATGGCAGTCTGAAAGTTGAGTCATGGCAACTTCACTTCTTTCTTTAAGGTAGATACGTTTCATTCTGCATTCCACAGAATAGGCTTGTTAAGTGAAATAAAAGCAGGGGAGGGGGTGGGTAGATGTAACAGCCCCACCCAGTGGGCCACACTTAACGATCGTTTCATTGCTTTTGTTTCACTTAACAAGCCTATTCAAGGCAGGAGTGAGGTGAAACCAACCTGGAGGATAAATTTGTGGTCACAAACCAACTTCCCTCAGATTGACGAAGTTCTGTGGATGCAGAATGAAACGTATCTACCTTAAAGAAAGAAGTCCAGTTGCCATGACTCAACTTTCAGACAACTTCACCTGGATGACTGAGAATCTTCACAGACATACTCATACATGTGTGCTACAAAACATGAGGGCAGCTCTGAACAGTAGCAACAGGGCCTCTTTTTTTGTTTCTTTTGTTTTGCTCAAAAATATGAAAGTGGGACAAACGTGAAACAGTATATTTAACCACTTCACAAGAACAGTGTCAGGAATGTTGGAATAAACATTATCTTCAGTGTATGAAAAGAGCATCTGATGGACTTTTCTGACACGTGATGCTGATCAGTTTGCACAATCACTAATTTTTGGACTACACGCCCAGCTGAGTCTCAGTAGAATAGAAGTGGATCAAAAAGACACACCTTAAAGCCAAATGTATTTTTTATAAAAATAATGGATCAAATGATTATGTAATGTGAAAGTTGACCCCATACAGAACTACCACCTGAATCTGTGGTCCCCTGAGCACTTTAGCATTTAACTCAAACGCTACTGTGTTGTTGTTTTTTTCAGCTCACAAACCCTCAAAGTTATTTTTAGCCAAAGGAGGCAGCTGTTCAGGGCACACAGCTCTAAACGAACTTTACACAATTTGCTGAGTACCAAACAGACAAAATTATCAGCATGCTATAACAGCTACAGCGCCAGATGCACAAAGCAGTAACACTGGAACAAACAGAGCTCAAATACTGGATTCTGGGCTTACGTTCATCAGCTGACCATCAGTCACAATATTAATCTCTAATGTTTATGGTAAAAATTCATATCTGCTGGATGAAATGAAATTGCATGCTTACTGCAACGTTATAAGAGTTTACTGCATTGTGATTTTAGCTCATTTGACTGCCCTCAAGAAGCCAAAAATCATAATGTCTCTGTCAACAGTCCCTAAGCATCTACAGCAAATAAAACTACATGGCAAAGGTACATAAATTTAATCAGAAAACATACACAAATGCACAAAAGTAATAATAGGAAGTCATAGTAATTTTTTTTGTTTATTTGAATGGGACAATGCATATTAATGAACGTACATAAAACTCATAAATACACCAGATTTAACAAATTGCTCATTTCCATCCGTAGTATATCTGTCAACCTGACTCAAGGCTGGACAAAGAAAGGAAGATCACACAAGTTGTAGCTAAAAATAGGTTTACTTACATATCTAGAGAAGAATTAACTTAAAGACAAACTAGATACTGCTGTACTAAGCCAAAGAGCGAGCAAGGAGAGAAACTCACACTAGCTGACTGGCTTCAGCATATATGGTGCAGTCCATACAGACCTGCCCAACTAACATTATGCCAGAAGTGAAGCACAGCAGTTTCCAAAGCTTGGGTGTAAGCAATTGGTACATGTTTGGGTCAGGCTGGGATCAAGTTAGCCCCCATAAACCATGACGGGATAGATGAAAGTTAGGTTCAGATTAAAGTAGAGAAGCCAAATACAGGAAATAGATTTCTTCACATCCCCAAAAAAACTTCAAAGCCTGGTGATCTAACACAAATCATAATTAATAACATGAGTGTTTAGGTTTAGTGGTTCCTGGGTGTTGTGTATCGTAGCTAACTAGCATGGCTTACAGGATCACTGTAATGGAACAAAACCATGTTTAGTGATTAATTAAACCTCAGCTTTCCCTGTCAACGTACCATGGTCACCATAGATGTTACTGAAGTGACGTATCTTATGAATTGCACCTTTTAAAAGGGAATACAGATGCATTGTAGGGCTTTTCCTCTAATAACAACGTTTTCACACAGAATGTGCTGGTAGCAGCTAATTTGATGATGCAGGTTTGACCACTGCCTATAAGCACACAAGAGGATTTTTATATTTTAAGTCAGTAAAATTGAGTTGTCTTTACTCTGCTTAACTGTCCTTATGACAATGGAGTTTTTCTGCTCTATGTCTCATTTTAAAGAGTTGTGTGTGCAATATTTAGGTGAATGTAGGTCTTTTTTTTTGTTAACTATTTCTTTGACATTTTCCCAAAGTAATTGTATTAATAGTACGTTTAGCCCATGTATCAGAAACGACTGCGATATTTCTGTCCCAATAACAATTTGCAGACTTAAGGTCTAACTAGTAACATGAGAAAATGAGACAGACTGATGCAACTCCTGCTCAGATAAAAACATATGTATGTGCAGTTCTTCACCAGCAGATGGTGTAACAAACCCCTCATGAGTAGCCTTTGCCCTTGATGTCAATAGTTAGTTAATTACCTACAAACTGAGAAAAACAACTGTTGTAATAGGCCTTTTTGTCTTCTCATAGCAGAAAGAGCACAGGTGTAATAATAACTTTTACAACATCATCATCAGGAGATAGCTGAGTGAGCTCCGTACAAAATATCTTGTGATTAACATGAAAATATCAGAATACAAATGTTGTACACATTTTTCAACCTGTAACACTGCAAAGAAGGCTACAGATCTAACCTTAAATCTAAAGCTCATAACTGATTGTTTAAATTTTTATCTTTTAAGTTGGTTGTCATTGTTAAGACAACATAAAACAATAGAAAGAAATATTACATACAGAACATGCTGTTTTTACACAGAGGTATTCAGGCCTTTACCGTGATTAAAAGGAGCAATGCAATATGAAAAAGCTCTATTACAAGTAAAAGCACAACATCTTTAGACTCATAGTATCTTGAGTGCAGCCTACACTCCACCATTGCCTACATTATATTTAAACTTTTTACAACCCAGCAGACTGAGACATTTTTCATTCCAGTCATCCTGAGAAAGGAGCTCACACTGATGTTAACACCGGATCATTCAGGTTTGAACCGCCCAAACCGGTTGTTCTCACTGCTCGCTTTTGGTACAGAAGATCGGGGCCAAAATAGCAGCGACTCTTTTGGTAATGGTAACACAGTGTACGATTCCTTTAGAGGGGAGAGAATGTGCAAAGGACGGCGCGTAAAATATGTCAGAGGGAGACAGGGAGGTTAAAGGAGGCGAGAATAAAGAGAAATTATGTAATGACAGTTACTCTAACTCGTATTGTACCTAATTAAAGTATTCGTCATCTTGTTTTTTTCTCATTAACTGCACAGTCCTCCCAGTCAAACCAGCGCAGGTTGAATAACCTGTCTCAGTTTACATCCACAACCTGACGCATCCTAGGAAACTGTTTGTTGTCTGACGAAATGGGATGAAGTTCAGCGGGCGGAATTCATTCATTCATTCATTCATTGCCTCATCCTCGCGGTCACTGGGAGGGGTCTGGTGACAGAATGTCTGATTGGTCTGCAAGTGGGCCTCCTTCTCCAAACCCACGACAGACGCAGGTATATATGCGCTCCAGCTGCAAGGTGCACAGGAATGAGGACCTTTTGGATCCTTTTCGTTTACAACACAACTTGTTTTTGCCTGTGCTCCATTTCAATCTGGTAAGTTGAAGCAGACATAAAAAAAAGGGTCTATGCTGCCTGATCTTTGATAGCCAATCTCTGAGCAAGGAGAAAATGACTTATTTAAAATTTTGTATTTGTTAATGCTTCTTCAACTTGATGTTTTGAAATATTTTTTGCTGCTCGTCTCTTGCTTTAATGTTTCACAGTGGGATGAAGACCCAGCAACCTCTTCATGTGGCCACACCAGTGAGGCAGAGCCTTGCCCTAACCAAAGTGGCCGGGACCTCAGTTTACCTCAAGCTGGATTCATCTCAGCCCACTGGATCCTTTAAGATCAGGGGCATTGGGCACCTCTGCAAAACTGTGAGTGATTCTTTTCTGTGATGATGCAATTTGTTCTGATTTAGAGGGAGGTTTGTGTTGATCAAGCTTTGATTGAGATGATTAGCACTGATCCAAAAGAACATGTATATAGCAGATTATGTTTGCCATCTTCAGTTCAAACACTGGATTATTATGTGGCTTTAGGATTTTTGACTGTAATGTCTCTTTGTTTCTTGTAGTGGGCAGAGAGAGGATGTGAGCGGTTCGTCTGCTGCTCAGGTCAGCGTTAAAGCAAACAGACATCCGGTCAGTCTTTGGCCCTGTCAGTGTGTTTAAGAGAGAGTAATCTCTGACACTTCTGGTCCCAACAGGGGGAAATGCTGGTATGGCAGCAGCTTATTCTGCCCGTCAGCTCGGCATACCTGCCACCATAGTGGTTCCAGGAGTCACACCAATCCCCACAGTGGAGAGGCTGAAGGACGAGGGTGCCACTGTGGTTGTTCATGGCAAAGTTAGTATATCACATGTGTTATTTACTAAATCATTTACAATCAATCATATTACATTTTTTTCCATTCTAAATGTAATACTTAAATAAAAATACAAGAATAAAAACAGAATCTAATACTTAAGTCTAAGGAAAGTGGAAATGCATTTTTCATAGGCCTCTGTGCTTTAAAACAATTTCAGTTCATCAGATTAAATTGTGTCTTTTTCAGGCTCTGAATGAAAGCATTGAATACGGACAACACCTTGTGGCAAACAACCCCGGCTGGATATTCATCTCTCCATTTGATGATCCCCTCATCTGGTGAGACAGTCTCACCCTGTCTGCACCTCCAGAACTGTGACAGCATTTACATTTTCTTTGAACAGTAATGTTAATGATTTGAGTAGCAAGAGTTACACACAGCCATATATTGTGGACATCATGGGCTGATTAAGAATGTAAAATGAAAGAGAAAAGAAAACATATAAGGCTGCAGCACGCACAGATAATATGTTAAAATAAAATTTATAGGAAACTGACAGGGAATGGTTGTGTTCGGGTGTTCAGGGAAGGCCACACATCTCTGGTGAAGGAGCTGGAGCAAGACCTGAGGGAGAAGCCGGGTGCCATAGTGTTGTCTGTGGGAGGAGGAGGCCTGCTGAATGGAGTGGTGGAGGGACTGCGTCGTGCCGACTGGGCTGATGTACCCATTGTAGCCATGGAAACCATTGGAGCACACAGCTTAAATGCAGCCATGAAAGCAGGAGAGCTGGTCACTTTACCTGGAATTACCAGGTACTGTTTACTGCCCAATCACAGATATTGTTACATCCAGACTTTGACATTCTCTGACATTTGTGTTTACAATTTTATTTCTTGTGGTGAAAACCTTTTTTTTTGCTCTCTAGTGTGGCAACCACACTGGGCTTGACACAGGTCTCTGCACAGACAATGAAACTGGCAGAGGAGCACACAGTTTTCTCAGAGGTAGTGACAGACCAGGAGGCTGTAAAGGCTGTTGAACGCTTTGTAGGTGAGTACAACCCACGCGTGAACAGGTGTACACTAGATCTAAATTTATCGAGATCACAATGATAATTTCTCCTGGTATTTGCCCTTTCTGCAGATGATGAGAAGGTCCTGGTGGAGCCTGCCTGTGGTGCTGCCCTGGCAGCTGTGTATAGTAACGTTATCAAAAGGCTGCAGGACAAGGGCAAACTGGCACAGTGCCTGGGCCCGGTCGTCATTGTAGTTTGTGGAGGCAACAACATCAGCATGCAGCTACTCTGGAGGCTTAAAAAACAGCTTGGTATTATTTAGCGTGGGTGAATATGTTGGGTCTTCCTCGCCTGCCCTCTATTCCTCTAACAGCTGGTCCCGATCCCTGAACCATGTTATTCCTGTTCTCTGTTTAGCAACTCATTCCGCATACTAATTCTCCTGAGCACTGATACTGACAAATATGAAGGTGATCTGCTGGACTCTTATTATGATGTTGCTCTGGTAGAGGTAGATGGTGATGAGAGAGACCCCAAGACACTGACACACTTGAATTGCACGACAGTTGCTAAAAATTATTGTTTGTCATTTTGGTTTTTGTACATTTGTAGTCTATTTTGAACAATGAATAAATTACGTTTTTTAAATATTGTGACTAAAGAATCATTACACCTTTTTTAATCTTTTTTTAGTCAAGTACAGATAACCATTATTCGACTGTCATACAGTATGTGTGGGCTTTGGCAAGCACGCTAGATTCAGAATGCCTGAAGCAGTTGTGACTCTTTTGAATGATGAAATAAATCATCAAAGTTATTTCACCTCTAACGTTTAAGTAAATTCAGCCAACAACATCACACAGAGCATGTTTCCGTGTCTTGCATATTACTCAGAATAATGATTTTAGTACACAGCAGTATATCCCAGTCAGGACAGCCGCCTTAAAGACCTCAAGGTTGCTAATGAAGCTGGTAACAGGTGAGTGACAAGGTGCATGTCCAAACTGTTGGAAAATATTTCACTTCCCAGCATCCCAGTACTTTTCCTAGTCACTAATAGGTCTGCAGGTAACAACAAAAACAGAGGAGGAGAAAGAATGATGAGAGACAGGTGTTTTTGAGATACAGATGACTTAGAATCTCTCCTGGGTGTGGGACATTTGAAATATGAGAGAAAAATCAATTAATAAATGTGGTTATACAGCTATTGTATAATAGCCATACTTCAAATTATAACCTTTGTAGCATTGTATCCACTGGTATTCATCAATACTACTTATCTGGGGGAGCGGTATGTACAGAGTTTACAGTAATTACATTTTTGTTCTCCAGACTGTTTGCTTCAACAAATTCAATTTGAAGTTTGGCGTTTAACTCTCAACTTCAATTCCCATCAATAGTGTATGTATGTGAGAAATACGTAGCACTTTAACAACGTGCTATTTGATTGGACTAGACTTTTTCTTAACCACTATCAGCTGAGTGTGCAGTGGATGACAGGCATATGATGACACAGGATTTACACATTTCTTCTTCTTATACTTGAAAATAAACAGAAATGTAGTGTCTTGGTCAACAAGCAAGTCAAAGAAGGACAATGACACAATGTACATGAAGCCATTTCTTTATTGTGACACAGAAATCTCAAATGCCATCTGATTCTTTACATCTGTATAATCCACTTTAGATATGTTAAGTTTTCTGATGTGCAGAGGTAAGACAGTAAAAGTTAAGTTAATGCAACCATAAATAATTGTAATAAATATCAAGTAAATGTACAGCACACATTTTATCGCAACACCTCTTTGTATGGATGTGTCCTTTTTATAACTTAATCCCCCCCAGAGGAGGAGACAGAAGAAGAGAGAGAGCGTCCCTGTTAGCAGCGGTATATAACCCTTTAAAAGAACGAAACCAAAATCGGCAAGCAAGTCAACAATCCAATATGCGTCAATCAATTCTGTTGTGTTTTTCAGTTTTATCCAAGTAAAATGGCGATTTTACTCACACAAGAAAACAAGTTTCACCATGAGTAGAATAAATTCAATCCATCTGAGTACAAGACAAAGGTGATAAGATTACTGGTATTTCCAAAATTCATAAAAAATAACAACACAACAAACTGGATATCCAACAGACATCACCTAGTTTGCTCATTTTTAGAATCTTTTCTTGGAAGAGTAGTGCAAACCAAAAACAAAAATTATAAGGTGAAGTGAATTAGCAATTAATAAAAACTGCCATCAAACATAACTTCAGTCTATTTACATTTTTTTTCTTATTGAATTTTTACAAAGCTAAACATTTGGTTAAGGGTCAAACGAATAAACAACAATTCTTTCATTAAAGAAAACTATGAAAAGGCAGAACTCAAGATAATCCACCACTCCAGCTCTCCTAGTGTATCTGTGTAGATTGTGTATGTTGGGGAAGGAGATTTGTTGCACATTCAGTACCAGTAGCACACAACCAGTGTGAGAGAGCAGCTCATGACAACACCACCTCCTCCCCATTTTCACAAAGCAATGCAGGTTCAACAAACCTGAAATAAAAATATATCAGAACCAGCAGGCCTCTCTTACTGTCCAATCTATCTGACCTACCACGCTTCCACAGCTACTCGAATATCAAAGAATAAAAGGAAATTCAGAAACTAATATAAGATTAATATGACTTTTTACATAACTTAAATACCCTCTCTTCAGAGACTTGAATAAAATTTATTCAGCTGATATAGGCATAAGTTAGTTTGTCCATTAGTAGTTCCTATTTTTTTCAAAACAGGCAGTAAACTACATAATATCCTGTACAGCACTTGTTCACATCCACCTGCTCGTAGCTGACGTGGTCAAAAATAGGCTGCATCACAAGCGTTCTTTTTCTTATAGTAGTCGTACCTCCTTCAAATCTCAGATAATATTAAAATTGTTTTCTTTTCACACACACAACCAGCATCACCCTCTACAGAGAGGCTCCTACAGCAAAGGCATGTTTCAGCACATCCCCCCCACAGAGGGGAGACAGAGGGAGGCAGCTAGTTTACGCATTAGGAGCGTTTGTTTGTTGCCTTCACAGTAAAGCAAAGTTCAGTAACTTCAGCAATAATGAATGCTAGAAGAGATTTCAGCAATCATGAATCAAACCTGCAGCTGTAAAGTGCTGATCTGAAGTCATCTCGTTACGTTGTTAAATTCACAGAACTTTAGCGGAACCTTGTTAAACCCTCTGTTAAAATTAGGGAAAGCGACAAGGCAAACAAAAAATAAAATGTCACAGTTGTTTCACTTCAGTGTCATCCTCAAATTCAGTGCAACCTGAACAGACACTTGTTATCAGTGTCTGTGCTGGTTCAGTTTTACTTCCCAAACTCCTCCAAAAAATATGCATCAAACATAATCATGAAATGTAGTATTTGTGTAAACTGTGATTTAAAAAAGCAGGGATAAACATGCAGTATTAACAGCCACCCAAAATAAAGTTATTAGCTGTGTAATAGCAGCAGAGCATAAAGATCTGTGGTCTGTCTGAGGAGAAGGTCCAGGAATATGGGTTTGCAGGGAGGAAGTGGTCAAAAATAAGATGGGTACAGGTGCTGGGGAGGGGCAGGCATGTATGCTTGGGAACGTTGGGTTGTCAAGTCTTCTTAGCCGCTGAGAGGGTCCTCGCGGTAGTGGATGGCGTATCGCAGTTTCTCCAGCATCACGTCCAAAGATGTGTACTGGGGCAGTTTCACCATGAACATACAGGTTTCCACACGAATGTAGCGTGAGTCTGGCTGACCTGGAGAGAAGGAAATCACTAAGGTGTATTACAACAAACTCATCCAGCAGCACTCTTCCATAATGAGTCTTGTTATAAACGTTACCACTGTTACCACATGAGTTTGTCTTGGTACTACAGAAGGTCAATGAGCTGCTGTGTAGCAAGTTTTATGATGATAAACTTCTCTAGCTGATAAATGTGAGTATGATTGTTAAGCTATCTCATCTTTAGTAAGCAAAAGATTGAAAACAGTTTGTTTTAGCCTTCAGTTTTACATACTGTCTCAGGAAACTCTGATAGATCCCACTTCTGCAAAAGATGTGATGTCTAATTTAAGTGCATCTTCCTATACTGCCGAGCATCTGTACATAATGCAAAACATTTACAAATGCTTTGTGACATAGTGAGAAAACAATATGTTCAAAGTCTAAGTTTGCCAGACATGAGGAATGTAAGTCAAATGTTATTTGTGTAACTATTGGTACCTAGTGATTTGCTTTGAATTGCTTCATATGCCCTTTTTTGTTACTTTAAACTCCATGCCAAATCCTAGTGTCTAAATGTAAAACTACCTTCTTTTCTGATCATGTATTTGCATAGTGTCTGATCATTACGCTTTGGTCCACACCTTCTCATACCCACTCTCTGCATCTGCAAGCTCACCATATTACAGCAAGACTTTGGATGACTTCTTGGACATATCTTATCCCAGCCTTGTTGAAACTTTGTTAGCCATTACCTGCAGCTCCATCAGGAGGGGCAATCTTCATGGGGTATGGGGGAACATGGGCAGTGTCGGGGCCCCCGTCCTTGCAGGGGCAGGTAAATGGGATGCGCTCCTGGTTGCAAGCAAACTTGATGAACTTGCAGAGCTCCTCCTGAGTGAACATCTCCAGGGCAGCCCAGAAGAACTCTATGTGCTGGTCAGTCTCCATCAGCCCTACCTGATACATAGTGTGAGCCTATAAATGGAGACAGGATGAGACACTGAGATCAGATTTGAATAATATGTGGGAGTGAGAAATGTTTCCATGTGCGCTGTAATTTAGTACAAATGCAGTAGACACAAATGTATGCTTCACCTTGAGGAACTCCAGGTTGATGTAAGGCAAGCCGCAGGTGCGCAGCTCCAACTCTACGGGGCTGAGTGTGGTGAGCAGCTGCAGGGGAATAATGGAGCCCAGTCCTGCTCGTACTGCTGTCATACACTCAGTGTTCTGCAGCTCCCTCAGACGAAGGCTCCGCACAGCACGTGCATACACGTCTTTATTTTCCCAGCTTAACAGACATAAATACATCAAGAATAAAAAAAAGACTGTAATGTGTTGGGATAAATAGTTTATGCGTGTACATATGCTACATTATGTTATTTGCAGACATCTACAGGCAACAAAAACATGATCAGTTAATCAAGTGTCCTGTACCTGACAGTGAGGCAGCGACCTCCTTGACAAAGCTCCACCTCCTCACCAGTCATAGTGACATAGGTAAATGTGCAGCAGGGCCGACTGGGGGAATCTGGACTTTCTCCTGAATGGTGCTGAGAAGAGATCTCAGCACAAAGGGATTCCAGCTCTGTCTCATCACTTACCTGCAGGGTGAGAGAACACTGGTCATGTTAAGATAACTAGAACCATGGTATTAGCAGGTAATGTCATGATGTAATCACTACCATTTCCTTACATTTTCAAACTTCTTGACATAGTTGTAGGTGAGAACATCAGCTTCCTGCAGGTCCTGCTCCAGGTCAAGGGGCTCTCCCACCAGACCCTTCCAAAAAGATCCTAGTAGGTCCAAAGGAAGAGGCACATCTGCACGGATGGCTATGCCGAGGAGCTGACCAAAGAAGTGCAACAACTGTTCCTCTGCATAGCTGATAGGGCATGGAGTCAGGATGTACTTTCCCTGAACAAAGCAAAAAACAATAATGATTCATATTACATCGTGTGTAATTAACTTTGTTGTACTTGATGTTTCTTAGAATTGTGATAAGTTTTGGTATTGTGTTGCAAAATTTTCTCTCAGCTTACTGTTAATATACTCAGACTCAAAATATTTCAGTTAGGTTTCAAACCTTTCAGGAAACACTGGGATTTCAGAGGATATCTGTTGAACAAGATACAGTGTTCAAAAACAGGACATACAGTATATGAAAAACCTTACCTTGTTACGGTTGGCTGCAGCACTGGGGCAGGGCAGCAGCAGTGAAAGAGCAGAACTCTGTAACTCCTTACACACCTGCCACAGGAAGTGTCTAAAGGAGCCACCTGTGACACATTAATCACAGCTACAGTCAGGTATGAAAAAACAACATTTTCATAAGTGAAAGACATGAAGGAGAAATTCTCACTTGTGCCATGGACCTCCTCTCCAGTGAAGCGGATGTTAAAGGCATAGGTCGGGTCTCCTCCACTGGCAAGTTTTACACAAAGCTGGGACGATGGCACACAAGACAACTGTCGTGCTGCTTGGCAGAAATATGTGTTCTCTGGTGATCTGATCTCACCTGAAGAACAAATGCCAGAGCCACAGACATATTTGTTACTAAGAACCAGTACGATTGATATGAGATTTGTAAAAACAACCTTGTGAAGAAGTGGAAAAAGACTGCCTACCTCCTACAATCTCTAGAGGATCCAGTGTGATCTCTGGAGCAGCATGATCAGCTGTTCGCTGTACTGTGGTATTCAGTACTCTGTTCATTACTGTCACTTTAGTGTCATAAAAGATAAGACCTGTAACAAATAAGGAGAAATAAAGTGAGAGAGAGAGAGATTAAAATAAGATCTGATCATATCCAGCCAGTTCAGATTTTGAAGAGATTGAGATTTTGCTCACCCTTGGCCTCACTTAACAGTGCTGCAATGCTGTTCTGATAGGTATGTGTCTGTCTCAGCTCCACTAGTGGCAGAAAGAAACTCTCCAGGGTGTTGTTGAGGGACTGCAGCAGAGCAAAGCGCAAGCGCAGACTCTCCACAGGCACATCTGAAAGAACAAACATGCAAACATGTATTTGGAATTAACAGAACAACAGGGCAAGTGAGAACTATGAGGCCAAAATAAACGTTCAAGACCAAATTCTTCAGCAGTTAGTCAACAGATTCACACAATCATGTCATCGGAGCAAGAGGAATCTGCCTATTTGAGAGTTTCTTACTGAGCAGGCAGGCCACACGAGGATCAGCAATGTCACTAGGATCCAGGTAGACCTCATGGGGGTGCAGCCTGGCTGGCGTGATAGCCAGGTGACGGCACAGTCTGTTGATGTATTGCACCAGTGCCACATCCATTTCCAAGCTCCACTTCCTGCTGGCCTTCTGGGCATGACGAGTGTCTATACAAGTGCACCTGATATAGAAGAGGGTTGCTGTTAAATAGAGAGCTCTCAATATTACGCTCACATTAATGCCTTCAAGTATGTTACAATGCAAACGGATTATATACACACTATAGGACACAAAATATTATAATTACAGCAACATGACACATTCTGTTGTAACAAATCAGCACGCCGAGTTTCCAGAAAGTCTGTGTATGAACAACAGTATTTGAGTTAGAGCAGTCTGAATGTTGGGAATTGGGGTCTGGCTTTCCCAGCCTCACCTTTCAAAATGGAGGTCATATCCACAAGCCAAAATTGCCCTCCAGACACTGCGGATGTCCTGCTTGGCACGGTCAACAGCAAATTTATGGAAGCCTTCCAGTGTCAGGTACTTTTCCTCTGGGACTAAAGAAAAAAAGCAGCACGTGAGGCAGCTCACAGCTCCCAATGTCAAGACAGGACTGAAATGATCTCTGTCTTATAAGTTACCAGAGTGTAAAGTGATAGCTTTGAATAGCTAATTTGTCTGATGAACAGGAAAACACACCAACATACATTTGACTTCCAGCTAAAAAAACAAGGGTAAAAGCAGAACATTTTCAGCATTCTGCTTCTTTTTTTAACAAACCCTAATTTACAGTAAGGGAAATGGAGTAGAGTACAGTCATTTCCACAAATATCTAATAGTATGATTCTTAAGCAAAACTGAATTTAACCTTCAGTTTTCTTAGCAGGAGATTTTTCTACATCCTTCTCATCAGGTCTGGATTTCTCGGGAGATTTTGGCTTCAGGACTGTCTTCTTCTCACTCAACGCAGTTCTGGCAGAGGCAAGAGAGGAGCAAACAGAGTTCCATCAACATGTCAAGGCATAATTGTACCTAAACATGTGCTTGCACTTTAAAGTGTTGTGTGCTAATGGCTCACCTGACACTGTTTAGCACAGACTTTTCCTTGGTGGGAGGTTTGGTGATGGGCCTCTTGGTGCTCACAACTTTGCCTTGATGCTGCTCTTTCCCTGTCTTATTGTACTTGTTCTTATTGGGCTTGGGAGTGCCATACTTTCGTAGAATCTGAATAAATAGACACAAACACATAATTTTAACATGTAAATGCACATATAAACTATTTATTATTAAGTATTTTAAGCATTTAAGCTGGTTGGCCATCTATATTTAAGTGTGCATAGGATTGCTACACACCACTTGTTATATACCTGAGTAAGCTGGTCTTCAAGTACTTTCTTGGGCGGTCGAACATTAGTAAAGAAAGTATGCAGCAGGTTGCCAGGGGTCTGAGAGTTGATCTGTTCTTTGCTGAGGTAAATGTCAGACACTTTAATTGGCTTGGTCGGTGTGAGGCTGAGCATCTGCTCCGAGTGCACACAGCTCTTAAAAATATCTGTGAGGACATCTCGTGCTCCGAGAACAAGCTTGTCACCTTGACATATGGAGACAGAGCATTTAACATTTTATACTGGCAGAACTCAAGTTATTGTGCAAAAGCATAAAATATCTAGTTAAACACGTACCCCTGACTGACTTGTCCAGGAAGTAGTCTTCAAGGGCAGAGCTGCCCTGTGTGTCAAACAGACTTTGGTTAACACTAGAAGCTGTGAGGATCTCTTCATTGGTCAACTCCATCAGCTCCTCTTCACCTTCCAGACTCGACAAGCCAATCAGGTCACTGCTGTTAAAAAGACTTGCACGGATTTTTTCTACTTTGGCCCGAGAACGAACCTAAAATTAAAAAAGAAAAAAATTGTATTCCCTCCAAACAAAGCAAAATCAAACAGCTTAGATGAAGCTCTTAATGGACCCACCTCGATGACAGCATAGCCCTTGATGGGCCTGGCCATGACTGCATTGCTGTCCTGTGAGGTGACTGTGTGCATAGAGCCCCCATCTGACACCGATGGCGTTTCTGCACTGTCAAGAGGCTCCCCCAAGCTACCAAGACTCCCCAGGCTTCCTGTGCTACACAGTGAGGTATCTAGACTCTCCTGACTAGAAACAGTCTGGGGGTCTTGGGGGCCTTGCTGGGGATATGTAACAGCAGATGCTGCAGCTGCAGGGATGAGAGGTGGAACAGCTAACAGCTCCTGATCGACAGAAAGTTCACTGGCAGTTCGAGAGACTCCCTGAGAGGAGCTACAGATAGAAGTCTGGCTGGTGGAAGCTGAAGCACTCACACTCATGGCTGGAGTCACGCTGCTGGAGCTGTCAGGGCTCCCTGGACCTGCGCTGTTGGGGAGTTGGCGCTCAGGTTCAGGGCCTGTTTTGCCGTCCTGTGGGCTAGAAACCCCAGTTCCAGCTTTAGGTTTCTTAGGGTCTTCTTCCTGTAGAGGAATGAAGACTTCATCTTTGAAGAGCCCTCCATGTGCATTGCAAGCCCTTCTGATAGCATTTCGAACCACAGCCTCCTCCAGGTGGGTGGGGATACCTGAGAGCACTAACAGGCGACTGTGGGCAGTGGGTCCCACAAGAGCCTGGCAGGCATCTGCCACTGCGTCACTGGTCACACTTAAGCCCTGCGGGTCCTTATTGACAAGATGCCGTAGGATCATCAAAAGAGTGAGGCAGCGGTGGAACCATAGCATGTCCTCAGGTTTGCCACCTGCCATGTTCAACAGAGCACTGTCACTTTCTGACAACCGTGCACCTCCACTCCCCCGTTTCCCAGAGACTGCTGCTGCCACTGCAGCTGCTGCCCTCTCACGCTTCATCTTCACCTTCTTACGTTTGGATAGCAGACTGGGGCTCTGTGGTGTCTGGCCTGGGGACGATGAAGAGGATGAAGAAGAGTCACTAAGATTAGGGGCACTGGTGGAGGACAGGGCTGCCACTGAAGAACTGCCAACATTGAGGGGGAGCGTCACTTCTGCCACTGCCAGACACACCTCCATCAGGGCATGGAAGTAAGTGGAGAACCGGCTGTGCTCTGCCCCCAGAGCCAAAGCAAGCCCTCCAGATGATGACCCCCCTGCTCCAGCCCCACTGGCCGTCCATCCCTGTGTCTCCCGGTCGTAGAGCTTTCGTAGTTCTGTCTGCAAGGCCATGAGTACTGCGAGGCAGGGGTTAAGCAGCAGAGCAATGGAGCTGGAAAGGCCAGCAGGACTTTTGCGCTGCTCTAAGTGATGAATCTTCCGCAAGAGTTCAGCTAGCAAGTGAAAGATGAGTTCTTTGATGGAGGGAGCCAGATCAGTGGTCCAAAGCAAACCACCTAAAACAAAAAGAAGAAAACAATAAAATCTGAAATTCTTGATTCTGAATTTTTGGTATGGTCTCTTTCTTTGAGCTTCCAAAGTTTTTGACTTATGGAGCTAGTGATACCAAATAATAAATATTTGGGTTGAACTAGCTCACAAACTATTCTGTAAGTTCTACATTTTATGACCTACTTTCTTGTAAACCTACATTTGAGACAGATTGCGATTGTATTGTAGGATTAAATATTATCATAATGGGAGTTCCACTTACCTAGCAGTTCTACCACCTGCAGCAGCACAGATGAGGGCACTGTGTCCAGCTCGTCCTCTGATCGTTCATTGCTCTCTCCCAGCTTCCACGTCAACAGCTGTTCAGCAAAAGCCATGGCCAGAGGAAACTCCAGTGGCAGAGAGTGCAGTACTAGTACAGCACCAGGTGGGGGTGATACACCTAGAATGGGATGGGATGTTTTTAAAAAAACCTTTCACAAAAAGTGGAACCAGCCTGTATAAATTTTCTCTTGGGAGACAAAGTACTCACCCAGTTTAATGTGCACTTTATCAGTGGGGATGATAACAGAGGGGTATTGGTTGGTGGTGGGAGGGGGGGTGAGGCCTGTGTTGGTAGGTGAGGCATCTAGAGGATAGCACACAGCCTCCATCAGATTAAGTTGGCCATTTCTACGCACTTTGTGACCCAGGCCATACACCATGACTCGAGCCCATGGAGCCTTGTACAGGCTTGAGCTAATGGAGTGGAAGAGACAAGAGATAATTAAAATAATTTAACAGGAAGTAAATGGTAATTAATCTGAGTTTATCATGAATTGTTTAATTAATGATATAAGGCTTTTAAACAATTGTTTAATTGTTGAAGTTTTATACAGCAAACTCACTCTTTGCGGCAGCCTAGCTGGCTCTCCTTGCAGGACACAATCACAAATGCAGCACCTGGAAAGCTGACATCCATGCTAACCTTTGACTCTGACACAGGAAACTCCTCAGATGTAAACTGCTCTGGTGCATTCTGTCAAAGTGAACAGAGTTAAAAGAGAAGTTTTGTTATTTTACACAATGTACTGTATATGTTTCCAGAGAGAAGATTATTAATGTAAGCACTGATTGGTAGAGTTCACCTGTAGGAAGCAGCAGATCTGCTTTGTCAGCTCCAATAAGCTTTCCTCTCCTTGATGCAAAGCACGGGTGATGGCCACTGTCAACCACTCCCGGATGGGCTGAGCATTGCCCTGATAGAACAGGTCAGTGGGCGAGCAACTTTGGCCTTGGAGGTTATGAAGCACCGACTGGGCAACCAGGATAGAACTAGAACTAATGGTACCATCTGGAGGAGTAACAAAATTGCTGCATCATTTCTATCACTTCAAGAGATCCAGTTATTCACAACATGTATTTACACTAACCAGGGAGGGGTGGAGCCAGCAGCTGATTAGACAGAAGCTGCAGGTGTTCCAAGGTGATGTCACGAATAGCAGGTATGTGGAAGAGACGAGTAAAGGTGTGGGGATTCTTGGGGGCAAATATGTTGAGCAAGGCCATGCGGCAGTATAATCGAGCCAGCGCACTCTCACAGCGAAGCAGTTCCCTGAAAGGAGCAGTGAAACAAACATGATTAGCACAGGTGCAGAATGTATATGAAGCTCATCCCTGCTAGGATCCTATTTTACCTATGAATCTGAATGTTGCTACTGTCTAGAGAGACAAGGCCATTGGCTGCAGTGCGTCGAGATCCAGCAGGTGGGCGCTCCAGCATCTCAATAGGGTACCAGTACCTCACCAGCACCCCCTCACTGCGCAGGTAGGTTTCTACCTGTACCAGCTCATTCACCTGAACAAACACGTGCAACAAAACATGTGAATTTACTAAAACATTTTCTGTGAAGGTACAAAACACTGAAGCACCAAAGCAATAAAGTATGGTACTCACCGAGTCAACATCAAGCACTACCCCATGCAAACCAAAAGTCTTCAACATTCCACGAATAGCAAACTTCGGCAGTGCTGTTCCTCCTGTAGTGCTATTGGTATTGTTGCTATCAGGACAGCGAACGACCACAGTCAAGCCTGCGTTTAAAAAAAAGCACATTATCGTCAAGGTATGAAAGACTGCACAAATGGTGTTCTCACAATGTTCCCTGACGTTAGACCTCCACGTCGGCTTCTTTAAAGGTTAAACTTCAGCTTATAGTCATGTAGGTGAATGGTACCTTTGCGAACTTTGTCAATAGTAAACTTGTTGGCCTCATCCTTGATATCCTCAATTGTCGGGAGGTAGAGATCACGAGGGATGCCACCATTCTCCTCATACAGGAACTCCACTGTTTGTCGTGCAATGTCCACCATGCCTGTTGTCATTGAAACACACCACAGTGTTTGTGAAAATATATGCTTATACTCAAAATGGGTACATGGGTGGGTTTAGTCAAGCATTCATTTAATAAAGTGGCATGTAGCTCAAATTTAGATAAACAGGTTGTTAACGTTTGTCAATTAATTTGATGTCAAAATTAACTGTAGCACTATAATTGTTCCACCTTGTTCAGATTTGTTAAAGGGTAATACATTTTTAATTACATTTACAACCATGCCCCACTTGTATGTTGCATGAGTGCACCTCAATTATTAGCAGTGAAGTAGAAAGAACTATCAGAGCAAAGTGTTATTCAAAAAGGGGACCTCAGCATGCAGCTGGGGTGAATAATGACTATGGAAATTGGCAAGTTTTTCCACATTTCTATATTTTATATTTCTATGTTGTTCTGTCCTGGCAGCTTTTGAAGGTGCAAGCAACCCACTTCCACTCTGTGTTCTATTCGTGCTTAGATTCAAATATAAAAATGCTTTTACACCAGAACTGCTGAGCTATTTATTCCTTTATTAGTCAAATGATGTTGGTAAAATGGGCTGAAATATTTTGTTATTATGGTATACTGGAATTTACCCAGCTGCAGAGCTCCTTTGATTTGGTCCAGGCCAGATTTCCTCTCAGCCTCATTACGGAACCGCCTACGAATGGTAGGGAACACTTTGGTCTCCCAAGCCTTGACCAGCAGGGCATAGTGATCCTCCTAGTGTCAAACACAACATTAAGTAATAATATATGTGAGGATACAACATTTTTTAAATACAGGGTTGTGGTGGAGGCCTCATTCACCCTTGGGACATCATCATCATCCTCGTCATCAGTCTCATCATCTGCGATGGGTGGAGGATGTGGGTCAGGCCCAGAGGTGACCAGGTTCTCGTAGCTCAGCTCAACCTTGTAATGGCATGACAGGTCACTGTTGTACTCTGTATCAACAGGAAAAGACAAACAGAAAATGCTGACTTTTAACATATGAGACCTAAATTGTAGAAAAAAAAATTAACGAGCATGCACATCTTAAGTTAAAGATGAAAAGAATGAGATAAATATACGTTGCTGGGCAACTGCAACAGCTGCGATCCGACAAGGGGGTCCATGGGAGCCGGAGTCTGAAGTAACACTTGCACCTGCATCATTATCACTATCTGAGGCCATAGCAAAGGGCAGTGCTTCAAAGTTTGCACTTATTTCTTCTGCAAGGTCCACACATAAGTCAGCGGCATTTCTGTGTGCTTGGCCTTCTGCGTATGCAAAGGGTCGGTTTCCAAAGTTGGCGCGTATCTTTGAGTTCTACAGAAAAAAAAAGACTAAATAAATGAATGCTGAGGGAAATTGTGCCCCTGAGGCAGCAAATGAAAAGGATATAATATCTATTACATATAAGTGATAAATAAAAAAATAATACATTCTATAACAGCTTACCAACAGTTCAAACAACATTTTAGTCAGGAAACACCCACCTTTTTTTGAATATGTACCAGTGGCCACATTCCACCAGCTACATCCTCAAGAACGGGACTGAGCCGCTGGCCACAGTAGGTAAAGTAGACCCTGCCTTTAGGGGCCTGACCAGGGGGTGGAGGAGTGCCTTCAGAACGCTCCCAGCCTATTCCAGCCACGTCACCTGTGTTTATGTAAGTATATGGTCCTCACGTCAGTAACCACTAAATGTTAACAGGAGATGATATACTTCATAACATGGTAACAGCATACAGCTTAAGTTAAGGAAGTGGGATATGCTTTTTGAAGGAGACATAATGCTTTAAAGAAGTTTAGTTCAAATCCATATGATACATTGCTGTATGGATTTCTAAGTCAATTCAATCAAACAAAAGAGTTAAAATAAATTAGTTAAAATATATGGTGAAAAACATATTTTGTTTCCTGTCTCACCAGGAAGTAGAGCCACATCCAGCCTGACACTCTTCCACTGCAGCAGACTGGAACCATTATAATGCACTGCCCTACCATTACTGGCACAGACAGACAGGAGACAGACAAACAAAAGAGAAGGATAGCAGTCAGCACTCAAGCCAGAGACAGAGTAGTGGGGAAAAAGATATAGTCTCTTAGAGATGACATGCAGATGACCTACTTATGAAACAGACATGTGCCAACAGGGTTGGTCCATGCTCCATCTCTCTTTTCTGCCTCAGTGGCAAAACCAAAGGACACAATCGGGCCACTGTCTTCCTCAGAGTCTCCATAGGAGACAATTTCTATCTCCCAGTAAAAGGACGGAGCCTGGAGGAACAAAGAGAATTTTAATGAAAGATTGTGGTCAGGTTGCAGTATCAAAACATGAGTTCCTCTCTCTGCTACATGTTTAAACAAACTGAGATGGCAAATATTAATGGATATTAATGTAGTGCTGTTGTGATGTGCCCACCTGAACTGGTATAGGAGAGGTGGCGTAGATGAAGGTGCCTCTGGGCAGGCCACCTCCAGCACTCGGATCAGCCAAGAAGGTGACAGAGGTCAGACGGGATGAGAACATGCAGGCACGAACTGGAGGGAACACTCTGGATGGACACCAAGTGATCTCCTTGGGCTGGTGAGGCAAGAACATCAAAGGAATAAGGAGATAAGTGGGGCCAACAAGTCATACTGTTTAATACATCAAAATGTCTTTGAAGGTTTCTAAGTGCAATGAGTTAAGGCTTGAAGCAATATTTTAAAATTTGACTATTATTATCTTGCCTTCAGCTTCCAGCCAATTAAAACATGTTCAAAAGATTTTTTGTGGATTTCCAACATCAGTATTTTTTAAAGACTGAAGATAGGCTCTCTGTGATAAAGAGCTCAGTTATAGCTGCCTGTCAGTTTTTTCACCTAAAAGCTATACTATAAAGTTAGTAACTCCTACCTGACGTCGGTCCGTCTGCAGTGGTGGAGGAGGAGGCCGAGCACAGTCCCGGTACAGCATTCTCACTCTTTCACACTGGGCTTCAACCATACCAAGACGCTCTCCTGCACGGGATAAGAACAATGAGACACACAGCTTCCAACAGGTTACAATGGTACAAATTAAATACATCTATGCTATATTTGAGAAATCCTAGGTGCTGAAATGACGTTATATGCTCACCAGGGCTGCATTCCTGGGCTACCAAGTTTAGAACCTCAACAGCAGCAGGACACTGCTGAATGAACTCTTCACAGAAGGAGCTATCCTCCAAGAGCTGTGCCATCACCAGGCAGGCCCTGAAGAAATATCATTAAGACAATACAATTATATCATATAATTCACATAAAAGAGTTACAGGTACAAAGGGTGCCGATATGTTGAATACAACATTGCTCAACTTTTGACCCTCAGTTAAATTGGGACTTTCAAGCTGATTGTGAAGCTGATTCCCCAAATGGGCACAAAATACTCACAAAATACAACAAATCAGACACGTGGCCATCATTGTCTGCCACTTTGTCAAGATGGCAGATAATTCATTTACATCAGGGTTTACTAACCTGGTTCTTATTTCTGCCAGCAAACGCACTGCAGCCATTACTGGGCTGGAGCCATCTCCTGTAGCTGGCAGAGAAGTGTGAATGGAGAGACTGCCCTCCTGTGGCAGAAGCATGGACTGCACTGCTTGTACTACTTTTTCTGTGATTGAGAGCTTATACAGGGGAAGAGCCTGTTGGGGTTAAATTTTAAGAGAGATGAAAATGAGATTCCTGTTTCATTAAAATAAGGACTATCTTGTGTTTGATGCTGGACATCTTACCTCAGATCTGGGAGTGCAGAGGCGTGATATAGGTACTGTCAGTATGTCAGAGGCTTTGCACGTTCTCCTGTACTCACAAGAAGGAAACTTGACTGTAGCGATGCCCTCCTGCTCATTTATGGACATGACTATGCCCACACTGCCCAGCACTCCTTTACCTACCACCTGCAGAGGAACAGTATAACAGAATATATGGCTGCACTTAACATTTCACTACTTTCAATGAAAAAGACCACACAAGGCTGAAATGTTTAATATAAGATGACAACTATGGTAGTTATAATGGAGGTAGAACATAGCATAGTATTTTTACTATTTTAACACACCTGGACCTCAGAGCCAATCTTAATAGTTTCTTTGAACCCTCCAAGCGCACACAGTGCAGCAACAGCCTGTCTGCCAATAGCCTGCAGTTTTGCTAGCTTCCTGCCACTGCTGCTGCCATTCTCCAGAATACTCTCAGCATACTTCCCCAGCTGAGGGATGAACATTAGCGCCCGAGAGAGCACCTATCACAAAACCCAAGATATAGGAATTAGGCTTATAACCAACAGAATCAGAAAAAATCAAACAGGAGTCAGTCTAAACAGAAATTATATTAAATGGTTTTTAATAATCAGAGATACTGCAGTTATGATACCAGTAATAAATCTGATGATTGCTATAAAGGTAGAAACATGATAATAATTTACTTTTTCTGCAGTACTTGTCCAGATCTGAGCAGTGTTGGACTCAGGAGCAGTGAGCAGACTATGCAGCAGAGCAATAACCTCAGCAGCCATACTGTTGGCAACATGGCCACTGATGAAAGGCCTGACAGGGTCTGACCTATTCAAGGAAGGTTTGAAGAAGAGACATTACAACCACAGTGAAGACTGATGTGTGTCATATACACAAGTTAATCAAAATATAGCACAATATTAAATCGCTGAATCAAACAGTACCTGGCCAGGTCAGCATTCCTGTCCCGACAAACAGCAGTCTGGGCAGTTTTCTTCTTGTCGCCAGTGGTGATACCTCCAGCAGTCTCTTGGGCAAGAGTCTCCACAGGTGGACCAACGCTCACTATCAGACCAGACTGAGCCCACTTGTTGGCCTTCCTCAGGGCAGCAGAGGCCTCCTCTGTGATCACCTCACAGCTTCCAGTCTAAGGAAGATTTAATTTAGATACAAGTGAGGAAAGCCTAAAGTAACATTACTAATCATGTGGTGAACATACGTTACATACTTTGGTCATGTCTCTGTCCATCTTTACCACCTTTTCCATGTTTGCTCCAGTCCCAAGCCGAAAGGGGCGACCCTCTGAGCTGCTGAATTTCGGAGAGGGTGGAATAACACTCACGTCAGAGAAACCTAGAATAAACTGCTACTGGGACATAAAAATCACAAAAACAAAATCCCAACCTGAGAAGTGGTTGTAGAACCTCGTGAGAAGACTGGTCCTCTCTCTTGTGGATAAAGATCGACAGCTTTCCGTCAACAGCCTCTCCCTCCTCCCCAATATCATCAGACTTCAGAGCTCCTTTAGAACTGGCTCGGGACAGACTAGTGTCTGGCTCAGAGGAACTGGGGGAGAGCAAAGTCTGACAGCCTGGTAAAAAAGGAATATAGTAAATATTAAGAATTAATTTCATGACTATGTAGTTTATCGTATTTCTGACAGTTCATTTCAGAGGGTATACTTAGAGGGGCCACACACTACCATATACATTTATGTTGTACTCCTAGTTGAGAGACCAACCTGGTACTACATAATCTGCCAACTTGGCTAGCAGCAAGGCAGCAATACGTGAGGCAGGGTCACTTGCATCTTGTTGCTCGGCATCTAGCGTGTTTATAGAGTAGCTCCATGAGGGCAGGGCCACGTTACCACAGTCCTCAACACTCATGAGAGGCAGGGCAGCTCTGCAAAGTTGGAGGATGATGAGTACCAGCTTTGGAGAGGGTCTCTGATCAAGCAGCAGAGACAAGAGCTTGGACACACAGGCAGGCTGACTCAGGATAGCTTTTCCAATGTGGCTCCTGAAATGCAAATCAAAGGAACATATAAAGTCATTATATAATTACAGAAATATATACACATTCAAACATAAATAAATGCATGATAGGCATGCAGGATATAAAACTTTACCTAGAAAGGTCATTGAGAAGACTGAGCACATCCTGTAAGGCATCATTGCCAGCTGCCTGATTGCCACAGCAATCTGTCGCCCTAGCCAGGTGATTGGTCAGCAAGCTGGACACCTGCCGTGCCAGACCAGAGTGCACTGCATCTGCAGACCCACCTGTAGAAGAGAAAAAACAATGACTACTAACCCATCATCACTACATACAACTAACCATTTCACCTGACAGTGAGAATAAGCTTAAACATTTTAGCTTTAAAGTTTCCTAGCTAGATTAGCTTTTATAGATCACACCAATATATTTCTTGATTGCAAGCGTTATCACAGTGAGTAGCCACAAATGTTTTTATACCTTCCACCTTCTCCCACTCGATGCATCGGTTAGCCAGCACTTGGAAAGCTGCCCAAGCCATGGTGGCCACCTTTTGCTTTTTCGTCTGCTTCTCATTTGAGCTACAGTCCCTCTGACCACTTAAACTACACAGGCTGTCCATAAGCTGGACCAGCCCACTCCGAACTAGGCATTGCTCCTCACTCCTACAATAACACAGATAATAAAGGGTAAGCAATTAGAAGTACATGAATATATAATAAGAGAAACAATGCAAGATGGATTATCTTGCCTAGTGTAGGGGATTGTGCAAAGCAAGCCAATACTGTTGGCACAAGCAATGGGATAGCGAGCACATAGTGACACCACAGACGTCATGGTCTCTCCAAAGGCCTCCTGCACCTGCTCTACCATTCCACCACAGGTCAGCTCCTCAATCCTGCACAGATGGCACATTAAAACAGATGTGTTGAGGAACCAGCCACTGCTGTACTGTGTCACTAATAAAACTTACATAATATTTTAACAAAAGAGGTACAATAGGTAAGTATTGAGTATTTCAATACAATTACAATGTAGTTATATGTGTACACAAGTAGGTTTGGACTATTCACTGTGGTTCAGTCCCTCCTCTTACCTTGGGCCACCTTGCAGCACCATAGTCACAGGCCCCACCAAGTGGGTTACTCCCCCGACTCTAACAGCAGCGGTGAGCAGCTCCCTCATATGAACAAGTGCTTGCTTCCGTGTGCTGCCACGTCTCCAACGTGTCTGCGCAGCAGACAGGAAACTGCTGCTCGACACCTACCAAGATAGAGTTAAGATATTGCCAGACCAGAATTCACCTACTGATTCTCATGCAGCATGACAAAAAAAAACTCAATTTAAAGAAAGCCAGTGAGTGAGTAACAAACATACAGCTTGATCAGGTGTAGTCCCAATAAAGGCGAAGAGCTGTCCCAGCAGCACACTGTACGTCGGTTTGTCACGACTGTCCTCTATGGCCAGAGACTGGAGCAGGGTAAATGAGCTGCTACGATGACTGGTAGGGTGGTGCCGCCTCCTGAAGGTAAAATAAGAAAATGAGTAAAGGAATAAATTTAACCTTATCATTCATCCTATAATTCGATAACATTAAATTTATCAAACAAAAACAGGGAAATACCTTTGAGGTGCATGTGTAAATTCCAAGTCTTGGTTAGCAATCATCTCCAAGTCAGAGGGTGCAGACATGCTACGCAGGAAGACTGGCTGCTTCACCATGGGCATCACTGTCTTGGCATCTGACACAGACTTAGAAGCTAATGCAGAAAATGCAGTGCAATGCAGGAGTAAATAACAAACAAAAATAAAGTGGTGAGTTGTGTCTTTCCAAAATTTTATTGAAGTCAGACTATTGTGTCAATTACATATACAGTGGTGTGGAAAAGTGTTTGCCCCCTTCCTGATTTTTTTTTTTTTTACTTTTTTGCATATATGTCACACTTAAAAGGTTCAGATCATCAAACAAATTAAAATATTAGACAAAGATAACCCAAGTAAACATAAAATTGAGTTTTTAAGTGATGATTTTATTTATTAAGGAAAGAAACCCTACATGGCCCTATGTGACAAAGCAATTGCTCCCCTATTTAACACATGAAGTGACTCTGGTTAATTGCTGTTTTTAGACACCTGAGTTAAATAATAAAAAGCTAATAATAATAATAAATAAAATCATCACTTAAAAACTCCATTTTACTTGGGTTTTCTCTGTCTAATATTTAAATTTATTTGATGATCTGAACCTTTTAAGTGTGACAAATATGCAAAAAAAGTAAAGAATCAGGAAGGGGGCAAACACTTTTTCACACCACTGTATATTACTTATTACTTAGCAACTGACTAGTAATATATGAATATATATAAAGTGTACCTGGCCCTGGTGTGCCAGCAGGTGTGGTGGTTAGGCTTCTGCAATGTGGAGCAATGGTAACATGGAGCAGCAGCTCAGTCCGGTTCATCAGACTCTTCACAAGTGCCTTAGTTTTGGCGAGTGGTGTGCTACTTCTGTGTGTGGTGTTTACCTCCTGAAAGAACTTTTCCCTGTTGGGCCAGATACATACTGTTGCAGCAAAGACAACCAACCAAATAACAACCAAGATTATTTGAATGAGATCATTTTTAATTACTTGCCTCAATGCAAGGACAACATTTTCCAAGTCACTAAAATCAAATTGGACTTCCTTCAGGGAGCAGAGCAGTTCCAGCTCCTTTATTTTGTTCTAGTCCCCCACCACCACCAAAAAAACAACAAAACAAAACGCCAATAACTTATAAATATCAAATCAAAAAGCCAGTGTAATCATAATGTAAACTGTGTGTTTTGGGAAGTGTACCTCAAAGAAGTGGTAATCGTGAAAGAAAGGAGTGTTGTCCTCCAGTTTTCCCTGCTGGGATTCCTCTACCTCATTCTGCCACTTCTGCTCCAATTCTGCTACACTCTAAAAGCACAGGAGATAATTAGACACAGTCTAGCACTCTTTGGTTCTGTTCAGCTTGGTAACCTTGATTTACTTTTTTAAGCCTAGAAACAGGTTTTCTAGTTATAACTGATAACACACTCTGCTCTTTTACACAGATTTCCTTATTTTCAAGAATCTATTTTAACATGGTCACTGATTCAAATCTAGGTCTGCTTGTTGAATGGCTGTGAATGGTTGTCTGTCTTCTATGTCTCTATATATCAGCCCTAATGTAGATTGCCGACCAGTCCGCTGTCCACCTAATGACAGCTGTGAGCATCAACAGCACCCCCACAACCCTTAACAGGATAAGCAGTTTAGATTATGGTTAGAGTAATATTTTAATAAATATCCCTAATCTGTTAATGTATTAGCACTGATACATGAAATATGCAGAATATAGCAACTCTGTGGCTGTTATCATTCCAACACCATGCAAAAACCATTCCACCATATTAACATATGCAAAATATTAACACTTACAAACATTATTAACAGATACTTTATTAACCTATTTAACAAAAAATGTTCTAGAATAGCATAATTAAAAACATGCAAAATGACTATGATGTACTGCCTTTAACATTTAACAACGTAAAGCATAACAGAAATCTTGCTTTGTATCAGAAGCTCACCTGCAGCTGACGCTCCATTGCATTGATTTTTTTAAAGGTCTCAGCCATGATCTTACAGACCAGGTCATACTCCTCTGCATGATCCTCACGATACTGGTAGTTGACGAGTGACTGCAGGGCATCCACCAGGCTTAGATGCTTTATTACGCAAGATACAATAACCTCTTCCATGACATCTGGTCTGATCACCTCTCTTAAAGAAAAAAGTTGTTGAGAATAAAGTTACATAATACTTTCAGCAAGAAAACAATAAAGGCATTAAGTAATAGTGGGTTTGCAATGGTAATAATATCATCTTACTTTAATAAATACACAAAATCTCATAAGTTATAGAGAGGAGAAGCTACACAATAAAGACAGAAAAATGTGTTGAAAAACTACATGAACAGAACTGAAATTTAAATAAAGCCTTAATGCATAAAAAATCTAGGTGTCTGTTGCTATTTTAAAGTAGGATATTTAATCCTAGTCAGAATTACATGGATTATCTGATCTTAAATGGACAGGTTGAAAATATTTATATTGTATTACATAATTCACTCACAAAAATGCAAGTTTAGTTACTTAAAGTTACAAGACCTTCAGAAAGTATTGCTTGAAATTGCTTCATCTCTTTTTAGTAGGCTCTAATAACCAGAATGTCTGAATTTCCTGAATGTTTCTTTTTGCCACTTACTTAATGCTAGGACGGAACTGTGGTCGAGCCCTTCCGGACACCTCTCGCAGCCTACCCATGATGCCAGGCGGGAGCCGGATACGGGGCAAGTCAAAGTAGCTCCCTGGCATAAGGCCTGATGGTGGGATGAGTACGTCAGAGGGGTAGGTGAACTCCCGGTCCTCTTCAATCGTGAGTGGCAAAGGTGAAGGGCTGGGCGTTAGGGCAGGAGAGATGGCACCATTTGCTTCAACCTGCCACTGACACCTAAAGAAATAATAAATTCTGTCACCAGTGTGTCATATTAACATTTTGCTGTGTTTTATTACAAACAAGTGAAGAATATGTTCAAATTCTACATGGCTCAATATGATTACATGGGTAATCAACACCATGGTGGACATATCATGCTATTTTTATTTAGCTTGGTCACCTCTGCAGCAGCTTTGAGCAAAGCAAATCATGGCAGGCTTCCTCCTCTCTTGTAACCTCTGGTCCATTATACAGAATGCGGAGCATTGAGCAAGCCAGCACTGACAGACCCAATGCAAGATCTGCCAGGAAGGGAAGGCCTCCAGAAACATCCTCAGATGACTCCTAAAAACAAAAATAAACATTAGCTGCTGATCATATTATGTTCCACACTGCCAACATGACTTAACAGCAACAAGCACAGATCTTTGAGTCATGCTAGTGCTCTCATGTTTTACCTGAGCTCTGACAGTGCAGGAGAACCCCCACATGGCTTTATCAGGGGTGTTGTGTTCACGTCCGCTCCTCATCTCAAAGGAAAATGTCACAGTATCTCCTTCAACCTAAAACAGGACACAGAAATATGAAGCTCTTCAGAGTTGTATGTGCATTCTGTGTTCATTGTGTACGTCTGTCCAAAACAGCTTCTTTTACCTTGACAAGGTCTTTGGGCCAGCCAGTTCCCAGGACACTACGACTGCCATATCCCAGAGTGTTCCCTCCATATTCTGTTACTTTACGACTGTTGGTGTTGGGACCAGCATAGATTACCAACTGAAATATCAAAGAAAACATTTAGTTTATATCCCTAACGAGAGCTTTGCTATGCTCACAAAATTACCAAGTATACATACAAATTACAAATAATGAAGGCCACTGTAACTAAGTTATACTGTTAGGAGTCATTACCTTATCATAGTCATACTGTGAGGAGCAGCGAGAATCAAAGCGAAGGTACAAGCAACGGGCCCCAGGGATGTGTACTGTCTCCTTGAACTTGTAATTGTCCCTCACAGGATGCACTGTCTCTACTGTCTTCCCAGCAGCCCATGGGGCAGGAATCTTCAGTCCAGTCAGGAAACCAGGCTCCTCACGCTCATCAAGAATTCTTATATCAAAGATAGAAATAACAGGTGGTTGAAAACTGAGTGACACTTAACTTATCATTTGCTCTTCCATAATCATGGTGAAAACTGTTTCCTCATTATTTATGCAGTAAAATATCATAAATTTGATTGATTGTGAATACATTTTTATGGTGACCATAAAACATACTTGTCATCACAAGCACATGGCTTCACCCCCTGCCCTAGTGAGCCACCCACAGGGAGAGGCTCTTCAGTGAAAAGTGGGCACTGAGTCTTAAGTAACAGGGCAGTCTGGAAAAAAGAAAGTGGAAACACATACTTTAATTATGATCACTTATTCTAATTAAGGAAAAGGTTATTATAAATATAATAAAAGCAAAAAAAGTCTTTTGAACTGGCAAGACTAAAACCTGGCTAGTGTAGAGGACGAGCTGCACCAACTGAGGCATGAGGGCATCAGCGAGGGTGAGGGTCTGTAGATTGGGATGCATCAGAGAAGTGAGCAACACTGGCAGCAGGTGCCCGAGCATGGTGGCCTTGGTTACCTGTTCCAGGCCTTTCAACCTGAACATCAAAAAGACAGAATGCTAAAATTTAATGTTACATTGATGCATCTTAAGCAGAAAAACAAGACGAGAAATGTTTTATCTTAAAATGATGCATCCATCCAACAATTTCTTATACATTGTTCGTTCTTTTGAAGGAGCATGCAGGAATACTAGTTTAGTTCAATCTTGTTTCCTGGTGCAACAGTGCATTAGAGTAAAGTGGAAGAACATCATGTCTGGTTTTAATTTTGCAAGTCACATATAGTGGTCGACCAATATGGCCGACAGCTGATATTTTTTTCTTTTGGATCAGACAAAATACAACAATTTAATTATTATAAATTAGACACAAATATGCTGAAATTAAAAGATCATTTAATGCTTAATGAGAAGTATTTTAATTAATTAAAAATAAAAAAAGTTTGGAAACTCTGATGGCCAGTCATGGCTGTAAACACATTTTGATACTATATACTCATTTAAAAAGTCAGATTGTGGAATAGGATAAAATAAGATTTTATGGGTATCCAGCAACAACTGTAACTGGCTGACCATAAGGTTGTTTTCCCACCCTCGTTTTTTTTTTTTTTTTTTTTTTTTTTTAAGCTCACCTGGTTTCTCTGTCAGGGATTTCACTGTTAATCAGAGCTGTGGTCACCTGCTGCAGGGTCTCCAGCACTTCATCACACCCCACCAAGATCTTAGTTGCCAGTGATAGTATGCTGCTTTGCAGCTCCTGAGGACAACACACATAATAGGCCCACACTTACATAATACTGCTTCCTACATTTTCACCAATGACATCTCATTCATGCAATATGGAAAATGTACACACACCAATATTTTATTCTCTACAAATGAAGACAAACTCTATATATTAGCATAACCTGACATGTTGGTTTCCAGGTAAGACTTCTATCAGTATCCATCATTGCCCCTTCTTAGAAACACATTCTTGTGAACTGTTAACCAATATAATTAGAATTGCAACAGGACCATTAATTAGTACCATAAAAAAATGAATTTCCTGTTGCTCAGTTTTGTGAGGTGGTCTCCTATTGATAGACACACAAACAGAATCCAAGTGCACAAAGGTAGGGGTATTTAAAGGGGATGTTTACCTGTACCTTCATTGTTTCCCCTTGTAGGGAGCTGTCACTGTCGTCATTATCATCCGGACGGATTAGAATGGTGTTACTGAGGAGGTGATTCTGAACAGCCATGAGGTAGCGCAGACTAGGTGAGACCACCTACAGAGAGGGATAAGCATCTCAAATTAGTATAACTGCAGTCTCATAAAACATTATATTAGTCAAGCTAGATGGCATCTAAACAGATATTCATACGGGTACGGTGGAGAGCAGCTTCTGAAAGTCGTCTCGGGCGACAGTCTGACATTTGGTAATGATGAGGCAGGATTCCCGAACTACAGTCTTAAGGATAAAATGTAGCAGCTCATCATTCAATCTGCAAAAGAGAGATTTTTCTGACACTTAAAAGAGTTATAATGTTTTAAACTAAAACAGGACATTGCTGGCACAGTGTTGCCACTTACCTGTAGTGGTCGTCTTCTTCACTTCCAAATCTATTCTTCTGCAGCTGGTCTGCCAAGTTAGTAAGGATGACATCCCGAAGTTGAGACAGACCACTGTTTCTTTCACCTGAGCATCACACACAAAAACCCACCATATAAGACATATCTACAACAACCACTAAACAACTGTCATTTATATTTCAACTGGCGTTTTCACCTTCAGTTAGAACCAGCTTCAACAGTTTGTTAAGTTCAGCTTCCCCCTGATACAAAGTATTCAGGCCTGAGCTACAGTGACAGAGAGGAGGTAAATGATGAAAGCCCATTTAAAGATCACAATGATCACAGATAATACAAAACAGCATTTTATGTACTGTATTTTATAGCTTACCTGATGGCCAGGCACACCTCTCTCTGAATCTCTGCTCCTATCTGATCTACTGGAGCCATAAGCAGCTGCCATAAAAGTAGCCGTGAACGACGCACAGTCTCCCTATTCTGCTCCGACTGAGGATTGAAAAACCTAAACACCACCTGGAGAAGGAAGACAAATAAATAAATAAACTTAAAAGTCACACAGAAAATGCAAAACTGTCCCCAGATGCATTGAAACTGACCTGGAACACCACCAAGATGCAGCGAATGATGCAGGTATCTCCAGTGACCATGGCCTTCTCCATAATGTCACAGATGCTGCTGAAGTGACGGGCCTCAATGGGATGTTGTTTACCCAGTAGGGCGCCGAGTGGCAAGCTGTTGCTGCTGGCCGCCAGCAGGTTGAGCTGGTGGATACACATAGCACCTACATGATGAAGTAGTTGGTTGATCACCTCACCAGTGGCCACAGTTTCCTCTGTAAAAGCATATATGTTCAAGATGATCAGGTCTCATGGTCTGAGTTAACCTTAAAAAGAGCATTTTGTGGTTTCACTGATGTTTGTGTCTACCTTTGGGTTCTTTGATGACATGGCTGACACCGAGCCTATGGCACACATGGTGAAAGGCTTGGTTCCCAGGGTTGCACCACTGATCTATGTAGTCACTAGAGCAGGTCCAGATCAAGTTGTTCAGTGCATCGTAAGTTGCTCCTACAAAAAATAGGAAACAAAAATCAATTACATACACTGTGTGAGTTCAAAACATATCGGTAAAATGCAACTAAAGTTGAGCTCACCTAGCCCCGCCACCTGGGCTCCCCTGCCTAGAGAACTGCCAGGAGCATCAATGAGGTCTGCGCGGCTGCTAAACTGACCATCAGCCAGATTAAAGACCAGGCTGGAGGCTAAAACTGAGCAAACATAAGTGGTTACATTTAGTGGCTAAAATCATAACCGAGGTTAAATTAAACCAGTTGTCCCTGAGGCAGCTAAAGATGTAGAATGCTTGTTTTTTGTTTGAGTGTTTTTGGAAGAAGAAAAACATTTACACAGTGTCTAACAGACATTTTTACAAAAGAGTCAACACAGTGAGGATTTACCGGTGTATGTGTTTGCTCTTACTTTTCAGAGAGGACAGACTGCTGGTACCTCCAAATAGAGAGCGTGTGGCAGAGCTCCCAGATACACCAGGAGGTGAGACCAGCATCACTAGATAAGTTCCACAAACATACATTGGAGTCTTTCTCAGAGTCTTTAGCGGGAGTCCACAGCTGGTGTTGACAGCTATAAAAGTTTCATAGAACAAAGCAGAAGAGCAATTGTGTGAATTTCACATTAAAGCATATATGATTTTACAACACTGTGTGTTTTGCTGATGAATTACCCGACTGTTCCTCTTTGACAGTGTTGGTGATTGCAGAGCCTGTCAGAGCAGCCAATGTGGCAGAATGAGAGGCCCGGAAGCGTGACATTCGACTCAAGAGAAGTTCATTCAAGCACTTGGAAGACTCGCCTTCCTTGCGAGTAAGAATAACCCTCTCCTGCAAGGTGTCTGCAACACACAACCCCGTCTGTGTCTGCACCATGAACAGAAGAGAAAACATCAAAGATCTAAACAAACTGAATACAGCTGAGACTGGTGTGTCTGGGCATCCGGTACTCACAGACAGGTGAAAGACATCCATAAAGACAGAGTGGCCTTTCTGCGTCTTTTCATTGAGACTGGCTGGGGACCAGACCCAGTACAGATAGGTTCCATCTGAGCAGAGGTGCAGCGTGGTCATGCTGCTGCCCACAGGGAAGTGATGTGCTGGCATGGGCACAATCTGGCACACCTGAAAATGGATCAGTGAAAATGAGCTTTGCCTATCAGCTGAATTTTTTTTAGAGGGGCATTGACTGTAATAGCCGCACTGAACATAGGTTTTATTTATTCCTTGTCTCTAGACTTCATGTATGTATATCTATTACTATTCCTCACCCTGCCTCTTCATCTCTCACATTGGCAGGGTTTGCACCTTTATTGCATCCTATGTAGGCATATACGTTGCCAAAATCTGAGCTTGTTTGTATGAGCAAGACACTTTACTGTTGCAGGATGAAATAATAAAATAGCACTGAAATGACAAATAAAACTCTAATTTTGTGGCGGCTGTGGGAAGATTGGCATTCATGTCAGATGAAGTCATGTTAAAAATAAAGATTTTAAATGTCAAATACACTCAGTGGTGCAACATGAAAAGTAATAGTGGACTAATGGAACAGTACCTGCAAGGTGAAGGGGTCAATGACCTGGCACAGCTGATGAGGCTTGGCATCAAAGGAGGAGGGACGGTGGAGGAGGCGACCACTGCTAAACACCACCCAGCCAGGCTCCAACTCTTCATTTCGACAGTACACAAAACCCCTGAACAAACACAGAGCATTCATTTTACTGCCCTGTATTCTGAATTATGTGAACACTTCTATTTTTTACCACAGCATTTTTGTCAAAGACCCCACTGATGAACCTGAATTTCATGTAAAATATAAATATCTCCAAACAAAACAAAACCTCAAATAACAAAGATACCACATCTACATACTCTTAATCCACCGATTATGTACTATGCCAAAAAATACAATACTTTCCACAGATGTAAGCATCTTGTTTACCATATTTAGTTTTAACTATGACACGATGTAGAAGAGTTTGTGAGTTACTTCAAATCCAGTCACTTGCACTCTATTGTGATGAACTGTGCTAACCGTTAAAGGTTATTTAACAGGAGTTCATATACTGTATTACAATGTCATTTTCATACAGAAATGTTTGATTTCCATGTTATTATTTCTCAGATGGAATCAACAAAACTGATAATACTAATATACAACTATTTAATTCAAAGTCTAAAAGTGACACCTGTATCGTTTTTCTTGCATGTGAAAAAAGAAACCATTTGAATTCTGAAAAACACTGTAGAACTAAGCTGGTGTCTGTTGTTTGATTGTTTTGTTGTTTTTCTACCACTGCATGGAACCAAGATGCAGAGCATACATTGCCCCTTTATCCCTTTCAATTAAAGACAGTTTGGGGGGGTGTGACTGTGTACTGCAGATATTGGTTTAAAAATGTCCTGGAAATAATGTAGCGCCATTTTTGCCTTGGGATGGGTAAGTGATAAGGGATATTTTTAGTGTGTGACTTGCTCTTTCTCTCTTCCCATTCTCTGAATGCTGCAGATAAAGAAAGGCAGGCGGGAAGTAGTGTCATATTACCTCAGTGTCCCATGTAAACCAGAGCCCAGCTTGCTGAGTCCTCTCCCAGAGGAGTTAGTGGTGTACAGATAAAGCCCGTCTGTGGCTAGACAGCGCCCCAGGTCAGTGTCTGCAAGACAAAGGCACAAAAAGAATTCAATAGGAGGTTAATAACAGACACACGACAGATAATGGAGATGAAAAGTAACGGGACATAGCTACAGTGGACTAAAGCAGGCAAGAGGTGAAGGCATCTATTTTCTTTATATATTTTTTTAATAAAAAAGATGTGATGCATTTAGAGATCTAGGCAAAAAAAATCTGAACCAATTTAGTGTTAGATAATCTTAAAATATAAACATTTTCCTGATGGCTGATAACCATATATATTAATATACACCCTGATCATCTTATGTCACTGTACAAGGGCACAAGGGGAGCTGGTTGATTGCTTAAGTGTCAGTCATTACAATAAACTGAGGTCAAATGAGCCTTACACAAGACAGTGCACTCTACACCCTTCATTCACACTGGGTTCTCAGACACTTCATGCAGTTTAAACAAAGGGGATTATAAATAATCTAAAGGTGAATAAATAAAGCAGAATGGAGGTCACTATTATGAAAAAAGTGTGATGAGCTGCATAACAAGAAAACTGACACAATTCATAACTACCACATGAGAGTACTGCACCCACCCATCACTATGTCCTAAACATGTTTAAGAAGCTTTTAAAGAGTTTCTACCTTTACTCTCTGCTCCTCCAGCAGAATTATCAGATGTGGGCAGCATATCCTCAAAACCCCAGGACACACTGTGCTTGCCCCCCAGGAGACAGGATGGAGAGCCTGGGCCTCCTTCCAGGAGTAAAAGTCTGAAGGAGAAGAGATATAGAGTGATTAAACACATTAAGACGATATCTCTAAAGGATAATAATTACATTTCAGATGAACTGAAGTAATGACCTCACCTGTACAAAACATCTGACACAGGGAGTTGACCCAGATCAGTTTGTTTCTGCAGCAGGTGAACTGTGTGGATGAAGGTCTTCAGAGATCCCCTAGAAATATTTTTGGCAGATTAGTCGGGGGGCCTCAGCATGACACACAAGTGAAAGCTCACTGTCAAGCATTTCTGGAACTGGAAGTGTAATAATACTTGGCTTGAATTACAGAGAGGCTCTGATGAATGAACACATTCAAGTAATTCTACATTGGGGAGAACATCTATGCAAGAGTGAGCTACTGAAGTGCTATTCTGGTATTCTCTGAATGTGTCTCTTCAGTACTAGGAAACAGCTCTTAAAAAAAACCAAAAAGGAAGGACAGATAATAACACAATACCATCTGACTTCCATCAAATGTGTGTTTCACCAAGATTTTACAGTTCTAAAGGGAAACTGGTGCAATCAGGGAGATCCTATACATGCTGTACAGGAATGTATTTTTTCATTGACTGTTTACATGTTCCAACAGACAAAATAAATATAGTTAGCCTTGTGCCAGTGCGCTCTCTCTTCCGCCACACCTCCCCGTGTAAACATTTTATCAACAGCTGACATAAAAGCAGCTGTTGATAAGCAGTCAATTTGCTTATTTAACTTTCTCATAGTGGATTTACTGTCCAATCCTCTCAGAGGTGAGGGGGAATAAAGCTGATAGCTCTTTAATTAGCTCCCATTGCTGTTGAAAAGGCACCAGGGCTAGATAGTTCCCCACAACAAAGAGCTCTCAGCCTTAACAGAGGATGAACAATGAGGGGAGAGTTCTGGTTTTGACAAGTCAAGATCAGCTGTCGCAAACAGGAGCTAGAATTTAGAGTGAAATGCAAAGAAAGCAAGCACAACCTGCTCTTCTGTGGGACAGGTAACAAACATCAAACTAATTATATTAGACTTGTGACTTTATCTTCTTCTTATTGCTGTTGTTTTGTTTCATTTAAGTAAAATATAAGGCTTTGGTTATAAAAGCATCAGTGTCACCCCTATACACACATAACACATTGCAAAGCCCTATCTCTACTAAGAGCCTTATGCTGCTGCCTGATGAAAAAGAATGGCTGAAGCTACAGCAGACACAAAACTTTTTTTTTCTTCTGTCCAAGTATCACTTTCAAAAAAACTACAGCAAGCTCTGATTTCAAACACCAATTTTGGGTCAGAACATCAGATGCACTGCATCGACCCTGAGCTGACAGAAAGCAAGAAAACCTGCATATTCCAACAAATTTAAGGCTATATACAAATGTCAATTACCAAATGTCAGACTACTCCTATATCTAATAGTGCAAATACTGAAACAAGACTGCCACAGTGTTTGTTGAATCAGTGATGATCAAGCCTGCCGCATGTCCAGCAAACAGAAAGAGGAAGTAATGATGTGGTCAGTGCTTATTTTATCCTGGCTTCGAGGAATAAGGTTCGAGGTTGCTTGTGAATAGAGTTGATAATGAAGTAATAATAATAATGATAATAATAATACATTTTATTTATAGTGCCCTTTTCATCACAGGATCTCAAAGGGCTAAGTAACTTACACTCAAAGGCCACCATGCAAGATTATAAATTTTCAGTTTTTGATGAAAGGTATCAGAAAGGTGATAATTCTACCATATGTTTATTATTGAGGTCATAGTGGGTGGTGAAGTCGTACTAGAGTGCATTATATTAACTGGCGTTTCTAATATTTTGGCCACTTTATTTGCATACATGACTATAACCTTAATAATAAACATACATTTGAAAACTCACTTGTTTAAAAAGTATTTCAAATGAGTCTAACACACACTCACAAAAAAAAAACCAAAAAAAAAAAACCGTCTAGCACTTAAACAAACCCTAGCATGTTCTTTTTCTTGACAAGTTAGGCCTTATCAGGGCTCTTAGTTTTGTAACTCAGAATTTATGGAAACCGAATGAGAATTGCTGGTGTCTTCTCCTTGTAAATCGCTTTGGATAAAAGTAAAGTAAAGTAAAGTAAAGTAAGGTAAAGTAAAATATAGTAGTAGAATTATAGTAAAGAAATGAGTAGTGAGAAATGTAAAACCTTGTAAAAGTAGAATTCATGGGAGACTTGGATTGCATTACATTATACAGATGAACCTAAAAAAGTGGGGAAAGAGTGTAGAAGTGCTTTCATACAAATACTTTCTTAATCACATTACTTTGACAGTGAGTACTACTTGAGTTCTGAGTTCTCTATAAGGTAAGAACAGATCTTCTCTGATGAGAGTTTGGCTTTTCTAAAAGCCCTTTACTCAATACTGTTGGTTCAGTATACTGTCCAATCAGACCAAAAGAGATCCTATGAACTATGAAGGTGAGAGAGCAATGAGAGAATGTATGACCTCACCTGGCACAGGCAAGTGCCACAAGTGCAGCAGCAGCATTTTCCCTCTGTCTCTGTGTGTGGAGGATCTGCGTCTGAGCCTGCCCCTGCAGTTGACCTAACTCCTGGGCACCATCTTCCAGCCATGAGCAGAGCAGCCCCTCCAGGCCATTGAGGCAGTCAGCGGGCTCTTTGCTAAGGCTGAGCGGCTGGCAGTCCCGGAGGCAGGCTAGCAGTACTTCTGCTGTGACACCGCAGAGTGCTGGGTCACTGCGAGTCTGGGACTGCAAAAGGGGGAAGACCAGCAGTAGACCGACACGGGAGGTGAAGGGCGCCTGCTCAGGTTGCTGGAGCAGACCTTGCCTTTTGAGTAAGGCTAAGGTCTCCTCATCAGCCCCTCCAGTCCCCTCTCGCTCCTGCTGCTCCTCCAGGGCCAGCTGCCGCTGCGCCCCCCACAGGCCACGCAGAGCATTGAGACGGTACTCCAGCAGGCGTGCATATGCATTGCTCTGATTCCCACAGACAGCACGCAGGCGTTCAGCAAGCTCTACTGGATTCTTCGTTTCAAATGTTAAAATCTGGGGGAAACAGAGGTAGATGGAATGAAAAAAATAACTTTACATTAACAATGGTCAAAATGGTTTGTCTACAGCTTTAAGAAAATAATCTTTAGAGATGGCAAACAGAAGGTGCTGTATTTGCTGGCTTTGTCTGGCATATAAATTACATTTGTTGTGAAAAACATTTCCAAAATTTTACTTGAGAATACTACATATTTTAACAACACAGCAGGTGATACTGGTCAGCCTGTAAGCAGAATCAAAAGTAACCAGCACGTCCACAAGGCGTACTATATTGTAAGCTAATACGCTGATGACATATTAGATTATTTCTAACATACAAGATTTATCAGTATGTTTTTTGGCAGTCTAACTATGAATCATTTCCACATAATAAACTCTTGTGTCTACAGTTCTGTGGACTATAAAATAATGGTCAGAGATAGCAAAGCACTTTTGCAATAGCCTATCACAAGTGAAACAATGTGCTTCACGTGTACTTAGGCTGCATTTCAAATATTGATTACATTCTGTGGCCCACAAATCACGGACTAGAAAAATCCATTACACCATTTAGCAGGCACAATTTGTATTGATTCAATTTCAGAAATGCTACTAATGTTACAGTAACACTCCTTAACGGGATGCTGGGCCTTCTCCACCTTGCTCTGCAAAACACTGCTGCAAGTGGATAAAAATAACCAGCATCACAACACCTACAAAACTGCACTGAATGACCCAGTCAGTCTTAAAGCCGGACACAGAAGACAAGAAATATAGAAAATCAAAATATAACCTAGACTAAGATGACCGACTGAGGTCTAACAACAGGATGTTTTTAGGCTATGTTTTGTTATGGTCTACACCCTACCATACACAGAGGGTACTACTCTACTTCTCCAGATTTTCCAACATAACACTTAACATTCTTTTGTGCTGAATGACACAAAGTCATATGTGGGAGCTGAAAATTGTAATTACATTCAATGTTCGTAAGCCTTATGTCATAACAACCATACACATCTGTTTTCATTTGTACTGTCACAATACAAATGGAAATTTGCCTACAAAACGTAGACCAAAAAGCGCAGAACAGCCCTTAATTTATGTATGCCGTTAAACTAATTAGTAGCACATTTAGGAAAATATAGTGGAAAAGTCCAGGTGTTAGTTTTGATGCCTTCAGCTTAGACAAAGAGCACAGTTTCATAAGTGCTGTTGCTCACTATATGTCTATTAACATATCGCTTAACAAAATGGCAAAATAAAGTATTATTGGTTCCCTTCAAGCCTGCTCATTCACTCATTAATAAACCAATGGTTTGTCATCTGTCTGAACTGCTGACAGAGGATACATATGTGGCTTAATGTCAGTCGCTGTCTGACATTGATCATTGTACCACAGACCAGCACCAGCTTAATAACATGTGACATGAGTGCTGGAACAAATGTACTTTACATACTAATGGATACTGCCAGCTACAGCTTTATTATATTGCAAATGTCGAGGATGTAAATACACATTGTTAGCTCGAAGTTTCCATCAGCATCTCTGTTCAATCTCCGCAATCTATCATCATACACACACACAACCGGCCGATAGGCTTTCCCTTCAAAATAAAAGTCTCCATTCCTCCTGTAAAAACATTTACTGCACATTATGCAACAAACATTAAACCTAAACAAATACCCACACGCATCATGCAGTGTATACTGAATTCCTATTGTCTAACATCCAGCACGGACCATAACAACGCTTCTTTGTGCTTAGAGAAGCGAATACATGTCATGAGTCATGACGGGTATTTTTATAATCACTATAGCAGGTGTCTTATGTGTATCTGCGGGCGTAATAGCCCTACTAAATCTTATTCAGTTATCACATGTCTGTGGATCATTAGTTACATAAACCTATATTTTTTTACAGAGAATAGCTGGTCACCACCTGACCTTGACGACTGTTTTTTGTTTGACACAACAACATAACTGCAGCTGTCCAGATAAAAAACACGATGCACTGACACTGACACAACAAAGTTGTAGCTTTGCAAACTGACACGAGGCACATGCCTCCCAGTGTGTGCGCCACCTCATATACAGACTGAGGCATTTTAATCTAATATTAAGCTGGAGAGTGAATCATACATTATGTTGCTTGAAGGGGTCGTTCAAAACCTAGTCTTCAAACGTCGCTGCATTTGTTTACGTATGACAGCTGTTCTGTTTTCGTTTCATATTTTGAAAGGGATGACCGGAAACGAGCTGACAACGGCCGTAAACTGGACAGTGGGTCCGTAACGGACAGGGCAGGAAACTTGCAAACGACAGCCGTTAGGGTGTGTTGCAGCAGACTGTGACATTAAAATAAAACAAACAAAAAAAGACATCCCCAAACGTGGTGTGTTTGTTAATATAAACCTGTGTCTGTGTGTGTGTGTGTGTGTGTGTGTGTGTGAGTGTGTGAGAGAGAGAGAGATGGCTTTCACCCACCTCTTGCTCCGTGTCCCCCTGCTCCGACACTCCAATTTCACTGGGCAGTTCGGCGAGATCTGTGACCCGAATGAGTCCGTCGTGGAGGAAAATTGTTTCCTCCTTCACCGAAAGCCACTGGGACGAATCCACAGCCCCGGAGCCCATCGCTCTCCCCTCCGACAGTGATGCCAAAGGGGACGAACATTAAAAATTCAGTGACAGAATGACAGAAACGCCCTAGCTAGCCTACTAGCGGGCTACAATAACATAACTGCCGGCCCGTCTCCGTCTTATCTGACGATGGTGTTTGTCAGAGCAGACTGTGGTGATAGGGTACAAGCTAGCAGACGACAGCCAGACAGTGAACAGGCAGCGGTGGCAGGTCCTCTTCACATAACATGGGTGCTCGTGTCGTGCTAACAGTAGCTGGCTTGGTTAGCTGGAAGCGGAGCTAACTTACCGTACGATATCGTTATAACGTTACCGTGCAGAGTGGGCGTGACGCCCGTACTAAACCCGTTATTGCGGCACCGTTGAAACGACAGTGTCTTCAGGACGAACACCGCGTGTGTCGTACGCTCGTATCAGGGTTAAATGTGACCGCAGACGGCTCCGCTATCGGCCAGCGGCTGTGTCGGTGGCTGGAGAAGATAATGAGAGTCTCCCAGCTGTCAGTGCGACGCCATGTTTCCAAGGCCAACTAGCTGCTCCCAGCATGCACCGCGGGCCAGAATAGCTGTCAAATATTCATGAGTTAAACCATATAACTGTAATAATAAGACAAATAGGAAAATCCGATATATCTTAGGGGTTATGTTTATGTTGTACAATCTTATAACAAACTTCTAGGTTAGGTGAAGGAGTCATAGTCACTTGCATCTTTGATCATTTTACTGTACATTGGTGGGAATAAGTCTTTTCACTCAACTGTGACATCCTCAACATTTAGCTGTGTGTAAGTAAAAGCTATGTAAAAGCTAGGAAACTAAATATTTGTATACACCAGGGTTTTAGGAGCTGTTAAACCCTGATGAATGTCCAGTTGAAATAAAATGGCTCTGAATTTGTTTAACACAACAGATGTAGCCCAATGTAATCGCTCTTATCTTGCAAATATCTACATGTCTAAAAACACAGATGCAACACATTGTAAGACACTAATGTTGAAGTAATGTATATGAAGTAGAAGTAAAGTATATGAAATAAATGTCAGATGGGGTACACACCTAATGGCTGAAATTGTCTCTACAGTGTAACTAGCTGAAGTTTCCGGATTTAAGTTAATGATTACTGGAATGTTGTGGGTTGTTTTGCAAAGAAGTGTGCAGTACATGTAGTTATTTATCTTTCTAAATCAATATGCAGTGCAGATAATGTACAGTATGTTGCCTTTGACACACATTTAAATAAATAACTTACATTTAAAATAAAGAAATGTGTTTATTACATATTGAAAGCACAAAATGATGATTTGCATTTTGTATTACGGTTCCTTATAAATTAAACTTACGTCCATTACAAAAATGTTAAACTATTTACATCACACTCCCAAACACCATAGGGCAGAAACACAAAATATTTAATTTATATCTTCACATTGTAGCTGTTGCTGCACATTGCAGTTTAGTCTATATTCATGTGAACTGCTTCTCTTTCCAGCCTTAGGCATCGCTTATAAAAGCGAACAGGAATCCCTCTTTTTCTGCCATTGCCTGAATTTTGCACCTGAACAGTGTCTTTTGCCTCTATTTTCTTAAGTGTTCGAAGTAGGTCAGACGCTTTAGTGAAGCCTCCAGAACAGCTAGACAAGAAACATATAAAAATATCAGAAACAGAATGCAACCTGGTATTGTTTATACAAAGGCACACTGAATAGCACTTAATAGCAGAGATTACTATGACAAAAACTTATCAATGCTATGAATAAGCATATTAACACTTAAAACCTTTTTCTGCGGTGGCATTTTTTCTCTTTTGGCAGATTGAAGCAGTATTGAGAAACAAAATTCTTCAGTAGCGTGGGGAGAACACTCGCTTGGTTTAAGGTTTCAAACTGAACAGCCAAGCTGCAAGAATGACAAAAGGACAAGCAGAGGTAATTTACTACATCACATACAGAAATAAATAGAGAGGCAAGACAAAAAAAAAAGCATTTGAAACAATACTCTGAATCAATTTTTATCTGACTCAGAGGAAGATTAAAACAAAGAACAAGAATAATAGTTTTACCATCCATGTTCTGCAATAGGCTACATGAGTATTACATGCAGTAGTAGGAGGGAAAACATACAGTACAGGCCAAAAGTTTGGACACACCTCCCCAATTCAATGTGTTTTCTTTATTTTCATGACCATGAAACC
>JAUBNQ010000028.1:7776833-7798902 GCA_032353495.1 Ctenopoma kingsleyae | reverse complement strand
TCATAACTCCACATGTGTTCATTCATAGTTTTGATGCCTTCAGTGAGAATCTACCAATAAAAATGGACATGAAAATAGAGAAAACACATTGAATGAGAAGTTGTGTCCAAACCTTTGGCCTGTACTGTATACTCATTGCGACCTGCTATCACCCCCAAAATGATAGACCTTTTCCATTTCCTATTAAACATTGCAGGGGTGCTGGAACTAATCACAGCTGTCAGATTGGGCTCGAGGCAGGGCACACCCTGGACAGGTCGCCAGTCTAACGTAGGGCTGACATGAAGAGACAGACAAACATTCACACGTATGGGCAATTTAGAGTCACTAATTAAGCCTAACAGTGGGAGGAAGCTGTAGTACCTGGAGAAAGACTGCGCAGGCACAGGGAGAATATGCAAAATCCACACAGAAAGACACCTGACCAGCTGGTGGATTCAAACCCAGGTCCTGTGAGGCAACAATGCTAACACCATGCCACCATAATAAATCATTTTTGACACAGCAAAAATGTTAATTGGCCAGTCAGTGGCAATAATGATCTGTTCCATTAAGTGGTCCAGGTTTTTAATCAGCTTTTTACAAGAGTACATGTGCATGACAATAAGCTATAGATAGGGAAAGCAGAGCGGAAGGGTCAGTGACAGAAGAGATCCTTACACAGAGAAATGCCAACTTGTTTTTGAATTAAAGTCTTCCCAAAGTCCAACTAAATCTGAAACAAATATAAAGTGAGTAAAGTAAACATAAAGAAACTTTTGCAGTTATTTCCAATAGTGCCACAACGTTAAGAGCACATTGGCTTTGCAGCAAGGACACAATACTGTGCTTCATATATGTCTTCTCACTTTGCCCAGAGTTGACCTAGTTCCTTCATCTCACTCCAACCTGCAGGCTGAACCTGGGGTACTGTAGCTCAGGAATGCAAAACAAAAATGAATTTAGTTTGAACTGGTTCAAAAGCTGTTCACGGGCTATATTTCCTTGGTCTCAGTTAACTACTTTGTATAGTTGCTTCAAGGGGGGAAAATAATGCTAGGTGAATTGCTGATATTGTGACCAAAACACAGAAGAAAACACAAAGAAGGGGTTTACTTTATGAAGCTGATGTTTTTTGGAAGACTGGGCTGAATAAAAGAGCTTGCTTAAATCTAACACTTGGACTGAATAAAAGATTTGTATGTTCAAGGCTTTACTCAGTGCAGTTATCCAGCGATCATCCTTTGTGAAACAGATGCTTGGTAAATATTTAAATGATTTCAATTCAATAAAAAAAAAAAATCATCTTGCAAGCTATGAAATGTGGGGAAATGTGACAAAAATGTAAAAATGCTGTTACCGGCTGGTGCAGTCACAATGGTAAGCTGTCTTTGACTCCATGTTCTTCAGATCATACTTCTTCTCCAAAGGAGGGATTTTGTATTTACATTCATCTAGATGTTTGAGGCTTTCACACATGAAGTGATTATCTGCAGGATCAAAATAAACACAGTTTAAACACAGCCTTTCAGTAAGCTATTATCAGTCTCACCTGAAGGGGGCATAACTAGATAGCTCAGTCAAGCTCCTTGAAAAAAATAACCCACTGAGTGCTTCTATGGGTCCCACATTCAACTGAGATAAATGATACTGAAGAGATGCCTTGATGGCTTACACATTAATGCACACCACTGCTTGTTGACTCAAAGCTATCTGGTATCATCATAATTATTGCAACAATCCTGATGTAGGGGCCTCTTATCCTTTATAAGTCTCCAGCAGTCAGCAGCATCAGCATGCACTCACCTGTCATATTACGCAATGAATTATGTTGTTTCAGGCTTTTCTTTTCATGGGTGCTTTGGGCTAAGATACTACCCATGGGCCCCTGGCTTACATTATCCTGTAGAAGATAAGAATCCATCTGCTTTTGTGGTTTGTCATTCTTATGAAGGGAGGCTGCTTTCTTTCGTTTTCTTGCAGTTGGCATTAAAAAGGTAGTTTTATTCCCGAGCTTGTCTTGTTTGGGTGCTTCTGTTGCCTTTTTGTGTCGCAGAGTCCAAAGTGTTGTAACGTTGACATGTAATGCATTTATAGTTGTTGCAGGTGTAACAGTTGCCGTATTAGATATTGTTTCTTGTTCTGAACAACTTTTGCAATGTGGCTGAAAACTGTCATCCCTCAAAGGCGTCCTGGATCTGCAACAATGATTGTGCTTTGGAACTTTTTTGTGCATTTTGGTAGGTTTGGTCACTGCTGTGATAGCTGTGTGTAGCTGACGTGTTGGCTTCTGTGTTGAAGACAGTGTGCTTTTTGTTGTAGAAGATGTTTGTGGATAACAGTTTGTGGCCTGTGGTGAAACTTGACTTCCTGTGGGGTGAATCGACAGGCTCTTTCTGGTGCTCTTCGTTTGTCCGACTCTTTTTTTATTTGTTGTCAATGCTCTACTTTTAGAAACATTTAAAAGACCCATTTTCATTGAGGGAGTAGTGGTTTGAGACCTTGATATTGTGGGCATTCGAGTGGGTGCCATTGTAGAGTGTCTTTTACATGCTTTGCCTTTTGTTCTTCTGTGGTGGAAAGTGTCTCCTCTGGGTGGATCTCTAGAGCCACATCTATGATCACTTTTGGGTGACCTTCTGTGTGCGTTAATCACAGGCCTTTCAGTTACATGCTGCCCCTCACTTGCTGACTTGTTGGTGTCAGCGTTGTCCTCTGTTGTAACATTGCTTATAGTATCAGAGGGGTTGTAAGGAAGGGAGCTTTTGAAAACAGCATATGGAGCCTCTTTGGCCACTTTGCACCTATAAAGAGGGAATATGTATGTTAAAACCATGACATTATTCTAAACTGCAGCTGCTCTTCTAACTTCTCATGTAACCATGCTTGCACTGTCCACTCAAAATAATTCTTGTTTTACAGTCTTCAGCCAGCAACAGTGTTTCTCTTACATTCCCCACCAGTAGATCTCAGTGCATCGCCTCTGCAGTTTGAGTTCAAAGCAGGGAACTCGCAGAATGTTGAAGAAGCTGTATCCCACCATACTGGAAATTGTATCATTCACACCCAGGAGGCACTGTCGAAATCTGGTGAGAAGCAGAAAAAAAAAGCTACGTTTAAGCGACAGTTCAGTCAAACATAGCACACACACGGTGGGTGAATCCTTGAATGCTCTCTTATTTGGTGTACACTATTGGGTAATCCAAACAGTTTAACCTAGAAAGTGAAATTTGTGTGTCAGTTAGATGTAAAGTGTGAAGTGAAAATAATAAGACAAGTTTAAGTAAAAGTTTGTGAAAGTGAAATGGAATACCCAACAAGCACAAATAACAAGCAATGCGTTCTCTCTTGACATAAAAATGGTATCCTGAGGGTTGATCTCAGTGATATGTTTATGACTCCTGTATAAATAGTAATAATATGTTTTAGATGCCAGGTTCTTCTACCTAAATCACACAACAATTCCACAGAACAGCACATTGTTAGGAACGATAAGCTATAAAATGCATTAACGATTACAACACATGTAAACTCAGCACTGAAGCTTGTCTGTCCTTACTAGAAAACCCAGAGAATTATGGGGACAGGTCAGCAGAAAATGTGAATTAGGCTCCTAGCTGCAGGAATTTTCCTGGAGGCTATGGATACTTGGAAACTCGAGTATCAGATGCCCAGGGTGTGGAACTCTCACCTTTGGTCACAGTCACAGTGTGAGACTGTGTAGAAGTTGGAGTTGAAGACACCATAATTCACCCTGAAAGGATGGATGATATGCTGGCAGTGGTCGTGCTCACGGCAGCATCTGTCTGTATTCTCAAACATACCTACGCACAAGAGCAAAATGTTAATTCAACCATATATCAAAACACAAAGGAATCATCTGACGATCCTGTGAATTACTCATGTCTCAGAGTTGTCCTGACCTGTAAGAGTTTACAGCAGGTTCTGACAAAATGTAGGAAAATATTGAAACATAACAGCTGCAAATGGTATTTTAACAGATGAAATATCAGCAGTTCAACACTCTCACCTAACTGTTCGTATCTGACCGCTCCGCTTCCCTTGCCGCACCAAAGAGTCCCTGGCAGTATCCAGGCGCGTTTTCTCCGAGCTTTCCCCTCTGGTCCATCTCTTCTTGTGCTCCTGGTAAACTTTGGCGCACTGGAGGGGACTCGCGCGCAGGGGGCGTCGGGAGACAACAGTGTCCTGATGTGAAACTTGATGTTTGCGATGTTTTGGTACTGGGTGCTGCTTCTGTCGCAGAGAGCGCGGTACCTTTCCGTGACGACTGGATCTGTGTTTACTTCGCATGATACCAGCCGCATGTCGTCGGACCACAGGCTGAGGTACAGGGAGCGCACCCCAGGCGCGTCGTCCTCTCGCAAAAATGTGACGCGCGTCCGTCCGTCACTGTCAAGACTCCATCTGAGACACGAGTGAGCTGGTCCTGACACATCTTGTGCTTTTGATAAATAAAGCGACGATAAAGTGAAAACAACTTGTAGTAGGAATCTTCTCCGCATCTCTGTGTTAAATAGTGTGTGAATAGACGAATTGTTCCACAGCATCAGTGTCGGTCCCGGCCGGCTTAAATGCGTTTGTCTCTGAGGAAGGCATGTGTACCTTCAGGGCAAAAGGTTTAAGTTGAGCGACTGTTCTTATTGGTCTGCGGATGTGGAGGCTCGTCAGAAATATGATGCTCCGCATTTTTTTGAGGGTTTGCATGCTTACATGCGTGTGTGCTCTGCCAAAGCTTATGCTTGATTTTTATGCAGTATTTATGCAAAAACTGTCGAAGTTTCCATTAGGCACCAAATAATAAGGAAAACATTTGATGGCAAAATAAGGAATTATACTGTACACAGGCTATGTGGTTTTCAAACAATGTTGCACAAATGTGGAATTAGAACAAACTGTGTTGTGATCATGTGATAATATTCACTGATAATAGCTTGATTTCAATAACTCCTTACAAAGTCTTGCCATTTTTCATTAGATTTTATTGATCTGTGTAAACTCTCTGCAAAATCTTTACATGCAAAGTTAATTGCAAACATACATATTTCCAGTGCATGCAGTATCTATTTACAAATACAGAGATAAACCGAGAAACATTCCACTGAACTGGCAGAATCAAGAAGACAGCTATAGATTTAGCTCAGAGATACGCCTGCTTAAAAAACTATAATTTATGCTGATCATCCTCTGATGATCACTATAAGTCAAGTAGCACAGCATAGGCCAGTGTGTGATGCTACTGGTGGGTGATTCACTGCCAGGGTGGGTGGGGGTGGGAGAGGGGCAAAGTAGTTGTACAGAGAACGTAAGACACTTGAAAGCTTTGGATGTGTATGTACAAAAAGTCTCATTCAGAGGCTGAGATTAGTCTTTATGTGTGCTACTGATAGAGTTGTGTTAAGCCTTTTGTCGATGTGCTCATGTGATTATCAGTCTATCCTGTGGATGCTATCACACCAGTTTAATCAAATTACACCACAGTCATTACAGCCATGCAGAATATGACCTCTAAATGCGAAGGTTATGGGGAAGAAATGTAAACATTAATGGAATTACAACAGCATTAATTTCTTACAAAGTATACATACTGTATCTTGAACCACAAGACATTTCATGCATAGGATTTTTTTTCTCTGTGTTTTGGACATTGGAATCATTTGCAAATAGCTGTATAAACTGAGGTTGTTACACTTTGTAAGATGTGCTTTCCTTGGTTTGCTGTGATAAGTGAAAAGACACATACTAAAGCCTTTAATGATTGGGGTGTGGCAGAGGGGAAAGGGCTCTTGTTTGTGCAAAGGGTGCACTGGGTAAAAGCGGCCCCGGCTGCCACAGGCACGAGCATGGTGCATGCAGGTAAAGCTGCACATACTTATGACCTAACTTGTTCCTCCTTCCCTCCTTGATACATGCAGCAGCCACGTGTTAGGGAAGTGTGTAAGAAACCTGGCTGTGTGCATTCAGTGTAAACACAGCAGTAGAAAACCTCTGAGGTGTCAGAGTGAACTGCGAGCTTCAGAAGATTAGAGGTAGCAGGAGGAGATTTTTTTTTCCTGCCAATTCTCACCACAACTAACAAATTAACTGAAAAATAAAAACTTTTGTTCACTTTTCAGTGTCTCTACTTGCACAGTTAATACTTCCCACAAACTCAAAATTCACAACCATACACAAAAATATTTTACTAGGTGTGCTATCATTTTTAAACCACAAATCAACAGCAACTGATGAAAGATTCATCTAGCTCATGGTCCACTGACTTATGAATCATCTGTATATCAGATGTCTATCCTAACCTGAGCAATGTATCAGTATGTAAACATTTCTTCATGGAAATATACATTAGTTTCAAGACAGTGGGCACAGGTGAAATATTTGAAGGTGCAGCTGCTTGTCTTCTTACGTCTGTGGCTTGGCATGCTCATACAATTACACTGCAGCATGATCTCATGAAAATAAAAGATACCTTGACAGGCTTGAGCTCAACTGACATTTTTATGAGCTTGAACAATGGTTTTGACCACAGATGCCATAACATATTGCTTTTCTTGTTTTGTGCCAGTGCAATTCAAACGTGTGTCCGGGTTCAGCATACAATATAACAGCACTGACAGGCGTGTTGGTCTTTGTGCAGCTGTTTGTTGGCATATATCTCTAATTTATTTATGCCATACTTTGTCCCAGAGGCAGATTAAGTATCAGCACAGGCAGAGAAATTGTTACTAAGAAGACAGGTAAGAAGAGTATATATCAAGGAAAAGAAGGAATGTGAGCTTTGTCTGTGTGAATGAATACATAAAAAATAACAAAGTGCATTAGGAGATGAATGCAAAGTAAGTATGGTGAATAGGTTTTAGATCATGCCGTACAGGGGGGAAATAGTTAATCACTAGCGACGTGATTCTCATTCACCAAGGTGTGCCAGCGCTCAATCTTCTTATCCTTGTTCTTCAAACACTCATACCAGTGCTTCAGCCTCTCTCCTTTTGCGGTTATACCCAGCTGACACCCACCTGTTAGGGAAAGAGAGAGATGTGAAAAGGAGGTGGTGACCCAGAGAGAATTTCATTTTTTTTTTTACTGAATCAAAGCAGCAGTACTGATCAAATATTTACCAATGTAATCATTGGACTTCCCAATGTCATAATCCCACACAGAGATATCCAAAGTCTTCTTGGCCAGTTCACTGTGTTTGATGTCATAGCCGAATTCCTGAAATTTGATCGAAACACCAAGTCATAATTTCCAAAGTCACTTCCTATCATTTTTCTACGAGTTGCAAAGAACGTAAACAAAATGATTCATTATAAGTTTATTATAACTGAAATACTTACTTAGCAAACTAAGTAAAAAACTATTTTTATATAATTGCAGCCTTTAGGCTTGGACTGATTTACAAACCTCATTAAACTCTGGATTTAAAGTCCTCTTCTTGATTTGTGTCTTGCACTTGCCCTTCTTCCCCATGTCAGGTTTCAGACATCTGTAAATTGTATGCATATAGAATTTAATTCATACAGATTCATGGTCATACATTTACAATCTAAATGTGACCTACTTATCTGCTCTACCTACATTTTGACATATGGGTCAGAGTAGCCATTAGCATCCATGGCAGCCAAGTGAACGCAGCGCACAACTCCAACTATGAGACGGTTCTGCTGGGAGCTGTACATGAGGGAGATCAGAATCCGACCACGCTCTTCTACCTCTCCGCCATCTTTCCCTTGCTAAAATCACACAGCAGATGGGTAGAAAATTATGAGTGTATTTATATATTATATTAGTATTATTTGCCAAAAGTGAAAATGTTTATAATATAGTAGAATACACGTAAAGAATAAAGTCGAAATATAAAGTAAAAAAATAATAATAGTAAAAAAAAATAATAATAAGTTGAAATATTGATAAACTTCACATTTCAAAGTTAAAGTCAAACTTTTGACAGGATAAACCAATACAGTCTTGGAAGTGGTGAAATGGGCATGTTATACAGAAAGCCTATGTTGTATCACGAGACACTATGAGCCAATAATCAAGTTGTTCGATCCTGGAAGTGCAGCTCAGGCGAACACGGTGTCTCAGACGCAGAGTGGAATCCATATGCCACGGTTGCCATTACGCTGTGGCATATGGATTCATATAACAAGCTGAAGACATATGGCATTACCATCAATGGTTGTACTTGTGTGGCTAGAAGCAAACAGATTAAACAAGGACCCAAAAGAGTAGACAACTTCATCACATCTATTGTGCACTGGAGAGGATGCCCGGAGTTTCTGCACGCTCTTTATGGACTTTGACTTTATTCTCTAAATACAAACTTTAAAAAAATCTCCCTCCTGGCCCAAATACTCTGTAGATTTGCATGTACGTTTGGTGGAATCTGTCGTGTTTAGACACGTTTGGAAATAAAAGGATTGCCTCGTCTTCGTAGAGAGTGATGCCTCTGGCTGCCCCAACCGTTGCAGTTCTTTTCGTCTGTGAAGGGGGAAAAAAAAAAAGATTACAGCAGGTCAATAAGAGATTCAGACAAGGAGAACAAGGCATTGCTTGACTGTAATTGAGTTTCACTCACAGGGACGACTCTCTCGAGACAGACGTTAAAGTTTCTCTTCTGGTTCATCTTCAGTTTCTTCAACGCCACTCGGGTTTCCCCAATAAACTCATTGTGCCCAAACTTGTCTTCATCACAGACGGAGAGCCTGCGGAAATCAAAAGAGGTAACTAAAGGCATAATACGTCTGAAACATAAATACAGGTTTGTTGCTGTTGTGTCGGTGTCTGAGGTACAGCATCCACCTGAGGGTCTTACGCTGCATGTCCTCATCCGTCAGGCCGTGATAGGTGAGCGTCTCATTCCACACAGGGTTGCGGGTGTTTCTCAGGGTCTTTGTGCGCAGTTTGTTAGACTGTTAGACGAAGGATAGGGCAGAATCAGGAAATGACAATATCTTGAGGCAAAGTAGCCTATGATAAACAAGATCACACACATCTGTGGTTTGCAACATTTTTATCACAGTGAGTATCTACATGATGCTAAAATGGTTTAGCAACTCAGGGCTGTCTCAATCTTTACAAGTTGTATAATCACGCTACACTAATAGTGTACCTCCACTACCACTTGTACTTTATGTAATGTGTATCAATAGCTATGTATTTCTCAGTATCATCTCCATTTCCAGCCATTTATTATTTTGCCAATTCAAACCACAAGGTGTCAGCCTTGAGCAAGCAGAGAGGTCTCTCATCCAAGCAAGGGACTCTAAAATCACTACACTTTTTTGCTTAACAGGATATTAAGGTAATAAATATTCAAAAAGAAGTAAAAGCTTAATGTAGGAAAGGTGTGTCTATCACCTTACTAGCCCCTGGCAGCAGGTGGAGCTTGACATAAGGATCTGCCAGTCCATTTGAGTCCATGGGCTTCAGCCCCTTAGGAAATAAAACAGAGCACAGTGTCCATCATATCATCATGAACAGCAGTTAAGCTCAAGTGGCATTCAGGAGCTTTTTAACATATCCACTTCATTGTAATTGTCCCTTTGTTTGAGAGAATGAGCAGAATAGTGGTACCTTTCCTTTGAGGATGCCACAGTGAAGGCTGTTGCTTTCCTGTTCGTAGAGCAGACTGAACTCTAGAGAGCCCAGAGTGGCTGAAAGAGACCCAGAACAGTCATCACATTAGACTAAAGAGAGACAGCAATTTTGCTCTTGAATAATTAAGAGTATAAATATAGTGAAATGTTCTCTTGTAATTAAACAACACTCAACTTGTGAACAGGAGTGAGAATATGTACCAGCCCAGACCAGACAGAAAGGGCGGACCAAAAAAAAGGGTCTTCATCTTGAGTCATAAAACATTCACATCCTTCTATTTACCGTAAGTAAACAGCAGAAAAATCTCATTACAAAGCAGGGGCATATAAAAGAAATCAAATAAACACAAGTCTCAGAGGAAGACATTCAGAAAATAAGGATCTGGGAAAGAAACAAAAAGACTGAAATTCTGCCCACACAGATTTTCTTTGGAGGAGTTTCATTGCATAGAGGTTACAGCTGAGGGATAATATAATCGAATATAATTTCTTAATTTTTCACATATAACTGTTAACTTTATAGGGCTGAGATTCACCACTGTATTGCTGCTTTAAAGACAGGATGCCCTTCTAAGAAGTTAGAGACTACAGGCATACAAAAGCATCTGCAAGGCTATACTTTGGTACAGTGCTTTGAGCTAAACATTACTAACATCAGCATGCTGATGGTAGCAGAAATAACGTCAACTGTGTTGACCACTTAACATTGTGTTAGTATGCTAGCATTTGAATTAGCACTAGAGACACAAAGAATGCCATTATTTTAGCCAGTATATAACCCAAAGCATGGAACAAGTTAAATTAAAACTTTAAATAATGATTATCATACATATCATGTCAATTAAAAATTTTACATACATTTCACAGTCACTATTATTTGATTCAGTCAAATTCTACATAAAGCAAATTTTATTTTATTTTATTTTCAAGCTGAAATTTAGTCAAACAATATTAAAGAGGCAATAACAAGTTGAGCTACTGAAACCAGTCAGCACCACAGAAATGAACTTTATCTTACCAACTCATTTATTTCACTTACTTCTGACGTTTTCACTTCCAACACAGGGGACTGGATCAAACACAAGATGAATCTATATCCTGTTACCCCTGGTGTATCTCATATTATTTGCATAGTTCGATATTCTGAGACCTCAATAAAATAAATTAACACCAAATCCTCTAGAGAGCGAATAAAGGCCATTTGACACGCAGGCGCAGTACATAAATGGCATGGCACCATTCTCATATGGGATATGCTTTTAAAAAACGGCATGATTACATAGCTTATATATCAGTACTGATGTAGTAATTCACATCTTCCCTTATGTTAGTTCTTGATTAACTGAATTTCATTCTTTAGTAACTATGGTTCTTGTCATTTGTCATTTTCTACCCAGCTCAATAGACGCTGAAAGAGTGATACTGTAGTTTCTTTTCGAATGAAAACATTAATTATTACTAGCAGACTAAAAGACAGAAATCAAGCATCAATATGGTATGACTGAGAATCCCTTAGGGGAACAGAGGTGCTGCCAAATTAAGGACATCAACACCCAATACTCTATGCTACATGACAATATGTTTTGATTTATTTAAGAAAACATCCCATCTGGTGCTATTTACATGAAATATGTGGAAAGAGATCACTAATGTCAACCTGTACAGCAGGTGAAAATAAACTAGACACACCAGACACCTTACTGTATCAGAAGAATGAACAGATGGTGTACTCACTGGCTTCATCAGAGTCATAGTCATTAGCCTCCTCCTCCTCATCAGCTGGGGGAGGTTGCTGTCGGACAGGAAGAGCACCGTAGGCAGCGGGCTGCCTCCTGTCCTCTCTTACTGCAGGAGATGATCTCTGATCTGTAGGAACTGCACCAGAGGTGTAAACTCCTTCATCTCCTGCCATTGAATGAACAACCACAAAACCACCATCAGTGGGGATCGAATATGGTTGATGCTTGAAAAACATTGTATGGACGTGAGCAAAGATATGTTTCCTAGCTGTCTCTCACCCTGCTGAGCTGTACTGGCCGATGCAGCAGACTGCAGTCTGGAGCTCTGGACAGGCACCATCTTCTTCATAACCACTGGGCTGCCTTGCCCCACCTCTTCAGGGCCAGCCCTGCCTGTGGCCGTACGCACAACTGATGGTTTAGGGGCCACAGGTGGGTAACCAGCACGGCCCCGTGGCTCTGGTCCTGAAAATAAGCATGAATAACATAACAGAGTTATGCATAATTATACCACTTCAGGCTCCTTGCAGTCGAATTTGTAATACTCCCGGGTCTATCTGGATACTTCTGATGTTGCAGCTGTTTTCAGTGCAAAGGCATTGACCTACATACACTATAACAGTGGCAGCTGAGTGTACAGGAAGCAGCTATATTGTCTGCCTGTCTGCTCCAGCTACCCCTCTGTTTTAAGGGGAAATCACATTGCAGGTAATCATGCTGGAAGTGTGAAATGTTACAATGTGACCCATTATGCCAGCACCACCTGGAGGCCCATCCCATGTCACAGCAGGCAACTCCCGACAGCTTAATTGAGCTCTTCATCCCCCACCTCTGCAACAGTGGGAAGTAATGCCAAATTTGGGAAGCAGATGAAATGTTTGATGGTTGTGGAAAAAGAAATTAGAGGTGACTCATATATAGATGCTGATATAATGAAAATATAAGATATAAAAGACAATTACTTCAGAAATTAAGACCACTTTTTGTATACATTATTGCATTGTAGATTTAAATTTAAATGAATTAAACAGATTTTTTTCCATAAGTATACACACTGAATAAAACTTGTCCCTGTGGCTGAGGAACTCCTTCACAGCATGATGCTGTTCCCACCATAGGGATGGTATTACCCAGATGATGACCATTGCCTGGTGTTCCCCAGGCATAGCGCTTGGAGTTCTGCCCAAAGAGTTTAAATTTATGTTATCAGACCAGAGAATCTTTTACTTTGTGGTGCTTTAAATGCTGTTTGGTAAACTCAAAGCAGGCTGTCACGTCAAACCTGTTGTTCACAAATTCTAAAAAGGTGATTTGACTGGACATTGATTTGACAAGCTTTAAGTTAGTTTGATTCCATAATATGTCAAAAAATGGTTTTATACTATCTTGAACATATTCTATTTTGAAAATTAAAAAAATGCACCATATCAGTAGCATTTTACTTATTTGAAAATAAATTTCATTTTGATAAACAGCAGGCAGCATTACAAAATTTCTCATGCAGTTCAGGTAGTTTGGCAGATCCTTTTCTGAAGATTTCTAAATATGAAAAACTTGCCTGAAGCTTGCTGCTCAGGGGCAGGAGCCTGTCTCTGATTTTCACCTAAGAAAGACATAATGTAAACCCATGGTTTGTGACAACAATCTGTCAATTAAAAACTGTAATATGGTCCTGCAAGATTCAAGATTCAAGAAGTCTTTATTGTCATTATGCATTACACATAATGAAATTTCGATCGCAAGTTGGCAAATGTAAAACTGTCTAATGACTGAAAAGATAGCACGAAGGCTGTGTCAACCTGGTGGTTGTGGTTGAGTTACTGCCTCCCTGGGCTCAGAGGCCGGTGCCCCCTGGGGCTCTGCTGCGTCTTGGGCACCCGTATCTCTTGATTTAGATAATGGCATCGGTGATGGCAGGAAATGCTTCGGAAAGCCTTTGAAGAACCAGGCACCAGACCTCTTCCACACCTGAGAAAACAAATTAATATGCGTGCTGTAGGTTTTCCAACAAGGCATTTAATTATTTTATTTGCTTACTGGTTTAAAGCTCTCACCTCTCGCTGTTCTCTGCAGATCTTGCATAGCCACACAGCACGTGGTTGACTGCTACACTGTGTGCCACACTTGGTACACATGTTCTACACAACAGGAGAATATAAAGAAGTCCAGCAGTTTGCCATTTACAATGTCATTACAAAACGCCATCACCTATTGAGTTTTCTCAACATTTGTGAGAACTGTAGCGAAAGAGTGGGCTGTTTTTTTAACCTTGCAATAATTGGCTGACTCATTGCCTACCTTTTTGCAGTCCTCACACACCACAGAGCTGACCCCAGGTGAGCCCAGCTGCTCCCCACACAGCAAACAGCGGGATACTCCATCCCCACACACAGTCTTCTTCATGTCGTCCAGGCGATTTATCAAGCGCCTGCAGCAGCACAGGGTGGAATCTTACTTAAAATGTCACCGTTAATTATCCTAAGTATAAATGTATGCACATCATCAGTCTCAACAGGTGATTTTGTTTTAATATGCACATATATGGCAATCCCCTGCATGTTTTGCAATCTCTCACCCAATTCTCTCCTGCTCCATGGCCTCCATTTTCTCAGCGCGCGCGATCACACTGTTTATAATTTCTTTTTCCTCATTTGTCAGCTCTGGACCAGGACCAGGGCCTGGCTGCGTGGTCCAGTTGCCCCTATCAGCCAAACATACTTTGTAGTTGGGATTACACTAGTTTTATAATTATACTAAATGATATCCAATCATGAATTTGCATGCATGTAACCTTCAGTGTTTAAACAGAGTGAACACAATGAAACATGCCTTTAGAGCACCAACACAATGCAGATAAGAGAAGAATAGTAGGAGCTGATATACTTACTGCTCTTTATCACTGTGTCACAGATGACACATCAAAGATGTGCAGGAAAAACAAATGAGAGCCCAAATAAGTGTTGCTGTCACCATTAGAAATAGTTATAAAAAACCCTACAAATGTTCTGACAGTCATGCTTACCTAGCATGCATGCTCCTCTGCCTATTGTTCGACACCCAGCGATCTGAGCTGCTGCTCATCACTGTGTCAGTCATGCTGCACTACCGCAGCCTGCAGGTGGAGAGACAGAAAGACAGAGAACAATTCAGCAGGAAATAGTCAAATGATCTTTTAATGATGGCATAATATCTAGAATTTTTAGTTGAGGTTGGAATGAATCATTTTGTCAAGTATAAGCAGAAGTCATCAAATTCCAACTTCTGTTCAACTTATGTGCCTACAGTCCACACTTTTATCTATCCTCTATTCCTATCTGCTGTTTATGCAACACCAACATCAGTGCCACAGTGGACAGTGCTGACCTTAAATTGTCAAGTGATCAGAGATGATTCCTTTATTTACCACACTGTGATTGTAGGAGTAAAAAACACCTCACACCATGAACCAATCATCCCTAAACAAAAAAAAAATGAAAGCCTGAAATAGTAATAAAATATCAGCTAGGAATGACAATATCAACACATTTCCTGCTGCCAAATGTACAGCTTAATCAGTACTGTCTTCTCTTGCCAAGCCTGGTCCATCAAATTCTTTCCACAGACATATTCAAGAAATACATGAACACATTGCAAACACATGCCACAGACAAAATGGATCTATAAAATAAAAGCCTAAACTATGCTGGAATATCATCAGCCTAACTGGGATAGGGCTACTTAGTTTTTGTAGGGCAAATGAGGTGATCCCCTGATGCTGAGGTGGGGTCATTTAAATTAGTTTCCATGTGAGAGCTTAGGAGGCCAATTATTTTAGCAGCTGCAGGTGAAACTTTGAAGTATTGCTTCCAATTTGTGAGTCTACACATTTCAAATAAACAGATGGTTCCATACAGCAGGAGTGGTTCACTTATGCTACACAACACAGGAGGAGGAGGAGGAGGAGGAAGGGAGTTTGTGCTGACAAGGATGACTAACAGTCTTTGTCTCCAGTGTTTCTGGTTGTTCATTGGTTGAAGCTGAGGTTTTTATCTAAAGTGATGGCTGAGTATTTACAGTTCTCTTCTCCAGGGATGCTGCTGAGACTGGGTGTGCGGTCGAGTGTTATGGGGAGGCTGATGAGCACTTTATAAGATCAGTAGAAAGTCACTCCACAGGACAAAATCAGAGCTGGATTGCTGGTAGTAAAGGAGTCATTGTTGCTGAGGAGGAGTTTAAGGATGTTTGCATCATCAGAGTAGTTAAAATACATGATCACAGGATACAGGTTTTAGCAGGTGTTTTTATTAATAGTGAAAAGCAAGATGAGAAAACCCAACGGTAATGACGACAGTGGGAAACTGTGAGCTGTCAACAGTTCTTGCAAATCCATTATCCATATGATGCACCAGCAACGAAATTTAATCCCAGAGTGACACGGTAAAGATGATACAAAGATGTCAACAGAAATCAGTGAAACGAGTGCCTGTGGGGATGTCTGCTGAGTGTGTGTGTATGTGGGCACCCTTGTGTGACTGAACTAAAGCTGTTCCAAGTCTCAGCCAGACAATACATGGAGGGATGCTTCAGCCACAGGCTGGGGGAATACAGCAGTGTATATCCTGAAGGGAAGTACCAGCAGTCATAGAAGACCAGCAGGCTGTGAGAAGAGCAACTAAACGCCTCTATGGAGCCTCAAATGTTAAAACTTGTGACGGTACAGGATGCAGAGAGTGCAGGTACTGTATTGGGAGGGGGAGATACTGTAAGGAATGAATAATAACAATGCTAAAAGGAAAATCAATAAGTTTCACTCATCCACAGCTTTTCAAAGCAGTAAAACCTAGCACTACAGAACCTTGGAGAAAATGAAAGATGCAGTGAAAGAGAAGCCACTGTCTGCCTCATTCAGCTGCTCATATTACGCTGTGTAACATGAGGCTCCATATCTTATGAGCTCCAATCTGTTGCTGCACTGCTTGCGGGATTCGCAGAATAACAACAAATTCGCTGTGCTATCAATAGACACTCAGGGTGTGGGCTTTTCCCTCTGATGCTGCTGCTGCTGCATCCAGCCAACAGTGGCATCACAGTCTTCAGGGAGCAATTGGCTTTTTCCACTTTTCAGCAGCTATCTGACGGTTCAGACATTACCCTGACTGTACAGTATAGATTGTATACATTGAGGCTCTCAAGCGTGGCATCCCTTCACTTGCCAAAAATGAATTATGATGCTTTTGTCTAACAGTTGTCCTGGAGAGAGACAGGTGGGATAGGGGCATTTAGACTTGGGCTGGCTAATCACTGACTCAGAACTCAGAGCTCTCTAGTGCATGGGATAGATGTTACTGCATCAGAGAAGAGAATTCTTTGCTAAGGTGACAATCTAATTAGCATTTAGACGAAGAGGGATCATATGCACAATGTAAAAACTGAAAAATGTTCCCAAGGCCAATTATAAAGAACTGTCTTGCTCAAAATGTCATACTGAGCCTTGTTATTCTGCAGTTATGACATCACTGTGACCCTTAGACCGCCATCCCCCGGGCTTTTGAGGATATAAACACATCTAATCTGCGTCATCTTGTGCATGTTTTCCTCCAGTATACAATGACTCAGTCAGGTGGTGGGTTCTTCTCTGGAGAGAAGCAGATTTTCTTCAGTTTTTTTTTTTTTTTTATACAAAATGTCATGAAGCCTGAATGACGTAGCTGTCTGCAATGTGGAGGCCAGGAACTGTGCAAGCAACCACGCAGCAGTGTCTACAAATACACCAGGCATGACTAGTAACAGATTATGTGTGAGATGACAACTGGAAAGACCAGAGGGAGAGCATCGTCTGATTATCACACGTCATCCACCCAGCAAGATCTCCTGCATACAATTTCACTCGGAGGTGGAGAGGACCAGTTTAGAAACCTGTGTGTCTTCCTCAGGTCCTGAGAGGATAGTCAATACAATCTGGAACTGTACATCCTATATGCAAACACAACTCCCAGAGCTCACCCTACACATTTTCCATCTATTTTTCTTAACACAGTCATGCATTCTCCTTGGATACCTGAAGTAAATGTTCAACATTAGCAACTAGCATTAAGTACATGACTAATTACTGCAAAGCATATGAATTAAAAAGCAAGTTATGGCCTGATTTTGGTATTTACTTGTGGAAACAAGAGCTGAAGAAAGCAGGCAGGATGACAGCAAGGCGGTGATGGACTATATAACATGAATCATAATGGATACAGGGATACAGGATAGAGTTTAAGGGGGTAATGGGAATACAAGAAGCCATCTCCCTTGTACTGACAAAAAGCATAAATTCAAAATCAAGCGAGTTGTCCTTTAACAACAAGTTGTCTATTGACAGATATTGATTAATTGATAATTGATTAAGTCATTTCTTTTATAAAATATCCCAAACATCAGTATTTGTGTATTAACGATTTGTTTTTAGAACCTGTGAATTTTCTTCTGTTTAAAAGGCATCACTCTGGGCTTTGTAAAACTGTGCTGTTATTTTATTTAAAGTCAGACATTTTAAAAACAGTTCATAATGAGATAAATATAATAATAAATAGCTGCAGCAATTATTACAGTATCCAACAGTTTAAGTGCAATCAATTATTAAGGTGAGTGTCTTTTACTATTTAATAATGTGTAAACAGAATGTGCCATTCATCAGTTTGTGTACCATGTTGTGTCCTATTTGTAAATGTAAGGAATATAATGGCAGTAAAACACTCCTGGCACATGACTCAATTCCCTTGCCATCCTACAAGAAGGGCATTTCTAAAATGGGTTAATGAAAATCAGAGATCAATGCAAAATCTCACAGTTGGTTTCATTTTAATTAATTCTGATGCCTCGGGCTAAAACTTATTTAGGTATAATGAAAGTCACCTTTAATGCTCTGCTGACCCACCCAATCATTCACCAAACCTTACGACTGCCCAACACGGCCTCCCTGTGAACTCACATCAGCATTTTCTTCCAAACCATTTGCCAAGGCACTGAGGCTAAGTAGATGCCACAGTTCATATTCGTGTCCACCCTACCAGTGATTTAATAATCCTGGTGAAATCATACTTTTTTTTTTACAGGTTCCTGTGACCATACATATTTCATCAGCTACTGTATAACACACTGTGCTGTTTCTTATTAAGACCCAATAATCTTGTGCCAGACACAATTTTTCACAGTGCTGCAAGAAACTAACTAATTTATATTAATAATAAATAATGAATATATAGATTCAAAACAACCAAACTATGAACAGCATGGTTTTACCAAGTAACTTACAGGATTGATTTAGAAATAATCAGTGTGAAGAATAGTTATAGAATCTAAAAAACTTATGCTGTGTCTTCTTCTGTAATTGTATACATTACAGTCTAAAGACATGCTAGAGAACAGAAGTAAAATAACATATTCGCTTTAATTCTAACTGTACTTCCTCTACCATCTGGCCTGGCAGTAACTCAGATTGTTTTATGTATTATGAAACAGAACACAGCCTGAGATCCTCAGACAGAAGAGTTTTGGCTGTTCTACAGTTTCAACTCAAGTCCTGTGGTGATCTGGAACATCACGCGTGAGAACGGAAGACGAAAGTATTTTTTTTTCTCTCTTTTAGATCTGTTCTTCATTTACATCTATAAATGTCAGGTGAATCAGAAGTCAAATTTACCAATATAAAAATATTTTGAAGGAAAATTAAACCATGTACAAATATACATATAAATTACATACATACAGTATGTAGTATAGAGCTTTGTTGGCTATTAAACCACAAGATCGCTTGCAATCATGCTACTATCTCAATTTAGTAATCAATACCTCATTGATAATTATAAGCACATGTTTTGTATAATTAATGTATGTATAATGTATAATTAAGTCCATTAATGAGCAACACTGTTATCGCCTAGTTACAACTCATCTAGAGACCTTTACTGAAATATTCTAAAAAAGTACAACCAGCTTTTCCTCCATATTAAGTGTTGACATGTGGGCTGTTGGTGCTAATGTAGAAAAACAATGTCTGTGCAGACAATTCTCACAGACAGTTAAATGTCTAATCTTATGATTGATACCAAAAATATAGCCGATAAGGCCATAAACACAATTTGTTGCAATTTAGGGTCCAGAGTGACAATTTCTGTCTGCAAGTTGGTCACTCTATTGCTTTGCTGTAGAAGAAATATTTCAACATAATAATAAGATCACCATGAACAGACATTTTTAGTCTCGAATGAATAAATCTGGTGATTTTCACCATCCTCTAACTTTCCATCTTGAACCTTCAGCACCTGCAGCTCAAGGTTTTCATATCTTCTAGACAGATTGTCAAAAAACATTTTTACAGACATTCATGACATCTCAGTTGAGCCAAATGCATTTGGTTTTCTTGTGGTTTTGAGTGAAATGTCTCAACGACTACTGAAAGGCTTTTAGTACACACGTTCCTGTTCCTCTTTCCCAAGATTAACTGTATTAACACCTAACTTTCCATTTATTGCCACCAGATCAAGGGTTTTTATTGTCTTGTCTTTGGACTAGTAGGAACTAATAAGCTTTACTTTGTGTTTAATGCTTATTAACAGTTAAGCATTTTAGCACTATCATTGTGAGCATATTTGCGCGTTGAAGTTTGTCATCGCATAATCAACTCTTCTCAGTATTCAGCTGCTGAGATCTACACTAATGCTCACACATCAAGCCTGCAGGGTGTGTGGGGAGACAGGATAGGAAGGAGCAAAGAACACGAGGTAGCCACCCACTCCCAGTTGCATGGAACAACTCCATCCATCCCCCATAGTGGATTGTGAAATGCCAACATAGCAACACACTGAGGCCTGGACCTGGCCAAGATTGAAAAGCACTGCACCAAGAAGCCTTCATTGCAGCAAGAAAACATCACTCAGAATTTCTTAATTATTTACAACTCCCACCACCACTGCTTTTCACTCTGTCAGTACTCTCTTTAGGATATTGTGTATGCTTTATGTGCTTGCATCATTATCAGACAATACGTCAGAAAAGTCAATGTGAGATGAAGAAGATCATAGAAATCGAGAAATTATTGAAATCTGTTTGGGAAACAGTAGAAATTATTCATGTTTTCATTCAGACAATGGTGTTGACAGGGACCATCTGTGGAACCATCTGCGAAGACTCTTCACCTCTCAAATGTGAGAGTGTCGCACCATTTCAAATACACACAACTACATGCTCTAGGCAGGCATGGCTCCAGGTCCCGCATTGCTGGAGAACAAACAGGAAAGACCATCCAGTGACCAACAAGCTACCATGCTGTTATCACTGTTGGCCCTATCCGACAGACCTAAATGGGGTGGGCACTGCAATTTTCATTCTTAAATCAACACAATGGACAGTGAATTAGCAGCCCATTTAGGCATTCTAGGTTCATTTCCAGTAATCATCCTCGCATTTAGTGGAAAAATGTCTGCAGACCAACATTTTCTCAGACATTTTGATTGATGCAGGGACTTCATTTTCATGGGCCTTTTCTGTGAAAGTAAACAATTATAAGACATGACGAACACAATTTACAACAATTACCAGCACTCCAGCAAGTGCTGTAAGTCTCAAACTATAACTCTGTGACTCATCTCTGTGTGCCTTAGAGGTAAGACGTGGTACTTTTATAACTGGCTGCTGATGCATTGGTCAGTCATACTCCTTCAGTCCCCCCCCCCCCATCTTATCTCAGGGAAACAAGTAGTACCAGACAGGGTCATTAAATCAGTGCAGTTAAAGTATTTTGAAAAGACACTACACATCATCTCCTACAAATTCCTCAGTGTGATGGCCATGATTCTCTGCTTTGAAGGTCTGGCATCGCTCAGCTGCTGGATACCTGACCCTCCCTCTTGTCCTACCAGCAAACTAGCAGGTACAATGCCCCTGGGTGTTTTTAGCAGAGGTCTGTTGGCAAAAGAGAAAGTGTTCTAGTCTGGAAATGCTGCATCACTAAAGCTATGCTTTGGCTCAATGTTTGAGACAGAAAAACACTGTTAGGAAGGGGGATCCTGGCTTGAAATGCAAAGTTTGTTTCTTTAGACATCAGTCTGAGCCTGTGGGGCAAGAGAATCACTGCAGTTACAGCACATGCACAGAGGTGATTCGAATCAACTGAATGTAAGGGTGTGAGATTATAAATGCTAGTGGACAGGTAGGAAACATTGTTTATAGATATGCTATAGTTAATAGATTCAACCATGTCCCGATTGAGTTTGGGGATTTTAACTCCTTGCCCTCCTGTGGGAACTTTGTTAAAAGGCCACATTAATTATGTCTGTCTTTTCCAATAGGCTACAGTGCTTAGACAGATCTAATCACCACCTTCAGAGAGTGAATTGATTCTTATCCACAGTTCTGATGAGCATTTGAGGTTCAAGCCACTCCCTTCTGAAGCTCAGTCACAAATGGCAGAAAAATGTCTCTCCTAGACTATGACAAATTTAAAAATACACTTAAAAGCAGGACACAAAAACCGACAGGTATTAAGAGTACAACATATGATTTGGGTTCTAAGCTCCATGTATGGATTTTGAAGCACACAGAGGAACATAGAGTCATTCACCTTTACCAACTGTGGCCATGGAAACAGCAAGATCAGAAGACGAGAATCAGAATGATTAAACGCTCTGTGTGTTGTGTGTGTGTGTGTGTGTGTGTGTGTGTGTATGAGTGTCTACCGGTCTGTGTGCTTGTAGTAGTCTGTCTGCGTCT
>JAUBNQ010000028.1:7744684-7762117 GCA_032353495.1 Ctenopoma kingsleyae | reverse complement strand
TTCCTCAGAGTGTACTTGTGGAGTGTGTAACAAAAGGTCTGCATCCTTGGGAGTGAAATGCATATCATAAATTAACAGTAGCAGCTTTTTTTTCACTGTAGGAAAAGGAAAATTTAGTAAAGAAGTAGGAAGTGCAAGAGTCAGTGTGTGATTGAGCAATCTCTTTGTGCTTGTTCTCAGTCCTCATTAATGCCCTACTTTTTAAGGGCCTAGTTGGCCTAATTGATTTTATTTGTGGAGTTTAAAGCATCACAAAATTTAATACAAACATATACATCTGACAGTAAATTGTCTTTGCAGAAAAATTGCCCTGGTTACATTCAGGACAGATTTAACTATTTTCTAACAAATAATAGCTGCTGATGGTTTGTCTCTTACCCTGATTTACTCGCAAATTGTGTCTGGAAAGACACTTTGCTACTGCAAATGACTGGATACCATTCAGTGCAAGTGGAAACATGTTTTCTGTGATTTGTGTGAACTGATGCAGTGCTACGGTAGTAAATTTCAACATAATACACAGTTCTAATTAATGCAAAAAACAAAGAAAACTTGAATTAGTTTTTCTCATTATCAAGAAAAAGTCAAGTGGTGGATTGTAACAGACCCCTCTCCCATTGTTCAGGGAGTAAATTCACAATTGCCCTAAAAATGTCTGTTTACAGAACGCTGTGGACTTTTTGTGTGTAAAGGACTAGACAGCTGTTTACAGTAAGCGTTGACAACCTGAGAAGTATACATTTGAGCCTCTGCTTCTGTCTGTACAAAGGCTGAAATCTACAATGGTGTCTGTAGTAGTTTTGTCTTATGAAATACTCAGCTTCACTCTGCCCTCTCTTGTCTCTATTTATGAGAGTTTGTATGGTGTCAGATTGTATCAGGCACTTTGTGTGCTGTGTTAAGAGATGAACAAAACCATAGTCTATATTAGGCATTGCACTAGCATAGAAGAGTGCCAGTCTGCACACAGAGATTGATTGTTGTATTCTAGGATGAGAATGCTTGTTTTTGAAAAGTGCTGACTAGCTGCTAATGCCATCTATTTGTCCCTCCTTAGTGTTAAGCACACTGTAGTTTCTGTAAATATATATGTACGTCACAGTTCCGTTGTGTGTTCAGTCTTTACAGGTGGACAAAATATGAGCAAAACATATGATGTATTTAATGTTGTTGGAAGATTTTTGTGCAATGTTGGAAGGAAGTTAATCTTTCAGCCAGAAAAGCCTATTAAACTAGTGCAAAATATTTTGGGCTCGCTACCTCTGTGTCAAATTGATGGTATTTTCATTGCATAATTTTGACAGCTGACATCATATCTACGGTTGAATTCAATCACTCTGGAGAACTGCTAGCCACTGGGGACAAGGGAGGTCGCGTTGTCATCTTTCAGCAGGAGCCAGAGGTGAGATTCAACCTGACTAAAATTAATTTGGACAATGCAGTTATTATTTTTCACATTTGATAAATTCATAGCTTCATAAAACTGCTCGCACATTTGCCAAAATGAAGAATTAAAATCATATGTGAGTTGAAACACTATGCAGCATGAAGCTTGGGTTTATTTCTGTAATAATAGTTGGAATTATGGCTAATCTGTGGTCTGTTATCATTCAGAGTAAGAATCAGCCACAGTGTCGAGGAGAGTACAATGTTTACAGCACCTTTCAGAGCCACGAGCCTGAGTTTGACTACTTGAAAAGCCTCGAGATCGAAGAGAAGATAAACAAGATTAGATGGCTGCCTCAGAAAAATGCAGCCCAGTTCCTTTTGTCTACAAATGGTTAGTATACCACTGCCTTCTGATTAAATTGATTCACATTTACCTATTTTAAACTGAAACTTTTCCACCTGCCATCAGAGTTTATTTTCGTACTGTTGACATTTTTTTTTTTAAAGCATATTTTTCATTGGCAGACAAAACCATAAAGCTGTGGAAAATTAGTGAGCGGGACAAGAGGCCAGAGGGCTACAATTTAAAAGAAGAAGATGGGCGATACAGGGATCCCAATACTGTCACGACACTGCGGGTATAAACTGCTTTATACATGTACAAAGATTAATTTGATCTGTTCTTCACCAAAGATGAGACTGAACTTATAAATATTGTGTTTGTTGATATTTGTGACTTGGGATCACATTTCATGACCAATTTATGCAGAAAATTACTTTTCTTAAGTCAAGAATAAAAAAACAGAGCAAAATAATTATAACCAAAGGAGGCAAGATGAACATTGATTGGAATCTAAAAACGTACTGTAAGAATTTAGGACATATATAACATATTAAATGAAATATGTACTTAACAGTGATGAAGGAAATGGGATATATAAAATTTACAAGAGTGCAAAATGTACACATCACATTGGCAGCTGTACACTACAGGAATAAAAGAGCAATATATGTTAGTCATATAGTACTTCTGTATTTGAACTGAGTGCTCTTCTAACCATGTTCTTTTCCTCAGGTACCAAAATTCAGGCCCATGGACTTGATGGTGGAAGCAAGCCCTAGACGAGTGTTTGCAAATGCTCACACCTATCATATCAACTCCATCTCAGTCAACAGTGATTGTGAAACCTACCTGTCTGCAGATGACCTGCGAATTAACCTGTGGCATCTGGAGATCACTGATCGCAGCTTTAGTATCCTTTATTCTTTAATTTCAAGCAGTCATCATCTTCCTACACTTTTTGTTATTCTCATTTTTTTTGAAGGAAAGGTGTCACACATAAGCACTGCTAATTCTATTGGCAAATGCAGCATATCTGGATAAATCTGTCATGTGTTCTTATGATTGGGCATAGTTTCTAGTTTCTAAGCAGTAACTTGTTGTTTTTGTTGTGCCCAATATGACAAACTGCCATAATTCTAAATCAAATTGGTAGTGTCACAGCTAAAATTGTGTTTAGGTCTTAACTTCACTTCTTCAGATATTGTTGACATTAAGCCAGCCAATATGGAGGAGTTGACGGAGGTCATTACAGCAGCGGAGTTCCACCCCAACCAATGCAACACTTTTGTCTACAGCAGCAGCAAGGGTACCATCCGTATGTGTGACATGAGGGCATCAGCTTTGTGCGACAAGCATGCCAAACGTAAGTCAGTTTCATATATGGTGTGTCTCTACAGGGAACCCGTGTCCTTACTTTAGTGTAAAGTAGCCAAATCATCCCTCACCCACTGGCTGCAATTGTAAGGCCAGTGCCATTCAGTGTAGAATGGCGCCATTTTGGTTGGGTGGTAGGTTAACGTCTGGAAATTTGCTTTAAACAAGTTTACAGTTTTCTGAGGAAGAAGTTATCATATACTCATGAGAGTTGGAAAGTTTTGTGGAAGATTGTTTATTTTGACCATGCTTTAGTAAGGGCACATCTTGGTTGTCAGACAAGACAATCATGTCAGCATAGACATGTTGTGAGGAAGAAGTGTAAAACATGTCTTTAGACAAGTTCCCAGAAAGTATAGTTTATAGAGTTTTAAAATAAAAAAAAGGTAATATAACAGTTCTTCCTTTTATTTTCTGCGGTAATGTATGAGAGATTATTATTTGCTACTTTTCTCTGCTTGATTTGATTTTCAGTTTTAGAGAAATCAGGTTTGTAAAACATGGTGTGTATTGTAATGTTTGTGTGACTGAGAACCCAGACAAAAATATTAGAGGGTATCCACAAAGTGACCATGCTAATAAAATGGGATTTTACATGTTGCTGCATTAAATTGTGCATAGATATATATTAAACCCATCCTTGCAAATTTTGCTAGGCAGCACATGCTAACAGTACCCACTCTTTTCTTCTTTAAGTGTTTGAAGAGCCAGAGGATCCAAACAATCGTTCATTTTTTTCTGAAATCATTTCATCCATCTCTGATGTAAAGTTCAGCCACAGTGGGCGCTATATGATGACCCGTGACTACCTATCTGTCAAAATCTGGGATCTGAACATGGAGACGAGACCAGTAGAAACATATCAGGTAACTGATGCCTTGCAAAGACAAAAATGTTATTTTGTTTTGTTTCTTTCTGCATCATATGCAGTCCACCGTCATTCTGATGGTGCCCCACAAGAGGGAGGTGGTTTGCAGAAGTTATAATACAGGTCTCATTCAATTCAGTTTTGACTGTTGGATAATAGTTGATTTTAACTCCATTGTTTCCTTTAATAGGTGCACGAATATCTCAGGAGTAAGTTGTGTTCACTGTATGAGAATGACTGCATCTTCGACAAGTTCGAGTGCTGTTGGAACGGGAACGACAGGTGAGCACATGCATGTCCAGTCAGTTTAAGTTTGACTTCTGGAGAATTGTTGTAGCAATTTTAATTCAATTTTGCTGTTTGACAGTCATGCTTAGTTTCTTTATTATACCTTTGGAACTCCATTCAAAATACATGACGCATGAAAATGTTTAGAGTTGAGCTTTCTTTGACGCAACTCAACCCAGCAATACTAGTCTTATCATTTTAGTGGGCTTATCTGCTCTGTGCAGAACATGAGGCTGCACATGAGGGGTATTCTGTATGTTCACTTACTGATTCATTATTATGTCATCATCATAATGTGGTTTACCGTCACCTTGGCTCTCTGCAGTGTTGTGATGACTGGGTCCTACAACAACTTCTTCAGGATGTTTGACAGAGGTTACCGGCAAGACGTGACCCTAGAAGCATCACGGGAGAACAGCAAACCACGATCAGTCCTGAAACCCCGCAAAATAAGCACAGGTGGGAAGCGCAAAAAGGATGAGATCAGTGTAGACAGTCTGGACTTTAACAAGAAGATCCTCCACACTGCGTGGCATCCTCTGGACAACATCATTGCTGTGGCCACCACCAACAATCTGTACATATTCCAGGAAAAACTGAACTGAAGCATTTGTTGAACCGTTCAGATCCCAGTTTTTGCTTGAGCCTCACTGCTCTGATGAACATATACAAATATGTTTTTGGCTAAATCCCGAAGTCTTGATATGATCTGCCCTTGGTGGCTTTTAGTATTGAATGTGACTCAACAACAAACACTGGCATTAACTAAGTACATCCAAGCAGGCCCTCACAAGTACAGTTTCCATGTGCGTTACAAACATAAACATGCAGGGTTTGTAGATCTGATGTCTGGACTTTGGGATTTACTGTCATGGATTATCTTCAGTAGAAGCACTCCATTCACCAAGCTATTGTTTGCAACTCCACTACATCCCAGACCAAAGGGAAAGTGTGTTAAATACACATATATGGCTAGTTTGTTTCATGATTCTTCTGTGCCATCGTGACAAGATTCATTTGTATGTCATAGCTACAAGTTGTTAAATTTTTGTAGCTACCATGTTTTATAAGTTTGAAATTCTTTCTACTCTTTGTCTTTCTGTTACCAAGTTCGTTATCATACTGGCCTGAAACACTGCTAATACAACCTGTCAACACCCCATATTTGCCCCAAGTGTTTGTCAAGTTGCCAAGGTTACTCGCCATTTATTGTAAAGTACAGTGATTATAGAGTCTAGAGTTTTCATCATGTTCTAGCTCATTTACAAATAGTGTTACTTACATTACTGCTATCCTTCATCGACAGCACACCAATTATTGCTAAATCATTTTTTTTTTTATTTCAAGGCAGCAATTTGTTGGTACGCTGATTCCTTTACAGTGAGAGCCAACTTGACATGTATTCCACCACAGTAGAACTTGCCTTTAAGTCAAAGTAATAGTTTTGTGGTAACATGGTTGCAAGCAAGCATAGTTGATAGCATACTGTGATATCTGACTGTAAAAGTAAGTTACTTTAAGCTACTGTATGCAACTTTTGGGAGTCACTCTAGCTGTAGAATGAGACTTAAAATGAGTCAACTGTGCTCTGCCCAGTTCTCCTCCTTCCTGCATATTTTTGCTCCGCCACGCTCTGTTCAGCCCCTACAAAATTACAATAAATCAGAATGCTACAAAACATATAGTCAAGCAGAAACAATTGACCTTGTCTGCTTGAGAAGGAAATATCTCTGCACTGCTGCCTGGTTGTTTGAGTCACAGAAGCCTTTGACAGCACTTCTGTAAATTAAAATATATTTTGGAGCATTTTTCTTTTTAATTGTAAGAAAAAAGTTATATACTGTAGCTATAAAATCAGCTTTTTAAATGCAGGACATGAAACCTCTGGGGTTCTTGAAGTTTATCTTCTAGATTAGAGTTTCTGTTACAATAGCTTGTATAACAAATGGCTTTTGAGTAGCTGAAGCTCAAACTGTAATGTTGGAGTGTGCTGAACATATGAATATCCGGTTTTCAAAACAGTCCCTGGTTTCTTCTGTATTACCAAAACCTGACCATGTTTGCTGAGATGGATTATTTATCTCAGTCTGTCTTCAAGCTTAAAAGTTGGTTTTCACATTAAATGTAGGGAAATTGTCAGCAGTAATGTGTATGTAATTTCTAGTTAATGGGCTAGAGCATGAAATTCTTGTGTAGTCTTTTAGCATGAACACAAGAATGGCGTGCACACACATTTGTCAGATATTGTGATTTAGGGAGTTCAGTGGGGGCTAATCATGCCAAAATAACCAGTCCCATACACTCTAAAGTTAGATCCATTTAAAATCCCCCAGTCTGACTGCTGAATGACTGAATGCTCAGGAGGATAGCTTATGTACATGGAAAGGCATAAAGGTGTTATGTGCCCTAATTTTCTGGCGTTGTGGCACCAAAATTGTGTGCCACAGTGCCGCTACCAGTTTCCCCACAAAGCCTGTCACGTTGCAGATTGATCACTTAACCCTCTGGATTTAGTTTTTTTATGTTTTGTACTTTACCTCATCAAATAAGAATCACTATAACTGATTTATTTTTATATAAATTAATGAAATAGGATTACAGTCTTATCACTGTAGTTTCTATCTTCTTCGGGTGTCTATCTCACACTGATTGTAGATGGAAAGTTGCCTGATCAGGTAACTTTTTTTGTTTCGTTTTTTTATATTTTGTTCATTCTGGGAGGTATTTGTTTGAAAGCCAGAGACGTGTTGTGGCATCAAGGGAGTGTATCTGTTGTGATGTGGGATGGCTAACGAAAAGTATTTTCAGGTGTCAGCATCTCAGTAGTCATAAGCACTATAACACTTGATTATTGTTTTTTTTAATTTGGGTGACTGTAACTGATGTTTGTGTAAACGGTATTTGGACACGTTGGAGTTATAGATTCTGAGTTAATTTGGATCTTTATGTCCTGTTTATGTGCCATTATTTTGTTTATAAATCAGTGTATGTGTGTGCTATGAAACAATAGGCCCTTGTGGGTCTAAATGGGAAAGGCATTTTAATTGACATGTAATGTTACAACAGTTAAATCAAGGTCCCTCTAATGCTAGTCAAGTCAATTGATTAGGCAGAGTTACCAATTTTGAGTTATTGTATAATATGCTCCTGTACAGTTTTTTTTAAGAGGAGAACTTGTGAAGCACTTGGTTCGCAGGTTTTGCATGAAGGTGGTCATTAATGACTGTATTGACCATGGGACGTTTAACTCTGTTGTTTCTACGCTCCGTGTTGCCAGTTCTTTTCTGGAGTAAACAGGTTGATTACAGCACAGTTTTCCACTTCATTAAAATGATGTGATGACAGACAAAGCCATTAAATCAGGACATGAAGCTTATTGGTCCCCTGGATCATATTTGTGTGTCACTCTTACCTTCGAGAAGTGATTTCCAGTCACTAGGAAGCCACCAAATATAACCACCCATTTCCATATGTGGTGTTAAGCTACTGTTGGGTGTCACTTTCTCAGGGCTCTGGGTAATGTTCTCTGCTGATGAGATGCTTTTTGTTTTTATTTTTGCAGCCTTTTTGAAACATTTTTGTTGTCTGATGCAAGATTGCGTGAGGGTCTTTCAGTTCATTTGCCTCGTGTCATATGTATAAATCTGAATTATGTGGCGTCTTTGTCCCATTCCATGGTCAAGGATGAGCCAGTTTGCCACCAGTTACCAAGGAGAGTTGTCCATTCAAAATATGAATCAGTGATAGGCCACATCTTGCCATGCACTGAAGGGAAGCATTTACTGTTATAACAATTGAAAATGTGAAAAAAAAGTCTGTACAGAAATAGTACTAGGTCATAATGGGCCAGTTTTCTTTGTGAAGTAACATTAACATTTCACCACGTCACCACACAGATGGTCATCATGGTTTGTATGAGTGTCGTCGCACTGACCCTCATCTGATCTTTTTCTAATTTCCCCTCATATTGTCTTCAAGGCTATGTGTAAACAACAAAGATGTTCAGTAGAACCCAATTGCCTTTCTTATAGCATTAACAAGAAATAAGATAATCAAGTATGTTTCTTGTACTTTCTGGCATGCCAGACAGGAGACTGCTCAGGGGAATTTACTGCTGCTCTGTGATCAAAACCCTGTACCTTCAAGAAAGCAGTTTTTTGGGATAAACTGCCTTATTTACAGGTAGATCATACTTTTTTATTTAATTTATTTTTTATTCAAATTTCTATAATTGCTTTTGAACAGAAACTTTTGGTGAACTAAACTTGCTCCACATACACTCTCAAAGATCATGAAAACTTAAGCTTGGAGTTATGAGATTTTTCCACATGCAGCAGCGTTATATACACATCTAATGTGTCACATGAGTTAAATCAAAATGCACTTTTATTTTTGTGAATTTCATTACTTTGTATGTCCTTATTTTTCTTTTAAGGGGCTCTTGAATAAAGAGTGTAGGAGAATTTTGGTGATCTGTTTAAGTGGTTCATTGTACAGCTATGTTTGTCAAATGGAATAAAGTACAATTTAGATGAAAAGTAATAAAGAATTTCAAATCCAAATTCTGAATAAAATGACTAAGCTGCTTTGTGGTTTGTCTATGAAAAATGTAAGATGTTGTTCTTACTAAATTGTCTCTTAATGCATTTAATTCTGCAAATGACTTTTACTGTGCTCTCTGACCATCACAACTTCTCCAAGATATTCAGAACAGAGAAATACCACAGATAGTTGTACATGTCTCTGCCTAACACTATATGTAGTACTATGGAAATTCATCCTCTGGTGTTAATTTGCCTAAAAAAGGCCATTCATAATCAAACAGAACCCCATTTCCTTCCTGAAACTGGAGAAGGAGTGATACAGTAGTATAGTGAGTGATAGGAGGTGACTGGAGCCAGCTTTACCACTATCATCAGTCCTCAAACCGTTCACAGCCTCAGATGGCTCAGATAGAAAGAGAAGCTGTACTCCAGCACATCAACTGGTCAGGACTTAATGATAACACACGTTATGTGTATGTAGTACAGCCATACACACTCTACATGTCACTGGACAAATACTGGAACTTCTTTCTGTAATTATTTAGTTTTATTCTTATTATTTGTGCAAAAAGTTGTACAAACATTTTTGTAAATCTTGCAGTTATGTAGACTTGAAGCAAATGACAGTTTGAAGAAACATGTTCATCAATCATGTTATAGCCAGGATTCAGCCTCTTGTCTGTCTGTCTGTGCTCTGGACGCCGGACAGATTCAGCGCATGCGCACATCGGAGTTTGTCTGCGTGTCGTGTTGATGAATGCTAAAACTGGATAGTCAACATGTCCACCGCTGCTGCTCAACAAAATAATAACGAAGAGCCCGTGCTTCACGGTATGTACCTCCGTCAGTTTTACCGTGCTTCTACTTTATGTATTCTCGGTAATTGTGTCTGTTTTTTGACCATTTTCATATGATGGAGATTTTATTGTAAAAGTTACATCGGGTATGTAATTTCCTCTTCTTCTGGGAGGGGCTAAGAGTGATGTTGTTTGACGACACCGCAGTTTAGCCAATCGCGTTACAATAAATGTTTGATTGATGGGGTGGCAGCCAATCACGTACACAGGTCTACGTCGGGCAGGGTACAGCCAAAATGAAAACAACTTTGGGACAAAAGACGAAATAAATGTTGCTTGTTTTTGCTACTATTTAGATTTTTCTGTGAGTCATATCACTTGTGTAGGCGAGTTGTATTTTCCCACAGTCTTTCTAAATAAATATACATTGTAGAAGAAGACAGTAGTGGCTCCAGACTAACAGCTACTAATACATTAAACTGGATAAAGGTGTGTTCAGACTTGAATCGACAAACAGTTTATTCGAGGATTAAAGCATTAGCTCGAACTGAAAACCGGACGTGCGCTTTATATGTGACATCACAGCTGGAACAACGACATGCCAGGGAAAACTGTCTCACACTGCTGTCTACAGTTATGCAAGACCTCGCCTGAGAGTAGCACTGATGACAAACTCGTCTGTAAATCGACCGTGCATACGGGCTTGCGTCAAATTACATAAATTATACTTTATATTCTGCGAGCCCACAGCGGAGAAAAGGGCGTCGCATGCTGTCACAAGGTTTACATTGTTTGCTCAACTAAGCCCGCTGGCTTCAAAAGATTACATAACCCCCTCCAGTCTGGAAAGAAATGTGCAAGCTGCTTTTGTGGGGCAGTGGCACAAAGAAATGCATGTTATCATGGATGCAGTGCACAGCTGGTTCATTTGAATGCAGTGTCAGTGGTGCAGGAAATGTGGGTCAGCTATTTCCATTTGAAAGGAGACAAAGGTGTATTTCAGTGTGGCATAATGTGATACAGTTTGCTGTTAGGTTTGAACTTTAACACAGCGAGCCTAATATCCCTTCTTTCTGTCCTCTTGACCCTTCTGGAGTCAAGGCTCTTGGGTAGAGCTGGAGCTGAATGGGAACACAGGAGCCCAGGGCGTGCAGACCGAGCTGCTGATGACACCCGCTGCAGACCAAATAAATGCAAATGCTGGCATGAGTCAAACTCTGCAGACCTTGGAAGTGGTACCTGAAAATGATGAAACCCTTATTGGAGGACTAGAGCATGTGCCATCATCCTCCTCTATCCACAATGGAGACATGGAAAAGATTCTCCTGGATGCACAACATGAATCAAGCCCGAGTAACTCCTCATGTGACAGGTAGGAATAAAGCCCCTATACGGAGTTTACAATGCAAACAAGTGTTTGTTGTTATGTTTGTTTCACCCGAACATGTTGTCACAGTCCTCACAGGCCACCAAGTCCAGATCAGGATGAGGGTCAGATAACCTTTGATGTGGATATGTCCAGTCCAAGAGGTAGTCAGGTAAGGCAGTGTATTTAACTCAGAAGTGTCAAATCTGTCCAAGTTTGTTAATTTTAAATTAAATTCCTTTATCTCCCCATTTACAGTCAGGTGACGATGGCACAGAGAATGACAAAGAGGAAGACATCCTAATGAACAAAGAACTAGACTGGGTCGCTGATTGGTCCAGCAGACCAGAAAACATTCCACCAAAGTAAGAAGACTCCCTCTTCAACAATCATTCAGCCATAGTAGTTCAGGATTTTGTGTTCAGTTTTTTGTTTTTAAAAAAAAATTGATTAATCCTTTCAGGGAGTTCCACTTCAGACACCCCCGACGTTCAGTATCTCTCAGTATGAGAAAGAGTGGAGTCATGAAGAAAGGTGGCATCTTCTCTGCCGAATTCCTCAAAGTCTTCATCCCTTCCTTACTTATGTCACACATCCTCGCTCTTGGCCTTGGGTGAGTCTGAATTGATGCGGTTCCGTTTTCATGTAATGCAAGGGTCTATTTTTGCAGTAGCAAAAGTTACGTTCTCTTGAGTTGTGTTGATGTTTCCACATGCCACTGCAGCTCAGGTGACAGAATAAATATAGATTCAAGCAGGACTATTTCTATCCTGAATATTTAGGACTATATTAAAAACCAGTAAAAAATCAGTAAAATGTACCTTAATGTAAATGAGTTGATTCATGTGACCTTATGGCTTTAATTGACTGCTATCGTATCATTAACATCGTTTGTTATGATTTCCAGAATGTTTGTTATGTATTATCCCATTTTATTCGCATCTAGTCTAATTTAATGCATTTTATTTCTAGGGTGTACATTGGAAAGAGAATTGCCACAGCCTCCACCAGCTCTTACTGAACAGAATATGAAGCAGTGCCTGAATGTTCTCCTGTCTCAAAGTCTCTCAACCATCCTCCTGTAGTCAAGCTGTGTCTCCGCATCTATTGTACGCCCACATATCCCCTACAGCCAGCATAAATTCTGTCACATTGTAGATGTTAGTTATAGAGTTATACATGTTGTGTAATGTGGTTGCACATTCTGACACAAGGCAACATTGTACTTAGCAGCAGTCACCAACTTGCATCCAGTAGATAACAAAATAATGTTGTTAGAGCTGGAAAATGTCAGTCATCCTACTGAACTTCAAAGTATGTGACACAGATTTGATGTCGGATGGCTTCAGAGTTTGAGAATTCTGTTAAAATTTTCTATTTGTTTTATGTCATGACCAATCTGGCCTCCGCTCAAACTGCATCTCTCCTCTGGTGTCTCCATAGGCAGAGGGTATGAACCAAAACTCTGTGCCACGTCTTCACTATGAACTATTTGAATTGGGTCTGGGAACAGAATTAATTTTTATCGCCTTAACTCTTTGAACTTAACATTCAAGGTGCAGTGAATTGGGGGTGGGGGTAGGGGCAACAAATGATGCTGCACAAGTGGGATTAGTTTTTAAATTCCACAGATTTCTGAGAACAGAAGTTGTATCCTGATGACTCTTGAGAGTTTCTTTTAACAGCTTTGTTTTATTGATGGTTGGAAAGCTTAAATCTAGTATGTAGCTCCAAAATTTATAGTCGGGTTGTCTGAGTATATGATAGTGGAACCTGGGCTGGATGGCAATTTTACCAGGCCATATGCTATTTTTATTTGTTTTTGCCTTCATATCTTCTTCTTTAACATATAATATAGCAGCAATGGCAAAGTGCCAAATTTGTATCTGTCACCACTGCACATTGGTGATTTATCTTAGACTGTTTTTTTGATTTTCTTATATGTCTAGGTATTTAAAGATGTAGATGTGAAAACATAATTTAAGCTGTGACCTTTTGACATGTATAATTTGTTTTTGATATTAATTCATATTATATCTTATGCATTGTGACAGTGTTAGTAATGTGTTTTTTGCTGTTGTTTAATTGTTGGCATTGTCAGTGGCAAAAATCACCACAAAAGAAATTATATCCAGAGGCCATTTAAGAGTGTCTGACTGATATTTACAGTTCACTGTGCAATCATTTCACATATTATGGCACAATAAACACTGCACAGTATGTGTAGAACTTATATTATAAATTATAGACATAGAATCTAGAAGCATTTCCTGAAGAGAATGCATGTGATTTCTGTGGATCATTGCTGACTGGATGCCGGATTGATTCTTCTGTCTGTGTTTTGTAAATGGATGACATAATCATATCAGTGACCATAATGTACAATGTTTGCTCTATTGGTTATCAAGCATCCAACATGCATTTAGGCTTTATTACATTATATAACTAACTCAAAGACTGTCATTTGCCATCATAACAGGCTTATGTGCAGTTGATCAGTGTGCAATATGGAGCATTTTGGAGTTTGAAAAGAATTTGTACTGTATGCAGTGGCTGAGATATAAACACAGGAAGTGGATAGAGCTCCATGCTTTACTTATGTCATAGTAACTAATAAACTGCACATATCATCATTATGGGCTTTTGTACAGCTGATTAGTGAGCAGCAGTGAGCATTGCAAAATCTGAATGGTTTCATAGACTGAGACAAACTGTATGTATGGAAGTCTATAGAGGTTGATGCACTTTTAAATAGAGAGTAACGATAAGAACAAGAGATCATTTCTAGCTGGTTTTTAAAACAGGATAAATCATATACTTCAGGTGTTCGTACTCCTATATACGCTTCCAAATTGAGGTCCTTCTCTTCTAATTTGTGTAAGGGTTAAACTCTTCTGCAAAATTAATCCCTCATCCTCTAGGGTAACCTAGCAATACATGCTACGTAACATTACCTATACGTTAGTGACAAAATCTTAAAGAAGAAAATCTTCATGCATGTATAACTTGTTTAACTCTACAAAATATTCCTTGAGAGCAATGCCCTTTTTGTGAACATTCACACATACTGTACATACCAGGCAGCTCTCCAGTGGATATATAGTGGGACATGGGACAGCTCCACAGTTTTGGGTTGAGGCTCTTACTCTGTGGGGGTAATGACAGAGAGGATACCAGTCCTACTTTTTCACTCTTCCCACATAGACCTATCCTGTCAATTCAGAGATCAAACCTGGTGTCAGAGCCACACTTGTTTAACCTTTTTAGGCCATGGAACTCTACAAAGCATCTCTTCACCTGTAGGCTACTATTGGTGTTGTAATACTAAGACCACTTACTCTTAAGACCACTTTTTGAAGGATGTTGTCTTCTCTCGGACTCGAGTGCATTTTTACATACATACACAATAATGTTTCAGCCCTCCAAATCATTCACATTAATCCGATATCTTCCAAGGTTGTAGCCTCTCTAGTACAAAATAATATTGTACAATAAATAATAATTGTAATTTTCCTTCAGCTTCAACTCAACAGAGAACTGCTAGTCCAGACAAACACAAGTCCGCATTTTATATTAAAAAAGACTTTAACTTTAGACAATATCCACTTGATTTGATTAACTTAGACTACTGAATCTTTACAAGATACATATTTAAGTAAATCTGTACATAACAAGGACTATGGATTATGTCCTCCATCACATCAAGTAAAAGACCTATTTAAAACAGGAGGCATGATTACAGAATGCAAAACATCATTCAATGTTTATATGAACACCTGTGTTTTAAGACAGACATTAAAAATGTGAACCTATCCTTTAATGCAAGGCATAAGACAAATTATGTGACCAGGGCAAAAAGTCATCTTACTTGTTGTTAATAAACATCTGATGGCAATAATGATGAATGTTTTAGACTTAATAACTGTAATTATGATTTTATTAATTGTAATTATTTTGTTCCCAATAACCTGTTGAGGTCCCTGTCAGGTGATGCCTAACCTATTTACCCCAAACTGAAACACATGAAAGAAACATGGAGCTACAGCTGAGCAGGGCGGGGTAGTGCGCATGCGCGGTACTTCTTTGTGGCCCTTGTCTCCTTGCAGCTTGTCTGGTCTTCAGGGACCTATTCCAGCATTTAATCCAAGGATAGCACTGTCAGGCAAAGATATAAGTAGTCGTTTAAAATTAGTTGTTAGGCTGCATTGCCCTGCTGTCGATATAAATTGTAAGGCAGGCACAGATCGCCCAGGGCGTCGACTGGCTAAAGCAGCAGAGCATCCATTCCTCCTTTCATTGGCAGCTGAGGTTTTCCAGTCTAGCTAGCGTTAGCCAGGAGGCAGGGTACAGCTGTATCAGAGGGATCCTCAAAATGTCGGGTTACCAAGGAAAGAAGAACATCCCACGAATTACAGTGAGTATTGTTCAATTATTTGATCCAAAGAAAAATCACATCTATGCTGCAGTGGTGGTGATATTTAAACGCACCGTGAGCCTCAGGATTAGCTAGCCAGCGCTTAGCTGTTGTACCCATAAATTTACACTGACGCTGTCATCAGCATCAGTCCTGCTCCAGCTCCACATACTGAAAGGCAGTGTGGGATGAACGGTGGTAACCAGAAAGTGGGTTTGCGGCAAGCAGTCTGCCAATTCCTCATGTGGAGCTGAGGGAGTATTTTGTCTGTTTAATGATCGCTGAGAGTTTGGCTGAGGCAGCTCCTCTTCAGCCATAACGACAGCTCTCCTCCTCAGTCTCCCTGTCAGCATCCTCAGCTTTTGGGGCGCAGCTAACAGGTTTAACAGGTTCCTTCACTGTTATCACACCACCTTTCATCCTGCAGCTTCATCTTATATCGCCTGCATTTTTCAGTGATCTCCCTCTGTCTCTCTCTCTCTCTCTTTCTCGTTCTTTTTTTGTGCTTTGTGCAAAATTGTCTAATGCAGCAGCTTGGCTTTTATTATTATTTGATTGTTATTAAATATTGTTTGAAATGAGGATTTGACTATTTGTTTTATTTGCAGCATGGTGGTACTGCACTAAGTACAGTAATAAGGGCCTACAGTAGGGATGCCGCAGTAGTTATAAGAAGTAAAACCTCTTTTGTAAAGTAGGTCATTGGACAGCACCCATCCAAGCTTTCACCATGCTGCTGTTTTAGACAAAATTCTTCTAGCTCTTATAGACAGCAACTGCTTTACGTGTGGTCATTTTGTAACACTGAACTGTTTTGAGAAAAGTACTGGCGTGTCAGCCTCTGTTTTGTGCAGACAGATCTAGGTAGCTGTTGAGTCTTTCTCACAGGTCGAGGCAGGGTTATTCTAGACATCCCAGACACAACATGCAGACAGCACTAACTCTGCTGCAGTCCCCCCAGGCCTTCACACAGACACAGTCAGAAAGCCATTAGTTTGTAAAAAATAAATAAATAAAAAAAGCAGATAGTTTGACTCTGCAATAAAACAACATTAGGTCCCTACATACTATCACTGCTAAGAAAGTAAACCAGCCCTGCATTGATAATGCAATAAGCAATATATTCTATTAATCATGATTACAAGCCTGGTTAGGCATTTCCGTTATTTTGTCCATCATATTTTTATCAGTGATAGAATAATAGAAACATCCGTATAATACAGTGCAGCTCCAAAATTAATTAATTAATAAACAAGACTGTGATGTTGGACAAGTTTGATAATTGATTTGTCATTTTAGTATTTTTTAAAATGAAAATAGTGAAATAATTCTGTTCTGTTTGAACTGTTTGATATTTGGACTGGTCAAACAAAACAAACAGCCCTGGAAGATGCCATATTTGACTTGTGCGGTGATGGGCTTTTTATTTTTATATTTGATAGACTAAATGATAAATTGATTAACTGAAAAAGTAGTTGTCATATTAACATAGACAGGCACCCTTAGGACACAGGTTACATAAAGTGGAAGATCATATTAATACAGACACCACTTGTGTATCTAAGGCTTTCCCTCCATACATGTAGACCCAGCTGAGTATTAGTTACTAAACTATTAAGTTACTGGTGTTTCAAAAACTGAAGGATTATTTCTCGCACTTCTACTCTGCTCTGGTGTTAAATGCTGTCTCCTCATTTCAGAGTGACCGTCTCCTCATAAAAGGAGCAAAGATTGTGAACGACGATCAGTCATTCTTAGCTGACATTTACATGGAGGATGGAGTCATCAAGTAAGTTCATTTTATCTTTGTAACTCAGGAAAGGAACTGTGACAAATGGCAGAAAAATATTTATTCTCTCTCCATCTACAAGAAGGTCATTCATACATACACTAAAATCTAAACATTTAATAAAATCTAAACATTTAAAGATAGTCTAACTGATATTTCGTCATTAATTTTCTTTTGATTATCTTTTATTCAACTTCTTCAGGCAAATCGGAGACAACCTCATTGTTCCCGGGGGAGTTAAGATCATAGAGGCTCATGGGA
>JAUBNQ010000028.1:7699340-7716695 GCA_032353495.1 Ctenopoma kingsleyae | reverse complement strand
ATCCTCGAGTCTTTCCCACGGAAAGCTGCTTTTGTCTGAGGCGCTAAAATACCAACATCACCAAGTCACACGGAGACAGGCGGCACAGCAACGGAAGTAGTTACGTTGCCCTTCAACATAAAAGCATTTGCTCCTCAGACAGAGACCATGAAACTATTGTTTGTCATATTAGACATGTCACATAAAAACCTAGTAGGTATGTAGGCGTACTATGTGTGTTAAAAACACTTTTTATTACTATTTTTTCCTTGTAGAAAATATTTGTTTTCATCACGTATTTATTTTGCACAGCAGTTATTTTGAGGTGTCACAGCATTATCAGTGTTACTGATAACATAAATATTGTCATTTCTGTTAAAGAATCCCAGTAGACTAAATTATAACGTTACACCCCAAAAGTGAAGCAGCTAAATTCAATTCAACCATTATTACTCATGTGCTTTTCAGACACTGGCGCGCGCACAGGTGAACTCACCAGCTGACAGAGAGCGCGCGCCTTGTCTGTGTGTGTGCCTCTCGCGGCAGAACTCTGGTGCACGCGCTGGAAATATGACTTTTAAAGGCCAAAACACACACACACCGGCCGCGGCGCATCATATTTAAACTGTACAGCTGATATTAAGCAAAGGGCGCGCACACTGGACCTCTGCAGGCTGCAAAATATGAGCTACAGGTGATCGGCAATGAAAGGCATTGATCGGTGATCGCCCATCACATACTTTTTCACGGAAATCGGCCGATACTGATCGGTGGCCGATCGATCGGAGCATCCCTAGTTGTTATGACTGAAAAAGGTCTGTTTTGAGTAATGTGATGACGATGATTTATTTACCCACTGAGTCATGTAGTAGTGTCTGCCAAGCACTGATACTTTTGCCCAGCTCAGCAGGCTGAAATGCAAATATTCAACGTGCGACAATGTTGTTTAATGTCTTATATGTGAGAAACAGTAAGCTGACATATGTCCTTGATACCTGACACTACTGATGGATTACTAGAATTACCTGATAAATTCAACATTTAATTCACTGACAGTTTTAGCATAAAATTGCGTCTAAGAACAGAGCTGCCGTGTTTTTCATTAGAGGCTTTATTTTAAAAGGTGCAACAGGAAGCGCTGCAGTTGTGCTGTGTGCGTCTTGACTGTGGTTCGGACGGCGCATGCAGCAGGAGGAGGGCAGTGACAACAGTGTTAGAGAGAGACGGTGCGTGTCAACAGCGGGACTCTAACTAAACCTGCAGCGTGCTCTCTGCTGAAACTTGCTCTTATTTCATGGTAAATGTGCACTGGGTCGGCGAGGAACCGTGTCTACGTGTTTGTACAGTAAATTATAAAGTCTCATCTTCGAGTAAAGGCACTTTTGGCAAGTTTGGACAGAGAAGGTTGCGGACATAAAAGCGAAGTCGTGGAAAGTTTAAATGGGCTGATATCGGACTGATGAAGGTTTCCTGGGTTAATGGATTATACTGAAGCAGCATAGTATTTTTTAAGACGTCTGATCACCATGGATGTGGAGAATTAATTTCATTTTCATCTGATCCAGGCACCAACTGTGAACAAAAATGTGACCACCTGCGCTTTATCCAACAGCTTTTTATATTTATTTATAAGTCGTTTTTTTAAAATCACATAAGTTCTGTCTGAGGATAAAGATATGAACGGCTGAATTTAGTCTACAAAACGAGTGTAAAAGAAGAGCATCAATGGATTGAAAGGCTGTACTTCCAGCTTCAAGTGAGAAGTGCCTAAAGCAAGGTAAGGAGCTGTGTAGGCAGAGCTAAAGCATCCTCTACAGGCCTGTCAGCTAAACATAGAAACATCTTGTGGTAGCCAGTATGTTGTCTAGAACAGAAGAGTGTATCTGCTTGATGGAGAGAAATCTCTACCATCTCTCTAGTATTCTTTAAACCACTTTTAGTGACCCTGTTTGATTTGACAGTGATTTTTTATTTTCTTTAACTATAATTACTGTCTTATTTTGTGGACCATTAGTTACGCTGTGACAGTCTAGTTTCCATGCAAACTGTAGTGTAGTAATATTATGGTACATTGCGTTATCATGGCTTTGTTTATGTTTTGTGTGTCACGTGACCCACTTGTAATCTCCAAATTAGTGTATTTTTTTCGCGTTAAGCCACAGTGAATAGATTTAACAGATCCAAAAGTGAACCCACAATCGAAATGGTGAGAATAAAAAACAGTCGAAATGTTTTTTTATATTTACTTCAGAGCTCCCTCCTCTCAGCTGGTGTCAGACTCACTCAGTCAGACAAAAGATGCACCTGTTTTGTTTTACAGGACGTCTGCATGATGACATGGAGGACTGAGCATCTTGATTCGCTGTAGGGGCGCAGAAAAAAAGAGTTTGTTGGCTTGTGTCTCTTGGACCAGTCAGTTTATATACAGTGTGCTAGACAGCACCTAATTTTAGTTGTTTCTGTGCAGCTGACTTACATGATATGTATTCTCTGCTTCGGGGTTTCCCTTCCATTGTTTGTGTCGTGCTTGTTAATACTGATTTGTGAGAAATGAGGTGCACAGAGGCGCACATCACTGCTGATTCCTGTAATCCCTTGTGCTAGGCAGTAAAACACAATAGGGAAAATGTTTACTTTCATAACCATAAGCTTCCTTCATTCTTAATCAGCTTGTAGATGGTTTTACTTGCCTTTAGTATTTGTTATTTGCCAACAATAAAAAGCGCAAAAAGGAAGTCAGTTTTTGTTATTGCTCTTGTGCTATTTACAGGGTGATAGCCATTTTAAGAAGCACTTTTGCATAATTTTCCAAGAATCTTTTAAATAAGTCTGTCAGTACCCACTGTGATTTTATTATACTCAATAATATCCCACATTTTTCAATATTTAACACACTTTGATGTTTAACTATTACTACTGTTCAAAACTGTATGAGGCCTACTGCAAGCTGTAGGCAGATTGTTATGCTGGAGGAAACTGAGAAACTAATTATTAAGAATTGAAAGTGATTACTGCTGATTGTTGTTATTAGTGGTAAATATAAAGTCTGTAGTCAGTGAATGCAGTGAATACATGTCAGAAACACAACACCGAAGATTACAGGGTACTAAAGAATATACAGAAAAATGCACATAGACATAAGGAAATGTAGTAAATCAAAGCTGAGGGTGGTTAAAGAACATTTCTAATAAAGTTTAAGGTCCGTGCAGTGTACCATAAATGGGCACCATTGTACTTTGTGTTTAATGTCTCATTGACCTGTGTGAAAGAGCCCTTTACATCTGGTCTGTAACAGCTGTGACAAAGAAGGAGCGAGATCAGTACTGGTGAACATTTTTTTATTCTTAATACTTATGGCCTGTCATAGATTGTTGATAATGTGTCTCATTGATTTCCATGTTAAAAACAACATTGACATGCTTCAGTTTTGGACTGTGTTACCTTTTTGTTCTGAAGTAGTTTTATGGGACTGACCTGTTCCTGAGAGTCAGGGGTTGAGAAGGACAGAGACTCAGGAGTTACAGGAAGGATGTTTGTTACTTTGGTATCACTAGACCCATGTCATTCTTCACTCCTCTGAGACTTCTCATCTATATTCATATTTTTGGAATAAATTATTGTGTACTGCACAGTAAATGTAACAGTTTCCCTGTGTGCGTGAATTAAAAACAACCACCCAGCCTTTGCTCATTAGTCAGTATTGTTATCCCCCAAAGCACCATGTGTTATGCTATCAACGATCACTATGTTAATCCATATACAAGTAGGCTTTCCCCCCTCACGAGATTAGGATTCCACTCCCGTGCTCAGTGTGTGCCCAGCTCATTTCCTTTAGTTAAAGTACAGGTCAATACAGTTTCTGGGTTACAGTGCCAGGGCCAAAATCCATGAATCGTTTGTTGTGTTGTGTAGACTGGTCCAACCAGTCATGGTTGAATCAATGGTTTACAGCTCATTCTTGTGCTATTGGCCTTGGTTTGCGTATACTGTTTGTACAGATTTGTTATTTTTGTTATATTTGGTTGCGTAACATTTTAGTAACACTCCTTTTGTATGAGATTTTCCGGTATACCTGGGAAAGTGTCTGTGACACTTGGTTCCTGCTACAGGCTAGTTTAAACTGAACCTACGGCCTCTGTCAAGATTAACAAAGATTACCAGGAGGATAATACTGCTGCTTGTAAAGCTTGTATCTGTCACTAACACCACTGATGACTCTGCTTAGGTACTGAGGGTAAAATATACACACAGCGTAGATAGATAATGTTGGGTTTTGCATGATTGTCAAAGGAGACAGAAAAACTAAAAACATGAATAATTTAATTGTCACATATCAAATGTATGAGACAACTGAAAAGACTACTGCATTGGTTTTGTTAACTGCTGCACATTGTAGCCTATTACACCTTAAGGTTTGCATTATTCAGTTTATGTCTCCTAATCAGTTTAATGAAGTGTATTTCAGAGAATGTGTATCAGGAGAGGTCAGGCATACCAGCTGTTGCAGCTGACAACTTGGAGTCAGCTTATTACTTGAATTTAATGCAAATATCCTGTCATCCTGTCATCCAAACACAGATTTTGTAAACCCTTTCCATACAATTTATTGAACAATATTTCAGTTTTCATTTAAGTCAGCTACTGTTACCAAAGATGTTGGCTTAAGTTAAGCTTTGTTTATTCAGGAAATCTCAGTGAGTTCAAGATCTCTTTCGCAAGAAAGACCTGAAACAAATTTCACATATGCAAGAGCCTAACAATACAATTTAGCCACCTAAACAGCCATTGCACACGCACACACATACACAGCAACACCAATGAAAACAGTCACGAATATTTATAGAAATAAATAGAAATATGCTGGAAACAAATGAAGCTGTGTTGCAGCAGTGGCAAGGTGTAAATCATCTTCTCCAGTTCAGATGTGGTATGAAGAACTTTTAAAGCCAGTCTCTAAACTCTGAACTCAACTAAGGATGGTAAATATCTCAGCAGCTTACGAGCTTTATAGGTGAAGACATAGGTGTGCTGCTGCCTTCTAAATGCCAGTGAAGGCCATCTAATCTTTTCTTATGACTCACAGTGGGGATCATACTATAACAGTTTTGTGTAATTAATTGAATGGTTCTGTCAACAGCAAGCAGTGGTACCATACAGGCAGTGAGTATACAGGATGTCCAATGCAGATCCAGGCTTTACAGCAGAGGTAGCTATATTCTGCTGTAATAAATGACCAGTGTATCATACTTAATTTTCCTTTTGCTTAGTCGAGACCCAAGTTGCTGTTTGTGGAATGTGTCCTACAAAACATTTGGAAAAACAACCTGCTAGCTATCTAGCAAGTAATGCTACAGAAGAGGTTGTGGAGTCCCAGTCTGCATCGCAATCTTAACTATTTAGTGACTTGGTTTCCCTGTGATTGATCACTGCACAACCAGCTGACAGAGTGCCCTTGATTTGTCTCACCCATATGATCTCTAATTCCATTACACTATTAACACTTGAAACAGCAGGGCAGGATTAGTCTGGGTGTTACAAATGTACCATCCAGAAGGCTAAGATCCAAAGCAATTTGTGTCAATGAAATCCAGTGATACATTCGACGAGTCAGTGGTGTCCACACTCATTACAGAGCTAAATGTCTTGTGCTGAGGCAGAATTTGTTTGTTTGTTTGCATGTTTAGGTTTTGTCTAGTTTTTCTTACTGGTTCATGATAACCTCCATGATAACTCTGAGTGTGAAGGTTTTTTTAATCATGTAGTTATCACTTGCACATTGGCCTTTTTGTGTAAAACCCCATTCCAATAATCTGCTTATTAACGTGCGAAAGTCCTGTCTGTTTCCTTGTGATGTCCACCACAGATGGACATACTTCCTTGTCCATCACATCTGTATTATGTACGGTCATATATAGGGTAATGTTATTTTCTCCAAATTTGGTTTTGTGTGCTGCTTGTGTGTTGCAAGCAGATGTTAATATGTCCATGTTTCTGGGAAACCCTTGTGAAAGGATTAGTATGTTGAAGTAAACCCGTCTCAGATGCCCTCACTGTTGCATGGGAGCTGTATTCCACGGTTCTTTTTTCTTTATAAGTCATGGTATGAAAATCAAAATTGCCATTAAGTCTGCAAATACTTTGTCAGATTACTTTCACATACACAGGAAAGGTTGTTGACTTGTTTGTGATACACATTGTGGCTTAAACCTATGGGCTCTTTTTTGAGGTTCTCACTGTGTACATGTCAATTAAATGGCCTCTTTCTGCTTTGCTGCCTGAGGAAACAATCTGGTTGTCTTCTGTCTACTCCTGCACCTGCAGACAAAGCTCCAGGCTTCCTCTGTAATGTTGGCTCTGTGTGTCGGTATATTCCCGCAAGCCTGTTATATTTTCTTCTATGGAAGCACAGCACAGCAGAGCAGGCAGGAGCAAAGACGAGATTAGTTTTGTCTTGAAGTTGTCAAAAGTTACTTGAGGGGTAGATAGGTGGTAGAATTTTAGATATATGATAAGATTTGCTCGTCACTTTTGCTGTTGTGTCATGAAAGTGACTGTGAAGACGGCAGTGAAGATGAGGCAGTTATGTGAGATCACTTCCATCATTTTTTTGACTGCTGGAGGTGATACACAAATGATTAGGCTGAGAAAGATTTCTTTCTGTTTCATTTTGCGAATCCATTTTAAGAGTTCGGTTTATTCCGACACCACTACTGAGCAAATAATGTGCGCTCAGTTGCAGTAATCCTTTTCTCATTACAAGCACTGAACTGAAATGACTCTGCCATCAGAAACTACCAACCTCAGCCATTATTCATGACCTACCCCCTACTCTTTTCATCATTATTGTAAATCCAACCAGTGTGCACTTTTGTCCCACTCCACTTTAGTAGTTGTGTAACATTTGGCTTTGTCTTTCTGCTTGTTTTGGAAAGGTCTTAAACAAAAGTTAATACAATATTTTGCTGCCAGCCTCAAGAGTTGCAGCCTTGTGTCAGTCAAGTGCAAGGAGTTAAATGCATCTTTCTGCTGTTTTATTCTGGGCTGTTGTTTATTCAGCAGTACAAACATCGCCTCTAAGAGACTAAACAAGTCAGAGAAATGATTCAGTTATCTGTTTTTGATGTGCATGTGTGGTTATATCAGCATATAATATCCAAAACCTCTTTCATATTGTCTCCTTCTTATATTATTTAAATGAACTTAAAATAGTAAGCTGGTAGTAGGGGTTCTGAGTCCAGTTAAGAGGAGGGGTTGAGTTCTTCTGTTATGTTTGAAGGGCAACAACTTAAATGTGTGCCTTCAAGCCAATTTGAGGTGGAGGGCCTTATGAGTTGCTGGAGCTGTTCTCGTGGTTCCCATCATTGAAGTAAGCCTATAATTTGTTTAAGTGGAGTCTTCTTTGTGTGGCTTATTAGGAATTGAAAATCTGTAGATCATGCTGTTTGTGTTTATGTACGAGCTGTGCATTTAATAGTCGGGTGAACCACACTGCCTCCTTAACATGTACGCTAGTTGATGGAGTCTTGATTTGAGTTTAGTTTAAGTATGTATGTTGTGTATTGACAGTCAGTTTAGTCCACTTAAGTTCCTTTTTAAAGCTCTGGTAATAAGATAACATCTGGAGTCAGGAGATGCATCTTTCAATATTGCTTGTGTCAGCTGTCAGTTGTTGTTAGCCTATTTATTGTGAGACGAGACCTTCTGGATGAGCTGGACCAGCCACAAGCAACAGGTTAATCTGTATGTACACCTAGAGCCTTTTCCAGGTCTTCCCTGTAAACACACACACACTTTGGCCCGTGCAGGCAAACCTCCACAAGATGCATCTAAGCACTCTCGTGCCCAACTGTCTATTTGTAGCACTTGTTGGAGTAGCTTATTTGCCCTAATCCAACCACAGCTCAGACATGCAATTTTGCAGAAGATTAAGTGTTTTCAAAGAATACAGTTATTTGTTAACCAAGAAACATCTGGAATATAGTGTAGTTGCTGGATTATGAGTTGATGTTAACTGCAGGGATTACGTTTGTCTGGTGGGGGGATGTGAGGGATGTCCTTGTGCAGCAGAATCTTTGAATCTCTGAATGTTGCAGAAGTATTTTATACTATTCTGAGCAAATGGGATGTGTGGTCTTCACTTTCAGGTTGGGAGATGTGTGAAGGAGTGTGACGGACGGCCATGGGACTGGGGAGGCAGTGGCTTCAGGCTGTCACCACTGCTGTAGCCATCTGTCTGATAAGTAAGTATGCTAATGCAAATATGGACCCATGACATACATTTACAGTGCATATTTAATTTCTCCTTTTCAGCTTTTGGTGATTTTCACAAAGAGTTACAGGCATTTATTAGTACTGAGTGGTCTTAGTTAAAGTTAGTACTAGTCAGCACTAGAATGTTTTTTCAGGAAACTATTAATGTTAAAATTTAAATTCACAAAATGTGCTCAAATTGCATACATAGCATAAAATAACTATCCCAAAACTGAAAATGTCTTCAAAAGTGACTGAAAATGTCATTGTAATGTGATGGACTGCAAAGCAAATGCTTGTACAAATCACTGTAGATCTTATTCTGCCAACAGACAGTAAAGAAGACACAATTATGTAACACATACTGTAACACTGACATAGAAAAACGACTCAACATGTGTAAGTAAGACTTGCACATACTGTATACAGGGCAGATTAACTGTGGTGAAAATCTGCTTTGTTGGATCAAATTGACACAATTGTGATGGTATTGCTTTACAATATATAGTCTTTGAAGACCTTTTGTAATAAGCTTTCACCACACAATGCAGTATCATCTGTGTCACTTTGACCTTTGAAACTATGGTTTTGATTATAGTTGACTGGTTTAGTAGAGTTTGCAAATTGTGATATAGACTATTTTAATCTTCAGTGATAATGAGTGGAAAAAAATAATTAAATTCAGTCAAATAATTGGTTGAATTTGTCTGAAATCTGTTCATAATTGCATTAGGTGATTGACTGAAAAGTGATGTAATGTGTTTGATATAAAAACATTCTCATGTCATATATCCAAACAAATGTATTTTTGTAAGACACCCAGTTGTCTTGGTCCATTTGTCTGTCTGTTGCCATTTGTTTGCATAACTTCACTAAAAGTTAATTGTTTGCAGCACCAGTAAAATCAGAGTCCCCTTGTTATGATAAAGCATCACAAAGCACTTGGCATCTTCTTGCAGTTTAGCCTACATACATTACAGTTTCAGTGATGAATCTGGCACAGCTCTATTTGCCTTATGTTGGAGAAATTAAACAGGAGGGGTTACAGAACACACATGACGATGGAGAATGGGGCCAAAATCCAACTTAAATAATATCTCTGGGTGTGGATTTAGATCAATCCTGGATTTATTCTACCCCCAACCTCAGGCATGCTTCTGTCTGTTTGCATGCGGCTGTAAGTTTGGTGGTGGTGGGGGGGTGGGATTGATTGTGCTGGTCTGCACACCATGTGTGTACCCCAGGGGGTGGTGGGAGGTCGACTGGAGAGTGCACAGAGGGTCCTGCTGCCATGCATCAGTCTATAGCCCCCCCCCCCCTGTGAGATTAAAGTAATCACCAGGCCAGATGAGTTGCAGAGCAAACACTGGCACCCAGTGGCGCACACACCCACGTGAGCACATGGCAGCAAGGGAGAGAGAGGAGAGTGTGCTCCAGGTGTCACTAATGGGATTGCTGTGTGTTTGCAGGCTTTTCAGCTATACGATCTTGTCACCAAGTGGCACGTGATTGTTTTACATTCCCTCTGATGGCCTATCTTTTAACAGGGTACACTCTAGGGAAGTCATATTCAGTAGCTGATTCATGTTCCTCTTCAACATATGAATTAGTTGTTACTTTCTTAATCTTTTTCCCATCTACTTTTCCATGTTTTGCCCTGTTGTTGCCTGTGGGGTCAAGCTCAAGCCAAAACTATTATTGCTAACATATTTGAGCTGTTCTCAGCACATCAGGGATGAATGACCAGAAAAATTACAGAGGTTAATGTGGCCCTCTCTGGCAGCCATAACTCTGTTTAAAAGGCTCACATTTCTTGGAGCCTTATTAAACAGGATTTATGTGTGTATTCACTGTACTGTTTATTGCCTTCTGCTCTATGAGAAAATGCTATGCTTATTCAGATAACATGCTGTTTACAGGTGTGTCTCAAGGTGTGGCATCGTTGGTTCGTGCTAGAGAGGGAGGTTCTGCAGTGCTGGGCTGCAGTCTTACTCCTACATCAAGTGAAGCTACCACCCCAAACCTCTTTCCCCTACATGTGGTGGAGTGGGTGCGCCTTGGTTACAGCGTTCCCATACTCATCAAATTTGGAGTGTATGCTCCCCGTGTTCACCCAAACTACAAGGGTAAGAGTTATTCAGATGTGTTAAATTGCAGACTCCTGTCAGGCAACTGAAGAACAAGTCATATCTGTAATGTGTTATTTAACCTGAAGACCTGAACTTTGTTCAGAGCTTTTTCAATTGCTTTAGTAGTCTGGCTGCACACAAATCCTATTGCAGGAAGCTGAAATTGGAGCTACTATCATAACACTTTGTTTCTGAAAGGAGTCAAGAGGCCAGTCACAAATTGACAGGTTTCCCTAAGTATGGTTTACTAGAGTTAGGAAGGGAAGGGTGGCAACTTTTCTTTTTCACCTTGAGTTACATATATGAGTCCCTTGTTTGCAAAGGCAGACATAAGGAAGTTACACTGGTATTTATGAAGACTTGGGGAGGGGAAATTTGGATGAAACAATACTCCAAATAGGTAATCCATCCAAACCACCATCCCTGTAATTACTGCTGGTGTTCAGCCTGTGTGTTTCCAGGCTGCAGTTGTACTGCAGGGAGAAGAGGAAGGGCGAGAATACATTAATGGAGGCAGTTGAAGGGGGGTGGGGTAGCTGAGCAAGAAAAAGGGGGTACCAGTAACGCTGTGTGTCGGGGGATTAGGAGTGTAGGTGGGGGCTTGGTGGTCTGATGACAGTGTTTTATTAGTATGCTGAGGGGTGACCCAGTAAGAGGAGATTGTTGTGCTGGAAGAAGGATGGATGAAGCATTGGGAATAATGGGAGTTTTCTTGCTGGACTCCAATAATCCTGTCATTGTCTACCAGAGGACAACAGACAAAGAGGGGTATCACGACCTCCCCTTGCTTTGCCAAAGCCAACAGGACTACTAGGACACCCAAAATCCCATACTGTCCCAACTGGGTCACTGAGATGTATATGGAAATCATTGAAAAGCTCTGCATTTGTTGTTACATATGCTAGGTCTAACATAGAAGTAATACCTCTGATTCAGAAACATGTTTGCAGCATCATGACAAGGATCCATATTTCAGGTGAGATGAGGCTGAAGCAGGCTGCCTCTGCCTGGCAACTGATCTACATGTGTTTGGCATGTTAACCCTCTTGCTGGCCGTTAACCATCTCATTGTTTAGGGGCAGTCATCTGATGCACAAGTAGCCTCTGAAGTAAACAACATTGCAGAGCTGTAGCAGAGTAGAAGACTGTTTGGCATGTCCCAATATTTTGCCACATCCATCCCCTGTGTGTATTTGTCTAGTGTGGGCTTCACCCCTGTCTGTCTCAGATCCTCATATCTCCCCTCCCACTGGAGGCAGATGGCAGCATGTGAAGCATGTCAGCGCTGTAGGTCTAATGTATTCTACCCTCAAATTAAAATGTTGGGGGATTTTAGGTTTAACCACAAGACAGTCAAGCAGTCAGCCATTTCCTGATCCTTGTCTTGACTTGTCTAAGAGCAGGAACTTGAAAGCAGGGAAGCTTTAAATTTCAAGGTTTAAGATCAAGAAAATGAATTATGGACATTGTAGACACCTTTACTGAGGTGGATTTACAGCATAATAGCTTCTTCCTATAAAGCTAAATAAGGTGTTAGACTGAAGTGTTCTGTTGTCCTTCTTTTTGGACTCATTGCATTGCATATGCCACATATTTAAGTCGTTTACAATACTGTTAACCATAAAAGCATTCCCTAATGCTATCTGCCCTTGGTCTGCTGCTTTGTCTCAAACTCACTGATGTTATTGGCTAATTTTAGAAAGGGAGATGAAAGAATCAGAGCAAGCAATATCTTGGATGACTATTTTAGTCCATTAAACCCACTATTTTTGATATGATATCAGGTGTATTTGAAATGCACTCTGTATTCGAGGAGTGTTACAACATCAGAGCAGCGTCATTCTGTCAGTATCATTAGACACCAGCCTTTCTAAGTCTTAGAGAAGGTATTAGTACCCTTCATCCCTCTTCCTCTCTGTTTTACACCCAGCATGCCCTGCAGGGGAGAACATTAGTCGACTCACAGTAAAGAGGAAACAGCCGGATAAACTCTGACTGACACACTATAATGGTCTGTTTGAGTTGTATTTGTTGAGAAAATATATTGAAGTCTTGCGGTGTCAGGATGGTTTACTGTTGCAAGGCTAGATCAAATGTCTCCAGTGTGCTGAAGTAAATCAGTAGAGACTGTGAGCAGAGGAGTCTGACCTGAGGTTAGAATGACAATGGGCAAACCCCCAGATCTCAGCAGGCCCTCATCACACTCTCAGTGTGACCTCTGAATACTGGAAAAATTAAAGCCTGCATTTGTCACTCATATGAAAAAGTCACATACACACGCAGTTAAATCTACCAGTGAACACACACACACAGCTCTGAACTCTACAGCCTTTACATTTGTAATCCTATATGGAACAACCATGCTTTTGTAAACGCTGTCTATTTTATAACTTCAAAAGCACAACATAGCCCAGCTGAAGAATGAAACTGATCACCTGCATCCACCACCAACCAGTTTTTCTGCTACAACTACATCAGGGTGATGTGCAGCAAACAATGACACAGTGAAATATGAATAGAAGGCTCCAGCTGGGAAATTTTGTGCATCGTGGTTTTGAGCAGCAGGTCAACACAAAGGTCATTTCATGCTCAAAAAAGTGTGTACGCTGTGATTTTGGGATGTCCAAGATGAAAGATCACCAAACTTGGTGGTATATACAGTACATTCCACTATGAGAGAGCTTCAAAGATAACCGTCATGGTTATCTGGGACAAAATTCTGCCATGCTTAGAAATTTAGGTTGACCATCTTGCAATCAACACAACACTTCATTGCTTGCAACTGTAGCAGCACACACATATCACACACACTAAAGACGATTTATTCTTGTATATTCAATGTCATAGCCCACGATTCAGTAGGTGTTATCTTTGTATAGTCTGCATAGATGTAAGCTGATGTCTTACCCAAGTTTTATTCTGTGTTGCCCAGTGTGACTTGCAGTAAGCTTATAAGGTTGCTGAAATCTCATAGTCTGTAGGTGACTTAAGACGTGTCACTAGCCAGATTCATATGAAGAGATTGAGACTATGTGTAGGCAGTCATATTTATTCCTGCTCTGCTGTGGCAAAGTCCACGCCTATTTAATTGCCTTTGTGAACTGTAGGACAATAATAGGAATGTGCTGTAAGATTACTTAATGTTGTGTGAAGGTGGGTTGTATTTTTAGTAATATTGTAGAAGGATTATTCTTGGATGCATTAAGCATCTTCCTGACGTTCAGAGCTCTCTATTGGAAAACTGTTAAAACACCACATCACAATGTCACTGCACCAAATTAAAAATTTTAAGAATATTAACTATTAGTACTTTGCTCTGTTCCTGTGGTAAGTTAAGTTGCTTCCGTAGTGAAATTTGGCACCTGAGCGCAGTGTGCCTTCTGACGCAGGGGTTAACAGAGCTGGACAGAGAGAGGGACAGAGTTAACTGTAATCTATCTCACGACAAAGAGCTATTCATAAGAGGGTTAAACTGATTAGGGAGACAGGGGGATTGAAGAGAGAAATTTGGGGGAGTGGGAGGGGTGAGCTGACAGAAGCATGGGGCTGGTCCCAGACTTATGATTGTATTCAAATCAAAACACGTCCCACAGTGCACCTCTGCTCGGCTCTCTTATGCACATACGGATGGACAAAGAAAAACAGTGCTGATGCTTCTCCAAACAGAATAATCTGTCTTCCTCTATACTTACTTGTGCCATTGTATTGCATGTAATTCACTATACCACACATATTACTATAACAGTAAGGACCAGTGGGAATGCCCATTGTAAAAATCACACGTTGATTTTATTCCTTTGAAACAATAAAAGAATCGTCCTGGAGTTTTATGAACAAAATTCTGAAATTAACAGCACTCCACGAAATAAAAGTGCAAACTAAAGTTAAGAAACAAATTTTGGCTAAAATGTATGTGGTGCAAACTCTTCTCAGGTTGATTGTGTTGTTGAGGTTTCACTTGCAGAAAAGTCATATTGGTCTAGTCTTAAAAAAAAAAAGAGGTGACCAGAAAACCTGCCACCCACTGGGTGAGAACCTGACTCTCGCTAATATGAAGGGAGTGCATCTTAGAGGTTCACACAACACCAGTGGATTAGTGTTTCCATTTTCTACCCTTGGCTGCACTGCAGCTCGACCTGTTAGAAACAAGGGCGCTCATTTTAAGGTAGACTGGAGCTGTCATGTGATAGCTGCTGGAGGAAAAGCAGTGAGGAGGAGGAGGGTAGACATGAGAAAGGAGCAGCAGCGATTGTCTCAGTGATCCTCTGTGTCCACCATCAAGTCTAATAGTATTTGTCTCTTGAGGATGACTCGTGGACATTGTGCTCATGTAGGACCAGGGGGAGTGATGAATGTGTCTGCTGGGGAGTTACGGAGCATAAAGGTCAGAAAGGTCAACCTCTCATTGGTTGCCAGTGCATTTTCATTGCACATGTATCGAGTAACCTCTCTGTAACCCCTCATTCAGTTCCTCTTGGATTTAGAAACACGGTGCGTTTTTACTGTTGTAGTTTTTCAGCTCGATTTCAGGGTGTTTGAATTGTGTCTGTGCATCAGTCTATCAAAGAGAAAAGCCTTTTTAGGGCAGAGCACCTGCTGAGTGATATTTCAGATTCCAGTTCAAGTCCAAAGGTTTAAATAAAGCAGCGTTTTTCACACAGCGTCAGCCCTTTGTCTTTCAACAGGCTGAAACGAAAACAAAGTCCTCTCTTTTTCTGCCACTCATTCATTTCTCAGACAATTTTTTTTATTTAAACATATACCCCCCCCAACTCACCCACTTGTAATTTTTCAGATCTCTGACACTAAGAGCCCACTCCCCCTCCTCCTGTGTGATCAACCTACCCCTGTCCGTGTTTGGCTCCCCTGTGTTTCTACAGCAACTGAATTCAAATCAAAACCTACAGCCCGGGCTTTTCTTGGTCTCATCACTATGGTAACCTGGGAGAATGAGCAGTGGACGGGGGGTGGGGGGGGGGGTTACCGTCTCTTTGTAGTGATGGGCAAGAGGGAGGCTAAGGGAAAGGGTTAAGTGTTCGACAGCAAAACCAGAATTCCCCCGTTGAGACCCGGGGAGCAGGGCTCTCACCAAATTTTGAAAATCAACATATAGCAACACCCATGTGCTTCTGAACCCAGGAGGTCAATGTGCGTCAGTCAGTGGGATTTCCAAAGGGTGTGTTTTAGTTGTTACAACACATGACAAGAGGTGCTATTAGCTACAGTAATCTTTAAGTATCCCATAATATTTACCCACATGATTTTGCAAGTCTGCAGAGACAGTGCTGTTAATTCCCTGCAGAGACAGTGCTGTTAGTTCCCTGTCCGTTTGGGAAAAGGTTACATACGAAATGGGCAGCTCAGGGATCTCTGATAGAGAGATAAGAGGAAAATTCCCGAAGTTATCTCGATACCTGTTATCATCTGCCTGCACATTTCCCCTTTCCAAGCCCTGCCCAGTCATTTGAAAGATGCTGACCTGAAATCAGAGGTATTCATTTTATGGAGCCTCTGAGTGAGCCCCGCCCATCACACACTGGTCTGTCGTTTAGGAGGTCAGTCAATCATTAAACCTGACTATGAAACACAGTAACTGCCCCAGTGAGGAATGCAGGGTTAATTGTTAGCTATTGTTGCGTCTCTTAACACTCAGTATGTTTCACCCTGTCTTAAGGCCACGTATAGACTTAAATGAATTTCATAGCTTTAAGGCACAGATCCAGACACTGCTGTCTGGAGCAAAACCAGTGTGAATAGTGAGGATATTGTGTTTCTTATGTTATTGTTGTTTCAAGGTTGTAGGGCATTCAAGACTGTTCTCATGTTATGCACAGTATCTACACCGGAGGAGATAATTTTTGTGCTCAACCTCACATTTAAATAAAGAGGCTGCAATTTGTTTGCAGTGCTTTACTATTTCAGCACTTTTCTCAAATGATTAAATGTGACAGCCATTACCTATGTCATCTTAGCAACTTGTTTGTGGCAAACAGGAATGATGGTATGCCGGAAACTTCCTTACATTTCCCTGTTTACTTTCAAACTGCCTTTGCCAGGATCTGGTAGGAGCAACGTGTGTGTTTCCCCCCCGCGTGCATCCTCCTGTTGTTTAAAGCCCTGAGATTGAGGAGGAAAAAAAGAGTTCATTGAGAGACAGAATAAAAAGAGAGGGGGTGGGTGGGAAAGGGTAACTTCAGTACCCTGAAAACCAGGCTGCAGTCACCAGGCAACCAACAGATCAAGTTTCAAAGCCTGACGAGGGGTTGTAAGAAGTACAGAGAGGAGGAGAGGGAGTGGGTTATGGGTGTGTGTGACACGGAGGTGTGTGTGTGTGTGTGTGCTTGTGCAGGCATCCATCTGTATGTTTGAGGGTGTTCACACGCAAGTTCAGAGCATGCATCTGCCATGCCTCATGTTTATCTCTGCCCGATGCCCCTCACTAATGATAAAATCAGGTGACTCATTTCATTATGCATCTGTTGTAGAAATTCCTTTTTAAACTGAAAACTATAAAAATGAAAAGAAGTAAACATACTTGAATACGTTTTCTGGTGATTTTATGAAGCTGCATTTGCGTATTCCTGGCATGCTCAACGCTCCACTCCACCACCACCCAAACCCTAAATAACAGGACACCATCTTCGACTGCAATCTTGAATAGCATTATAATCATCACTTGAGTGATTCATGTGTTTGCACCCTGACTTAGATTCACTGACTTCTCATCCTCAGAGCTGCATTCTTTTTTTGTTTGTTTTCCACTTCCCCTATTTTCATAAATCTTAATTACATGGTTGGTTATTTGCTACAGCTAAGCTACTGTTGATGTTCACTCTGTGCATGGATTTGTTTGCTTGCATAAAGTCCATGACTTTGACTGTGGCCTTTGTGACACTGGATGCCTGTGTCCCCTGCATGGTAAGCCCTCTTCCTGCATGTGCTGACTCTGCCTGTCTGTCTGCATGTGTGCTGACCCTCTCTCTCTCTCTCTCTCTCT
>JAUBNQ010000028.1:7685476-7696781 GCA_032353495.1 Ctenopoma kingsleyae | reverse complement strand
TAAGACTTGCCACCACTGATCTTTCCACTCAGTCTGATTATGACTGACTCTGTCACCATAAACATAAACATAATAAATACATCATGTGTCTTATGTTGTTTTTTCCACTTTGCCAAAAAGGTCCTCCTATCATCATCATCTCTCCAGAGGACACCACTCTCAACATGTCCCAAGATGCAGTCCTGCAGTGTCAGGCTGATGCCTATCCCTCAAACCTCACATACGAGTGGTTGAAACAAGGACAGAATGTTTATCATATCGAGTGAGTTCAGGTCTTCAAATTTTCTGTGTTGTGAAATGTGGGACGTAGTTTAGATGTGTCACCAATCAATCACAGTATATTTACTTAAATGGAATACTAAGAACACCAGTTAAAGGATTTTTCTGTACAGGTATTCTTGTGCCGAACACAATGGATCAATCAGGCGTTCTTCTAAAGCATGGCGCTAATGCAATCATTTCTAATTAGATTATTTTTAAGACTGTTGTATAATGTGGCCATGAGCACTTTATAAACCGGAGACAAAGGAGCTAGGTCTTTAGATTAAGGTGACATCTGCTGAGGTTATGCACTGATCTATAACCTTTATAAACACACAAGCTTTTCCTCACTACAACAAAGAGTTTTTGTCTTAATTCAATCAATTTGATCACCTCATAAAATGCACCCTGCTTTGTATTATCTGGCTTTAGGTCCATGAAGTCCCGAGTGAAGATTTTAGTGGATGGAACACTTCTTATCCCTAATCTCATCCCAGAAGATGCTGGAAACTACACCTGCATCCCGACTAACGGGATACTGACCCCACCCTCTGCCTCTGCACATCTGAAAGTGAAACGTAAGGGGTTTAGTGAATTATCCATCCATTTTTGACAATGCTTCCTCTACTTTCTGTTGCAGAGAGTGGGAGTATTTCCCAGCATTCGTTGGGCAAGAACCTCTTTTTTTTTTTTTTAAGTTTCTTCTTCTTATCTTAGATCCTGCACGTGTGGGCCGAATGCCTCGGGAAACATATTTGCCTGCAGGCATGGAGGGAGTTATTGTCTGTCCAGTCCAGGCTGATCCACCTGTTCTGTATGTCAACTGGACCAAAGATGGGAGTGATTTGAATCTTGACAATGTATGTTATATGCCATGAAAATAAAATTACAAAATCTACACAGATAACTTCAATCACACATACTGTATATTTTTTTCCCTTTAACTTGTCCAGTTTCCTGGTTGGATGGTAAATTCTGAGGGCTCGGTTTTTATTGCAACAGCCAATGACAATGCTGTGGGTATGTACACCTGTACAGCATATAACAGTTATGGCACTATGGGCCAGTCTGAACCCACACAAGTCATTCTGCAGGTAAGGCTGGGCTTCTTGTCTCTATCCTCAACTGTAGAGAAAACATTTTACAGTGAGCAAATAGTTATTAATGGACATAACAAAGCTCTTTCCCTACTTCAGGACCCACCATCGTTCCGAGTACCTCCTCGGGCTGAGTATCTCCAGGAGGTGGGCAGAGAGTTGATCATCCCTTGTGTAGCCAGTGGAGACCCCACTCCAAACATAACATGGAGCAAGGTACAGGTGAAGGTTTTCTACTGAAGATTGATGAGCTGCATTAACACTTTTTATTTTTACCATGTTTAATTTGTGGTATCTATCTTCTCTCATAGATTGGTCCAACTCCTCGCTCACAGTACACTGTGTTGGCTAATGGCTCCCTCCTGCTGCAGCCCCTCAGTAAAGATCATCATGGAGGCTGGGAGTGTCTGGCCACTAATCGTGTAGCTACTGTCAGTGCAGGCACTGTGGTCATGGTGCTGGGTGAGTGGGCTGACCTTATTTCGTCAAACTAAGATGCTGATATATGATGCTTGGCCCAAAAAACTGTGCACATCCACATCAGTGAGATGTTTCTTTTCATTTAGTTCAAATTGTCACACACACACACACACACACCTGTGTTATGGCTGTGCACATGCACTTTTCTCCACTTGATATCTGACAATCTGTAATTCTTTACCTTTACACTGTGATTTAGGATTATTAATATGTATTGTTTTTCTGTTCCCTAGGCACCAGTCCTCATGTTGTGTCCTCAGTGTCTGTCACTACAGAGATGAACCAGGCCAATGTGTCTTGGGTTCCTGGCTTTGATGGTGGATTCACCCAGAAGTTCACAGTGTGGTCAGTAACATATGATTCACATAGTCTGACACAGTTGTGCTGTCAAAAACAATAACATTTATTTTATGATCTGACTTATGTGTTTATCTTGGCTGTTGTGTATTTTTTTTCCAGGGTCAAGCAGGCATCCAGGGGAAAACATGAATGGGCATCTTTGCCTGTTCCCACATCCAAAAACTACCTGCTGGTGACAGGTCTACTTTCCGGTACCGACTATCAGTTCAGTGTCCTACCTCAGAATAAACTTGGTTCCGGCCCTTTCAGTGAAATTGTTTCTGTGCAAACCCAAGGTCTGTGCAGGGAATTTATATTTTCATTTTCACCCTCATTATGTTTGCATGATTATGTCCAAACGGTACATTATGAACTATACTGAAACAACGTATGAACTTATATTGGTGCTTCTTATCAGCTGTGCCAACAGAAGCACCTACAGAGGACACTGCTCTCCCAATCCTGGATCCTCCCATACTCTTGTCAGCCAACCGGACAGGGCAAGGTGTCTTTCTTCAGTGGTTGCCCCCTGAGGATCCATCCTCTCCCCTCACGGGCTATGTGCTGCAGGCCCGTAGGGATCAGGGCCAGTGGGCCATTCTCAGCAGCAACATTAGTGCCAATCAGAGCGAATTACTGGTGCAAGGACTGCTAAGGGTAATGATAAGTTTATTCCTCTGTATCTTTGGACCTGTATGTTCCAAAAATCAGTCAGTGTAGTCTCTGTGTTTTTTCTTTCACAACCTGGATATAAATTAAATATTGTAGCCACAGTGCCAAAACTTGTGTTATGTCAAGCTAGTGTAATGACAAAGTAAATTTAAGTTCCAAGCATATAAATAGTTTATATTTAATCAAATGTCTGATTTTTGTTTCTTTCAGGACTCCAGTTATGATCTGAGGTTGATGTCTCGCAGCAACAAAGTTCTCAGTGAACCCAGCGAGTCTGTCAATGTATCCACTATAGGTAAGAGTCTTTGCATAAGTTACCATGAGCATTACATGCAAAGTCATTTAAATTCAATTTGAGTACCAGCACATTTATTATATTAGTTCAGATTACATTAGATTACTTTATTGATCATCTGAAGGGGAAATCCAAGTGTTACAGTATTACAGGATATTAACAAAATAAGCATTGATCTGATGAGATTATCAAATTCCATTATTTACTAAGCTCTGACTGTCTGATTCTAGGGATGGAGATTTACCCTGTGCCTCCAAGTTTCTTAGAGGTCATCCCTCGGCCGCTGTTGGCTGGTGTGTTAGGAGGTGTGTGCTTCCTGTTTGTGGCCATCGTCCTCTCGTTGGTGACAGCATGCTTTATGAGTCACAGGAGACAGCGTAGGCGCAGAAAGAGAAGACAAGGTAAAACATCAGATTTAAAGACATTGCACAAAACATTCATTGTTTTTAAAACTTGTGTTGATTTCTGAGTTGTGTCTATGTTATATACACTATTATGAGATAGAATTTCAACTCTATGACTGACATTTTAATTACTTTTTCACCTTTTCTTAGATCTCCCATCTGCCTTCCAGAAGAACTCATGTCCAGAGTAAGCGTCCAGTCCTGTAACTGGCCAGTATACATGTATATCAGTGTTTCAGGGGGCGTTCGAAAGGTGCTAGGGGGTGCTGGGAGTGAGGCAGCCAAGAGGGGGGCGATCAGATGAAATTGGGGGGCGTTGAGTGCAGTTATTCATCACCACATCATTTACATTAATCACTGTTAATATAAAATACTTTTTACACCTTACTACGTTTGATTTGGTCCGAGTCAGTTTATGAGTTTGTAACTTCGTAGCATTTTCGGTTCACCTGGTGATTGTTTATTACGTTACATCACTTTTACAGTTATCCGACCAACATGTCTGTGAGACGTTGACACTTCACGTTTGTCCGCGATTCATCCTGCAGCAGGTTTTGGACGTATAAACGAAATAAATTAAAATCACACACATAGTCCACTGCTGTCAAATCATACGACTCATAGCTTTTGTTCCTGTTTTGGTTCAGTAAGTTTTCTCACTGGGGGGCCCGCCCCAGGGTTCGCTAAACGATTCTGATGGAGACCACCTCTTTTTGTGGGTCTCGGTGTGTTTGTTTTGGTGCGGATCCGACTGCGATTACTTCGTGCGTTAAGGCCTCATCCTGGAACAATGTACACAAGCACAATCACGTATTAAAAGTTTCATATCAAACAACGTAACATTAGTAAATCAAAAACAAAAGACGAAGAAATGTTGGCTGTATAAGGTAAAACACAAATGTACAGCTCTCCATGTGTCTGCTTTGTAAGCAGGTTTTTTTAACCAAAGTGCGTATTATTTATGCTGTTTTCTTATTATTTTACTGGTATTTATCGCTCTTATTATATTATTATTTTTATTACTATTGTTATTATACTTCTTGGTCAGTCCAGGCCAGATATAAAAAAGTTGACAGCTAAACACCAGGCACAGGGCTCTCTGTGAACTACTGTCTCAGCTGTGAACTTTTCATTTTGTTGTTAAATATAACATTTTTAGTTTGATTCTCTGTGTTTAAAATCCAAAAGTGCAGCTGACTTTAACATTGTCACACACAGGCTCTGTGCTAATGAAATGCATTTGCAACAGCTGCAATTTTATTGGCCAAGAGGATATCTGAGTGTTGTACAGGTGTACAATGTGGTGTGTTCAATGACTGTAAATAACGTAGGCATAAAATATTTTAAACTTTTGAATATTTTTTTCTGTTTTTATATATATTATGATTAGCGACATGTTGCATTTTAATGTTCTTTCAAAAGACAATATAATTTTTTATAATGGGGGGGCATTCAAAAGCATTGGGATGACTTAGGGGGGAGGTCACTCGAAAAAAGTTTATTGTGATTTTACCCCTATGTAAAGTATGTATTATTTCCTTATTTTGTTAGAACCTGCAACAATAAAGTTTTTTTATCTTGTCTATGTTCTCAGAGTTCGCTCGCCTCCTCGCAGCCCAGACAGTGTCCTTAAGCTGAAGCTTTGTCCACCGCTTCCCTTCTTCCCCAACTCCTCCTCCTCACAGTCTGATCGATCTTCCTTTGACAAAGGCAGCCGTGGGGAATACCACGACCAGCGGAAACAACTTTTGTCCAATTCTTCTCCGCCACCTCATTACACACTCTTTGAGAGTCACCTGGGGTCTCAGGCTCCCTCACCAACTGCTCTGGAGTCAATTTCAAGAGGGCCAGATGGACGCTTCATTGTCCAGCCACTGGCAGAGGGTTGCAGTCCCTCTAATAAGAACAACAAGAACAAGGATGTCCTGCAAAGTAATGGTGGGCCAAGTGGCTCAGGGAGCAATAGGACGTCATTCAGGGACTCTCCAAAGTCAAGCGTCTTGAGCTCAGAAAAGGGCGAGAGGAAGGATTCTCCTCTCACTGTGGATGTCCCGGAACTGAGCAGACCTCCATCGTCCCCTGGTAGAGTACGAGCCATGGCCAGAAACTTCTCCCGTCGTGGCTGTTTTTATTCTGATGACGAGCAAGGCTCAGAGGCCTTGTTGGAAAGAGCTAGCTTCTATTCAGACAACAGTGAGAAAAAAAACAGCGATTCTCTTAAGAGACATCACATGCTGGCCCACACTGAAGATCTGTTCCCTAGTTTGGGCAGGAGAACAAAGCTTCTAGATAGAGATAAAGACCGACCTCACTTTTCAGGCTACCATCCTATGGAAAGTCAGCTTACTAATAACAGCACCCTGGTCTCACAACTTGACAGTGAACCAGAGAGGGATAGCATTAATAAGTGTGTCCAACTGGCAAAGGAAAGGGAAGAAATGGAGAGGGAGCTGCAGAGCTATACAGCTGATCACAGAAGTCCTGGTCATGGGAGAGATGAACAACAGTCTAATAAGACAGACAGTGCTCAGACGGATGCGTCTAAGTCAGAGGATGAACCTGTATGGAAGCCACAAGCTGTTACTATCAGACAGAAACACAGACTTTCAGGTCAGACAAGTCAGGTGTCTGACTATAGGAGGGCATGCTACTTTGGGAATACCAGCAGTCCTATGGACCGGCTCCCTTCCTCTTGCATACAGTGGGACATTAGCCCTGTGTCATCTGTCACCAGCCTCATTCCTGTACAGAGCCCCCAGGACACCACATCACCCAGGTCACAGTATTCCCGTATATGCAAGGAGAACTCAGAGGACTCTCTTACTGTTGATTCATCACACTCTCCAGTCACCCAGAATACCTCACTCCACATGTTCTCTCCTGACGTCACCTTAGAAAGCCCCCCTCCTCTGTGTCTAGAAACACCAGACAGAGACGGATCACCTCAGAAAAAGACAGGCACATGCAGGAAGTCCATGACTGAGCAGGGCTTAAAGGATGAGATACAGGATGGAGATGCTGCTTCAAGGTCAAGACATTCATATGCTCATGCAGGCACTCAGTCCTTGGATTCAACAGCTGGAATCCCTTCAGACAACAGTGAGAAGGTTAAACGTTCAGCTTCTGCACCATATAACCATCCTGATGGAACAGCAGAAGTAAACAACACAGCCAGAAGGGATCCCAGTCCCTCAAATTATTCCACCTTACCCTATGAACATGATGAAGTAGAGGCAAAGGCCAAAGACAGAGAGACTCAGGGTGCCGATGACCAACGAAGCTCTGGGTTACACTGTGAGTTAGAAAGAGAGGGTGTACGAACAGGCTCCAGGAGGAGTGACAAATGTCTTTTCTCTGATAGTCCCAGCCCTGTTTCAACACTTACGCTTGTAGAAGAGGTCGAGAGTGACCAGTCCCAGTTTTCTGTCCCCAGAATGTCAGAGTCTTTGAAGGCCAAGCCTGTAGCCCAGTCTCCCAAAATGTCCCCATTGCAGACAAGTGCAATTCTTGAATACCTGAGCCTTCCAGGTTTCATTGAAATGAGCGTGGATGAGCCCACGGAAGAAGCTGAAGTCACAGACACTGCTGGACAAAGTTCAGAACTGAAGCCAGAAAAATCTCTGGTAGCTAAGCCTGATGTAGTTCCTAGAAATTGGGAGGTTCATGTTCAGGAAAACCGCGAAAGGAGCTCAAACCAAAAGGTCTCCTTTGAAAAAACTAATTTTGCAGGTGCTGCGGAGGCCAGAATTGACATTAGTAGAAAACAAGACTTTAAACGCGCCCTCCACGTGGAATCTAGAGATTCTTCACTTAGAGTAAGATTTCCAGATGAGATGAGACCATTTTCGCCAGGTCCCGAAAAAACTTGCAAGCAGCTCTATGATGAGAAAACACAAATTCGAGGTGGGAATAAAAGTACAGACAGACGTGAGCCTAGACTTGGATGCAGGTCAGCTCACACTTTGTTCAGTGCAGCAAGAGGCATGGCAGATATAGTGTCAAAACACTCACAGAGTTTTGTAGACAGTAACGAGTCTTTATCAGAGGAATCCCAAAGACAAGCTTCTCAGGGCAGCAGGGTTAATAACATTGCATCGCGGATATGTCAGGCCCCTGTACCATTTCTAAAGAAGTCCTTGAGCATAGGCCCCTGTAGGACACTCTCAGGCATGGGACAGCCTCGTCCTTTCCTAAAGAAATCCATCAGTTTGGGCTCACAGAGGTGGGAGCACTTGGAGAGCCCAAGGACTTATGTTTCTGAGAAATGTTACTGGGATGAATTCCCAAACCCAGACGTCAGGGTGAAGTCCTACAGTTTGGGTCGCGCACCATCTTCCCTTCCCAGACCAGGCCCCTCTTGGAGGGAGTATGTCCCATTCAGACGCCCCAGCATGGAGAGCTTAGAGAGGCCTCATCACGTACAAAGGTCTCTAGCTAGTCCTTCCTACCTCACTCCTTCTGCGTACCCACTTAGACAAACTTCAGTCTCCCCAATGCTGGAACCCTCTGATCCACGACGGCAAGCCTCTGTTTTCCCTGAGTCCTCTCAGTGGTTTCCCTCTTATCAAGAAACCCTGAGGTCTGCCCAGCATAAATATGTTCCCATGCCCACCTCCATCCCTGTCCCCCAGTACCAACACTGGCCAGGATCCCGAGGGGAAAGCATGAGACCTATGGACCCAAGGAGGGGCCCTCCAAGATCATACTTACCCAGGGGCATTAGCTGGCCCTCACCTTACTATGCACCCTTCCCGCCCAGGGAGCTAGATGGTTATAGACAGCCAGAGAGAGTGGGGAGGGGAGGGGAGACAGAGATTCGGGAGGGAGGGAGGGCCAGTTATGCCAGTCAGAGCAGTGGTAGAGGTAGCGCCGGTCTCTTCCGCCAGTCCCTTTCCATCACTCCCACGCTGCTCAGTTCCCCAGAAACCACAGAGGAGAGTGAGCGGCACAGAGCTGATATGGATCTGCCCGAGAGGAGAGCGAAAAGGTGAAATGCCACCACACCTGGACAACAACAAACACACTGGAGTGTCTTCTTGGCAGAGGGATTTATTTATAATGCCAAAATACATAAATGTTGTTTTTGTTTCTTGTTTGTGATCGCTGTTATCTGACCTCCTGTTTTGTGTATATCATTAGAAGGAACACATCAGTAGATGAGAGTTATGAGTGGGACTCTGCTGATGCCTGTGTGGACTCGGAGGTCCTGGAGGCCACATGGTTTGATCAGTCACAAATGGGCTTTCGGGGCGACAGGGGAGAGCTCAGATATGATCAGACTGGTGGCCTTCAGGACAAGCGACAGAAAGGTGATTTTTTTTTTATGTGTGAGATGTTGCATGTGTTCATTGAGTGTAATGCTTGATGTGATGGTGCTGCATGTGTTCATCCTGTACCCTTGCGCTGTGATTATTGTGAGCATGTCCCATGACATACCCATCCATATATTTCCTCTTCCTGATGCCCTCCCCAGGCCCGTCTCCCTCAGTCAGCCCGCCAGTTTCCAACCCACCTCGCTGCCAGTACAGCCGCTCTCTCAGTGAGGCGCGTTTCAACGCTCTCCGCCAGGAGTACCAAGAGTACAGACGGGCTCAGGAATCCATCTGTTCCCATGAGCCCTCTCTCACCCCAGGCCATGATTCAGACTCTGACTCCAGCTCAGCACTCCTCTAGCAGCTTAACTCGGTCCGTTACTCTGCCTGCCTCTCCCCTCTCCTTTCTACCTGCCTGTCTGCATCCGTTTCTTGCCTACTATTGTATCCATCCATGTGCAGTGTATTTGTGCATGCCATAATCTATGGTTGGCTTGATTTAAAGTTTTAAAATATATTTTTTGCATTATCATTATAAGGACTGTTCTCTAATGCTATTCTGCTCTCTGTCTTTCACAGGTATATCTAAGACAGATACCAAATAGCAGTTGTAATGACGACAGCACTGTGGTCCTGGACACAGACACACCTCACTGGGGCTTTGTCATGTGAACAGTTGTTAAAAGTTTTTATCCTTTGTTACAGCAGACTAAAGTGAAGCAGTTTAAAGAGACAGTACAATATGCTGTATGCCATGAAATGTGACAGACATAAATTCTTTGTTATCAGATGACATTCTTTTTCGTACTTATGTGTTTTTTTGCATAACACAGCTGACAAGGGATTTTCTAAGAAGCTTGAGCAGCTGTATTTTGGGTATGTTTTTTTTAAACCATGACAATCAGACACAGAGGGCCCCTTTGAGAAAGACATGCCATATAAAAACAGCAACATCCTGTGTAATAAAGGTTGTATTTAAAAAGTTTATCTACAGCATCAAAGACTTCCTTTTAATATTAAAGGGAGATAAGTAATTATGTAGGTCTGGGTTCAAGATATGTTTATGGAAAACATACTGTATCTTTGTACTTGCCTATGCCATCTCCCATCATCACCCTCTGAATATGGCAAAAAACACTACTTAAACACACATAAAGATCTTATCATTGGGCAACTCTTGTGGTATTTGTACCATGATACAGAAGCTCTTATCAATCATTGTAACATAACTTTCATAAGTTTAAACATTCATTTACAGTCTTTAAAATAGGAATTTATTTGTCACTGTGATTTACCTGCTGGTTCCCTGAAATCACTTCTTGTTTCATACATCTGTTACAGTAATGTTCCCCTGTTGAGACGTTATTAGTCACATCACTTAAAGAAAAAGCCTCCCAGTATTTGTTGAAAGTGTACAAATGTTTATATGTACCTTAATGTGAATGAGCCCTGCTCTTTTATTGTATAGTTCTCTTCATCATTTTATCAGATTTTTAAAAAAATGCTACTTTACTCCTATTGAATCGGTCAAACTTTGCCTCTGTGATGAAATAAGAGACTTTATAACTTGATAAGAAACACAGGGAAAATAAACTTTGCCTTATTTTTGTTAATGTAAGTAACTAGTTGATTGAGTTGAGCTGGGAGCTGAGCTGAGCAGCTTTAATCAAACAAAACTGACCAGAGGGTTTAAAAATGACTGAACATTTGTACCTTGTTTTACATAACGTTTGCTCATTTTATGAGTATTTCTGTGTATTTATTGAGGTGAGTTACAATATGCAACATTGTTTACAATTCACATGACTGATGTGAAGGTAACACTGTGAATATTTCATTGACTTCTGATTCTGTGTTTGAATTACAAGTTGGTTGTTATGAATTTTGTGCCCTTTAGCCTATATTTTTGTTTTGTATTTACTTAAAATGGCAAAAGCTGTTTTGTACATCACCTCACAGAGATTTAAAGATGTCTTTGTAGCTAAACTTTGGGGAGATTCAACATTTGTTTTAGATTTATTACAACCCAAATGAAAATCTTCATATGGAGCGAATATGCATTTCTGATTATGGTTTTGGAAGTTTTGTACAAACTGGAAATTTTTATATATCTTGCCACCTTGTCGTTTTTCTCATTTTTATATGTTTGTAATGAATAAATTGTTTTATTGTGCTTCTATCACAGTGATTTTTTTCTTTTTGTTTTTCTTCAGTAAATTGAAGAAAAGTGTGTAATAAGAAACACCATTCTTTTATTTAATGATGCCATCTAATTAACTTAATTTCCAGAGCAGGATTACACCTCAGCCACATCAGACATCATCTGTCAAGTCTTTTTAAACTCAATCCTCTCATGATGTCAGCTTTCTCTTTACATTTACCTTCTTGCCAGTTCCTTCCCTTTGCGTATCTACAGTCACATATTCATACTCTCATCCCTCAGTG
>JAUBNQ010000028.1:7651434-7665241 GCA_032353495.1 Ctenopoma kingsleyae | reverse complement strand
GTCCAAACATGATTACATATAAAATATATACAATATAATATACCTATTGTCAAAGTAGAAGAGACCCTTGGCAGGATCTACACGCAGGCAGGTAGCAACATCCTCATAGTTGGGCAGTGTGGCGCTGAGGCCCAGCAAACGCACATCCTCCTGGGTGAGCTCCACATTGCGGATTGTCCTTGCCACCAGAGCTTCCAACACCGGTCCACGATCATCATGTAGCAGGTGGATTTCATCCTGCACAATACGTTCACTTTGTTATCAAGAGATTTTTGACATAGACAGAGACATACTCTGTAATAGGCATCTTTTATGATAATACACTTCAACACATTGACATTACTTACAATGATAATGAGGCGCACTAGCTGGGTGTAAGTACGCTCTCCACCTTTACGGGTTATGATGTCCCATTTCTCAGGTGTGCAGACGATGATCTGAGTGGCGTTAATCTCCTCTTTACAAAGCTGGTGGTCTCCTGTCAGTTCAGACACTATGATGCCATAACTTGCCAAGCGCTGTGAAAAAAAGTACAACTGTCATTTTTCATATCTGAACCTTTCACAATTGTAAAAGACCTCAAAGTATGTAAACAAAGCTCTGGAGGAGATAGACGAGGCTGACCTTACTGAAGCTTCCCACCATCTCCTGCACCAGTGAGCGCATGGGTGCAATGTAGATTATTTTAAAGTCGTCCACATTGATAGTTCCATCCAGATTGATATGCTTTCCAATTTCCCTCAACATTGCCATCAGGGCAACATTGGTTTTACCAGCTCCCTGTGTGCAAATGGAATAAAATTACAAGAGAAAACATACACAAAACTGTCACAGGGCTTTTGCCTTTAAAGCCTACTCACCGTAGGTGCACACACTAGCAGGTTCTCATCTGTTTCCATGGTCGTCTTGAACAGCTTGCTCTGTATGCGGTTCAGGGTTTTGAATCCTTCAAATCCAGCCTGGGCATACTTGGGCAACTTTTCAATGGCAACAAGCACCTGATGACACAATAAGATGCTAAATATAGGACATGAACACAGCTACACACTGCCTATGGACCAGTATTCCATTATTAGACAAATGACCAACAAACCTCATCTTCAGCAAAGGGCTTGGGTTTGAGGGCAGGCACATGAACTTCTTCATAGCCTTTGCGTTGCTTGCGAAATGAACCATCTGGCAACTGGCACCTCTTGTTTGCCATGAAATGGCTTCCCTGTGTGAAGGCCAGGTCATCAAGGTCCAGCAACTGTCGAGGGGCCACTGACTGCAGGATAAAAAGAATGAATCATTTCCACAATGTCAACATTAAGGTATTAACACCTATATAGCAGCTGGTCAACATGCTTACATGTTCTATGATTATATGATGTTACTATATGAAGACTGTTGCATTATTTACCTCTCCATGGTCAATGTCCATTGCCTCCAGGTCATCAACACGAGATTTCCTCACCCTCTCTCTGCGAGATCGCTCCTCCTAAAAGACACATAGTAACAGATGTAAGCAACTAAACATAAAAATCAATTTATGCAAAACGATAAATCTAAAGCAATTCCACAATTATGAGGTCTTACTCGAATAATATCCTCCTTCTCTGTTTCTTGCAGCTGGTAAAGAATCTTGGACAGTTCCTGATCAGACTCCATCTTCGCTATGATTCGCTCCTTTTCTGCTTCACTCTGGGCACTGGCCAGCATGGTACAATACTGAACTGTGTGTCAAATAAAAGAAAAAATGAATAAGTGAAAAGGGCACAAAACACATTTATCTGAAACCGTGTTATTCTACAACACAAACTTACTCATGCGGCGATGCTGACGGAGGATTTTGATAAAATCAAAGGTGTTGAAGCCTAGCAGCAACACCAGCTGGTTCTCACATTCTCTATCATCACTGGCAGTCTGTGAAACACACAGAGACAAAGGATGAACAAGTCTGAAATACAAGTGTATATGTTCCGCGGTAAACAAAAAGGTAAAAATGGACAAGGTGATAAACATACCTTGAGGATTTCTAAGACTTCATCAGCTTTCTTTTGTGAGACAATGGCGTCATCATAAAAACGGCTGAGCTGACGCTGGAGCCAGAAGGCATCAATGTCTCGGGGGTGTAGGTCTTTTTTCTTCACTGTCATCACATCTCCTGTGGCTCCAAGCTAAATAAAGTGTAATTTGTTAGTTTATTTATGCCACATAGAGTGCAATAATTCATAAAGATTAATTGCATCAGTACTGACATTATTGCAGATATGGCACTTACATTGGCTGACAGAGCGCAGCCCACACCTGCCTCCTCTCCTTCACTGTCTTCATCTGAGTGTTCATCTCGTACCTCGCCGAACTGGTCTTCATCCCCTTCCTATATAATAAAAACAGTGACGGAACCAATTTAGCTAAAACATCTCATCAATCGGTGTTTTCAAGCTAAAACTTCTGAGCTATAAATTTAGAACTACAGCAAAAGACAAAAAACCCTCACCTCCTCATCAGATTCAAACTGGACGTTTACACCATAAGTTTCATCAATGTTGTCATCTGTGGATTAAACATATAGTGTGCTATGTTAGGAACATTCAGGAAAAAAAGTGACATTAGGCTGATATTTAACAAGGAGGCCTCAGTTACACTTTTATTAAGGGACTTACCCATATTCTGCAAGTCCTTGTCCCCACCATAGTCTGTGATCTTCTTGCCCAGATTGACCAGCACATGGTAGCGCGTGTCATCAGCAGGTCCAAGAAGCTGCTCTACTTCACGTCGCCTTTCTTTGTCCCTCATTTTATCATTTTTAAGTACTGCTAATACTTCATCGGCCGCTCCACACAGGATGTCACGTGGCTGCAAATGAGATGTAATAAACAAATGAAATGATGTTTCAGACATCATTCAAAAATACAAACTTTTAAAGAAGGTAGCTGTACATTCACTGACCTGATCTCCCAAAGCAGCATGGATAAAGCTGAGCAAGACTTCGTAAGTCTCTCTGGTTTCCTTGGTTTTAGGCTTGTACACAATGCCTACCATTTCATCAATGCCTTCAGACAGAAGGGTAAAGCCCTTCATTTTGTTGATATCGTGTCTGTCCTCATCTCTTTTTCGTCTCCTGCATACACAGAACAAGAGAAAATTAAATGGATTAATGGTGGCACTGCTTAATGGACACTAGAACACAACTGAATGAGAATCACATGACAGATATTTCATATATCCTTGTGACACATAATCCATCACATTGAATAATTTGATATGTTATCATTAAAAGGTAAATGTAATTTTGAAAACACTCATTTTTCCTGGGTTGGACATGATGGTGAAGATGAGAAGTTATATCATACTAATGTTTCATGTCAGCTGGAAATTGCATTCATTGTTATGCAATTAACATGCACATTTTACTATTTATGTCCTCTTGCACAGGATAAGTATTAAATGTGGCGAACTGCACAATATTCTCCCATAACGTTATTTTATATTGATTAAACATCCAGTAAACACCATTATGCTGCAATAACTTGATAAGAACTATAACAGCTGTAGTTGGCAGAACTGACTTGTCTCGTCTCTCCTCCAGCTTCTGAGGTTTGGTCCTCTGAGCCTTGTCACCCATCTTGGTCCCCTCCAGCTTCCCCACCAGGGACAGCACCTCTCCAGTGGGTTCATCTCTCCGTGTGCGGTCGATCAGAGAGCGATCAGCTTGTAACACCAAGTTTGAGTTCTAAAAATTCAATGCAAAAACAAGATGATCGGTCAGTGATTTTCACCCGAATCTACACAGCTACGGCTAGGGTAACTGCTAGCTAGCACAACTGCTAGCTAGTGAAGAGCAGCCTAAAGTTAAAAACAACAGCTAGTTATTTTACTTTGACAACAGAACTGCGCATTAAACGCTGCCATATGTACGTATCTTTCTTTAATTTGGCGTTAAGTTATCTACAAACATACTCACCGCTTTGTACTCATACTGTAGGCTACGAGCAGTAACATCCGCCATGGTGCGAGTTTTGTCTTGTAGCTTTTACCGCACTTTTACTCAATGTGAAGCAGCCCGACGACTCTAAACATCCACAGAGTTAACTTCACTCTGCTTTTTATGGAGACGCTTGGCGCATCGGTGCAGTATTTAGATTTGTAGCATGAGATTGTTTTCAACACGTTCGACTTTGATACGTGAAAATGCGTTTCCCATACGTTACAATGGTACTGCTAACACGAGCGCACAACAAGCCGCTGTTACCACCGCCTTCCGCTTCCGGTGTCAAAGGTTAGTGTAAAAGTACAAAGACCAAAACAAGTAGCGCCCCTTAAAGGCTATTTTTATAACGTCGTATTTTATGTTTTTAAATGGTCGGCATCTACAACAGCAACAAAAAATGGCATCATGAAATGTGATCCGATCCTAACCACAGTCATGAATATCAACAGACACGATATTATTTTGTATTTTATTTCTAAGTTTATAACACAACACAAATACTCTTTAGACAGTGATGGTGGAAAAAGTATAAATAACAACAACAATAATAATAATAATAATAATATATAAATTTTGTGTCTCCAACTCGGTTCTGTAGTAGATATATGTTGATGCTTTGGGTTATTGTCCTGCTGTCCTGGCTCATCTAGTGGACAGCCACCCTTACATTATCCTGCTAGTTACACTGAGAAACCTGGGAATTAAATTTCCTCTTCAGCAGAGGCAGCAAACTGTTCACTGTTAGTGTTTTCATGTTGGTTTGAAGTTCTTGCCTTTTTGTGCTTGTTTACTTTTGTGTGCAATGTCACCCCACATAACACTTAGCATGTGTTGTATACAGTGTTATATGTTGCTCTTGGATTTCACATCCAGGTGGCAGTATTGAGAGCAATTTGGGGTTCAACCCAACCCTGTGATTAATGGATAATCTGATCTATTCCTGAGTCACAGTTTCTCCCAAATATGGACTAATGCTTCCTGCGAATGTTACTATTCATGCATGGATATCAAAGTGAATTAACAGTCTGTTTATGTATGTATGTATGTATGTTTGTGTTTTGCATGTAGCCTGTGACTGTTTCATTGTTGTCTCAAACCAAGGAAATTTGACAAAACATAGAAAGAATATTAGGAAACATTAGGGAGCATTAAAAACAAGTAAAGGATGAGTGTGACCAGTTTCTTGATATAGAGGAGTGTGTTCATATTTGCATTTACTGTCTGTGGCCTCATATATGAGAATCTCTGATATTTTACATCTACTGAGTCAGGTTTGTAATCTCTGTCACATCCAATAGTGAGCATGCTTTTTCACTAAATATAGATTTTTGGAAATCCTCCCTTGTCCTGTGTCTAGAATGATCACTGCAGCTTTCTGTCATAGGAGCACCACATGAGCACACCTCAGCTGACTGAGCAGCTGTTGCTGTGACGCCATCTGTGAACACACTCTGCCCCTGAACTCCCCAACAGGAGTGTGAGAAAGCACATCTTTGCAACACACACATAATGTGCTCTGTATGTAACCTTGATACAGTGGAACGGGTTCACTTTCTTTTCAGGATTAATACTTCCTGTGTGACCCAGACAAGGTTTGGACAAGAGTCTTTGAACAAGGTTGTGCTGCCAGCACTCTGTATTAACATGTAGATGCTAAACAGGCTGGGTTAGACTAGGTAAGGTTTTGCAGGGTAATGCCAGAGGCCCTGACATGTGGCTCCTTCATTATTCTTATCCTGAATTAGTTCTATAACATTCAGGACTATTATTATCTTGTGTTGATCCATCATTAAATTAATCTTCCCAACACAGCCTTTTATTTTTATTCATATAATTAATGAATAAAAAGTTATAATTAACCCAATGATTCCATTTAAAGTTACCCTCCTGGTCTGACAGGCTTATGTGTACAATAAAGGCTATAAAATACATAATATTATAAAACACAATATCAAGTAATGGTGAGATCTGTAAGTCAACACACAACAATGCTTGGTACTTTCTCTCTGTACAGTTTTATTTACATGATACTATTCTGTTGTAATGCTGGGTAGCAAGGTTATATGTAATACATACATAAATATCAACACAGTTTGTTGTTTTTTCATTTTTTTGTACAAATTTGCATATAACTAAGAATCAGAAAAGGAAAAACTCAAACGGATACATACAGTTATCTTTAAAATGAAAAACACATCCTTACAGAAAAAGGGGGATTAACAACTCACAAACATACATGGGTTTCAATGCATCAGGCAGCCATGAAAACACACTTTTGCACAGGTATGTGCACATGCACGTGCACAAATACACACATTCACACTTCTCTACGGTGCTCTATAGCAGACACACAGACCAATAGCTGTTAGACAGATGAGAAGTTACACCTAATCTTGGTATCTATCAATTTTATAAATCTAGCTCTGACATGCTCCTGTTGTTCTGTAAACATGTGCTGATAAACCAGGTAGCTCCACAGACAAAAGGGTTGCAGAACAACACACACACACACACACACACACACACACACACACACACAGACACTCAAACACATACACACAGCTCACATGTACATTTTGTTAGCGCATTTAAAAGGAAAAAAAAAAAATTATGGCTCACATACCCTAATTCCACCAAGCACTGAATACATGCGCTAACATCAATCTCAATGGAAAATGACAAAAAAAACACTAATAAAAACATAAATGTTTCTCAGCAAATAAAATTCCTGATCCCCTAAATTGAGTGATGACATATTTTTGAAACACTAATGCAGATGATGAGTAACTCATGCATTATTTCCATTCATTCGTGCCCCTACAAAATTGTAGCCTAAGTTTCCCTACCAGGCCTGTCAGGGAAGGGTGCCGTCCTTCCTCTCAGGCCACACCTCGCTACACACAGTCCTGCACCAGGCGTCTACAATTACAATCTGGGCTCAGACCATTTGGGGAAGTCCTTTACACATCATGTCCACCCAAACTGAGCGGATTCAAGGAAACGTGGAGTCATTTGTTTGTCCCTGTCCAGCGTGATACCTCCAGCCATAATGGAAACGGCCTCATCACAATCAAACTGATCAAAGTCAACACAGGCATACTGATCAGAGGGTCACTGAGGCCACTATCAAGGTGATCCATTGCTCTGCTGGGGTCAAAGCTGATGACGAAGCTGATGAATACAAAGTAAAAGGGAAGACAAAAAAGCTTAACACAGCAGCTGTGAGGTAGGTAAAGCTAGGAAGGACAGAGACAAAGTTACAAAGCCCCTTGTGCATGGTGGGGGACAGTTGTACGGCTCTCCAAACGCTGACTGACTCCGGTACCAACGGAGCACACAACAAGAAGTTCAAATATCAAGGGATAAAACACGTGGATTGTTAGTGTGTAGTCTGAATGCTTTGAAATACCTGCCAGTGTCTGACATAGGACAGTAAAATGGCTGTCTACTGTTTGGCACAAAATGGCGCCTGGGTTGGGTGAGAGGAGCACAGCATATCCTGAACAGTTAGCCTGGGCTGCTTTTAATAAGACAATACATATTCTTAGAAAAAAAAGACTGAACAGTGGCAAACACCACAGAAAACAGGATAAAACAAACTAATGAATTAATCAAAAAAGGAGAAAAGTGATCATTCATGCATCTCCCTCAGACAGGATCTTTTCATTTTTTCTTCTCTTATTCCCATTGTTTTCTTGAGGTTGTAATATTATAAATCAAGTTCTTTCAATCCTCACTTAGCCACTCATGTCAGTGCTCACAGGTTCGCACTCATACTCCAGTCTTTGTCAAAGGTGTTGTCATTGTTGCCGCCACTGTTGTCATCCTATCAAATCTATATTCTCTGGATCTTGTCAGCCACCACCACAGGGTTCTCTTTACGGATCTTGGCGGCAGCCTCTGCCTTGTAATCATAGGGACAGTTATGCTTGTCGGAGTATCGGTGGATGCCACAGAACAGGTTGCCACAGCGACAGTCGAACCCTGGAATCACAAACATGAGGAGTAAGAGTTAGAGCAGGTGGCTTTTACAAAATAACGTATCACACATCACAACGCAAGTCACTGAAAGAAGCCGTTCCCCTCAAGCCCCCCTGCTCACCTGTAAGGCCCACCCTTTTGCGGCACATGAAGCACCTGTTTTTCTTGGGTTTGGGGGTGTCACCTTTACTTTCTTCACTGCTGGAAGAAGCTACAGGAACAGGGCTAGAAGCAGCAGGCTGGCTTACAACTGCATACAGAGAAACACAACAGAGGAAAAATATTCATGTCATGCTAGATTTGATATATCTTTGTGGTGCAAGAGAGCCAATAAATGAGTTTTGTTCATAGTTCTGTAAGACATACAAACATGCTGGTGACTAAAACAATAGTAATTGGTACATTTCTTATACCTAATGTTCCCCCTCTTATTCTTGGCAGAAAATAGCGTGCTACTCTGCCTCTGGCAGGCAGCATCACATCTGAGTATGCCCTCTGGTGAAGAGGTATTTTTGACACAAGTTTATTTTTAGGCAGCCTCTCTTTCTTGGAGGCTGTAAGTAAAACCAGCAGTTGGGTCTTAGGTATGCAACTAAGCGTCAAAAATATACTGTGGCTACAGTGTGGCCTAGAGGGTGTTGTTTGCCTTAAGAAGTCTGTCTTTGACCAGTAAACTGTGTGTCTGTCAAATGTCTGCTAGCCTATCTGTTACTACAACCGTGATTATATGTGTCTGTGTCTTTTACCAGGCTCTAGGGGTTCTGGCTTGTCCTCTCTCGAGATGCTCATCTCTGTCATTTGTTGAGTCACAGGAAGAGATCCTTGAACAGTTCTAAAGATTTAAATAAAGAGATGAGCAGGAGGAAATGTAAAACCAGTCCACCCAACCAGCATGTTTTGAAGAGCAATTTAAAGAGCTATGTCCAAAAGTCAACAACATCCAATAATTACCTAGACATGTCTGGTGAAGAGACAGGGGAGGCATCGACCTTAGCTAGACTGGCTTCTAGTCTCTGGATGGCTGAGGTCTCTGAGGAAGGACTAGCAGCTGAGCCTGAATGAGAACAGAATAAACTCCATTAAACAAAACTCAACCAGAAAACAATGACATTTGACACAAATGAAAAAGTCACATATATCACAGATTTCTTAAATTATATTAAAAACTGCATCGTAATGATGCTGAAATTAAAGTATAATAAATTCATCTCAGATTAATGGTTTAAAGTCTTTTCAGGAGATTGGGAATGTAGGAATATTGAGTCATATTACCTTCTCAAAGACACAAGGTAAGGTAACCTTTCTCCTCCTTTTAATGTGCTTGTTTTGTATAAAAAAAACAAGTCCTACCACTAACTTGCTAATGTCACACTGTGAGAGAAATGTTTGACCTTAGAAATGTGTAGAGGAATGAACACTCCCCCAACCATGAAAAAAAACAGCTGTCTTTCATTACAGAGTGGAAAAACAAAGCGGGAGTACAGGAGGGAAGGAGTGCTGGGTAAATAAGCTGACTGGCCTGGTTGTATTTTGAAGCAATGTCGACACTTCCTTGAGTCCCTCCCTATCTCCAGTGGTAAATACATAAGCTGAGCTACTGTAATCAGCTTGGATTGCACTTTTATTGTTAGTTTTTCAAACTGTCTTGTGCATTTTTGTGTGGCATCTTACCCATAGGGCTGAGGGGGCTCGTGCGGTCGCTGCTCTGCTGCCGTGTCAGGTGCTCCTTATAGCAGACAGAGCACATACCATTGGTTCGTGGGTTGCCATAGAAACCGCAGCCCATGGCACAAAGCATGGGCACCGGGCTCTGGTTTGTCTCTTGGGCCATTGCTGAAAGAATGATAGAGACAGAGTAAGAATGTTTATTAGACAAACAGGCACAGAGAGAAAGCATTTTTCCGTATGAAAACCTCGATGTGAAACAAGTGAAAGCTAAAAGGTTTTCCATCACATATTTGACACATTTTCCAGCAAAGACAGTACTGGCATGGAAAACTGTTTCCAAAGACACTTGTTGCAGAGTCAGCAGGACAGACAGATAACAGCAGAGTCATATTATGAAAATTCAAGGACAACATGTCTGTCTGTTTTGACCTGCCCTGTGCCCTGAATACAGTAATGAACACATCTCCACAGGACGTCCAGAGAACAAACAGCACTTAGTGTGTTCTGTTCTGCACCTTTGGCAGAAGCTGGACAGCGTTCTGTCGCACAGCTTGGTTCACTGCTGTTTCTTCCCTTTCCTCCCTCCATTGTATTTCAGGGTTATGAGAACTGTTGCTATGGTTCTCGTTAACATCTGACCCACCTTTCATTTGCATATCTGTATACAGCTTTAGGAACTTCATCTTTCTAATTAATTGTTCTTCCTCATAGCTAATCACAGTTATTTCCTCATAACTAAAGGCAATTGTGTTGTGAATAAAAAAAATGCAACAATGGACTGGATTACCCTGAAACCTCAAGACAACTAATGTGTCATCAATGTGTGTCATGTTTATAGTGACTACAAGTCATTGTTCACAATAACGAATACTCATTCCACATCAAGCAATTCAATTCCTCGGTCTAGACACAAAACAAGGCTCTGACTCACTGCCACTCACTATTTCGGCCACAAAAGAACAAAAATAATACATCAGGAAAAATAGTGTTCTGTCTTTACCAAAAGACACATGACAATGAATACAAAAAATATAGGTCAACAGTTTCAGAAAATATTCCCCCTCCCTCCATGTGGTTTGAGCCACACAAGGCAGTTTCAAAAACTTCCAGAGTCATTTCTCCCCACACATACGCCCAGAAAACAACCATGTATGTGCGTAACTTGGCAGAATGTGTAACCCTATGACGTCACTACCCAGTGCAATACAGCAGGAAGTTGTGTAATGGGAGGCACAGCCTTTGAGCCAACACATCAAAAACACCTTGAACACAATGAATGAACAGACAGGATCGCCTAGTTCAGTTGGGTAAGAGGCATCCCGTCTACCAGTCCTGTGCCTTATCTGCTCAACTCATATCAGACCCCCAACCTCTCCTCCCAATAAAAACACAACCAACAACAGTATCATATTTCTCCTGTAAACAAACTTTGTGTCTCTTGCACCATGACATGACAGCTGTTTGCTTGCGTTGGTGTGAAGCTCTTTTATATTCTGGTCACGGACACAAACAGGGCAGGCGAGCATAATGTTCCAAGAGAAGCTGGCAGTTGTTTCAGAACGTCTTGTCAGTTCACTCGAGGTGTCCTGACCTCGCCAAATGACTAACAAGTGCTACACCCCCCCTCTCCAAAAAAGGGTTTCCTTGGAAAAGCCTACAACAATGACATTCTCTCCATTTTACAGCTGTTTATCAGGTATTTATCTAGAAAATATTTAATCTCAACTATAAGGTAGAGCGGCCGAGCATCACTGTGGAAAACTATATTAAATAAGCCAAGTCTGTACATGAAACTCTGTCTGCTCATGTTCTGAGCAAAAGCAAGGCCACATCTGACAACAAAAATAATGTGAAAGATAGAACAAAGAACACAAAAAGCCCTATAACAGCAAACAGATTAACCACGGCTGTGGACTTTCTGACACAAAGGGACTGTGTGGCTCAGCTGTTATGTTTGGCTCCAGCTGTCGGACAAACAGCAGGCATGTTGAAATAACCTTTACCAAGACTTCTCGAGAACAGGGAGATGGTAGACAGTTTAAATGTCACAATGTTTTTGTTGATGTTGTCATTAAATACCATAAATTGATGCTAAATTGACATTGAAACTCATCAATAAATTAATAAGCTGACTGGATTAATAAATGGTTACAGTAGTGCTCAGGAGCACTGTAGGAAGCCTAAACATCCTAAATATGGCAGTTTTAGTGTGTTGTGTATTGTTAAAAACAAGTTGACTTGTACCAGCACATGGGAAGACTACTAGTCACAAGTATAAACCACCAAACCTCCAAACTGGTCTGACTGGAATTTGTGCCACTTTGTTTCTATGCTATGGACAGTTTGGACGCACTCTGAAAGACATCTGCAACAAACAAAAGGCGAACACTGCTCCTTTCTCAGCTGAAAGCTTGGCTCATATTTCAGGCCCAGCTGGGCTGAAAACTACTGAGTCACACTGAGGGACATAACAGAAATGGCCCGCTGGTTGTTACAAGACGCATTTCTTTTCTCATTAAAACAACAATGTTGTAAATAATCATCCATGTCCGACGGGAAGCAAACAGCACTGATGTTTTTCTGAAATAAGCCACAGTCTAGACAGTATGGTCTCTCCTTTGTTTCTTCTTTCTTCCTTTGTCTGCAATCTCTCTGCTTCCTGTTTAGACATCGTTTGGTAGCTCCCGTTTTCTCACAGCACTTCTACCAATAACCATTTTCTGTGTGTCTTCAACAAAGCTCTGGGAATAACCTCCATTATATAATCACTCTTAGAGTACTTGTTTAATGACTTGGTGGTGACACATACCTATTAATACCGAGCAAAGCTGAAACTACTGCAAACACAGGGCAAAGCTGTACTGGCACTTAATATTCAAGCAAATGCTCCGTAGTAAATTCACAGCAACTCTCTCGCTCTACTTGACTATTCGGCTTATGAATTTTCTATTTCTAGACAGGAATTAGCTGGCTTTGGTTCCCCATCCCCCAGCAAGAGGCAAACAGAAAAACAGTCACAGTAAAGCAGCACTAGCTAGCTCCCTCCCTTGTTTTTCCCCTCAACCAGACGGAGTCACGTTCGGGTGCTTGTGATATTTCCAGTCATGGGGAGGAGGAGGAGGAGGAAGAGGAGGTGGAGGTGGTAGAGACAACTTCAACAACCGAAGACCGAAAAACCTTGCTTACGACATAAAAACCATCACGCACACACCACCTGACCTTTCAATCCACCGCTAAAGGTCGCTATGACCGACCATCAGCTTAAACAGCCCTCTTCTAGTCGTGTGCCTCGACAAGCCGAGCTCACTCACTTTTTTCTTTCTTATCTTGTCGGTAAGAAAAAAAAAAACAGAAACCAAGCAGTAATCCAATATTATCACCTGTTAAAATTGATGAAGTTTCTCGCGAGACGATAGAAAAAGTGGTCGTTTGTCTTGGCAGAAGAAAAACAGGCCGAATATTTCAGGTCCTGGTAAACGTCTTATTCTCCGTCTGCGTTGCTGTGGCGTCGTCCTGGGTATCAGGCAGGTTTAGATGGGTTTAATTCGTCCTCCTTCGTCGCCCTGCTGCCTCCGTGTCTCTCTCCGGCCGTCTCCTGTTACTTCTGCTGGATGTTTGTTTCCTTCTTTAGTAAGAGGAGTGGCGGGGTGACGTCACGGGGGAAACAACGTGTTCCCATTGGCTGCCCGCGGAGCCCCCGAACGTTATGTACAGTTCTGCGCGGGGGGTTGGGGGGGTATAACCGGGTGCGCGCATGTGCACAGCAAGTGTTACACGGCTATTCGTCATCCACCTACAATCAATCCAACTAGATGAATGGATAAACAGATAATGTTGCTGACATGACTAAATTTGGGGAAAAAAAGTATGATTAGGACTAATGTCTGGGGAATGCCTCATGTACAAAATCCTATGCATGTGAGAAGGCTATATTTTCTTGGGGGGAACACACTCTTCATGCCACATAGTATTTCTGTCAGAAGAACAACAAAACAAATTCAGATTTATGACTAGGAAGATATACAAGTCTGTTTGTTATGAGAGAGCTCTAGGTGACAGGCTGCCCCCCCACACACACACACGCAATGTGCTGACATTGAGAGTGTAAACATGTTTTCTGGGAAGTAGTTAAACAACACATCAGGAGCCAAGCAGCATGCAAGGTGGATGATATTTTTTCCT
>JAUBNQ010000028.1:7618787-7630191 GCA_032353495.1 Ctenopoma kingsleyae | reverse complement strand
CAATTAAAATAACAAATAATAAATTGGAAAAACACAGTAGATCTTGTAAACAGAGATATTTTATCATAAAATGACCCTATGACCCATATTTCACATTAAAGCTATCATACAGGCAACTAGATTCAGCTAGAAATGAGCTCCGTTATACTGTAATGCTCACACATGCAAGATTTGAAGAGGTTTTCCAGATTAATCATCTTTTTCACAGGTACATTTAATTAATACAATACAAAAATAACTGTCTTTAAAAAATCAACTTCTAATAATGATGTTTGTACATTCACATTCAATTCAGTTTTATTCAGTTACGAAAGCTTCCCTCTCTGAGATGCACAGGAGACACGTGATGAGAAACACAAGTCTGGCTGTAGTTCAGCGTGACATTTACGTTTCACTGTGAGAAGACTGTAGAGACTTTTGACTCTTTTGTCAGGGCCAAGGAAGTGCATGCATGTTTCTCAATGTACAGACCAGTTTAAGTAAGCCTCTGCAGGGAGAATATGATAGCTGTGCTGTCTTAACTTTTTCATGAGCTTGACACTGTTTAATGCATGCTGTGGTTGACTAACATTGTTCTTGCCAACTATTCCGGCTCATGCCACATGTGTCATCAATCAGTAAATAATCCCACACTTCTGGTTTTTACTTCTTGTTACTACTAAATAATAAAGTTGTTGGTAGTTGGTAAGTTGTGGCATAATTTTTAGTTGGATGTCACTTACTTTCTGTACTCTGACTGGTCAAACAGGGAGGCTCAGGAGTTTGTTGAAAGGTTTGAAGGAGCTCTTGGCAAAGGAAGGGGCAGGAAGCTGTATGCATTCAAAGTTATGATGACCAAGGTAACTTGCTTGTTTTATGATTTTATTTACACTTAAAACAGTACAATTCTGATGGTCTTATATTGTGTATTGTTCAAATAACTAAACTTTTTCCCCCAGAAACTTATCAAGTTTAGACGTGACTTTGAGAACTTCAAAACAGCCTGCATACCCTGGGAGAGGAAGATAAAGGATGTAGAAAGTTGGTACCACAATGATGTGACTGTATCTGGAAAATAATGACTGAATTATGAACTATTATTATTCCTATTAAGTGTTCTCATTCAGTTTATAAGAAAACTTCTCTGTCGTCCTCACCATAGGTCACTTTGGGTCATCTGTGGCATCTTACTTTATTTTTCTGAGGTGGATGTATGGTCTGAATCTGGTCCTGTTTGGGCTCCAGTTTGGCCTGGTGGTGCTGCCTGAGGTATAGCCTTTCTATACATGTTTGCAAGTGACAACCTGGTGCAGCAGATGTTGTACACGTTCTCCTCTTTCTCACCTCCATCACCATCCCACTCTAGATTCTTATGGGTCTGCCCTACGGCTCCATTCCCAGGAAAACAGTGCCACGAGAAGAGCAGGACACAGCCATGGATTTATCTGTTCTCCTTGACTTTAGTGTAAGCATCTTGGTCAATCTTAATTAATTTGTTTGTTATTTATGCAAAGCTCCTTATATTCCTTAACTAATGACATTTGTGTATTTCCTTAACAGGGATACTGCCAGTATTCCTTTTTGTTCTATGGCTACTACAACAATGAGCGGACGATCGGGCTGCTGAAGTTCAGACTCCCTTTGTCATACTTGCTTGTGGGTGTTGGCATTTTTGGATACAGCCTGATGGTTGTCATTAAAACGTAGGCTTGACACACAATCTGATGTAATTCACCACACATGTGCGGAGATTCACAGGTTGGCTGTGTTTCATCTGTTCTTCTTGTTCTTTTCAGGATGGCTCGTAATGCCAATGTAGGAGGAGATGGGGCAGAGGAGGGTGAGTTTGTCTTCAGCTGGAAGATGTTCACCAGCTGGGACTACCTGATAGGAAACCCTGAGACTGCAGACAATAAATATGCTTCCATTACCACCAGTTTTAAGGTAAGTGTACATGTGTATCCGAGGATGTGGGTTTGGAGAAACTGTAGAAAATGAGAAATGTTGATTATGAGAATGAGCGTTTCCTTTCAAAATCCAAATTTTACGCCAGAATTCAACAATAAACAAAGGAATAGCTTTAATGGTGGAAGCATTCCTTTGAAATCCACAACACATGTTTTAAGTAAGCATATGGCTGAAATTTGAAAAATCTGTGCAGTAATTCTGACTAATGATGGGTGTAACTTACACCTAAAGTCACAAAAGGGATTCTAGAGATAAAGCTTGAAGGAGAAAGATCAGAAAGACAGCTGTCTAAAAAAAATGTAATGCTGGAGTCCTTGAATGACAGAATAATAATGCACAGTTTAAACCAATATGAGAGCACTAAAAAGTGGATGATACCTTTAATCTCAATATCCTCACACTGACATTTAAAATTTCAAAATGCAAAAACTACAACATGTTGCAACATGAAATGCATCTTGACAATTCTTCTGTATTTTTACTTGCTGTAGGAATCTATTGTAGATGAACAGGAGAACCAAAAAGATGAGAACATCCATCTCCGGCGGTTTCTTAGGGTTCTTGCAAACTTCATCATTATTTGCTGCCTTGGAGGTAGTGGATACCTCATCTACTATGTGGTAAAACGTGGTCAGATGTTTGCTCAGATGAATAAAGATGATCTCACGTGGTTTGAAAAGAATGAGGTAGGTTGATATTAGGTTTTCACATGATTATTTATTATTTATTTTAAACAAAATGAGCTTTGCAAATTTGTGAGCTGAGCCTTGAAAATTAGAGTGAAAAAGGAGATAAATATCACCCTCTTGTCTTTTAGGTGGAGTTTGTGATGTCTTTGCTGGGGCTGGTGTGTCCACCTCTATTTGAAACCATAGCAGAGTTGGAAGATTATCATCCCCGTATAGCCCTCAAGTGGCAGCTGGGACGCATCTTTGCCCTCTTCCTGGGAAACCTTTACACCTTTCTTTTTGCCCTGTTTGATGATGTTAATGAAAAGGTATGGAGGATATACCTGTAAGTACAAAAAGTAGAGGGGCAACTGCATAAGCTTACATACTGTATTTGGGCTTTTTCTTTTCTAATGTAGTATTGCATTCATTTTCATGGTTAATTAATTAGTTAATAAATAATAAATACTTCATAATTACATACTACTCTGATTTGCTTTTAAAATACTGAAGTAACCCAGTAGTAACAGTTAAACCTGACATATAAACTTAATTTACAATTTACAGTTTATTCAGTTATAAGCATTGGGAAACACACTAACACACACCTGACGTTTCACCCTGTTTCAAGATTGGGCAGCAGCTGGTTAGGTTAGCGTAGCACAAATAGTGGAAATTAGGAGAAATAGTTAGCTCGGCTTTATCAAAATCCACAGATCAGGACCTCTAAAGCTCACTTAACTTGTTATATTTTGTTTGTTTAACCTGTGCAAACACTTCCGGTGTTTGTGCTAATATATTTGACTTTGTCAAAAAAATCTGACTTTCTTCGTCATGAGTATTCTTTTGATTTTCTGCTCTTTAGTTAGAAAAAGAGAAAATAATCAAGAATGACACTCTCTGGGCTTTGCAAGAGTACTATGCCAATTACAGTGCCCACTTCAACACAACAAACGTGCCTCCTCAAGTTGTGGACCCAGCAGATGTCATCAGAGGACCCTGCTGGGAGACTGCAGTGGGAATAGTAAGTAGTGACATTATACACTGTTGTCCAGCAATGAGAGCTAAATTGTGGATGCAGAGTGGCTGCATTATAGACACAGTCATAGTATTTCATAGTACGGCAGCATCAGTTCTCCCTCATTACTCCACTTAATCAAACATAAGAGGCCAAACATCTGATTTCCGTGGTTGCTTTGTATTTATTTATTATTTGTTTGGCTTCTACCCCACCTCTCACCCGATGACAGCTGGGGTAGGCTCCAGCACTCCCGCGACAAGCGGTTAAGATGATGGATGAATGGATGTTTGTCTTTTTTTTTACTGCTGTTTTTGCTGTATAGGAATTTGTGAAGCTAACTGTGTCAGATGTACAAGTGGCCTATTTGATGATCCTGATTGGTGACTTTTTGCGAGCTGTCTTGGTCCGCTTTCTCAACTACTGCTGGTGCTGGGACTTGGAGGCTGGATTTGTGAGTAATGGCAGTTTCTCATGGCACAAAGGTCAAAGTGTCTCTGTGTACATTATGTGTGTTTGATTATATAAATTACAGCAAGAATGATTTTTTTTAACTCATGCAACAAAACATGTTTATTTTAAACCAACCTTCAAACCATGTTACATAAATTTAGCATCTCTGCCTGTTGTATTTGCAGCCATTCACACAGATTATATGCACATATTTGGTGTTTATATCATCTTTGTGTGGCTACCATGTGATTCAGCAATAATATAAAAAACTGTGAGTACAGCAGAGTTTGTATTAGTTCAACCTGATGCCTTACAGTCACATCTAGAATGAGAAGTGATCTCTAACACTGAGTCAAACTAGACACTACAATGAGAACTTTATTACAGACAGAGAGAGGGACACATGGATGCAGAGAGATTAGAAAATGCAAAGTATATTGAGCTAGTTTTTATTACAGTGATTCATGTGAACATGCGAATCATGTTGTGTTTATTCCAGCCTTCATATGCAGAGTTTGACATCAGTGATAATGTACTGGGGCTTGTCTTCAATCAAGGAATGATATGGTGAATTACTCCACATCTGTATAGTTGATTTTATTCTGTATTAGCGTGTATGCTCTAATGGTTGACTAATGGGTTCTTTGGCTCCAGTGTGCTAATATTAACAAAATGCTAAATTTGGACTTTATGTATTGGAGCCAAACTATTACAAAAGTAACCCATAAATACTGTAATTCAGATGTGTAATAATTAAATTACTTATTAATCATTATAAATGCATAAACGTTAGTAGTTTAAAGTTGGCAGATTATAGTATTTTTAATTGCTAATCCTGCTGCTTTCCTCAGGATGGGAGCCTTTTATGCTCCAGGTCTGGTGGGAGTGAACATTTTGCGTCTCTTGAGCTCAATGTACTACCAGTCCTGGGCAGTGATGGCCTGTAACATTCCTCATGAGCGAGTATTCAAGGCCTCACGCTCCAACAATTTCTACATGGGCTTGCTGCTGCTTGTACTGTTTCTCAGCCTGCTTCCTGTTGTTTACACTATCATGACCTTGTCTCCGTCCTTCGACTGTGGGCCATTCAGGTCAGTAGAAGTGTAGTAGACAGTACACCTGGGCAAAATTATTTACATTTGCATGTAATATAATTGTCTTCTACTTATAATTCACTCTATTCAAAAACATTTGATTCATGTTTGCCCCCTAGTGGTCAGGAGAAGATGTATAATGTGGTCATGGAGACGATAGAACAGGATCTACCAGCCTTCATAAGCAACATTTTCACATATGCCACCAACCCTGGACTTATTATGCCTGCTGTCCTCCTTATGGTGTACGTATCTTTTAAATACACATTTAAGTGAAACAGTGTGTTGCAACTGCTAAACGTAATGTACATTTAGAAGTGAAATGGTATTTATTAGAGAGGAGGGAAATTTAGGCACTGGAATAATTGCTCTGATTTTTCTTCAGCTTTAAAAAAGAAATTGTGCAGTTTTCAACTGTAGGACATTTGATTTTCTTGCGTATGTTCTTCATATATATTGAGTATATTGAGTATATTGATCTTTATTCTATGACATGGTCTGAAATTTTCAAATTCAATCTTAAAAATAGTACTCATCTTTGTGTGTGCATACAACAGTCAAATTCATACACCAGTCAGTATGTGCTGTACAGTAACTGTACAAAGTGAGGTCATAAAACATGGAAGGCATGACATGAATGTCTAATGCTCCGTGACTAAATCTATCTACAACATTTCTAATATTGTATGCCAGGTTGGCCATCTACTATCTGAATTCAGTGTCAAAAGGATACCAACAGGCAAACAGGGACCTTAAAAAGAAGATGCAGATGGTCAGTATCGCTGTTCACCACATGTTTCAGTTTTCTTCTCCTCATTTCCTGCTTTATCAAAACCTTCTTTGTTCAAGATTGAATCAAACAAATGGCTGTGTGTCACTTTAGGCTCGAGAGGAGGAGAAGAACCGTAGGAACAACAAGGACAGCACCAATCAAGTGATGAAAGACTTGGAGGACCTTCTGCCAAACAAGTCTCTAATACCACCTCCCACTGAGGAGGAGCCACCCCCACCTGGTACACTCACATATACCTTTTTTGCTCATGCTATTAGCTGATCTGTACCCAGCTCACCCCTCATTGTTCTTTATGCTCTCCCCCTGACATCTCAGATGTTGTAGTTGTGAAGGGCAGCAAGTCTGCCAAAACAAAGAAAGGTGCAATGGAAACAGGGGTTAATTTGCAAAAGGAGGTGTCACTGGCTGCTCAAAACCCAAGAGGGCCTGTGACCCATGCCCCACGGCCCAGAGGAAGGCCTCCTGGAAATTCCAGGGGGCCTCAACCTGGACCTGGAAGAGGAAGAGGTCGCAGTGGGCCTCCAAGGTAATAAGAGTCATGTCGTGGACCAGAGTTCAAACCAACAACCCACTACAAACAACAGGTGTCCATCAACTGCTGCTGTCATGGTCATAAAAAAAGGATAGATCACACTTAAATTATGTAATCATTTAAAATATTGAACATTTTTAATAAAATTATTAGTGAGCATGCACAATGGTAAGTTCACTTATTTATTCAGATTTGTTTTCATAACAGTATCAATCAATTTCAATAAATTACAATTAACCACTGTTTATAGTCTTTAATTATTTCAGTGGCCTCAAATTCCACAATATCTTTAGTCTCTAGGTGGAGAGAAACTGTATGAGTTGTATGTATTTAATTTAGTACATTTTCCTAGACACCTTTCAGTTTAGGGGTGTGCAAAGACTGCTTTTTAAAAATTTATCTCTTTTGGAAATCCTTGTGAATAGTTTATATAAATGTCTTTCTATTTTTTGTACAACACCTATTAAAATTATTTCTGGCAAAGTGCTACTTAAGTTGTTGTTGATGAACAAAAGCAGACTGTCTACACTAAAAACACATGAGGCACTATTATGGAAACTATACTGTCCATTGTTAAAATAAAACATTTGAGATAGTATGCTAGAGGAACCTAGATACATGAATAAATCTACATTTTCTCTGGGTAGAGATAAAAAGAAGGACACAGAGCATTGACCAGATATTTAAAAAATAGGGAATATCTCAGCAGAAATAATAGGAATGTGCAAGAAGTGACAAAATCAATGATGCCTTCAAAATTCAGATGACACATGATCATTGCAAAATGTCTGGAAGATCTGAAGCTATAGGGGGTCAGAGAATTTCAAGGGCCAGAGAAAAGTCAGTCCCATTACATGACAGTGTCATGAGTTCTTCTGTGAGATTTTGATGGTGACTGCTTTGACCTCTGTGTACTCCTGAAGAGCATATTCCCCCCTGAAAAAAACAAAACAAAAACAAGCCCGATTATTCAAGGAAAAAAGTTAAATACCAAATGAGCAGTCTAGTAGCTGTATGGTCATAGATACAGTATGCATAAAGAGATATTGCCTATCACTCACAGCTCCCTCCCATTGCCAGACATCTTGAAGCCACCAAAGGGACACTGAGCACTCATGGCATTGTAGCAGTTCACCCTAGAAAAAAAGCGACATTAATCTCACCTTGTCACATCACATTCAAAGTCATTTTACCGAAGACAATAATGTTACACGCTCTAATTTAACATTAACAGTGTATCTCTCTCTGTGAAGATCTGTCATGCAGAAAATACAGATTAACTGTTATATCTTCACTGTGGAGCATTTGATCCATACCAGACCATGCCAGCCTGCAGAGCTGATGAAACTGTTAGGGCTTTGTCGATGTCGTTAGTAAAAACCCCGGCTGCCAGGCCATATTGTGTGGCATTGGCTCTCTGGATGACTTCATGAATGCTACGGAAGGACATGATCTGCTGCACTGGACCAAAAATCTGAGAGAGCACGTACACGAAGAAAAGGTTTTGTCAGGGGTGATCCAGGTGTCTGTCAAATGTACCATCAAGTGTGGTTGTGTGTGTACAGGTGTGTTTGAGAGCAGTGCACCTCTTCTTTGGCGATGCGCATGTCATCTGTGACACTTGAGAAGACAGTGGGCTGGATAAAAAGTCCCTGCTGACCCCACGCAGACCCCCCACACTCCAGTGTGGCTCCCTCCCTCTTACCACTCTCTATAAGATCCATTATCTTATCAAACTGCTTCTGGTCAATCTACAGAAAACAGCAAATAACAGCTCAAATTATTTTCTCTCTGTGTATAAGCAGTTTGGGTAATTTTGCTTCCTGCTGACCTGTTAGATAATGCATCTGTTGTCAAAATAATTGGTTACCTGTGGTCCCTGATCCACCCCTGGCAGTAGTGGGTTTCCCAGGACTCTAAATCTGGCTCTCTCTACGCTGCGGCGGACAAACTCCTCATAGATCGGTTCCTCCACAAACACCCTGGATCCGGCCAGACAGCACTGGCCCTGGTTGAAAAACAGACCGCTATGGGCCTGCTCCACTGCATGCTCTACTGCAAGACGGACATATACACATACAAGTGTAAAACGCTGAGGATTTCTACTTGCTTTCGGTGACATCTAACATTGTTTAAAGGTTTTATTTAGGATATATTTTAAGCTTCATCACCTGCCAGCATTGTAGAGCCTGCATTATACACTTATATGTATGTATGTATTTTCAAGTATTTTTCCTTTATCAGGTTCTTGCATCAGGAACATTACATTTAAAAACTAAAAACAAACTATTAAGTAATCCACTCAGTAAAAACAAAAACCTACTTACAGTCACAGTCTGCAAAGACAATATTCGGATTTTTGCCGCCGAGTTCTAGTGTAACTCTTTTCAAGTTGCTGTCACCTGCAGCCTTCTGGATGAGTTTCCCAACCTGTCAATGAAAGACACAATGTGAGATACACGTTTATGTTACAGTGAAAGGGTTAAGGAAAGAGAAGAGATCAGAAGAGAAGAGAAGAGAAGAGAAGAGAAATCTTTGTAGTAAAACAAAATACTAACAGCAGTAGATCCAGTGAAAGCCACTTTGTCTATATCCATGTGGTGGGAAATGGCACAGCCTGCTGTCTGACCATAACCCGGCACCACGTTCACTACACCTGGGGGAAATCCAGCCTGAACACAGAGGGATGGAGAGAGGCATAATAACATACATATGCTTGTGTTTTACTGAAACATAATTATAGAGCCATCTTTCTACTTTTACAGCAAAATAGTTCTCGACAGTTTATGAATGCAGATTTATTCCATATGACCTTTGTTCTTTTAACATTGCTGGGGGAGCAGTAACTATTGAAGTACCTCTTTGATTAGTGCAGCCATGTGCAAGGCTGATAATGGGGTCTGTTCAGCAGGTTTGATGACTACACTGTTCCCACAGCACAGAGCAGGAGCAATCTTCCATGCAAACATCATCAATGGGAAGTTCCACTGTTGGCCAAAACACAAACATTTTTGTATTGCAGCAACAAAAGGAAAATTACATTTTCTGTGAGAATAATTAATATTTAATTGAGCATTAAAGGTTCTTAAGGATGTATTGACTCAGTAAATATTTTTGCCAGATTTCTTTCCTTTTCTATGTTGTTACATTGACATTGACAGAACACATTATTATCAATACTTTCTCCTCATTTTTCACTGAAAACAGATTTCATCCTTTCACTAAAATGAATGAAAGTACAGTTCAGTGTTTGAGCCAAAACTACAATTCTTTATTCTGTGACTGTACAAACTAACGAATTGGTACCATTTTTTTTTTACCATTTTATCCAGTGTCTGTAGAATTTGTTGAATTGTATTTTCTACTCACAGGAATGATCTGGCCACATACTCCAATGGGTTCATGTCGTGTGTAAGTCAGATACTCTCCGTCTAAAAATGAATTGTTAATTCATAATATTTTAGAACACACAGTTGCTTTTATTTTTTATGTTGAGAAATAACTATCTAACATGATGAAACTGACTAGCTGTCATTTAAAGTTGTGAGAATTCAGGGAGTGACCAAAGTGACCAATACTGAAATGAGGGTAACTCACCTACAGGGATGGTTTTGCCATGAATCTTGTCTGCCCAGCCGCCATAATATCTCAAAGTTTTGATTGTGGCCATCAGATCTACAAAATATGCCATCAGAAACACTTTGCCAGAGTCCAGAGCCTCTATTGTCTGTAAATAGATAAGCACAGTCATTAGCTCAAAGCCACTGTTACTGATGTCTGTGAAGATTCTCAGTGATCCAGGTCATGGTTATCCCAAAAAAGGTTCTTCACTGGCAACTGAACTTATTTTAGTTCCTTGAAGAGGTTCTATTTTGGGACACTGTTACTGAAGTTAAACCAGTTGCTTTGTCACTACTAGATTTGTCAGCATTTAACTTGAATATGTAGTGTGTGTGTGTGTGTTTCTCACTGCCAGCAGTAGTTGGTCTCTTTCCACTAAGTCTGCAAGTCTGTTAAGTAGGTAACCTCGGTCTGAGGCATCCATGGATCGCCATGGTGACCCCATCTGGAAGGCGGCTCTGGCACTCCTCACTGCCTCATCCACATCCTCCTACAAGAGTTTCACGTTAAGGAGGAAGTCACAAAAATCTGATCGATTTTATTTCTATAGCCCCATATGACAAATCTTCACTGATGTGAGGAACTCATTCTACCAACAGCTTTTGTTTATTTTGTTGTAGTTCAAAAGGACACCTGATGTGTAACATACTCACTGCATCAGCCTCCTCCACTTCACACAGCAGTTCCCCTGTAGCAGGATTATACACAGGAATCTTTCTACCGCTGCATGACTCATGCCATTCGTTATTGATGAACAACTGATAGAATTGGAAGAAAATAATAAAGAAACAGATTATGTGCTTTTTTTGTGGCAGTATCTCCCTCGTTCTTTTTCTCAAGACAGATCACAGACAGTCTTAAACTCATGGCACAGTGTATTGGTGCTTCTCTGTGTGATATAGTTAACAACAGACTCCCTATATTTATTGAGAGCCATTTTTCCTGCTCTTATATTTTTCACGAGCACACATGTACATGCTAAAAAGCTGGCAATTTACTTTCAGGTAATTACCTTCAACAGTACCCTAACTGATAAAGGACCAGTAAATACTTTTTCATGTTCATTATAATCCACTCTCCCCTGATTACAAGCAGACACACCACGCTTTTCATATTCATTCTGGACATAAACCATAATCACTGGTACACAATACCATTTTAAAGGGCAACTAAATAAAAATGTAAATAACTGCATTAATCCAACAGACCAGATGATAAAACCCACAATATGTGTAGTAAGAACAGTTTTGTCCCCCAGTATACATGTTCGGATAAAAC
>JAUBNQ010000028.1:7583886-7597585 GCA_032353495.1 Ctenopoma kingsleyae | reverse complement strand
TACAGAGCAGGTTGACCTACAACATATAATCTAGGAACTGTTAGAGAAAAGAAACCAAAGATGTCATTAGCACCAAAGAGAAGAATGCAGTCCACTGGTAGAGTGTAGGTAGGTGATGGCAGATGCTGGCATGTTATACACTCACGCTGTTTGCCTGCAGGAGCAACGGAGCGATGTCTCCCAACTTTCTTTCCTAGAAATGTTAGTGAATAGGATCCATTTGCTCCAGAGAAGTTCCCATACATTGTGTATATAACTGTGTGTTGCCTGTCAGTACTGTTCTTGTGTTTTCTTCATGTATTTGTACCAAAATCTGCAAAAAAAATATAAAAAGTATGGTTGATGATTTTTAATACAAACATTTTAGCATTCATTTAATGATTTTTTTTAACTAAAAATCAAAGAATGTATCCCAAATATATTTTAAAATTTATGTTGTGAACTCTGAAATAGCAGCAAGCTTTAGCTGGTGGCTAAAATTGGCCTAAATAACTTGTCGAACCCGCTATGGCAACAACCTCTTTCCTATAGTTGCATTTTTACCATCTCCACAAGGTCAGGTTGTGGGCTCTGACTGGGCCGTGGTTACCATTAGCAGATGCTTTAAGTGAATAGAAGACTAAATGTTTGAGTGTTTTTTTATAAGCCAAAGTAGATCTAACGCACATGATTTTGTTTGTGTGATTTTTGGTTTGTGTGATTAATTGGGCTCAAGATTTGCAAACTCATTTTACATTACCTTATAATTTTGTTCAGTTTAGGTGGAAAAATTAGGGTTCACACACATTTTCCAGTCTACACTAGGTCTGAGGGATACACAAGAACAATTCAGTGATTTGTGTGTGATTAGTTAAAATAGATTGCATTTCCTTATTATTGCAACTTGGACAAAGATCTGACCACATTTTAAGACAAACCGTAAATATATGCAGGTAATTCCACAGAATTCACCTTTTTTGTCACTCTAGTTGCAGATGTCAAACAGCTCACACACATCCTTTTGTCAGCCTCTCCAAACTAAGTCTAAGTTCCTCGTCAGGGAACACTGGAATTGTTGGAAGTGTAATTTTCTATCTGTTGTTTCCCAAATAAGAATCAGTCTTACGTCTCACTTCCTCAGACAACACATTCACTCTTAAAATAGATTTCAAATACTATGAAACGGAATAGAAATAGACTATATGTTTTATATTGATTATAAAATGATCACCTGGTCTCAGAGCAGATCAGATCCTCTCAGTGTGATGCCGCACAGTTTGGTGCTGCTATGCTGACCACGACGAGAATGTCTCGATCCTCGTCTGTACGGGGAACCAAACTCTAAACAGTCTTTAAATATTAAACCTGCAGAGATGGAGTTTCACCAGGTACTGGCTTAAACCCATATTCCCTGCTGGTAAAAAGATGCCCCAAACAGTCCTCAGGTTTCTCATGTGTAAGATAGAGATTGTAACTGGATGCTGTGTCGTACTCATTGACACACATATACTTCATACACACATTCACATCATTCCCCTGGTCCCCCTTATTTGTATTTGTTTACCTGTAGACCCCACACTTTACCAATGGTAATTATATTTATACCAGGGATATGGTATTAAACGAAAACAGGTCACCTACAGTCATGTGAACCATACTGAGGAATATCAGGAAATTATCTTCATGTACGCTAAATGTGTTGAGATGAAGAGAACTGAGGTTCATATTTGCTGCAATGCTATGTCCATATACTTCATACAAAAGTAAAGGGGGGAGTAAAATTGATTTCACAGTGTCATTGCTACTGTGGCTACTGTTGCTGATTAAAGTACTCTACCCTCTATAGCCTTGTTGTTCTTGGATGGGCTGTGCTGTGAGGATTTCCTTTCTCTTTTAGCCCAAGTGAGTCATTTGGAACATTTGGACCACAGTCTGAGCATCTGTTATCAAACCTTTCTTAGAGATAAATCTTCCCATGATGCCACTTTAATGAAAATACAAATTTGTCTGGCTTTCATTTTTCATAATCCAGCCCTGGCCACTTTCCACCGTGGATGTTCAGTACAAGTTGTCATTTTATCATTTATGGCAACTTCAAGAAATAGAAATAGTGCCACTGAACACGCATGCAGTATTTTGCTGATCACAACAGAAAAAAAAGCACAGAAATATTTGACAGAAGCGTTTGTTGATGTCATTAAGGCCCTGTTGAGTCTTGACTTGGTAGACCACTCCTCAAAGTGTGCTCACTGTGTTAAAACAATGTCGTCAATACTGCAACACAGGCTAATCAGTCCCTCAGAGGAGAGATAACAGTGGCAATGTCTGAGGGTAGATTTCAATTTGATTTTGTCAGCAGATAAATGAAACGTCAATAACATCAAAATAGGGAGACTCTGGACTCCAGTAGTTAACAAATTAACTGTGGATCTATGAGGGCAGATGAAAAACCAGAAAAAGGCTTATGCTCTAAATATTCTATTAGCAAAATGATCAGTTCACTTGCAGGTAAGACCTTCTAATGTTTCTGACTGTATGATCTAAGCCTTCAAATATAAAATTAAAATATCTAAAGGAATAGAAGAAAGAACTGATCACTGTCCATCTGTACAATATGTAGCATGGAAACTTTAAAATTTAGAACAGATGATGATAATAACAGCAAATAAAACATTACAGTAAATATATTTATTCGTTGTACAGCAGAAATATTCTATAACAAAACGTGGAATAATAAGCACACTCATAAGACCCAGATGTATATCAGAGATTATCCTTGAGATTCGCATTTTCTGAAAGTCTTCATGTAAGCAGCGTGACGCCACTCGATAAAGTTTTTACGCACGTAGTTTCGTCTTGTACTGAGATCCGTTCCTCTGCTGTGGCTGGCAAAGATTCAGTCCAATAGTGGTGCATGGGCTGGACCCGTTTCTAGGTGGAGTTTTGTGTAGGGTATAAATGAGCTCTCTCCGTTGCTACAACGCCCCTGGAACTTCAGTCAGACAAACTCCTTCTCTGTAATCTCACGGTAAGTCATTTTCCTTCGATGAAAAAGTCGCATTTTTTTTTTTATCTCCAGCTCTAAGGTCTGATGAAGTTTGGCATTAGGCGTGATAGCTTTAGTTGTAATCTTCCGCATGTTAGTAATAAAGGTATTGATGCAACATATGAGGGTGTGGTTGGGAAATCAGCGCTGTTCGGATTTGCACATTTGACGCACCTAAGTGTTGAGCTGGTTTAACTACGCAGAAAGGCTGTTAACTCAGTAACAACATTAAAGCACCTGAAAGGTGTCTGGATCTATAACCTAGTCTACAAAAAACTATATATATCTGCATCGAAGTTGAGTGTGGGTGTGGCCAGGCAGTCTCCACGTTTGTCATCATGGAAAACCACCAAACATAAACCTACTGTAAATATGCAGAGCGATGTGCCCTCCAGGACAAAGAAAAGAACTTTACTCAAGTTGCATGTATAAATTAGTGAACTTTTTAAAATACTGTCTACAAAATTATATGTGTTATCTTTAGGTTCTGCTCTCGTTCTCCTCTCACACTTGCAAACTGCTTTCTCAACATTAAGTGCACATCAGATCTGACCTCTTGTGACCTCCTCTCCTCTTACAGACAGATCATCAGCCCCATCATGTCTCTCTTCCAATCTTTCTACGAGCAGGCCGTCTATCTGGGCATGCCTGATGACTCAGTACGTAACTCTGTGGGACTTTTCCAGTTGCTAAGGCCAGCCACTCTGTTTTTTCCTTTTTTTTTATCTTCCTGTGGTATGCTGGGGTGGAAAGAATTACTAGGCAGAGTTTAGGGTGAGAGAAACAGAAGTGTAGAACATAGCAAAGGAAAAGGATGAATGAGTGACAAATTAAAAGGTAGAGAAGGGAAGGAAAAGGAGTGTAGCAGAGCAGTAGGGATAAGAAGATATTAATGTGAAAGACCCCTGGACCGTAAAGCTTATGTGCACAGAGAAAGATGACCGAACTAAGTCTTGTGAGTTTGTGACTCATACAAGAGGGAATTTGCACCCCTCCCTTTATAAGCTTTACAAACAGACCAAAATGCTACTTCTCTTTTCACAGGTTTCTTAATGTGCAGTTAAGTTGCATAAGGTTATTCTGCGTGATTTCAGTGTGTGCTCTCTGACTGTCATATCATTGCCATTTTTAACAGCACCATCATGGTCTTAGAAAGGTTGAAAGATGTAGGAAATACCTGCTGGGGCAGTGGTCCCAGAGGGAATACAGCTTAAAGCATCTGTCTTTTTAAGTCATAAGCTGGACAACACTTGAAAAACTCACTTCATGCACACACAATGATGTACATTACATACAGTGTTTTTTGTCTCTCAGGTCCAACTGAACCAGGGAACCGTCACTGCATCTGTCGGTTTTAATGCCAATGCAGATGCAGCAGTTCTGGATAAGGCCATCAAAACAAAAGGTGAACTTAAAATGTACACACAGAAGCTTTGGAGCATATGTAAACGTGTTGTAAATGTGTTTTGGCTTTGCAGCGTGTCAGTGTGTAGCGAGAACGTTAACGCCCTCTGTTGGCCATCATGCATCATGCAAAATCTCAGCTGAAGTGAATGTTTGTCACTGCAATAGATTCAGATTCAGAATGACACAAATCATTGTTCCGGTCACCAACCTGTGCTTTCTGCAGGTGTGGATGAAAACACTATTATTGAAGTTCTTGTGAAGAGAAGCAACGAGCAGAGACAGAAGATTAAAGCGGCTTACCAACAGGCCAGTGGCAAGGTAACGTGAAGTACACAAATGTGTATGATCATAGCAAGATGGTAGTACATTTTAAATATTGTTCCAGAGTACACACACAATTACTCGCACATACTCTCAAACACTATATTTACTTATCAGTTTTTCTCTTGTAGCCTCTGGACACAGCTCTGAAAAGTGCTCTGAAGGGAGATTTGGAGGATGTGGTACTGGCTCTACTGAAAACGCCGGCCCATTACGATGCCCAGCAGCTGAAGCTGGCCATGAAGGTACACTGAGCTCAAATACAAAGACTCACTTAAAATCAGCAGTACTATAAATGCATAAAGTACGTTAGTGCTCAGAAACCAAGCACAAGGATGTTTTGGCTTCACTGTCATTTGTTATTTTTAGTGCGTAATGACATCACTTCTATTCATTTATACATTGTTTTCTTAATGTGAAAAAAAAGTTGTTTTTAGTTTGATAAACTTGTAATGAATAAGCTTTGTATTGACTTGCCATGCATCCGTGACTTAGGGCCTGGGAACTGATGAAGACACCCTAATCGAGATCTTGGCTTCCAGAACAAACAAAGAGATTGTGGAAATAAAGAAGGCCTACAAGGAAGGTGTGTGCCAACAGATTTTATGCAACAATCTTCAGTTTTATCAAATGAGTGGTACATTATGTGACAGAAATAAATTACAGTCTCTGGAATATGAGAGAAGTTTTAAACATTAAAACAACACTTTTTAAAACCCACACTTCTGGTTTCAGTGTCAATGTTGTGATTATTTTTCCCCAAGATTACAAGAAGGAGCTAGAGGACGACATCAAGTCTGACACCAGTGGAGACTTCAGGGCTGCCCTCCTTGCTCTCTGCAAAGTACGTGTGTGGTGTCCATGCTTACTTTCTGTCTCATATTGGTGGCAACACAATGTAACAGCTGTGCAGCTCAGGGGCAGGGGCATTAGTCAGAAATTTAGGATGAATGCAGCCAAATATAGAGCATTCCTTGACGAAAACCTGCTCCAGAGTACAGGAGACCTCAGACTGGGATGATGACAATGACCCAAAATTATGTTTCATTCAGTAATTTGTTGCAGGATTTTCACAGACCAGTGTGCCCAGTGTACAGAGTGCCCTTAATTCCATAGTAACACTACACCCCTGTAGTTGTGTGATAAACTGTGTTGTTTTTTGTTTTCTAAATAAACCAACTCCCTTGATATGCACGCAAGCTAACACAACACGAGCCAACACTTGAGTTGTTGTCACACCCAAATGAAAAAGCACAGAGCATCCAGTACGTTTTAAGTAAAATAAAAAAAAGCTGCATCTTATAAAATGATAAGCTATGTAAACTTTTAAGCGGCTCCTCTGCTGCTCATTAAATTTTATTAATCTCATATTAAATGCCTGGATCATCCCAGACCCTCCCTATGGTCCCTAACTGTCTAAATTACACTAAAATGTTTCAGAAAAGTATCAAACAATAAAATTCAATTCAACTTTATTTATATAGCACCAAATCACAACATAAGTCATCTTAAGGCACTTCACAGTGTAAGCTTGAGCAAGCACTAGGCAACAGTGGAGAGGAAAAACTCCCTTTAACGGAAGAAACCTCCAGCAGAACCAGGTTCAGGGTGGACGAGCATGTGCCTCGACCGGTGAAATTAATTCTGATATATCCCAAGTGAATGCTAGTATCTTGCAGAAATACTGGACACATATGGTTGATTTCAACACAGTGAACTTGCTTTGTCTCTGTTTATCACAGGCCGGCAGAACTGAAGGAGTTTCTGAGCAGCTGGTTGACAGCGACGCCAGGGCTCTGTACCAGGCCGGAGAGGCGAGGAAGGGCACTGACTGCTCTGTCTTCATTGACATCTTTACAACCAGGAGTGCTGCTCATCTCCGTAAAGGTAGCTGGCTGACTGCCCTATTTATAAATGTCTGACTTTTTACAGTTTGGTCCTCCCAGATCTCACACTCTTCCTCTACTTCCTCCTCCACAGTATTTGATAGGTACTCAAAGTACAGCAAAGTGGACATGGCCAAAGCTATCGACCTGGAATTGAAGGGAGATATTGAAAAGTGTCTCATAGCACTAGGTAAAGACAAACCTCTGCTCTAACTCTACTACCAGAGTGTTCATCAGATTATTTGTGTGCAGACTTCATTTAAACTTGAACCATTTTTTAAATAACTTTAGTGAAGTGTGCTGGAAGCAGGCCTGCGTTCTTTGCTGAGAAGCTTTACTTGTCCATGAAGGTACAGTATTTAAAGGGTTGTTCCTCACAAAACATATGCAGAATAGAATACCCTGGTGCTCCTATTGACTTGACTTCTTTCTGACCATCAGGGTAGTGGTACCCGCAAACATATCCTGACCCGCATCATGGTGAGCCGCTCTGAACTTGACTTGAAACTGATCAAGGAAGAGTACAAGAAAAAATATGGCAAAACACTCTACAGGGATATTCTGGTGAGCAAACGTGACCATTGATAATGACAATGAACACGTCTTGTCAGCATTGTTCAGTTTTCTTTGGGGATAAAAGACAGTTCAGACAACAATAGGCAAAAGAAAATCTGTTTTTCTTTCTTTCTAGGATGACACCAGCGGAGATTATGAGAAGATTCTGCTTGCACTCAGTGGGGGTGATAACTAAGAGCCAATCTTTGGAATCCAGCACTATGTCCAGCTGTGGAAAATCACCACATTCCTTTATTCCTTTTCTTCCAACACCCTTATTCCAGCAGTCTGTCCATGGATATATGTTACGTGACAAATTACATTCTCATCGTGGAAATTCTGAAATTATTGCTAACCTTGCAGATGCAAGCAGATGTACACTATACAGTTTATGATATATGCAGGTCTCCTCATGCTAATTGTATTTGGTAACAGAAGTATGCTTGAAGGAGCTTGGCCATAAAATAAAACATTTTTGTATGAAGGCCTGTTTGTGCTGTCTCTGTTCTTTTACTCTCATATTATATTACAATGTAATGTGCATACTTAATCCAACCAGCTAATGGGAGAAATATTAATAAATATAAGCAGCAGTATTCTGTTATTGTTACACAACATTTTTTTTCCATAATGGAGCAATCTGAGTCAATCACAAGGAATCATTTTTTTTAGAACAATATGATGTCTGTCCATAGTGTCTAAACCTTATAAATGAATGCAAAACCAGAACGAGTGGATGAGTATAACCATGTTATGACATGTGGTGTGAAAACATGTTCACTGGGTGTGTAAAATCCGAGAAAGTGAAGAAATGAACCAAGTAGAACTGGATATTTAACGCTGTGCTTGCCTGAGTTGCCATCCACAGAAGGGGGATTGTTATCAAGGAACCTGGCAACCTCATGGCTCACACTGTCTTCAACTATAAACAAGCAGAGCACCCTGTCCGGTAAGCTAACGCAAAGCTAGCCAACTTTCTTTCTCAGATGAGATTTATCTTATAACAGATACTGAAATGTGTGTCAAGTTTCAACAAATTTATACTAAATAAAACTGACATGCTGTAAAATTTTGTTCAAAGCTGGTGGTTTACTACGTTTAGTGTGACAGTGAGCTAGGTGGGTCATGGTAGCCAACGTTAGCTAGTCAGTCAGGCAGAGCACAGACTTAAATGTTGTACCTGACACAAGGATGTAACATCACCTTTGTTTTATAATGTTAATGAAGTGATGACAACAAACGCGCATAGAGTAATATTGAACGTGTTTATGTGGGTATGCACTTAAGTCATTTGACTTTGAGCGGGCTAGCGTTAGCCAGTTTAACATTACTGGTAACTGATCTGTGCAGAGAAGCAGTAAAACTGCAGTAAAGAGACATCCTTTTAAGGCTGCTCCCCTTAAAGAGCTGTGAAGGTTCTCAGCCACCCCAAAACATCTTCTGCCTTCATCATTTTTTACAAGTGAAACATTGCTAACCCTGAATCTCACATTGTCTTTTCATTTCAGGTCAGTCACTTCATCTGCGTCAGTTCATTAAGTTAATCAAAAGAATTAAAATGACCTGACCAATGGACCACTGCACTGTCTGCTCAATGAGAGGGTCACTTTCAGGGGTAGATCATGAATGACAAAGTAGTCTTCCTGGGCCTGCTGTACTTTGTCCAGGGTATCCCCTACGGTCTCCAGTCTTCTCTGCTTCCCGTCTACCTGCGTGGAGCTGGTCACTCTCTCACCCGCATAGGCTTCACCAAGATCCTCTACTTCCCCTGGGTCCTTAAGGTCCTATGGGCCCCCTTGGTGGACCGGATTGGAACCAAGCGTCGCTGGCTCGTGGGGACAGTATCTGGGCTGGCTCTGACATGCCTCATCAGTGCTGCAATGGCCCCAGAGGCACATATCTGGGGAGTAGCAGGAACCCTGTTGGCCATGAACACCTTGGCCTCTGTCCAGGATATTGCTGTAGATGGTGCTGCAGTGGGGTTGTTGAAAGGTCGTGGGGAGCTAGGGCTGGGCAACACAGCCCAAGTCGTGGGCTATAAAGCTGGGTCTGTGTTTGCTGGAGGCGGGCTGCTGGCTGTGATTGACGTGGCTGGATGGAGCTGGATGTTTATGCTGCTGACGTTTGTGTATGCTGGCGTGGCTCTGTTTGTGTGGGGGGCCCCTGTGCTGGACGATGAGACTGTCAGGGGTCAGCAGGCAGATGGCAGCAGGAAGGGAGGGCAGGGAGCGGATGCAATGAGGCCATGGAGAGTGTGGAGGAAGCTGCTGGCAGTGCCCGGCACGCCTTGGACTGTACTGTATGTGCTCACATACAAACTGGGTGAGTCTAATTAATACACCAGCAGTACTGGAGGGACTGTAATATTGTTGATTTTGGCTTACAAATTTTGTATAAGTATAATAACTTTTTTTTAACTAATTTTTAGCTTGAACATTTCCTAATGAAGCATTACATGTGTATCTGAAATTAATATACTGTTTATATGTTCTCATCATTGCTTGATTTATTGTATATTTCAGCTAAGCATAGCTAAGAAATATCACAAAAATGCTTTTTGATGTTTTATCTTATTCTTTATGACTAATGGTAAAGAAACCACAGATAAGGACACTTCACTGTCCAAGAATCGCAGGGTCAGTGGTTTGACTCCTGGTTCGTCTTGGCCACATGTCAAAGTGTCACTGAACCCTAAGCTCCTTATATGTAGCAGTTTGCAATGGTATAAAACAGAAGAAACAAGCCAAAGAATGGTGGGAGCTTTTACTTGATAGATGAGTAAAATTATTATATAAGTGGTCTACTGATGGACTAATCATTGCAACTATAAATATGTGCACAAAGGGAGTTCAGATGACCATTTCGACAGGATTAGTTAAAGGAAGAGTGTAGGGTTAAAAAAGACACACTCTTTTTATTTTTTAATTTAAAAACCAAATAGAAAAAAGGAAACCAAAGTTATATTTGCAGAAATTGTTCATTTTGTCCCACTGTGAACTTAACTGTAGTTGTACTCCTGTCTCTCTGTAAAGCACAACAATCACCACTAGATGTCTCTGTTGGTGTGTCTGTGAAGACTAAACTCAGGAATGAGCTTGAAGATGTTTGGGAAGAAATCATTGCAATTTATCGGCTCTTAACAGATTCCATGTGCACATCAGAAAATACAGGCACTGCTTAGATAAAGCAGTTGTTGTTACTGTCTCATTTACACAAGTATAAACCTAAGGCACTTGAACAACAGTACAGGGTTTGTGTGGATGCATATTAAGTTCTTGCAGGCAGTTTTGTTTGTGAAAGAGTTAGTTCCAATAAGAAACAAAAAATTTAAAGTAGTTTTCCATCATCCAGGCTCATGTGTGTGGGATAGAGAGTTGATATGGCCAGAGTTTGGTGTTTGGTAGCAGAAGGGGATTATGTAAGGATTAAAGTGTCTTTGTGTCTGTGGCATTCAGAAACAGAAGTAAAAGATAACGCATCATGCTGATGTATGTTTCTGTGTATGTGGGTGGTGGGAACATAATTGTCTCCTCACATTTGCATAGTCTTGTATCCGTGTGGATGGATGTGTATGCCTTTGTTTTTAAACTGTGTGTTTATGTGTGTGTATTTTTTAGAGAGTGTTAAGTGTAATCGGATGAGCCCCAGCAGACGACACTGCTAGACAAATTATGAAGGCTGACTGGACCCTCTAATCTGTCTAGGGAAACCTCCCGCCCCCCTGCCAAACACTCTCTCTGTTACACAAACACACGCACGCACGCACACACACGCGCGCACACACACACACATTATCAGCTGATGCTCATGATTACAACAATAATTACTCTTAGTATTTTCACTGCCTTGCCACTTGTTAGCATTTCCTGTTATAATAGCCTAAATATTACTTACCTTTGTGTCAAAAAGGTGTATTTTTTTAAGATTAGGCTGGATGTGCCAGTGTAATTGCCTATGTGAGACTGTATTGTTTTTGTTCAAGGGGTGTGTGGATATGTGTGAGACCGGTGATCTGCCTGTCTGAACCCCTCCCCGCATCACAGACACACACATATACAATTACAGACCCCTTTCCCTCATCTATCCCTAATGAACTCTGAGTTTGTGCTGTGTCCAACAGTGTGTCCAATCACTGTGAGCCTCGTGTCTGAACTGTGACCCCTGTGCCATCTGAGGCTACAGGCAGGATGGGAGAACTGTCTGGGTAAACTTGGGGGGGCTGGATGGAGGACATGAGGGGGAGGAAAGTAGGCACTCATGAAAGAAACTGTAGGGGATAAAGGCTAGGAAAGAGACAAACAAAGGATGATTCAAGCAAATAAGCTTGTATACAAATCTTTTTATATCCCTTTGTCATACAAGTATGAGGAAACAAGCTCTGTCCTTTTCTGTGCTTGAATATGAAATAACTAAAACACTGAGCAATTATACATTTGCTAAAATGTAAGTCCTTATCTTTTCTGACAACTTTAGGAATATAATAATTTTCCTGCATTTTGTGATATTTTTCAACACATTGACTTATTTAAATTTAAATGCTGTGTATTGCATGTATTCATTTATTGCCATAACTATTTGCTGCTGCACATAGTGTAAGTAATTGTCGCATATATCAGGATTAGGAGGCAGTTGACAAGGGATCCAACTGATGGTGAAAAGAAGTGGACCTTGTTCCTCGGTTCCTCCTCGAATTGATCAAGTGGAGGGACAAATGGATTGATAAGCAGAAAGCTTTGTTGCAAACCTCCCTTATAACCTTACCTCCAATGAGACAGCTACATGGGCTAATTGTGGAAAAAAACACTCATCTGCCAACTTTTTAAAAATACCTTATTATAAAATCATTCATTGCATATGAAAAATTATTCTGCTGCCCTGCCCAACTCAAATACATATTTAAGATGTTTGCAGAACCTTTTTATGGACTGCAGTAGTGTATGGTTGTCAGTGTTCTGAGAGATGTAAGGAGATGGAGGAGTGGGAAAGATAGATGAGGGAAACTTGTGCAGAGAGTGGGGGTATTTTCCAGAGGGATAAAGGACTGCAGGGAGGCAGGCTGAAGTAGGGGATGAATTAATGAACAACCACCACATGGTGCCCTGAGAGAGAGAAAATGGCAATAAACATATTTCTCTGTGCTGAGACATAGATGGATTAATCTTTCTAGATTTGTGCCATGTGTGCGTGTGTGTGTTCAGCTCAAACATGTAATATGTACTCTCCTTACCATGCTCTCCGTGCTCTCAGCAGGGAGTGATAGTGCTGTTCTGAAGCGTGACTGGTGTCCTCAGTGATCTTTCCTGCTCTACCAGGTCTTTTGTCTCAGCCACAGCGTGGACTTCACAGTCTGACCCCCCCACTGTCCTTGTTGACCTCTCACCCTCATCTTATCCCACACTTGCCTGACTCTGAACCCACTGTATATTACTACCCAACCCCTTTCTACCACACATAGACATGGTATAAACACACAGACCATTACTCCCATCTAATTGTGATGGATAAAAGTGTTGTGTAGAACTCATTGACAGAAAGACTGTATGACAGATAATGATGACAAGTAAGGAAGTACAACCAGCTGTCAAACTGTTAGTAATGTTTGTGGTCATGTTTTATCAAAATTAAGACCAGTTTTATCATAAATATGCCACTGATTTGCTTGTCTTATTTGCTCTACTGAAAATGGCAAACCGTAGTTGAAATTAATTTCAGTTGGTGTTTTTCGTGGGTTTGATTTGATCAAATTTAACTGACAGTGTTGTGTACCAAAAGCAAAACAACCTCACACCTCCTGTGACATTTTTATTCAAATGTTGCTAAGATTAGTGCATGGAAATAAGACTTGTAGTAGTAGCCATTTTATTAGACAATCTTAAAGCTGAATGATATGGGAAAATAAATTGTGATTTTTAAGGTCAATAGTTTATTGCAGTTTGCTAGTTTTCTGCATAAATTGCCCATGAAATGTGATCTGATTTCCCCCAAAGTCATAAATATCAACAAACATTTTTAAGCTGATAAAACACAAACAATCATGATCATTTATGTCTTTATTGAATATACAGAGTGATGGTGGAAAATCTTTTTTTTTTTTTTTTTAGCCAATCCGAATATCCAATCTGCCCTTTCTCTCTAAAATCCTTGAAAAAGTAGTTTTGAAGCAGCTTTGTGGCCACCTGTGCAGGAACAATCTGTATAAAGATTTTCAGTCAGGATTTAGAGTAAATCATAGTACAGAAACAGCACTTGTTAAAGTTACCAATGATCTTCTCTTAGCTTCCGACAGCGAACTTCTCTCTATACTCCTCGTTAGATCTTAGTGCTGCTTTCGACACTATAGATCATAACATTTTATTGCACAGACTGGAACATGTCATTGACATTAAAGGAACAGCACTAAGCTGGTTTAAATCTTATCTATCAGATATATCCCAATTTGTTTATGTTGATGATAAGTCCTCCATGCACACAAATGGCAATATTGTAAGGAAACACTATTAATTTC
>JAUBNQ010000028.1:7565143-7583786 GCA_032353495.1 Ctenopoma kingsleyae | reverse complement strand
GTAGACCAGCACTCTGAGAGTGAAGTGCTCTGCTGGGATAATAAGGTTCTATGAAGTCTTTAAGATATGATGGGGCCAGATGATTTCAGGACTTTAAATTCTATTCTAGATTTTACAGGAAGTCAATGGAGAGAAGCTAATTCCAGTCAAAACTCTGGCTGCAGCATTCTGGATTAACTGGAGGTCTTAAACCTTACACATTAAGGGGTGAAGTGTGGGCTCTGGATGGGCCACTCTAATTATAAGTCTTCAAAGCCATTAGATTTACTTTGAGTTTTAAGATCAATGTCCTGCTGCATCACTCAACTTCTACCAAACTTCAGCTTGTGGACAGCCACTCTGACATTATCCTTTTAGATAATTTGATAATCTTGGAAGAGCAAGTGGTCCAGGTCCAGAGGCAGCAAAGCTGTTGGTTTGTGGTTGCCAGCATGAAAATGTCATTGCAACAGTGAAGTACAGTGGAGAGAGCATCATGATTTAGGGTTTCTGCCATTCTTTTTTCTTGCGACTGTATGTATATTGTTGTTCGCTATGCTTGACTACCACGCCTTTCAACATTTGTATGGAGTGATTCAATACAAAGATGTATTTAACATTAAATTGGTATATTTATCTCCTCTCACTTTCTTATTTCAGGGTCAGGGTGCTTAAACTCTGCTATATTTACTTTATTTAAATGTACTACCATATATAAAAACAAGCCTGCCTCCCTTCTTTCTGTCATGTTTCTTCCTAGTGTTAAATTGTTTTATCCGTACTGTGTCCTGCCATCCCTCCTCTGTTTCCTCTTCACTAACCTCTTGTGTCTTTAGTTGTCTCCATTCCTGTCTGTCCGACTATAACTTCAGTCATGTTTAACTCACATATTTTTATTTGTAAAATGAAGCATTGTGATTATAATTTCCTGCACTACATCACACGTGTGTTTACTTGTTCACATATTGTCATTTGTCTCTCTGTCTCATTGTCATTTCAGGATCATGACCACCGACTTTCTCCTCCACAGTCTTCCATTGTCCCTCTTTTCTCTCCATTCGGGTTCTTTTCTCTGACCTTCTCTCCCCTTCACTCTTGTTCCACGCATTCCTCCTTCCTCTGCTTGTTTAATCTTTGTGGATGTCAAATGGATTCCCTTCTGAAATGGACAATCGTTGCTTTGAGAATATTTATAGAAAGGAATAATCAGCCTTGTTGTGTTTGTCTGCCCGCCCTCCCCCAACTGTTTTTAAAGAAATAATTACTTTTAGGCAAGACTATGAAAGCTCTGAGGTTTGAGCTAAACAAGAGGCAGACAGGCATGTGAGCACAGAACCATGGGTAAACAATTCAGGCATCATTGGTACCACTGCTGCCAATACTTTATTATGACTTATATGGTTACTGCACAGTTGATGCATCTCAAAACAGTTCAGCAGAGAAAATGAGATTAAATGTGAATAATGTACACAGAGAATACAAGTGTATCAGTGCAGCTCCAAATGGGTGTGGTGATTGCACCGTCTTGGAGTAAAATTTAAATATGTTCCCTTCATGTGATGTTTTTTGAAATTATATTTTGCATAGTATTTGTCAAATGAATACATTTTTACTGTGTATTTGTGCAAGCTTTTGCCAGATACTGAAGATCTATACAAACAGCTTCATGTTTACGCTAATGGTTGAATCATTGATATACCAACATCAATTATCTGCATGTGAAGTTATTAGTTTGCCCTAGAGGTGAAGTCTGTTTAATCACTGCCAAAGTGTCATTATTATAGTGCAGCAGATAAGAGTAATAATCTGGTGGATTGGTAAATTGGGATGCCTGTCCCCATGGGACAATTAATTTGAAACATTTCATTAGCCACTTGAATTTTGTAAATGGCTGTCATTTATAACATAGGAAACAGATATTTTACCCAAGAGTTTTACCTACGGTACAGATTTTAATGATTTGTACTTGAGTTAATGACTTAACCTAAACTAGGCATGGTATATCATCTAAGACAGCCACATTCACCCTGGGAATGATTGGTAAGGTTTTTAGATCTTTAGATGTAATCCACAGTATTTATAAATGCTAAATTACCTCAAACCTTTTAGAAATCTCAAATTAATGATTTTATGATGGAATTTATTGTGAGAACACCACAATGTTATCTTAGATCACTGATATGGGATTATTGTATGTGAACATATTGAAGTAAGTGACATTTCTTTGCCAGAATTGTTGGTCATCTTGAAAATGGTGACCATCTTTCAAATTAATTTTATCAAAAGAGTTATAACCACTTTATAACCAGAGTTATAAAGTATTTTGGGGCCAGTGTTAGTACTTGTAACCACATTTGAAGATTTTCCTGAAATATGCAGTTATCTGCAATATATCGCCTTTTTTTTGGATGATGGATCGCGACATCAACTAATTGTTTCAGCTTTTATTATCAATACATTGTGTGCTCATGGATTGATTAAACTTAATACGTATGTCTGATTATAGGTTGTATCTGTTGTAATTTTAATTATGCAGGATTCAGTCTGTTTATTCACAATTACAAGATGAATCAAATGGATCAATGAGAGCGTAAGAATTTATGTAATGTGACACACTTGTTTAGTAGTAGTTCTTTGTCTCCTGATTATTTGAAAAATAAAACATTCGTGTGTCAGACAGGTAGACATAGTTGATGTGATTGGCTATTTTGATTTTAATTACCAATTTGATTGTCGTCATTTTGGTCTGTATGAAGTGTAATTTGGCAGCGGTGAGATGTGAGTGACAGAAGTGAGAATCCCTATTTCCTACCCCACGGTTCTGCTGGGTTATCACACCATGTTACAGTGGTGACACTCTCGTTCTGCTGTTGCACTGCCTATCACTGGGAGCATCTCCGCTTTCTCTTATTATTTTTTTCAGTCTGTTTCATCTGTCTTTTTTTCTTCTTTCTCTATTTTTGTTTGTCTCCTGGCTGACTGAGTGAGTGAGTCGTCGGTTGTGCTGTGTCGTCTTTGACAGCAGTCTGGGAGCCAAGCTGTCACTCACGCAGCTCCTTGGTCCCACTGTCTTTCTGAAGTCAGTCTCCATTAATATAATAATGGCGTATAGTCGGCGCCACTGAATATTTTACTGTAATGTTCAGCAGAACATTACCCCCACACTCAACGACACACAGAGAAAGTCTAACTGTCTGACAGAAACTTTTTATTTTGACTGAAAGGTCTTTGTGAGGTCTGTTTCATGTGTGGAAGTTTTTGTGTTTTTGTTGTGTTTTCCTTTTTGTGCTTTAGGAAAAGTGCTAGGCCCCCGTTTGATAAAGTGACTGAGGGTATTCTTTTTCTTGTCAGGCATCTATTATTGACACTTTCCAGGAATAGGCCTAGGTACGCTGCTTGTCGGTGCGCGGTATTTGATTCTGCCGTCATCATCTCAGGAAAACCATGTTGTTCAGTCTTGGAGGCTAAACAGTGCGGTACAACATCCTCTTCGTACTTGACTGTGATTGGAATAGGCATTTGTATGTAGAAAGTGTCTCACTTATTTACTGTAGGTGAGAGATAGTAGTGCTTACTCAGAGACAATGTATGTACATAATAATACATGGTGTATTGAGTGCATATTTTACCCTGATACCCTGCAGCACGTCATCATTATATCTGACCAAACAACTCATTTTAATTTCCTCTTCTATTCCCTTTTAATTCACCTCTCCATCCTCTCTATGCAGGTGAGCAGGGTGCGGTGACCATGTTTCCCCTTTTCCTGCTGGATCATCACATGACTGCCAGGGAGCTTGGTTTCTGGAACGGTGTTATCGCCATGGGCTTCTCCATCTGCGGGTCCTCCCTGGGAGGCCTGCTGCTCGCACAGTTCAGGTATCCTTCATTAGCACTGTAATTTTGGATGTCACTGGCATTATAGCTATTGTATTTGTGTGCTAGCAGTATTTTTTGGTTCTCTTGGTTTTCCTTGGTATCATTTTGCAAGGTTTTAAATAAATTGAATTTGAATAACAGATTTGCATTTTTTCATGGAGTTCACTCGGGCTTCAACTGACTGAAAACTGACAGAATTTAATTATGGAGTTATCACGTTATTTATGTTATCAATGAGTTAGTAATACAGACGTGGACATATTTTGGTACCCTTCCTCAAAAAAATAAGAACCTACAATTTTCTCTGAAATAATTTAACTGACAATAAAAAAAATCACTTTGCTTTTGACTTTTGAGTCAACAGAATATTTTAAACTTTATAACAAATGGAAATGGCATAAATAGACACCAATCAGATGTTGCAATCATTATCATCCTCCTCACCTTGCACTTCTTCTTCTTCCTCCATAGTTTTTGTGTATACTGGGTCAGCTTTCTTCTTTACTGTAACTCATCTTTACCACTCTTTGCCCTGTTCTTCCTAGGCTCTTGTATTCGTGTGTGTGCGAGCCTGTGTGTATGTGTGTGTTTCTCTCTGACTGACTGTGTGTGTACAGTAATTTAAGTAAACATAGCCTTGTTTGAGAGCTCAGGGACCCCCTGTGTCTGGTGTGTGGTGTGAGAACAGCAGGAGCAGCAAATCCATCACACACACTCATGCACAGGCACATCCCCAAGCACACACCCCTCAAGGTTTGATCGCAGAGAAGTTGAATTTAATTTTCAGACTAAAAGACACTTGATTATTCTACTACAGTCACTGTTATACAGTACATAAGCTTAGATTTATTTTGCTCAGTGGATTTGATGACAATTTTGAGATCTTTCAACATTTTTTATATACTGTGTACTTGAATACTTTAACTTTTATAGGCAGTGATTTTAGTGTTGTTAGGAACTACAAATAACAACAATGCCTTTATGGGGGATAATGTGTAAGTTGCCAAATCATGCAGTGTTCTAGTCTAGAAACAACAAAACATCAACTATAACTAAAGGCAGCAATTTTGTTTAATTTCACTCTCTCTTTCTGTCTCAGTTGTTAAAGAGTCACTTTTACGAGCAGTAAAGTTATCACATACTAAATTAACTGTACAGAGTGTCAAAAGAGACAGTTTATGTGGAGTGGCGCAAAGTTATCTTAAAAGTATATGTACAATTATCAGACAGACTTTAGATTCAATTAAAGTAAATTTTATATTTTTGGTTGCATGTACCTTCCACATGGACACTTGTCCTTCCTTACATCTTGCTATCACTCACACATTCACATACACAGAGAAAGAGCTCTCCACTAGGCCGTGGTCCCACCTCTAAAAGCTTAGTTGAAAGGTTTATCCTCCCCACCATCAGAAACGGCTGAGTGGTCGGTGAGTTACCCCCTTTACAACCACCACTGAAAACCTGAGAACATGGCTATTCTTATCTGGGCCCGACCCATGTGAGGTGGCAGCCAAGCAGGTTCTCTTACACAGGTTTCACGCACACACACAACCCTCAGCATCTCTTGAGAGTGTGTGATATGAAAGGCTGTCATTGAGAAGGGAGGTAAAGGAGCAGCAGAGAGAAGAATGTCTTTAGCATGTGAATGATGCAGGATTGGTTTTCCAGTAGAGGGGTAAGGGAAGGCAGAGAGGGGCGAGTGAGTGAGGTAAAGATAGAGACAAGGGGGACTTTACTTATTTATTTCTTGTATAGAAATAAATAAGTTTCTTGTATAGAAATAAATAAGTGAAGTTGATTTAAGGTCTGTAGTACCACATTACTAGATCTTTATATTATTTGTAGAATGTGCAACTAGAAAGAGTTAGTCAGAATATATACACTACTCATGACCTTCTGCTTTGCTTTGAAAGTTGTTTTCTGTAATAATCTTTAACTCAGTGAGGCATATTTATTTTGTCATAGTATTTACTTCTGTTGGAGTTAGCCTTCAGCCATTTTCTGCAAATATTAAAGAAGTAGATGCAAGTGTTTGTTGCCTAGAGGTGTTACAAAATTGGCCATTAAGAGACGTAATGGTCAATTGATGCAAATTAATGGACTATTGTGATGATTTCACTTATGTCAAGTAAAAAGACAAATATTTGACAGTTTAATTGTTAAATTTGCTTTTAAATGTTTAATTGGCCAAACATCATTCTATCTATTACAAAAATAGTCATTAGTTACACCAATAGACCACATAATAAGAATATACATGATTCAAGTGATATTTGTCTACTAGCGAAAATATAGACAAGCATATCTAAAGACTCTTAAAGTGTTACACGTCACACTTGAAATGATGTTAAACAGAGTGTTAAAATAATAAGAAATAAGAATAATGAAATCGTCTGGTAAACATCACAAAGAAAGATGAATTTTATTTCTCAATTATGCACCAACAGTATTCATGGATTTACTGAGTGCGCTGATTAAAATCAGATATAAGTAAATCAGATATCCTGCATTGTCTCGCAGGCCTTTTCTTCCGCTCAGCCTTTTTTACACATAAATAATTACATGCAAAAAACCAACACACACAGTCCTTTGAGTGGCAGGCATCCTCTGAGTGATTGGCATTGTTAATCCCTGATGTCACATAACACTACGAGTGCGTGTATTTATATGTTTGTGTATGTGTGTACAGTATGTTAGCAGTGATTAATTATCTTCCTCATGCTGGGGATCTCCTTAGGTTATTGATTACGTCACAAGCTAAACCCACAGGGGGATGATTTTCGTGCACTAACAGGGAATCAATTAGTGTCTGGGGACTTGTTTACTTACACACATGCACACATGTTGCTGTGTTTTCACGTGCGTGTGTGTGTGACATAAAACTAAATACAGAATGTCTCTGGATTTAATGATACCACACTCACACCTAAAAGCTTGTGACCATCTCTCTGATACTTGGCTTGTTTGCTGGTCTTTCCTCAGCATCGGTGCTCTGATGCGACGTGTGTTTGTATTGCGAACCGTCAGCATGGTCTTCCAGAGCTCTCTACTCACTGTGCTGGAACCATCACCACTCATGAAAGGTGAGAAACAGACTGTAATACATCCACAGACAAGGTCATGGTCACCAACTTAACTGAAACCCAATTTCAACACATATTTCCAAAAGCCAAGATCCTGTATTGTCCAGTTTGTCAGTTTATGTTGGCATTCTGGTGTAAATATGACACAGACAGGTGAGGAAATCATAAGAAAAAAAAAATCACACCTCTATAGTGTTCAAACACATAAAAGAAGTTAGAGTGACTGTCATGAATACTGCCGCATGTTATTTGTTGAGTTCTGTAGATTTATATATGTAGACTTTCCAGTTCCTGGTACCAAACATATATTCTCCTCATTTTAACCTCTAATTCCCTTAATAAATACAAAAAACACATTTAAATAGACTGCTTTAATTTACAGACATAGAATGAAAGTTTATTTGGATTAATACATTATCTTGACAAAAACAAGTATAGTCACACTGATAAACCTTAATCAGCATATAATTAGCTTTTTTACAGACAAGCACAGTTTTGTTTACTCAGTTTTTGATACCATAGTTTGAAACCATTTTGCACCAGAGTGTGAATATGGTTTAAACTGGGTTGCCAGCTTTGCAAGGCAAGTGGGTTACCTATCAAGAATGGGCTTCTCAAAGTTCATAGATATTTTCAACCTGTGATGAAGAGAACACAAAAAGATATCGCTTGATCTTAAACGTGGTGGTATTTATTTTTTTAACTAGTGTGTCTGATGTGCTGCCGACAATGGTAAAAAAACACAATATTTGTGGAAATATGGGGATTATTAAACTTTCCTGTTGGACATTCATGGCATTTCATTTGTTTGTAAGCTCACTGTAAAAAATGACAGAAATGGATGAATAAAGAATGAAAAAGCCATGAAACATTAAACATCAGGAAGGTGTCAGGGGAGGGCATTTCAGACTTTATATTTATGTAACAAGCATTTTGTTTGCAGTTTACTGCAGCCTTAAAAGCATCACAATGTAAAAAACTTGCAAACCATGGGCCTATAGTAAACACTTTTGAGCCACATGTTCAGTATTAATACAGCAATAGAGTACATGATGCAGAGGACACTGATAGACAAGTGCTGTCTCTCTCCAGAGAGCCATTCAGTTGTTAATGTATGAATGACACAGCCAGTCGCAAAGCATTTGGAATTCAGATCTGCACCACTCATCTCTGTTGGAGTTGTCTGTTCCTCTATCAAGCCTCTCAGACTAAAAGTTGAAGCCTCTCCCTCCTCCATTTTAAACCCAGAACAAAGATTTTGGGAAACTGCAACAAAAAAAAAAAAGAACAAAAAACATTCAGTTTCAGATTTTTCAATATTACATGATAACCCTCCTCTTCCCACAATTCCAGTCTGATCAGTCGTCCCATCTATGTAACTCCATCCGTCTTCTTTCGCTGACTGAAGAGTCTTATTCGGCAAAAACTCTGGCGGCTTGAGTGAATAATTCAGTGTTAGCGGGAGCAGATAGGCTCTGTGGTTGTTCTGTGTTTCCCCACTTACACCGCTCTGCCACTTCCCCTCAGAGGATACACTACATGTGTTTTGGGGACGAGGGGGGGTGGTTCGGGTGGTGGTGGGAGAGAATATAGGAGACACTTCAGCATGTTATTGTTTCTCACTGCTTTGTCCCTCTGTTTTGACATCTACATAGTATAGAGTAGTGTGAAGTATAGCAGAGCAGACAACAGCATCAGCTTTGTTTTCCAGAAGAACTCACTTTAGTTGTACTCGGGCATATTGCACCTGTTCTTCATTAATTTTACTCACGTGTTTGCTCCCTCAGGTATGGCCGTCCTGAGCATGAGCGTTCAACACTTCCTGGGCGGACTCATCACCACACTCACCTTCACTACCATGATGCATTGCACTCAAAGAGCAGAGGAAAGCATTCAGGTAAAATTGGCTCATATCTGCCTACAGCCAAATTTCTTTTCTCCCTTCCTTCCCTCACTTTTTCCTCCCCACTATCTTGGTTTAATTGTCCTATTTTAAGTTAGGTCATTGGGGAACTGGAGGGGGGAATTCTGAGCCTACAGTACCACACATATCGTCATCAGCTGTTTCCACCTGGAAAAGTCCAGGCAGTTTTCTATTCATCACAGCTTGCTGACATTATCCTTCCTGCTATCTCACTCTGTGCCGTTGTTATTCTGTACTCCTTTAAATGCTCTTATTTTCACTCAGACTTTTTTCTCCTCCTTTCTCATTTTCTCCTCTTTGACATAACTCCTTTTGTCCCTGTCGTAACTGGGCCATCATTGCCTGGAGGTGATCGTTGTTCACACAGCCATTCAGACATCATTCAGTCAATCTCTGAAGGTGACAAATTATCATTTAAATTGCTGTCACCCTTAAAGTGGAGAAGAAAGAGAAAGGGAAGTCACATGCTGTAGCACAGATATGGGAATCTGGTTACAAATAAAATACATAACAGGAGAGAACCAGCCACAACAGAGGTAATTAAAATCAAGGTTAATTTGAAAGGTTCTCATGACAGATATACTGTTTGGTTTTTAGTGTGTGGCTGTGTGAATCTATCAGTGTGTACTCGCTCAGAATGGGAAGAGAGCATTAGCTCTGTGTGCATATGTGTGTGTTATTGAAGGTTGTGCTATCCAGTGACAGAAAGCTGATAGTGTGAGTGCTTGTTAACGATCCCCAGGAGAGAGAAATCAAATCTGTTAAACAAGTTGCTCAGAATAAAGGCACTCCACTTAGCTGTGCTCACACAGGCTCTCAGAGCTCTCTACTTGGGCCCACGGGCCAGCTCAGATAGTCTGAACCCAACACCAGTTCCTCAACTCTCAACGAATTCAGATAATTTCGTTTTCAGTCTGTGACGGTTCATCGAGATTCCGTTCTCCGGTGACAATAGACAAAGCAAAATAATTGCTTTTAGCCCTGTTGTAAAAGCTTATGTATGAAAACATGTCAGAAATACTTGAGATGAGCTTGATCTTGTCTCAATAAAACTAAATTCATTCTAATCTAAGTTCATTAGATGGAAAGTTTTAAAGCTGCAATTAATTATCAATTACTAATTAACTAATTATATTAAATTAATTAGTGACAGAAAAGGGAGAAAAGTTATTTAGTTAAGTGACACAAAACACAGGAAAGCAGAAAATCTTAATATATTATTAATATTTGAGAATATGGAACTACTGTAGACAATATTTAGTAGTTTTGCTTAAAATAAACTTAATATCATAAATTTTTATCTGATGATCAGTATTTATTGTAACAAAAGGAATCCTACATGTAATAAATGAATTTGTTCGGTCAGTGGCCTAGGTGTCACTAGAGTCCTTCTGATCTGGCTGGAGTTACCTGCTGAATATGACACTCTCAGTCAGAGGGAGGAGGTTCAGAGAGATTAGGTAATCTCTGTCCCTCTCTTTCTCTCTGCCTTTAAAGCCTTAAGGCAGGGATCAGATACTGGTTTTTGTGTGGTCTGCTTCCCTCATCTCAGGCTGTGATCTCACACTTTCTCTTTCAGGCTTCTAGTCTTTTTTTATTTTTCTCTTCTGTGGTTTCCTTTCGCACTTAGGGGCTTTTTCTTGAAGATTTGAAATTACACTTTTTTTGTGTATAAAATGTTTGAGAACAATCAGCTGATTTGTTGTGCCGCAGGATATGATGAAGTTTCCTCTATTCTACAGTGCTGTGAAAAAATATTTGCCACCTTCCATATTTCTTTTCTGCATATTTGTCACATTTACATCTTTCAGATCATCCAACAAATTGGAATATTACACAAAGATAACCTGAATAAATACAAAATACAGTTTTTAAATGATAATGCTTGTTATTTAAAAGCTGTCCAAACCTGCCTGACCCTATGTGAAAAGTAATTGACATGTGTCAGTCTGGTAAAGGTTACAAAGCCATTTCTAAGGCTTTGGGAGTTTGGTGAATCATGGTGAGTGCCATTATCCACAAATGGAGAACACTTGAAACGGTGCTGAACCATCCCAGGAGTAGCTGGTCTACCAAAAATACTCCAAGAGCATAACAACGACTCATCCAGGAGGTAATAGAAAGAACCCCGAACAACATGTAGAATGTAGAAAACATCAAGAACTGCAGGCCTCACTTCCCTTAGTTAAGGTTAGTGTTCATGATTCATGAAAGAGATTGGGCGAAGACTTTTTGATGACATAAGTTGAAGGTGTGCGTCATGTTACATCTGGCGTAAAACTAACACAGCATTTTTCATTAAAACACATCATACAAACAGTCAAAAATGGTGGTGGTAGTGTGATGGTCTGGGGCTGCTTTGCAGCTTCAGGGCCTGGACGTCTTGCCATAATTGATGAAACTTTGAGTGAAATCACTTTCATCAGTCATTTAAAAACTGCATTTTGCATTTACTGGTAATCTTTGTGTATTATTCATATATCTTTTCCCTCTGTACTTTTCGATATATTACGCTCTCCTTTTACTCACACTTTGTTTCTAATACCCTCTCTTTGTCACTTTTTCTCCTCTCACTTTCCTCATAATTCATCTTTGTTCTATCTGTTTTCCCTTCAGGCGACTCATTACAGTTTTCTTGCAACTCTGGAGGTGCTGGGGAAGCTGATGTTTAGCGCTCTGGCAGGAGGCGTGGTGGATTGGTTTGGTTTCCAAGTCGCCTTCCTCTTCTTTCTCACCCTCTCAGCCGGAACAGCCCTGCATGTGTGGACGGCTACCTTCACTGGTGCTCTCAGGGAACACCAGCTCAAAGAACAGCCAAAGTGAAGTCAGGATCAGGGTGACAGTTCCTGATACGGGCGTCTGCAGGTGCTGTAAACATGTTAAGATATTTTGAGTATGACTGCAAGAATACACACACCTCAAAAGCCATTGAATCATGTTCAATATCACACTCATGACCACAGCAAATCATTTCATGATCTGGAATAATTTAATTCTGCCATTTTTCAAGGCGAAATCAGCCATGTGTTTAATTACTCTATTACATAGTGTGTTTTTATATTTTTAATTCTGTTTTTTTCTCAGTTCACTGGCAAAACTGGCCTTATATTTTAATTTTTGCATTTGAAATGCTTGGAAAAGTCTTAATATTTACAGCTGTGTGATGAAACATGCAGATATTGTAAGGGTGAGCCTGTTCAGTATTGCTATATTGATTTGATTGGTACATCCAATCTGACGAATTGTCGGGTTGTAGTACGCAGTGACGTACAGTCATACTATATTAAGAATTGACAAGTACTTAAAGCTGTTTTACCATCTGAGCCATTTTAATGTTTTAATAAGCCAGCAATAAGAGCTGTAGCCAAAAGCAATATTGGTATTTTGTGATGCTTGTTCTATCTTATCGTACTGTATATGAATATGTTGGTCATTCTTCTGAGTTGTATGGTTTACAGTTCTAAATGAATGAATCTCTACTACCTCATATCAGCACTGTATGGTATGATACGCAGGAGGCCAATGCACAGTAGCTGCACCAAGTAGAGTACACACGAAGAGTCACAATGCAGTAACACCTTATTTTATGGGTTCTTAAGAAATAGTTTGAAACACATAACTGAAGACTTCCTCTTGAAAACTAAAAGCAAGTCAACCAACATGCAGCATAAATGTCAATTTAATTAATATTTACCAATTATGACTTTCTGTGATGTTGATGTTTCACATAATTTCCTATTTTTTCTCTGAAACTGCTCAAATACTGTATAACTAACAGTTCTTAGTTCTCTATAATTTGGCTTTTCATAGAAATAGCTAGATGCCATTGGATACTTACCGGGAAATTATTAGAGAAGATTCCAAGAAATTGGTTAGAAAACAAGAGACCTGTAAAATAAAGTGTTAACAAAATCAATTTCCCTTTGGAGTTGAATAGGTCAACCCTCACACTCTGCTTACTTCCAGTAGGAAATCTCAGCCTTACACACTTCATGGTGCCATTTTGTCTCAGTTTTTCCATCAATGAATCAGGTTCATTCATAAACTCTGAAAATAAATCTTGAAAGACCAATACCACAGGTAAATTACAGCTCCTGATAACATTGTATCACATTTGTATTTGTGTTAAATGTCAAATGCACAAATATGTACAATAAAATATATACTGTAACTACATTATAACAACCCATGGTACTTTATACTACTGAAAATAATTTTCTCCAGGCTTAAAATATGAATGACAGCAGCATAGAATGTTTTTTTTTTCCACTGGGCTCTGTGAGAATAAAATAAAGGTGGATGTATAAATGGGAATTAAGTCACACAATAGATAATTGTGCTGATGGGAGACAGGCAGATCAAATATATATATGAAGTTAGTAATCTCAGCAAACGTAGCAAAATTCAGCTGGTCACTTGTTTTCACCCACATACTGTGATACATACTGGTTTGCCCACTTGTTGCAAAGCACATCTCTCTCAGCTACTGTTTTGCTTGAGAATTGCACAAAAATAAAACTGCTGAGTGAATCTTTGGAGTCTGTGTGTCAGTGTTTTACTGAAGGTCACATCTCCAGATCTTTCCACATGTGCTATGTATCCCCGTGGGGAGAGGTCCCTGTGTGGTCACTCCCATCATTGAAAATCCACCCTGGCTTTCCAGCAGCTCCTAACACAACACTGGCTTTCTGCTGTGTACTCGCTGAGGGCTACAGTAGGGAAAAGGGCCCGTGTCACAGGATCCACAACAAATGCTGTGAAGCAGGATTAGGCCAGCTTACACTGCTCCTTAGTACATCGCCACTTTACACTTTCTCACCCAGCCTCATTATCTGGGCGTAGTGTTTGTGTAGCAGGATAGGCGAAGCAGGGACAAAGAGGGAGAAGCTTATGTTTAGAAAAGATTGAGCATCAAGCGATAGGAGCCTGTTTAGTTTGGTGTCTTTTGAAACATGAAACCACATCCATAGTTCTTGACGGCTTTCTCTGCATCATTTCTGCACGGCCACAATTTCTACCTGTGTCCTTCAACCACGAACAAGGTTGTATTTGTCTGCTTGTGCTTTCGATGGTGGAGTAACTAACTACAAAATACATTCATGTAATGATACCCTGAAGACCAAAAAAAAAAAAAAATCTGGAAATGTTTGTTAGGAAGAGAGTCATTCAAGCTTAATGTTGGATGATGACAATAATAACAATTTCACCACATTGTCCATTTTTTAGCTGTACTAGAGCTTTTTACAAGCTGTTATGGACACACATCTTGATTTTTTTTCTGAGCTTAAAAGAAATAGAAAGTGAATGGAACTTTAAGCAAATGAAGATCGTGTGATTTAATTAAAATCTCCAGAACAGCTGCGAAATGGACCTTATGGTAAGATTATGTCACCTACATTGTTTACCTGAATTGGAAAAAGAAATGCATTTTTAAGTATTTCATAATTAACAATGCAGCTTCTTTGTTCTGAGATCTGTCTTTAAAACCTATGCTGCCACCCCAATACAATGAAGGTTAATTGAATTTTATTTCTGCTGACAAAAATGAAAATTATATTTGAAATATTCACACACTTCTCCACAAAAACCTTCCTTAATTACTTTGGATTATCCACAGAGCTCATGTTAAACAGTTTTTGTTGGGACTATTTCCTCCGTAGAAAGTAGTTCAGTAGTAAAACATGAGAAATGTGTTATCTGCAGGCACATCGTTTGCGAGCTCTATTTTAAAACCTGTGCAGACAAGAGAGTGAGGAAAAGTACACAAGTGGTCTGGATCCTATAGTGCTGATGAGAGTGAGACCCCCCACTGCGGTTGCCAGATTGGCAGAAACCCCCTGTGGATAGAGTGTGTGTCTCTTGGCTACCCTCATTGCCACGGTTACCATTGTAGTGATATATTTGTGGATCTGATGCGCGTGTTGACTGAAATCTTGATTGATAACTTTGTGGAATAATAACAGTAATGGGAATTGCATAAAGGTTATTGCCAGTAAAGCTGGCTCAGTTTATCAGACATGTATTGTAAACATAACGTGTTGTGTTATCACAGTACGCAGCTCAGGGAAATATTCAGTAAATACTTTCTTTTGAAATGCTACTGCACACGGGCATTGTGTTTGTCCATTTGTGAATTCCTGAACTGTTATCATCAGAGTCAGATTCCCAATATGGAAGAGTACGGCTGGCTATTCCTTTATGTCAACAGCTATTTAGTTTCAGCCATCAACAATCAGGCTGGGACACAAGTCTGGTCACATCATCAACTTTATACCCGTATCAAACAGGAGACACAGCAAAAGGATAGGCCTACACATTCAGGCCGTGCCAAGGCTGGTCCACTAATCACAGTGTCGCATCACAATGGCAACGAGACAATAAGAATCACAGAAATAATAAGGCAGATTTTCATGAGCTACCAAAAATGGACTGAGAGTTCACTGACAGTTACACGTCTCGCCCGGTAGAGTTACCTCTGGGGAGAGAAGGAGGAAGATGAGGAGAGAGGATGGGAGAGGAGGAAGAGATTGAAACACGTTTTAATCTCAGCAAACAAAGGTATTGTATCACTTTTTCCCCCTTTTGTCTCTGAGAGCCCCACGGGGAAAGAGGTGTTGGCTTTTGCGCTGCTATTGTCCTGTGACCAGTAGAATGATCTTCTGGGAAACCTGAGTGGGCAGGCGGAGGAGCGATCAGCAGCATCAAGTGTCACAGTGTTTCCTCCACTGGTGTTTACTTTTTGTTTATTTGCAGAATGAGAGACATAGACACCTCTTTCTCTATCCCAAGCTCATCTCATCTCGTTCTTCCCACTTCTTTGTCCTTGGTCTTTGTTTTCCTCCTCGGTTTTCTCAGCTAACTTTATCATCAGCGCACATAAAGGCTTGAGATGTTTAGCTTGTTTGTGTTTGTTATGTCCATTCCACTCATATGTCCAGTTGGCATTGGATCTTGGATTCATGGGGTGATCCATCATAGCTCAGTGTGTATAGAAGTCATCTGAGGGGTTCTATTCCCCAAAGGGATCAATTAATGCTAATCTTATTTTGATGTATAGTTTGTTGGTGTACAACTTAAATCTTATTGTAAGGCAACAGTTTCTGTCAGCTGTACAAACTGAAAAGGTCTTTTTTAGAAAATAGTGTTAACTCCAGGTCCACTATCTTTTTTTCAGGGGCTCTAAACTGCATTTCATTCGTGGATGAAAAGTTCTCATATGCATATAAGTCCCTGAGCAGAGTGACAATCACAAGGCTGTTTCATTTAGTTTTATATTGTTAAGAGCTCTTATTTTCACAAATCCATTTTATGCCACGCAAGGTCTGTCTTGAAATCCAGTGATTTCATTCAATAGAATAAGTCACAAATCATTTCAGGCAATGCTGGAACGATCGTAGTAACATGTGAATCTGTTTCACGGTTCAATCTGATGAAAGAACTCAGTTCAGGCCGAAAAGGTTGTTAACTGCACTGTTAATTAAAGTGTGTACTGTAAAAAGCGATATAAATGTGAAAAACAATGATCATATCAAATAATGTACAATTTATTTATTTTATTATTTTTTTATTTTTAATTTTTTTACCGGCCTGTCAGTAACTCAGATGACACATGACAGTGTGTATGTGTAGCTGTGCTGTCATCATTCACGGCCCTTCTTTTTTTTTTTTTAGAAATAGGATTTTTATTTATTTATTTTTTATTTTAAAAAAAATAAAGTACAATTGAAACATGTTTGTTCGTGTTCCTTCCACACATAAGACCAGGGCTGAATTTAAAACAAATATTCATCTTCCCTTGCAGGTGATAAGACTCCATTCAGAGCTGTGGAAGCACACATGGTAAAGTAGATCTTTAGCCACCTAATAGTTTTTTTTTCGTTGCACGTATCTGCAGCACTAAGTTAGGAGGTAAAGGAGGAAGTATGAGAGAAAGGCAGCCTTACTGCAGGACAGACAAAGGAGCAGTGAGGGTTCAGTTTGCTCTTAGCTAAGACACAATAAATGGGCTGTAACTCTAGCCCACAGAGAGCAGAGCACTGGTGTATTTTCTTCCATTACAGCCAGGCAGGTATCATTACCTGGTGACAACACACAACTGTGTATAGATCACACAATTAAACTGATTGATTAAGATGGAGACTGTGTTTCTGTGCATTTAATTTCCTGTGTATTGATTTAGATGTCTTTTATGCTAAAAACGTTCCTTAAAATCTACTGTAAATTTGTTGAGGCAGCATTTGCCTGTTTTGTGCGTTAAAATTTAAAACATTTCTGGTGCATGCATGCTGAGTCTTCAAAATAAGTGCAGCTTATGACCATTTATCATGTTCTGTTATTTCAGGGTGTGTGATAATCGTGTTTTTGAGAATTTTCTTCTTGGGAATTACCAGTACTATTTTAATACACTTAATTTTAAAAAATCACACGCATAATCCCCTGCACTTAATTTAGAAAGAGCCATTTCCCATTATGATGAGAGCCTGAGTAGAATTTTCAATTAGTTTCCACTGAAATGCCATGAGTTCACCTTGTAACAGCCTCTGAGCAATAACTACAAGCCCGACCCCTCTGAATAACTTAACATAAGAATAAATTGTATGTTCTGTACTCATTTCATTAATAATACACACACTAATTTTCATACAGGGTCTCTGCTCCCTGCCAACGTAATCATAGTTGTCTATTTTTAGGTACAGGGTTTTAATTGGCATGAATATTCCAATGAGAGACAAAGAAGCGCACGTTAAAGATGGCAGCATAGCAGTGTGTGATTCTCTTAGAAAAAGAGAGAAAGAAGTAAAGATAGAGACACTGTTCATATGGTACATTAGCAGTAGAGTGAAACATGATCTGTGTATAATACAGTGTAGTATAGAGTTTTTTCAGTACAAGGAAAATTCCAATTATCATGAACTGCAGTATACCTCAGTACATAAAGCATAATCAACCATAAACAAACTGCATCAGATATTTAATTGTGAGTGTAAGTGACACTTTTTAAATTCACATGGCAAAGTTCACCAAAGTTGAACTCAACATAAAATATTCACTCATACTTGCTTTGCCCCTGTGATTGGATTGACTGATCGCAGCAATGCCATAGAAATTGGCAGAAACTGCTGCTGATGTAGCTGCTTTGACTGAGCCATTATAGAAATTTATAAAGAAAAAAAAAAAAGAAATATAACCACAAAATAAAACCACATGTGTGTGAGTTTGAATTGATGGGAGCTGCTCTGTGGTGAAACACGCTCTACTATCCAGACCCTCAGTGATGGGCTGGGATGTGACAAGCTGCCAACTCATATGGTGTTGAGCCTGAGTCACTTAGCTCTGGTCTGCCTCAGTCTCCAGGCTCAGACCCCTTTAACCCAACCCTCCCGCATCCCCACTCTCTCTCCCTCAGTCACAGCCCCACCACACAAACACCCATCCTCTCTTCCAGCCTCATTTGGACCATTAGGGCCAAGACAGGAGAAGCCTCATGCACACACCCCACTTCTTCTCTTTCATTTCCTGTCATGTATTTTCAAATGCCTTCCCTCTATTCCTCCATCTCGCAGCCCTCACATGCAGACAACCCGTCGGGATTAGTTGTTGACGGGGGAGTTAACAGCACATTGTCATGGGGTTTAAAGGAATCCAGCTCTATATGGCTGTATGCCTTCCTAGTGAATGAGCCTTTTCAGGTCACCTTACCCATCTATCTATCTATCTATCTATCTATCTATCTATCTATCTATCTATCTATCTATCTATCTATCTATCTATCTAT
>JAUBNQ010000028.1:7522865-7535664 GCA_032353495.1 Ctenopoma kingsleyae | reverse complement strand
AAATATTGGTTCCAGCTTCTCAAATGTGCAGATCTGTTGCTTTTCTCTTTATGGAAATGGATTTTGGCAAGTTGATTTATGTATTTTTATTTAGTTGTTGCACTTTTATTTCAAAATACACTTTAATACAGTATTATAGTAGTAATATACAAATTTAGTTTCGTTGCATGTAGTTTAAAACAGTGACCTGGGATGAAGTTTAAAAATGAGAGGAAAAGGCCACTACAAGAAAATCAAAACGTGAGCAGCAATATATATGCTCTATCAGAAGTAAACTTAGCAGGTGCACATTTCTCATAACATTACACATAAGATGAACCATTCGTTTCCATTCTGAATGTGATTTTACTTTTATGCTAATTTTAAACTTCTGCCTATGTTTTTAAATACAGAAAGATGCCTTCTCTGTTAATGTTGCTGATAAAAGGCCATCTTCAATGTGCTGCAGTCCTGAACATGTAGCTGAAGAGCTGGTTTCCAGGCCTGTAAAATAAGATGAGAAATCTGAATTCATAAAAAAGTATTAATTAACTTCAGAGTCTACCTAAAATAATCATACTTTTTATTATGACATTATTTCAGTCTTCTTCCTCCTATTTCTCCCCTCTACTTTTTTCTCCTCACACAAGGAAAGTTACAGAGGAAGTTCGCACAACTCCTGTGGCTTGGGTGGCTTTTTAAGTGTTCTTTATTCATGTGTTATTTGTTTATGTGGATTAATTATTAAAAATTTGGTGCATTTTACAAAGGTTTGAGTCTGCAGATAATGATTCCTCTCCATTCTCTCCCAATGGGTTGTGTTTGTAATTTTCTTGAATATAAAAGTTGCATAATTCATGTGTATCGGCGGGCCACATCTATTAATTATGTCAGTCTTTTAGGTGCTTGCGTCTTTACCATGTCTTCTTTTCCTTTTATTCTTTCTATCTGTTCCTCTCTTCCCATCTCTACGTCTTCTTTTCTGAATCACATCAGCAGTAAAGACTCTGCAGTGTTTTCCCCTCTGTTCCTCTCTCTTATTACTCAGATCATTGGGGTCAAATGGACTGTGTCCAAGTTTCAACTAGAAAAAGATGAAAGGAAACAGTAGAGAAAAAGAAAAAGTTTGCAATGGTGCTGTGATGTAAATGCCCTTATTTAGTAATTTATAGAAGAGGGAATTGAGCGCAACTCTGTGGAGATTCATAAACTATTGATGTGTCTAATCTTTCAGATCCTGCCAACATGATGATCATGATCTGTGTTAGCGTGAGATGCTTCTGTCCCCCCTCCTTCTCCTTCCTCTCCTCTCCTCTCTCTTTCTTCCACAACTCTTGTTTCTGTCACTTTTCCCTCTGTTCACTCTTCACCTCCATTTTCACTCAAAATACTCAACACTTTGTCGCTCATCATAAAATGTCTTGATCAGGTCTGTAATGTCTTAATGCAATGCATCCCTCCTGTCAAAGTTGATAACACTGCTGGAGTCAATAGGAAAAGGTCTTGTGGTTGTATTTGTCAAAGCTGCTGATATAAACATAGTTTGGAAAAAAAAACACACAAGATAACTGATTAAACCAAGGTTATTTGTAGCTTCTGCTTAAAATTTCCTTGTTGTCATGTCCCTGTCCTCATCTACACACCCCTCTAACACATGTGCCTGGGAAATATGACAGCTGAACACTAGACCTTTCTTTCTCTTTATATAAAAGATAGAAATAAAATGGAAAAGAAAGTGATACTGTACGTCAGTTCTGTCTTTGAAAGAGCTCCCTGACATCTAACATTCAATTCACCACCTGTGGTAAATCTCACACAGCTTACACCAATTTCACTAATTTACACAAGCACAATGATTGCTGTAAGACAGATGAATACGTTTAAACACGTGACCCTGATACTCACCATGCCATTATGTATTCAGCATTCAGTACCTGCCACTTTTTTTGGAAAACCAACCTGATTCAATCACAAAATGTTTTCCTCGTGTAGGCATCTCGATGTCACTCCTCATAGTAAACTCCATCCGTGAATCCATCAGTGAAATAATACGTGGTATAATCAGACACAGTTAACAAAAGCAATAGCAGGAATAGAGATAGAAATATATGCACATCTAAATAATACAACCATCAGTATATGCCAAATCTCCCAGGCTACAATCTCCCCCCTAAGGGTGCATGCCTGGCACTGATTTGTATACAAAACAAATCTAATGTATGCTTTCAACACATATTTAACATATGCCACTCACTGATAAATTATTCAAAAAAAAAGGAGTTGAATTTTTAATCATCAATGTTTCATCTTCCCAATAAGTAATGAGGAAATGGGAGGACAATGGGTCCGAAGAGAGAAGTGAAGAGATTTTGTTAACGTTAATTGAATGTAATAGTGCTGTTAACGTAATGTGATGTACACAGAGCAGTGTGTTTTCCCTCTGTCTCTATATCCAGTGACTCTCAACAGCTTCACATTTATTTCTCCACATTTTGATCCCTCTTCACTTTTCTCACACTCTCTAAAGCTCTTCCCAGTGTTGCAGAAAATCAGCGCAGTACTGGAAATATACAGATATGGTCGAGCAAGCATATATGTGACGTCTGCACAAACACACGTCGTGGTCTGTTCAAGTCAGTAACCCAGTGACTAACATATGAACTCACCCAGACATTGATCCATGAAGGTTAGATGTGTTCAGGAGTTGATTTGCAACAAACAGATGATTCATAATACAGTCATGCAAAATGTTGTTCAACATAACAACCACCCAGATCCACGGCAAAATGGAATAAAATGGAGGTAATAGGACGCATAGCTGTAAACACATATGTACAATCCTATGTACACGTACATACACAAAGGCAAACACATACAGAAATACACCTGCCCCCATGTAGAGAGTCACTGTGAATAATGTTAATCACGTGTGTTCTTTTTGCCTTTGTCTTTGCCACAGGCATGTTTACTCACACATACACACACAATGACAGAAATGTGTGCAGAAACGTTGCATGCACGCTCATGTGCAGTAAACACACATGTACTGTAGTACCCATGTGTCTTTGCCCTCAGCATGTTTGGCATGTTTCAGGCTATAGACAAGATTAAGGACAAACACACCTGACATGCTGTCACCTGACAAACCAAACAGTATTATCTTGAATAATAAGAAAAATATTAGGCAAAATAGCTACAAATGAAAAATTAACAATGCCTGGAACCATGGTAACACCATAATATTAATAAGAATACTATACTTTTAATTGGATTTCATCAGACAAATCACTATACATGTAACTGTAAACACACAATATCAATACACAATGTTTTCTAGTTTCTGCATTCTTAAAATGATCTATATCTCTGTCTACAATCTGAAAAAAACAGACACTGATTTAATATATAAGACACACAAATTTAACAGATTACTTTCTTTTTCTTTTACATCTTTCACAAATTGCTTTTTCTAAATACTAGAGAAAAGATACACTGATTGTGTCTCCCCAAGCGATTAACTGTGCATTAAGTAAAGGAATTGAAAAATCAGCTATAGCACTTTCAAACAACATGAACTTTCTCTTTATCTGTAACAATATCAGTGTTAAGCTATGACTGATTTCCAATACTCTTGTGTAGGTGGTGTTTGTCAGTTTGACTGGGAAAAGTATGATTAGTGCATTAAATAATAAACTAAAAAAAGATATGTATTGATATACTTACCTCAATCCAGATTTATATTTTGCTAAATGGATCCAAAATGGCATCTATTGGAACCCAACCCTGTTTACATCTGATTTGAATTGTTGAAGTGCCAACAATAGTTTATTTTAACTATGACCACAGTCATCCCCTATTCTTAACCAAGAAGACTGTGGAAAGTCATTTCTGACCTTGGAAATGGGTGGTGATGTATGGAAGACCAGAGAATGCTGAGAATTGGACCCTGACGTGTGTGTGTGTGTTTTATACCAATAATTTTTATTTAAATAAACTTTTATGACAATGGGCTGAAACAAACTTCAAAAGCAGAGGTATAAAACATAATGTTTTTTTTATGTAAAAAATGTTTTAGAAAATGCACAGATAGGTTTTATTGGAAAGCTATGACAAACAACCTGTGCAGGCTGGAGGACTTAGTGGGTCACGGGCAGCTCATTGGCCTAGTGCCCCAGAGCCAACAGGGTCAGAAAAGTCAGAAAAGAGAGTGAGATTAGCTGCACACAGTGCAACAGCACATCAACATCGTGGACCGTGAGATGGCAAAAAACTGATAATGACTCCTCTCCTCTACAACCTTTCCTCCTCCCTTTGTTCTTATTGTCCTCAACCCATGTATCCCTTCATAATTTTCCTCTTTCACTAAATGCTTGTCAGGTCTCTCAATCCCTCCCTTGCTTTTCTGTCCCTCTCTGTCTCTCTCCATCCTCTCTCTGGGTAAGAATAAGGAGCAGCAGTGCTATTCAGACCGGTAATTACATTTCTGTCCTTTGTTGGAGCTGAGTGTTATTTTCCATTAATGGTTGGACATATTATATAAGAGACTCTTTATGGGAGTTATAATGGTTGGGGACAGAAGAGATAGAGAGCTAGTGAGTGTATCAGTGTTGCTCTTTTTCACGAAGGGGCACAGTGGGGCTTTCATTAATCCTTAAAGAGTATACACCTAACCCTGCTCACACCAAACACACATGCACACAGGTAAGAGAAAAAGTGACACGTGCACACACACATCACTGGTTCACAAACACATGGACAAGCCCTGCTCACCATTCAGAAAAGCACAGAAATAGGCCATGGTGATATGCTGATGCAGAGGTTATGCCCACTTTCTAGGTATAATTTATTCATCTGTTGTTTGCAAAATGCTGTATAAAATATAAATGGTCTGAGTTTGGCTTTAATGTTTCATATGATCACAACTGTGGGAGCAAGAAGTCTGTGAGACATGGCCTTTGCCATACACTAAGTCAAATCACACTGGATGGATGATTGCAAACAGGAAGACAAGGATATTAGTCGTGTGTCTATTTTAGCAATATGCACTTATCTGAATGTTTACTATATGTGAACCTAGATAATTACACTGGTGATACAGTGTGTGTATGGGGATGGACAGATGGTTAGAAAAGGTGACTGAGCTTGTTTTACAGTTTTGGAAAACATACTCATGGAGAGCAACAGAAACAATGACAAAGATTTCAAATTAAAGGAAAGATTCAGATTTTTTAGCATAGGCGAGATCCTCGTCATACTGGCCACAGGAAAATCCCTTCATAGAGCAACTACGATTTTAGAAACAGGCCTCAAAATCCACACTCATATTTCTGTGCAAAAACAAAAGTCTTTTGGTATAAAATTTGCTCTTTTTGGTTTCCCAGACAGTGTTTCCTTACTGAGTTGTACTAGAGGGATACAGTGGCATGTACTGTAGGTTTAAAATAAATAAATGTGCTCAGCCTCATAGCAGTTTTAACATGTGTACTACAGAGAGGTATCTCTACAAAGGTTTAACTTTACTGTACGTGCAAAAAAGAGGAATTCTTACAGCAAACAATATATTTTTCAAGACAATAATTACATGTTAGTGTTGTATTAAGGCAGACTTTTATTATTAACTACTGTTAATTGAAAAAGTACATTAATTAGTAATATGTGTTCTATAAAAAGGAGGTCTAACAATTTTAAATACTATAGTAATAGAGTAATAGCTTAATAGATTAACAGTACACATTTAGAAGCCTGATGTGATGCAAAAACGAAAGTTTTGGGGGGTAATATATATAGACATGGTGTTTTCACTTTACGATAAAATAAATAGATAAATAAATAAAAAGTAGCTTTCAAAACATGTATGATAATAAAGAGTCTGCTCTGTTGGAAAACTCTTAATGGTGACACACCAGACAGTCAAGTAGCGTCACTTTTACTGCGAAAGCAAAGCATTTTGGGAAGAGAGAATATTGTCTGCGGCAACATAGGAGAAAGAGAAGAGACAGAAAGGAAGAGGAAGCAGAGAGGAAGTGAGCTGTACTGTGTATATAGCAATAAATAGCACACACACACACACACACACACACAGCAAATTATAATACAACAGTGGTAAGGTTTTATAGATTTACAGGTCAACAAATTTAAATGGGTAAATTCAAAATTTAGTTTTGACATATATATTACTCTTGAATTTTGGGTTTCAGAACTTTCTCAAATCTGCAATTGAAAAGGACGATTTCCTAAATGCAACTACAGAACCACAGGATGAAAATGTGATGTGGTGTGACTGATTACCAATTTTAGGTTTCTGAAACCTCAGGTCAGCAGGATTATAAGAATTACCAAAATCTCTGAATAACCTGTATTTTATTCTTTTTCATAGACTACAAAATCTCAAATTCCCAGAGCTCAACATCTACCTGAGAGAATAAACATCATAAGTCAGCAATCGACGACCTTACAACCTTGTCTCTAATCACACATTCATACACATTAACACTCCAATACAGACAAACAAAAAACATCCCATATTGTACTCTGAAAGTCAAGTTGTTTGTTCTTGTATGAATAGCATGCGTGTGATTGATTACATGCCGCTGAGAAGGATTTAACATCGTGTCCTTCAGCTCAACTATTATTACATGTTCCTGCAAAGCTATAGTATCATTGCAGAGTAATCATAACATCTCTGCCTCATAATTCCCTGTAATGAGATTTTCAGTCACACGTCCATTGATTTCAGCCAGTCTGAACCATCTCAAACAATAAGAGACTGAAATTGGTTCTGGCACCAAGAGGTACTGAAAAAAAGAGTGAGAGAAATAGAGAGATGATGCTCGACTGTTGTTCTAAAAGCACTTTCTGTGATGTTTTTTAACATTAAGGCAATGACGGATTATTGCAGGCTGATAAAGCGAATTCTGTGCAAGGTGTGCAGAGAAAATGTTTGTGTTTGCAAAGCCATGTTTAACATTTGCATATGCATGGAGGGTAAATGTGCAATCATCCATGCATGCGTTTATGCCTGTGCATGCATGCATGCATACATGTGTTAAAATTATGTGACAAAATGTAATAGCACAATGATATCAGAGAAATACTGTCTACATGACCAATAATTAGCTAATATAATAAGAATTTTAACATAAGTATGTTCATGATATAAACCAGTTTGACAGTATGAGATTTTGTAATACATGAACCTCTGTTTGTGTGTGTGTTTACCTGTATATACGTGTGTCTCCCTGTACTTATCATGTTAGACGAGAGTTGCCAGCAGGTTGTCTCATTAGTGAAAAAGAGAGCTCCTTTTGCTTTTAACCCACAACACTCTCAAGATAAAGGTAGAAAGACAGGATGACAGACCTGGGCTGAAACGAGGATTATGGAGAAAGAGACTATGATTGACTCACAGAGTGACTTAATATATGTTTAAATGAGAGAAAAAAGAAAACTGTAGCATTGGGGAAAAAATAAAACACAAAATTGTGAGGTTGAGGCAGAAGGCAGTAGACAGGGCAGACAGTAGACATAACATTATTTATGGACTGGGAGTAAGGTAACATGAAGCTACAACACAGCTTGGATTTGTCTCCTGAAAAGCCACGTGAAGACTTACTTTTCTACCACTCGATGTCTCACACACACATGCACACCTAATCCCATTCATCTATTATAATTTCAGGGAGGTAGAGTGGGGATGCCACTGTTGTCAGGCAGATTAAGAAACAGTGACTTACAAATCATAATCAGTAGTAACAAATAACAAAACCTTACACCTTACATTACAGACTGAAAACAGGAGTCAGCAATACATCTGAACTGTGTGGTCAGTCGAATCAGATTTGGTCTTGGGGACCATGGGCTTCAGATATCTAGATTATTGACTGTATATTTATTAAAAAGTACATTTTTAAATCACATTTGCTGCAACATGACACAGAAGTGAGACAGTAACTAATCTCAAAACATAACGAAGAAAAACAAAAAAGCTAACTAGCCTAGCTTTGCAATTCATGTGTTTTCATCAGTGAAGCCATTACCATTAAATTAATTATTTTAATTTATTTAATTCAATGTTTTAACATAATAAACTTGATCCTAAGTACAAATGTAGGCTACACGAAAACTGAAACAGAAACTGTTTGGAGCTACCTAGCTAGCTGATAGATGCACACATCACATCATCATTGACTTGACTGTGGAGGCAGAGGGCTGCCAGGGCTGGGTGGGGGGACTGAATCAGTATCCAGGGAGAAACAAGGGGAATCACATCTGGACCACAGACTGAGGAAGAGCAGGAGGAGGGGTGGAAAATAGATTCAGCTGAATGACTCATTGCCCTAACATAGACACACATATACATACACACACCGTCACATCAAACCTTCCTCACAGCATGTTGCACCCTGCAGCGCCCACTGCCATACAGCTGCTGACCCTCTATTAAATCATTGTAACACAGATGTAGTTACAGTGCATTCAACTCACACAGAAACTGAGACAACCATGTGCACGCTGTATCCAATTAAATTTTTATTTCATATTTATCAGTTATAACATCCACCCAAGTCAACAGAGTTGCCCAATGCCACATTAACACTCCTTTCACCAGCACTGAATTTCCTTTTATGTACGCTTGAAATTTCCAGATCAATTCAAAGGAGTGCCTTGTGGTCATGTTTACGCTACTGTAAATATCAGCTCCCAACTAATGGCATTTACACTGACATTTCTACCACTCTGTTCCCCTTTGCAGACAGCGTTAATTTTTGTTTTTGGTAATGCCCAGTGTGCGGCGAAGCCTCCTTATAAGAACTTTGCCCCTCAGCTTTTTTTCTTCCGTGACTTTGTTTTCCACAGACCCAGAGACAGCCAGCCAGTCAATGGAGCTCCAGTGTGGTGTGGTGATTGTGCTGGTCAATGTGCTCCGCTGTGTGACTGCATGCCCCCAAGACTGAGGCTGAGTCTAGACACGAGTCAGCCAAGCCGCCCTGCTGACCTATATCCTACAGTTACACTAAGTGAGAGACAGAGAGTAACAGAGAGAGAGAGGGAGAGAGGAGAGAGGGGAAGAGCAAGGGAATAGAGAGAAAGAGAGATCGGGGGAGACATGAAGAGAGGATGCAGAAAGCGAAATGCTGCCATAAAGCAAGAGACCAAACCGAAGGGGGAAGCGGCGGGAATGAGTATGAGTGAACAGGCAGACAGAAAGAGGGGGATGGAGAAGGGAAAAGAGCGAAAGCGAGGGAGCGATGAGGCTATGGATAATTCAAAATGAGTTAAAAGGGGGAAGGGATATGAGGAGAGGAGAGACTGGAAGTGGCAGCCACTAAAGCAAAGACAGAGTGATGGCTAAGTACAGTGTGTAAAGTGAAAAGAAACAGAGTGAGCACTGAAAAAAAAATCCCAGGAGGAGTACAACAGACACAGTAAAATATCACCATAATATTCCAGAGAAACACTGAGCGGATGCATCAAAACTTGCAATAGGATGTTATCATCAAACCCTCCTCTGTGTGATTATCATTATGGGCAACAATTTGTTTAGAATTTGTGATTACATTTTCTGTTGAATTCAATGGAAACTTATCATAATCAGCCAGTTGATAAATCAATTGGCCATTCACAAACTTTTAAACTCAGCAGTGTGTAAATAACGTACTACTCTACTGTTCAGTAGTTGTTCAGTCATAAAATTGTGCAAAAGAACACCTAAGTTATAAGCTGCAGAACCAAATATGACCCTTAACAGGTTAATTTTGAATATGTTATACTGTATGTGACTAAAATTGTGCTCAGGTGTTAATATATGATGCATTTATAGTGATAAACAATAAAGTTAATACAATAATATCAGAAAAATAAGAAATAACAAGTAACAGTATCTTATTATCATGTTACTGTACATTGTCTGTTGACATTCAGCAGTCACTGTCATTCTTTTCTGTAAAGCTGCTCTAAAGTAACTTCATGTTTACCACCTCAACCATAAAGCTCAATGGACAAATCATCATCTATGTCTTTCCTATTTTTTCCTTTCTCTTTTCCCCATTACTCTTCCTCCCATCTATGGGAGAATGAATAGGCCCAGACAGAAGAGGACAAAGACTTAACATGTTTTTCTCTCTTTTCTTCTGTGTATTGAGAGGATGAGCTGGACTGCACTAATAGTCTTTGTGTGTGTGAATGGGACAGAGGGCTTTTTGTGTGTGTGTTCCAGACAGCAGCGCATAAGGCAGGACTTAAGTAGATGTTCGCCAAAGCGTACGTAATGCCAGGGAAATATCAACTAATCCCTACACTCTTCTACCCTATACCCCTCCCTCAACATCCATTTTTCTCCTCCTCCTACTCATCATCAGAATCATCATTTCCACCATGTTGCCAGATTACACCCCAAAAGTCATATTTCTCGCTAAATTTCTAAATCTGACTAAGTTTAACGAAAGAGAGTGTCTAACTCAAAATTCAGAAATGCACATGCAGACATGCAAACACACACATACTGTACCACACTCTCTCTCTCTCACACACACACGCACTCCATGGGGGATTGTTGTTGTTTCTTAATCCTAGTGGATTAACAGACTAACAGACTCATTTTACCTCAGCCTCAACAAAGAGAGATGTCAAATCAGCCATCCAACGCTAAAGGTGATGATCGTATTAACTTGATGAAGCTGTATTTGTTCCTGTACAAATGTGTGTGTGTGTATGTTTGTGGAGATGGTGGGGTGTATGATGTGGTGGTGGGGAATTAATCTGGCATCAACTCAATGAAGAAAAAAGGAAAAGGCTGAAATTCACAACACCTGTTGTGAAAGACATTAGAGAAATGTATCTACATTTATACTCAATATTCATGTATATACATTATGCTACAGTGTTAAAGTACGAGTTAGTGCTCTGATTGCATTGAATGTCATTAGCTAATGTGCTAACTCCAATATTCTTACAGGGTTGTAAGTGTAAACTGCTTAAAGATGCTCTGTAGGAAGCATAGCATTCTGTCAAACAGTAGTGCTGCGGCGTCCACTAATCCACATGCTAGACTCCAGATTAACGAGAGGGGATGGGGATGTGGGCAAGGGATGGGTTAAAAACATGCCGCCCAGACCCTCCCCCACCATCATCACACACATACACACACGATCACTCCCCCTCCCTTCAGATTATAGTGCTTAGTGCCGCCCCTGTGCGACAGACAGTAAGAGGATCTCTGGGTGGCGTCCCCCAGGGCTCCATTATTGGTCTCCTAGAAAAGCCCCCCCACACACTAAACACCTACAGATAGGGTGCATGTCAGAGGTCAAGAGTAAGGGGTAGGAAGAGTATGAGATGAGGAGGTTATAAAATATATATCTGGTTGTTTTGATGAGAGGGATTATTGTACATCTTCCCAATGATGTCTCAAGAGAATAAGGTAGAAAATGGCTTAAAATTCACTAAAGCATTAAGAGAATAGAGATTGAAATCTGATTATGATTTCACATTACACAAAACAACAGTCAGCGGATGTGACATTAAATTATTTGTAATGATTCTAGAAAAGCTAAATTTGCACACACACTCACACACACACACACACACAAATCAGACATAGTGTGTTAGCAGTCATCCTCAGTAAAGACTAACATCAGGAAGTGATTCTCTTACCACCTTTCACAAACGATCAGCAAATATTAAATGAAGATGCTGATTTGCGAAGCTGATGATGTATCCTCCATTGGTTTATATTATTACAAACCATTTCAGAAAATCAGCCTCGAACATGAAAGCCTCACACAGTCCCAGTTAGCAATTTCCTCCACATTTCAACGTCAACGTTTATTAAGCTCTCGCAGAGAAATCAGCGACGACTAAATTATTTTGAGAGACAGCCTCAGGCAACTGAGGCATATTCAATATTCCTAACTAAATATATCCATATATATATATATATATATATACAGTATACTGTATACAGTAAAGTGGTTTTGTGGCTGCTATCCTTTTGCAAAGACCATTCCTGATCAGGTTTTTTTATGAAAGGATGAACTTGGCATCCAGATGAAGCTGCTAGATGCTGAGTCAGGTCCTTGTTGGACTTCTTCCGGTGTCTCAAAGAAGAAACTCAGAGAAACTTCTCATCAGATTTTGGAAGGGTGTTACACTCATTTTTGCCTTTGTCCTCTCCAGATTCCTCTACAGAGATCACACTCAGTATTTGTCTTTAGTCTAAAGAAGTGTTTTTTAGTACTGTTATTTTATATACTTTCTACTTGTATTCTTGTCAGTATTCTATATACATGTATGTATATATATATATATATATATACATATAAAAAATTATACACACATATACATATATGCGTGTGTGCATGTGTGCATGTGTGTATATATATATATACTATACACATGCACACACACATACACCCACATACATATTAAAAGGAACAAGGAGAGAAGGAAGAAGAAATGTCTGACTCAAAGTAAAACTAAATTTAATATCTTAATGGCTTTGTGTGAAAAAAGAGGATAGTAGATAATAGAGAAATCCAATTAAAATCTAATGATTGGCGCTGTGAGGTTGACACACGAAACTGTTTGTCTGAACCACTGATTATATTAAGCTTTGATTAGATGATGCTAGTAATAGTAGCAACTACACTAATAGGTTGTGTATTTTTAACTCTGATATGCCGCAGGCTCTAAGCACTTGTACAGTCACAAAGCAACAAAAAAGGGTGCTGACAAAGTCCAAATGTAAATACTGAAGTAATTCATTACAGGACGATATCAATATAAAATTCAGATTTGCATGAAGACTTAAAATTGACCTGTG
>JAUBNQ010000028.1:7472894-7515811 GCA_032353495.1 Ctenopoma kingsleyae | reverse complement strand
TTTCTGCTACCTCAGCTTCAAGCCATCAAACATTGGGCAAGAAAAAACATGAGAAGGCCAAACACCCACTACTTCTCCTTTTCTCTCCCATGGCAAACTTCTCCGTCATGCACCTTGTATTTTATCCACATTTTAATGGGCCTCGCGACCACTCTCGTGCATGGGAAGCTTTTGGGGGGTGTACCGAAAGCTCCTGCTTTCACTTTATAGCCGTGGTTGGCAGAAGAGGCCCCTGAAGCATCTCTCTCACCCCTCTTTCTTCATGTTTCTCTCTCCCTCTCTCTCTCCATCTTCTTCTCTCCCTCTGCATGCCCCAAAGGGTTTTGTCAGATAGAATTAAATCAGTGTGGGCTGCACGGCCCCCACTCTCAACCTGTGTGTGTGTGTGTGTGTGTGTGTGTGTGAGTGTGTGTGTGTATGTCTGTGGTCTCGGCTGCCCTTACACAGAAATGTGCTCACAACCACAAGGTTATAAAAAATAGAGGCCCCTCATGAGCTATGGTAATTATGATTTAACAATAGCTACAACCTCTGACGCCCTGACCGAAGATGATGTCACCCTGTTGCCTGTACAGGAAAAAACAGAAATAACAGATAGAATTAAATCACCAGGCTCATTTCTGCATCTCAGAAAATTGAGCATTATGTCTTTTTCCAGTAAGGCTGGGTGTTGTGTAGGATGTTGTAAACAGGATAATTATTTCTCTATTTTCAACAGAAGTAAAATGAAGCTGCTCTATAAACGGTGTTCCTCTAAAACCCAACAAACAAACTGGGTAGTGAAACATCAGCAGTAATAGTGGCATTGTATTTTTAAGTAGTAAAAACTTTTAGTGAAGTTTTCAAATAATAACCTACTATAGCCTACTTTGAAATAACAACCTCAAACAGACAGAAATAACAAAATAATAACACAAAAACAAAATAGATTTTAATCACTGCAATTAAATGTTATTCAGTCTAGACAAGTCATATTTTGTCACCCAGAGAACATCAGAACCAACATCATCCAAATATTATGAACACAGTGGTTCTACTGCGGTCTCTGCTGAAGACAACCAAGGGTGCATATGAATAGTATTATAAACGCAAAAACACACACAAACATAAATTGACACTGTAGATGGTATTCTGTATATCAATAGTTTCCTATTTTCACACTGAACCATACAGTCCCCATTAGCCTGTGCATGTGTACGCTTTGTACTACTGGTGTAAGCCTGAGAGCTTTTACACCACATAGATGGGGTGGCACCCGGGTCAGACAGGCCAAAGAGTTCAGCAACGCAAGAAGTAACAGGGGAGGAGGAGGGTCACCGCATCACTTAATCTCCTCTGCTGGTGATTTGTGTCAATCACAACATCCGATGCTCCTTCACCATGCGAAAAGGCAGGGTGATAGAGACTGAGAGAGTGTGACAGAGCAATAAATGAGTAAGGTGATGATGAGAGGAATAAAAAGGAGAGGACAGGAACCACTGAAAATCTGCACTGGTTATTCTAATTTCAACATTATTTATATTGGTATTACCTTGCAAAAGAGCATGTTGCTCACACACACTGACGGCAAACACAGACACACACACAAACAGCCGCAACACGCATGACGGCCTCATGCCAATAGAATTAGTCCCATCCTGCTTTGTTTTGGAGGCTTGTGCAAGCATTGATTTGTCCGATTCTAAAGCATCCCAGGATCAATTTTTAGTTGAAGCCAACTGAAGCAGTCTGTTTAAATAAATCTATGGCACATAACTTAGATAGCTTTACTTGTCTTTAATGTTCAAGGTTTGTAGATTTTAGAATTAGATTCATAAACAGGGATTCCACATATTTATTAGTTTATTTCTTTTCAGTTTGTTTTGCTGTTCTGGTGTTTTATGTCTATTATTGTTTATTTTTAACAACCAAACACTGACTAAATTGTTGTTTTTAATATGCTATAATGTAATTGTAGGCACTCATAAGTGTAAAAACAGATAACAGTCATAATAATTAAGTAAACCACAGTAGTACTTATATGAAATATGTCTTCATGGGTTGAACTAGCTGACAAATACTGCACATTAATTAATTATATCAAAACATTACACATGTTATAAAGCATTTATTTAATGTTTGTATATAGCTTACAAATGCTAAATAAATGGGTTTAAGTATAAGCTTACAAAAATATCAATGAGTAAAACATATAAATTGTTGCAGCTTGTCCTAAAAGGTAATTAAAATTACAAACAAGTCTGTATAAAGCACCTGTATTAACAAAATTACACCACACTGACTGATAAAGGAGACACTCTGAAAACCAGCAGCACCGGCCTCAGTCGGAAACAGCAGGTTTTGCCATCAAATCACTGTTTTCCATTGTTTTCCATCACTTATTGCACACAATAGTGGGCACCTGGCCTCAGTGAATCTCTGGTTATCAGCGCTATCAGGGCATGTGTGGTCTGTTGTCGAGCTCTGTGTGGTTGATTGTGTTGTTTATTGTGTGTTTGTGCTGACTAATGGCCCAGTGTTATGTAAGAAGAGAGGAGAGATTACCCCAAGCCCATGCAGGCCACACTGTTAATCCGTCAGAGCCCTACTGACTGACTGAGGTGCCGCCAGAGTGCTGTTGCAACACACATAAGATTACAGTCAGGACTCACTTCCCACAGTCTGTGCACCTGTCTTCAGATAGCAACAGTCTACGTGTCCACCTGACCTTTCTTCCAAGCCGTACACTCAAAGCATTACACCACGCTGTGTGTGGCCTGGATGGCACTTCTGAAGTCCCACTGAGCCACTATCATCGCCTGTGTTTGTTTAGCATGTGCTCAGCATGAACTCCATGTTGGTTTTATCCCTCCGTGGCTGTCTGGGAGAGTCGAGGCGAACAGTTTTTTCTCTTCTCCCTCTCTTTTTAATCTTTATACACACAAAGCGTGGGCTATAAGGCACGCTTCGGTTTGTGTCTCCACTTTATCTTAGCCGGGAGGGATTTCAGCCTGAACCACTCCTAAACTCTAAATCTGCCTTGAAGTCATAGAGTCCTCTGACAGCTCCTTCTGTTTTGTCAGTTTTACTCATCCATGAAGGCAGCATGTCTCAATGGAGGCACAATGATATTCAATATTCACATTTTCCTCCAATTTAAATTGAAGTAAAAACTGGGGGAAGAGGGTGAGTGCGCTTGTTAAATGCAGAAATCAAGTAATGTATGAACACAGAAACCAAAGATATCATTGGAGGTGTAGTTGTCATAGAAAATATGCTGATTATCAAGAGCAGAAATCCATTTTTCTGTCTCATAAACAATCAGGTTTTTGGGAAGAGATGCAGAGCTCACTGGGAGCCCAATCTCAGAGAAAGTGCACTTCAAAACTCTGGTTTCAACAGTGTAAAATTTAGACCCAATGGTGTGAATAAATGGCAAATTAAAGTTAAATCAGGAGATGCAGATGCAGTAAACAATGTGAATGAATGACTGAGATAAGATAAGAGAGAGGAAGTAAGAGAGAGACTTAAGAGTTATATAATAGTGCAATTGTGCAAGTGTGTGCATGTGTGTGTGCATTTGCTTGAACAGGAGAGCATGCGCCTGTGTGAAACAGTGAGGGATAACAGAGAAGAGGGTGACTGAAACACTTTGTATGCACGGTAGCAAACACACATGATCACACAGACACGACCTACCTCGTCCTGACATTACACTTGCACACTGTAGCTGCCTTCAGCAATGAATAACGCCAGCAGCCGTAATGGTACTATCCAAAGTCCACAGTTACAAACCAACTATTTAGCTCACATTCAAAGCAGATTAGTACATATTCAGTACTGTAGGTGTGTGCCTGTGTAATACTTACATTTCTACCGTAATTATATCAATGTAAATGTATGGGTTAATAAAAAAAACCTATCTCTGAGTAAAAACTGACTACCTTTACACAGAAACGCAGCATGTGCCTCCCCATAGTTAAAAAGATACTGTGTATACGGAGTAGTTGCCAGAAATCTAAGACCATGTTCTTAAACGCCCGTAGTCTGTGAAGGTGTTCAGTGCCTGCAGGTGCACAGCACGCACAAGCAACAATAAGCCTATAATACAGTATGACTTAGCCTACTGCGGCATCTTTCTTAATGACAAAGATTAGCCTGTTTTAGTGCTTGTAATCTCATTGAAGAGACTCTTATTAGGTCTATCTTTCTTTCTCTCCACACCGCTCTCTCTCACTGTGTCCAAATCCTGAGCTACCTCTCTTAGCCTTGTGTGTGTGTGTGCTCTGTGTGTGTGTGTGTGTGTGTGTGTGTCCTAAGTAGACAAGACATCTCCCGCCATTCACAAAGAGAATGCAATTATGAAACCAAGACTGCTGCTGCTTACGGTCTCTCAGATTTAACGTTCATAACACATTCTGTTAAATCATCTCACAGGAGAAAGAGCGAGAGAGAAGGAGGCAGAGCAGGTGAAGAACAGAGAAGCCTGGGTCGAGCCGAGCAGAGCTGTGTGATCTTTTTGTGATCAATTTGCCTCTGTGAGAGATGCCCCCGGGGCCACTTTTGGGAGAACCTTGTTAGGCTGAGTTAAATTGTTGCCCAAGGCAAGCTATTAGCGGCCATCTCTGGGAGAGGACACACACACACACACACACACACACTCACACATGCATGCTCCCACGCTCGCTTAAACACAGTGAAATGAACACGTACATTCAAACCTTTTTTAAAAACACACAAACTGAAACGGAAACTTATTCACATGCTCGCGTACACTTTCAAGCAGACATCCTGTTTCACTGAGACACGTGAACCCACAACCAGTGGGCAAGAATCTTTACTTAGGTAGTAGTGGCACTGAGATGTTCTGCTAGTGAGAGGTGTTACATAAATAGATAAGTCATATCACAGTGTAGAAGTACTTCATAACAAGCAAATACTGGGATGTTGGGTGTATTATGCCCCCTTTCGTGTTATACTGTCTTGCATGGATATTTTTTATTGGTGCATTTATGTGTGAATTACATTTTAATGCATTTTAAAGCTGGTTTTATATACACTGGGTAGTTTCATTAATTCTAATATTTATTCAGCACATGTACTGGCAAAATAGTCATCTTTACTATATACAACTGCAATAACTGAAATAAAATAATACCTAATAACTAGAAACTAGCTAAAACTAACTAACAGCTGTCAAATAAATGTAGTGGAGTCAAACGTACATCATTTCCGTCACATATTTATTAGAGTAGCAGAACATCAATACTCAAGGTTCCCTAAACTGAACTTAATTAAATGGACTATCACTGGAGTTACTTTCCACCACTGCACACAACTTAAGTGCATTGTTAATCCTGTACGGTAGCCAAATATTAGCATGCATACACAATTTCAACATCCAATTTGAAACAAGCATTCACACAGACATGATTTCCATGCTTCTCTAAGTGATTTAATTCTGTCAGCTATTCACTCTAAGCGCTGTTCTCTTCATTAATGCTTTGGTCCAATTAACCCATACTGTATATTGATGTTCCCATTCCCCCAGTTTATCTATCTGACCACTGACTACCATGGTAAAGAATGTGACTCTGACAAAACTGGGCAACTTCCCCACATCTTATGTAACAACTGAGAGCAATTTTTGTCTTGTCTTTTCTTGGATGTCCCTCTCTTTCTATTTCTCTCTCTTCACTGGGATAACCACCTTTTCCTATCCCCTCCCCCTCAAAGACACACACATACACACACTGTCACCTACAATTAGGCTCAAGAGAAACACCATAGGAGGAGGAGCGAGAGGTTGAGGGAGGCTGAGGACATGGCCCGAGCTAACAGAACGTTATTTTTTCACCTCAGGAATGAAATGACAGGATTTGAGTCAGTGTGTGTGTGTGCCATATTGCATAGATAAACATATTATTTTCTGCATTGATTCCCTTCATCTGCACAAAATATAAACACCATAACCCACTCATTGTTTTGACAGCTCATTGTGCACACATGCAAGTCTGCTAACATGAGGGTAAAGGCGTGAGAGAGGGAAAAGGAATATATGAGGGAGCTTAGAGCACTCTGTGTGTTTGTGTGTCTGTGCGTTCGTGTTTCCTTCAGCAAGTTAGCCTCAGTGTATGTGCATTCTCAGTCAAATGTGATTGGATGTTGAGGGCTGAGTACAGGATGGTAATGACCAGATGCAACCCTCTCACACTTGGACTTGTTTCTTCCACTCTGATGCACTCGTTCAGTCCTTAAGGAAAGGTCAAAGGCCATCAGGGTCCTATAGGTCACCTAGGGGGTTGGAGTGTGAACACAACACTGTGTGTGTGAGTGAGTGTGTACAGTGACCATGAGAGGCAGGTCTGATGAGCCAGATGGGCAGATTGTGTTTGTGTGTATTTATGTGTGTTCATGCAGGGGTTGGGTTTACCCTGTGGATTATTTCCCACGCCTCCTTCTCCTCTTATCCATCTGAGGCAACCCTGTTTCCTAAAAATTAGGTTCTATACAACTAAACTGCAATAACAAATATATTGTGAGGGACGTAATTGCAACTCATTTATGTTTTCTAATAACACAATGACCATACGTTCACAGCCACACACACACATTTAAATGTAAACACTAAAATGTAAACAAAAACTAAATCTTTCTCTAAACAAGGTGCTTTTCTTGCCAAGGCCAGCAAGAGTCTGGAGTCAAACTCGGGTCTGCGGTTTGTCAGTCCTGCACGTTATACACCCTACACCCAATCCAACCACCTGCTTGCGAGTCACTTTCCTGTACTACATGTACTCTTTCATTCGTTCAAAAAATATGTAGCATCACAGCATAATTATTAAATGATTACATTTGCTACAAAAACATAATTTTGTCTGCAGTTTAGTTGCATAGGAAGAGCATTTTCAGGAGACAAGGTTGTCTGAGTACACATGCTGCACTGGCGAGCATAGAAATCATACTGTAAAGTCTGTTTTTTCAAAAGCAGTTTGCGGTAATGTATGCATTCAAGCATGTCTGAATGTGTGCCTCTGTCTGTCTGAACGTGTCTCTGCGAGCGTGTGTGTCTGTGCATGTGAATCGATGCACTGGATGGCAGCCAGTGGCCCCCTTCTGTTCCCTCTCCGTGGCGTCCAATCACGCCGTGACACAAGATTCTATGAGCAAACTGCAGCTGATCCCAGACCTGCTATCTGAGCAATTACCCATAGTGCTTTGGGGCCGCATGGCAAGCTGGACAAGCTCATGCCCTCTGACATACAGCACGGGGGGAGGGCGAGAGCGACTATTTTTCTGACTGTTGGTACATGAATGTGTGTGTGCGTTGGCAAAGTATTGGGGGGTGAGTCGTGGGGGGCAGGGACTTATGGGAGAAGCAGAGGTTGGGGGTAGTAACATGTATGCTCATGCAGCAACAGCGTAACTATATTACTGGATGGACAAAGGCACGTTTAATTTTGAGTGATGAAGATGGGGGAGGGGAGATGGGCCTGCTGCATGGCATTATGATTATTGCTGTAACAAACTGCACGACCGATTGTACAAACACAGACAGAGCGGGTACATGACTGGGTCATCTAACATTAATGAGGTCATCGTTCATCAGTGTTATGCTGATCAGTGAAATCACATCTACATGTTTGGGTTTTGCACGATCATCAAGTTCACTGCTGCCTCAACTGTTCTACTTTTGTTCTCTAAAAAGTGACAAAATTTATGGAAAACGATCATTTTTCTCAAGGTTCCAGATGACATCTTCTGTTCTCTTATTTTGGCTGACCAGTGGTCAGAAGGAAATCTTTAAGAAAATTAAAATCCAACAACTTGTACCAGAGAAAAGCAGGAAAGCGGAAAAAAACATAAATAACTTAAATAGTTGCAGTAAATTTTCTTCTGCTCAATAAATAATAAGTAATTGATTAACTGACTTAAATACTTAAAATAAAAATTTAATTGGGCAACAGTGATGCTATCAGTCAAACTTCACGTCTAACATGAGCGTTCAACACTGTCGACACTGATAAAATGAAGAGAAAATGTGTATGAAATTCCTCGTGGAGAAAGTGTTCAGTAGGGAATCCAGCGTAAAACAGGCTAGAACCATGAATGTGTTGGGTATCAAACCAAAATGTGTCCGTATCACTGAGTTTCAACTTTGTCAAGTACAAAGAACGGCATCAATTAGGCCAAATGGCAACTGGTCAGATTTGTAGTGTTTCTAATTAGGTAAATCATGTACCTATTTCACTCACACCTATTTTATTTGGCAAAGCTGCTTATGTTTAGTAAATTTCTGAACTTTGTCTTGTGGAGTTATATTAAGTTTGTTTTTTTTTAGAAAAATGACTCAAAGTTTTTATATTACGCTTATTATAGTATTGGTAATAAAATCTGCACTATTATCGTAGGTAAGTTTTCAACAGCAAACAGTGATGACACAACACATAGTAGACACAGCAATCAATGAAGTGATGACAATGACTTTCTAATTGAGGTCATTAATGCCTTTGTTGGAGAACAGGCAGTAAAGACAGACAGGAAATGAAAGATCCATATGCAGCGGCAGTGTTTCATTGATTTTAATGGGGCAGTATGATGTGAAAACATGACAGGAGACACAAGGGAGATAACCCAAGCAGCACTGCTATACGCTATTCCCAGCTGTGTTAATCCACTCAGCGATCACGCCACCGAAAGTTTTCTCACTGTTTTTCATCATTGACGGAGAAAAAAAAACAAAAAAACCTTGTTCTTCTCTAAGCTCTATGAGACAAGGAAGACGCAGAGAGATGGAAATAGATCATGAGAAACAAAAACTGAAATGATTTCTCAGTCACACAGTCACTTAGAGCGAGGAGGAAGACTCAGAAACAAATGAAAAAGTCAAACAGACTGAAGTGAAGTGGATGGCGAACAGTGATAGCATAATTCACAGTATATAGACATCTAAGACCAGCGCCGAGTTGTTGAGATTTAACAAGGAGGGGTGAGGGGTAAAGTGCTGATCTCCTTCATTTTCCCAGAAGATATCTAGTTAACTGGGAAGAAGCTATGCATATTTTTAATGAAGTGGAAATACCACCCACATTCATCCCCAACAAATCAACCCCTGAGAATACAGTAAGAGTTGTGTTTGCATTTCTGAAGTGCCTTACATTGGCAAAAGTTATGGGAGAAAGTGATTTTAACTGTGCTGTGATACTAAAGCATCAACATCTAGTGTATATGACTATGCCACTGTAACCGTGTGATATTGTGTGTGTGTGTGCGTCTGTGTGTTGCTTTGGATGTCTTTTTGTTGTAGACCCACCCGCAGGCTGAATGAATGAAACATGCATGTCCAATCTGCCCCTTTTGAAACACACATACACACAGAAACTAAACATGTATAGCAACACCTAGTGGCCTTAATTTGCAGCTACATTATCAGTATAAATGTAGAAAGCTGCCCTTTAAACAAGTCATGTAATTCTGTCTGTATGCATAAGAGTGTAACTCTCTGTCGTGTGTGAGCTACTGATGTGCTTTAGATGAAGTATTGTTAACATATTGGTGCTAGGCTGCAGTTTTTTTTCTTCTGCAGTGCTACGTAGATAATTAGGACTCTATTTAGAGAGGGGGCCCACCCAGGAAATACACAGGAGATCGTCACTTCATTAAAAATCAATTATCATAACACACGTGCCAGAGCAATACAGCCCTCATGGCCACACACATACACGTGTGCAAACGCTAAGTGGTGTTCTGCAAACTACATCTTTGCCTTGTTCACTCTGGAATCCATTTGTAGTTAGTTCTCTCTTAAATCCATTTCTAGTTAGTTAGTTCTCTTTATCTATCTTTTCTCTCTCTCAAGAGATTGTGCAGGCCTGATCCTCCACTTAGCTGAGGAATCGCCAGCGTTGCAGTCCCGCTATTACATAACGACCTCAAGATTACACTCTCACTCTCACTGGCTGAAGCCGCTTTCAGTCGCTCAGCTTGAATAGGGTCAACTCAGGTTGGAAAGAGGTCCCACCCACCCCAGTAAAAGATGTGGTTAGGAGCAAAACAATCTCCAAAAAAATGAAACAAAAGTTCTGTTTGGAAATGGATGTCTGTCAAAGAGAGGTTAGGGGAACGGCTGCATATAGACGCCTTTCTCTCAAGTTAACTAAACTTTAGGAATTCACTTCTACTGCAGTACTTTAAAGCTGCAAGTTTGCTTCTGTAAAGTAAAACCATGAAATTAAATTCAGAAAAATTATACATCCAAACTCTGAATACAATAAGAACGAAGCCTCTTCTAAACAGCCAACAGATAACGCATTCATATTCATAGGTAATCCACTACTGTAGCTGAAGTAAAAGAAGCCAGCCAGTGTGTATTGTCGACTGGATGTGGAGGTGGGAGTCCTTCAGCAAACAAATCACACAAAGCCTCTGCTGCTGAGACAGGGCGACAGGATGAACTGTGAGTTGGCGTCACACATAGATGACATCACTTCCTTTAAGCGTGTGACAGCTTAGCACATCATCGCAATGACAGCCAGACGAGTGCAACGAGTGGGTGGTCACCCTGGCAACAGCGATGCTGTCATGACCGTCTCCCTATATCCTACCTGACAGTCCCTGCTGGCATCGAGTGCAACGCACACACACTAAACAATGCACACACCCACACACATATTCACAAACGCTTTGTCAAACACATGCAGACATCTACACATACTTTTTCTTTCTCTGTCTATTTTATAAGTGAAACGTTCACTCAAACCGTCTTTGAAACAGACACTTAAGCAATGCACATGCCCACATACCCATGCTCCTTTGGGCATAATTATGTGATACACAGAGGAGTACAATCTCCAATAGTGTAGAATAAAATTCACTGAAGATACAGTATACCATAATCACAGGAGAGAAAGAGTATACACAAAGTCATCTGAGGTAAAAAAAAAATATATATGTATATCTATAAAGACTGCTGCTTCCATGTTGCAGTGGCAGCAGGTGTGGGCTGAACACATTCAGCTAATCTAAACCCACAGAGACTCACTTGTTTCATCATGTTTACAAATTTAATTGAAGTTTGAGTAAAAGTTTTTGAAAAAAAATTAGCATCAGCAAAACTAAGAGGATTTGGAAGCACTGAGGATGAAGGAGACACAAAGTGTGGGTGATGCACTGTTGTCCTGTTTTCTGTTTACTGCTCATATGTGGTCCGTTGATAACAGCCATGTCCCGGGTATAACTGACCTGTTTTACAGACTATAAATAGCGTGTTACAGGCCACGTTTATTGACAGCTCTGTGTATGTGTAGTCTGCGTGTTTCCTCCCAGTCCAGTGCTCTGCTCTGACCCAGTTTGGAGCCAGTTGGCCAGGAATTGGTGAAAATGGGTCACGTCTTGAGCTGCACCAGAACTCGCAGCATGAGCTACACTACCTTAAGCCTATAGTTAAACATAGTGTCATTCAATTTACAGTGTTCAATCACAGACTGTCTATTGTGACAAGACACAATGACCCAATGTTGGGTTTAGGGTACTAGTGTATGTAAATTATGATTTCCCAAGAGATAAATAATGGACCTAAAGGCTCATTGACATCTTGAATGACGACTATAAAGATAACAATGCATAAGTCAGCAAGCATAAAGGATGGTACATAGTCCAGGGTCATGGCTGAATGTCAGTTTTTTGTTTATAGACAATTTCATGCCTCCTAATGCCCACTAGGGGGCAGACAGACAAGTGAGAATGAATGAATGAATGAATGAGCAAAAGCAATGAATGACTAAAACATGTAACTTTGTGGATCTACAAAGGCTATCTTATCATTATGTCTATACGTAAAAAGTAGGAGCCATTCACATGAATCACATCCAGGTATCTGTATGTATGGAGACAAGGGTTCAAGAACACTATTGAATGTAAAATAGTCCAACTCCCTGAGGTGCAGGTAGATTATATAGTGTATAGACAGCAGTAAGTATCTGTACCTGTTCAGTCGCTTACACAGACAGAACTGTCTCCAGTGATCCTCATATGGGATTATCCAATTATATATACTGCACACCCATTCCCCACAGACATTTAGTCTACAGTACATGTATACATGTGTATCTGCAATATGAATCTGTACACCATACACACTCGCATACACACAAACAGTGTTTAAAAAGATCACTTACAGTTCAAATGCACACAAATAAATATAGAAATGCATTTCAGGATGCACACAAACTAAAATCGTTGTGACATTTTATATTAGGTTTGCTCTTAAATGTTGATGCATACATGGAATACAGAACTAAGAAAACTGTACTTTCTGTTTACTAGATTAAAGTTCATAAAATCTACAGAAATTCCCACAGGTGGGACAATGAAAGGGGATTATGTGCAAATGGCTATTTGGCTAGGACAGTGCTCAGCAGAGTAGGGAACCAGCTCGTCGGGAAATAATTTAGGATTAGATAGGCTGTCTAATCTCTTTATAGAGAGTATGCCATCTCAGCAGACATACCTGCCTACCTCCATCTCATATCTCATGACAGGAACTGTGGCTTTGTCTTTCCACATATAATGGATAATAAGTTCAAAGACACTAGTGACAGGTGCTTCTTTGTGTTACACTAAAATACCTTTTGTTCATTTTGTGTGCCTTTGGTTGTGACTGTACATGGAGCTGCCAGTTCACAGTGAGTAACATTTCAAAATTAGTGCATTTGTAGATCAAGAAGATGGTAGATACTGAAAAGGCTGTAGAGGAACACAACATGTGTGTGGGAGAGAGAGAGTGATAGAGGATGGTAGAGCAAGTGTGGTCCTTGAATGATGTAACCTCTTTTCTCATTATGAACAACCATGCTAACCTGCAGGGGTCTCTCTTTCAAAGGTAACACAGAGACCCCACAGACACAGTTAAGGCTATCCTATCATTTATGTGTATGTGAATGTGTGTTTACATGTGCATTTGTGCGCATATGCAGCCCTGTCATTACACTACAAAGACATACAGAAAGACGTCCAGATGTCACTCTGACCTTTTGAAGTTGATGTTACACACATACAATGTAGAAACACGTCACATAGAAACACGTTATAACCTTAATCAAGTTACGATTAAGGTTTTTAACTTCAAATAAAACCATCAACTGAGGTCTAAAAAAGGGATGTGAGTGATGCAGGTGTCAGAACTGGAAAATGAAAGTACAAAATGTGTTATGTAACACGTGCCTTTTCTGTCCTCTGTTTTTGCTCACAGCCCAAATCGAAGTTATACCATGCAAAATCTGCGGAGACAAATCATCAGGTATCCATTATGGAGTCATTACGTGTGAGGGATGTAAGGTGAGACTTAATACATTATTTCATCAATGCTTGCTTTGTTTGTGCCTCAGAATTGTGAACTCAGTCATTCAGGTTGGCTGTAAATGTGTATTCATGCTCTTTGTTGACATTTAATCAGGGTTTCTTCAGACGGAGTCAGCAGAACAACGCATCCTACTCATGCCCCCGCCAGAGGAACTGCCTCATTGACAGGACAAACCGCAACCGCTGCCAACACTGCCGCCTGCAGAAATGTCTCGCTTTAGGAATGTCCAGAGATGGTGAGGCATACCATATTTATATTTATACACAAATAATAATGAATACTTGTGAGAGAGATGAAGATGACGTGCCATTTCTGCTCATCCTTTTTCTATTTATTTACATTATGGGTTTTACACTACAGCTTTGTAAACTGTAAAAATAAGTTTTTAAATTCTTTCTGATACCTAGTGGAGCTAATACAATGTGGTAAGTTTTTAAATTTGGTCTGTTTATGTCACACACAGCGGTGAAGTTTGGCCGCATGTCCAAGAAACAACGTGACAGTCTGTATGCAGAGGTTCAGAAGCACCAGGCACGACTGCAAGAGCAGCGGCAGCAGCAGACAGGCGAAGCAGAAGCTCTGGCACGTGTTTACTCATCCAGCCTAACCAACGGACTGTCCACACTTAACCATGAGATTGGGGGCACCTATGCCAATGGTCATGTCATTGAGCTGCCCAAAGGTGGCCATGGTAATGGAGGTGGAGTCCCAGGGGGCTACTATGGGATGGATTCCACACAGCCGTCTCCAGACCAGTCAGGCTTGGACATGTCGGGCATGAAGCACATTAAACAGGAGCCTGTGTATGACCTGACGCCAGTACCCAACCTGTTCAGTTACGGAGGGTACCAGGACAGTCAGCTGGGACCCAATAATGTCAGCATGGGAGAGCTGGGTAAATTTTTACTTAATTTGTAAGACACAGAGTGGTCCTGGTAGAGAGCCTGAGTCAGAGTGCTAATCTGAGAGCGGAACAGGAGATCAGACAGGCTTACACAGCTAGTTGACAGGGTGTCGTATTACTGTATGCACAGCTAGCCTGTTAGCACAAGTTGTTATTTACTAAAATTAAAAAGTAAAAATGATAAAACATGCCTGAAGTTTCCTCCTCTAAATGCTCACATAAGGATCATAGCATCTACAGTATAATGTGCACATTTTTTGGTTGCTCTAACCTAACACATATTATATACTGCACCACTGTATGAAATGTATGAATAAATGAACAAGTATATCACATGGAAAAGAAATAGTGAATAATCAAACACTTCCCTCTTGCAGACCGCATTGCTCAGAATATCATCAAGTCCCACTTGGAGACATGTCAGTACACAACAGAGGAGCTGCAGCAGCTAGCCTGGCAGACACACTCCTACGAAGAGGTCAAGATGTACCAGAGCAAGGTAGGTTTTATGTTATGATGCCATATACAGAATGTGACGTGTACATTTATGTTTACATGTCCTGTGTAGCTCAATTTCTTTTTTTCTTATTCTGGCCCTTTATCCTTTCATTAGTTACATACCAGTATAATCACATTTTTGCATATACCACAACTTCACTGCTTTAATGGCCATTCATGTGCAATGCTGAAATTATTTTTCATTACAACCTTTTTCTGAAGGGACAATTCTATTCTGTTCACTTGTCTTTTCTCCCTCATGAATATACCTACATATGTGCAGAATGACGCCTAAACTAGGTGTGTTTGGTTTTAGCCCCGGGACGTGCTGTGGCAGCAGTGTGCCATTCAGATCACCCATGCAATCCAGTATGTGGTGGAGTTCGCCAAGCGCATCTCAGGGTTCATGGAATTGTGCCAGAATGACCAGATTCTCCTGCTCAAGTCAGGTGAGTCAACTGGACTGACAGTGTCGAGTCAAAAATATCTGTGTCTTGTTGCAGGTCATATAAATGTTGCACAAGACAAAATACTGTGGTCTCCTATTCTTTTTGCTTTTTAGTAAGTATATTACCCTCAGCCTCAAACAAGCTCTGTCCCCGGTTCTTCCAGGTTGTCTGGAGGTAGTCTTAGTGCGAATGTGCAGGGCATTCAACCCTCTCAACAACACAGTGCTCTTTGAAGGGAAGTACGGAGGCATGCAGATGTTTAAAGCTCTAGGTAAGGTATTACTACTGATGCATTTCATAAATTAGGGAAAATGCCAGTTGAAAATAAAAAAAAGCTGAAAAATGTAACTAAAATTAAAAAAAAATCTGATGACAAATGTGTTTGTCCGCTCTTCCCTGTCCTCGCCTCTGTTTCCCTCCAAGGTTGTGATGACTTAGTGAGTGCAGTGTTTGACTTTGCCAAGAGTATGTGTTCACTGCAGCTTACAGAGGAGGAGATCGCTCTGTTCTCAGCAGCTGTACTAATTTCCACAGGTCAGTGCACATTCAGTTCTGTTGCTAACTATATAAAGGCACTGGTGAGGCCACAGAATCAGATAGTTACACTGTTTGTCTGCATAATGACCACTGACAATATCAAAATCAACACTTCTCAGATCGGCCATGGCTGATGGAGCCTCGGAAAGTCCAAAAACTCCAGGAAAAGATTTACTTTGCTCTGCAGCACATTATGCAGAAGAACCACATGGATGAAGATGCACTGGCTAAGGTAGGCCAAGCCTTTGTAGTGAGACAAGTAAGAAAGCACTTGAGAAGTACATGAATCCATAGGCTAGAGGAACAGACTAATCTAACACAGACACCAACTCCTCTGGCCTCAAGGACAGGTAGAGCAATGAGGGAAAAAAGCAAAACTACTACAAAACTACTTTTGTAGTTTCTCATTCTAAATTTTCTCGTCCTTTGTCTTTCGCTTCTCTGGCAGCTGATCAGCCGAATTCCAACGTTGTCAGCCCTGTGCACTCTCCATACCGAGGAGCTCCAGGCCTTCCAGCAGCTCCACCCAGAGACAGTCAACGTCCTCTTTCCTCCACTCTACAAAGAACTGTTCAACCCCGACCCCAACTCTGCCATGGCCATGCCCAAGTGACTGCCTGTGGTCCCATTACAACATATGGCGCCATCAGATCACCAAGAAAATAAGACCACAGCTACGTCTGATGAGACCGCAGCAGCTGTGTCGATTATGGCATCACCAAGGCAAGCACATATTCCAGAACCCCCCCAGCCCCACAGCTGCGGGGCGAGGAGTCAGAAAGTGTCAGAAACTTACAGTTACCGCCAACAACACTAGGAATGTCCAGCACTTAATCCATCCTGTTCACCGATACAGTCTGAAGAATGTATATATAAATGCAACGCGCCCCAAGCCACAACCTGAGTGGGGGCTCCTCCTGTCTCCTAAACTGAACTGACTGACAAGAAATGTACAGATTTTAAAACGTCTATGAACAATTTTAAGCTGTCGAACTTAAAAAAAAAAATGGGTAAGTTAATTTGTTTTAACTTTGAAAAAATATTTTTTGTTTGATTTTTTTTTTTTTTTTCAGATGAAGGAATTGTTAAGTTGAAGCAGCTGGATGGATGGATTTAGAGAAGCTATTGTAGATATTCTTCTAGTGCAGAGCGGATTCCAGTATTACTTCTTGTTCTGTTTAAATAAGTTAGTCCTAATTTAAATATACAGCAGTTCACTGAGGCTGACTATACCTTGTCTATGTGTTTTTATTTTATTTGATAGTTCCTTGTGTACAGAATTTGTAAAATTGAGACTTGTAAAAGAATATCTGGGTAAAAACCGGGAGTTGATTCAGGTTTGCTGATAAATAGAAGCCTTGTCTGGATTTTGTTCATATGTAAAGCAGGTAGTACATCCTTCTGATGAGAACCTATAGAAATGTAAAGAGAGAATAAGGATTTAAAAAGTAAATAATGGCTACTACTTTTCAAGGTGAAAATATGTACATAAATATTCTATTTTGCAACAAAAAGAATCTGGCAGATTTGCCATCCTATCAATCATTTTTTTTCTTGCTGCAATAATTATGTCCAATAAAAGCTGGACTGCTTTTGAACAATCAACCAGAAACAACCAATCAGAAACTAGGACCTCAAAATAAACCCCTCCTCTCCCCCCTTCCCTTTATTTCTTAGGTGTTAGGGCCTTGACATGAGATTTCAGCAGATAGATGTGGACGCAGTTTCCGCCATAGAAACAAAAAAAAAAATCACAAACTTGAATTTAACTGAAAAGTTACCCATCTTCAAATACCTATATGAGAGCTGTATGCCCTCATCACTCCAATCACTATTTGCACAATCCAGTCCATGGATGCCAATCACTGCAGGCTGTGAATATGAAGGACCCTTTTCTTTAAAGAGCAATAACTTTCATACTGCCTTTCTGATCTTACTCCTATCTTTTCCTATCTTCAGCTGTTCAGAACAGGGTAGCATTTTTGATGCACTATATTTGACTCTTGATCATAAATTATGTCTAACAGTAGTCTTCACAGATGGTACACATTCCACCACAGAGTTTTTAATGTGACCCAATATGATCTGGGGTTAGGACACAGGACAGAGCACTGACTGAAAGATGTGAAGATTATTCATCAGTTATCTTTAAAGCGGCAATGCTATGCTGCTCATATGATTCATGCAGGAAGCAGTAATAGACAATCACTTCCCGTTTTTTCTTAGACATTCCATAGTTAATAGCACTTACAGTACATTTTTGTTGTTGTTGTTGTTTTTTTTTTTGCTGGTCAGCATTTGGTCACTGTGTGAGTCACACTGGTTTTGAACATTTATACCACCTGGTCATTATCATCTCCTGATAGGTTTTGTTGTCTTTTGTGGTGAAGGAATAATTAGAAAAATCTTTGAGGCTAAATGTTTAGCAGTCTGTTTAGTTCTGCATTCAGTCACTATATTCTCTATGTTTTGTATTTTTTGAGCTATGACAACTAATGACCTTACTTTCAAAATGATAATAATTATAATATTTTTCCAAATTAAGTGACCCACTACACAATATTATCATGAATTAATCAGCTGATAGTATTATTAGTTTGTTACCTTAACATGTGGTTGACAAAATGACAATTTGTTGGGAATTTTTCAGCACAGCACTAAAACCTTTACCTCATCTTTAATTGGTGATTAGCAGAAACTCTGATCTAGTGTTATTTATGCACTAAAAGTGGAGATCTCTTGTTAGGTTGTCTGTTGTTTGCAAATGTTCATTGCACAGTGGCCAAATCTCATGACTTCCCACACAGACATGACACAGTCAGGCTATGTATGCATTCATTAACATCAGCAACACTTCCATCCTTCCACAGGGTGGAACAAAGCAATGTCAACAGCATTGGGAATGAGCATCAATGATAAACATGAGTGATCTGCTCACACCCGTCTGTCCCATAATTGCAGTGCATTCACAGGTTCCTCCAAAGCCCTTCAACCCCTGACCCGACCCCAGATCAGAGGCCAGTGACTCTAAGACAATCACTTGCTCATTAAGGCTTGATGCACTACCCAGCATCTCTCAGGGAGCAGCTCTTTTACTGACTTTGCATTAAAAGAGGGTTTAATATTTTTGCAAATTTACAAAAGAAATGAGTTATAAAAGAATAACTTTTTAGGATAATAATGGCATACACAGCCGCCAACGTATGCCAGCAATGGAATCTGCCCAGACAAGGCTTTGATAAGTGTGTGTCTGTGTGTATGTGTGTACAGAGCATGAATTCACTGCCCAAAATCTCTTTAGAACCACCCAGGCTATATGACAAGCATCATTATGTAGCACAAAATGAAATACTATATATATATATATATATAATATATATATATGGTGTACTCTTGTCACCACTGTACACTCATTTTTACTGCTGTTTACTGCTTATTTTGCTGCTTTTGGGACAGTGAGGGAAGTCCACTTAGTAAACTGTGAATCAAGTTTCATAATTACACCCTTGGAACAGTGAATTCCAACTCTGAATATGAGGTTTTTTTATGTGTGATATTTTTATTTTCCCTTATTAGACTGTGAATCAGAGGGTGGGATGGGGTCGTGAGAGGGGATGTGCTGGCAAAAATAAGTGGCAACTCAACACTGTAAGTAAGATACTGTAGCAATAAGAACTGGAGGCATTTACTACTGTCATGTTTGCATTGTAAAATTATTTTTTATTTTATTACTATTTACTATTATTATTGTTCTTATTATGACTACTATTCTCTATTACTATTAGCCTATTGTTGTTCTGTTCTATTTGCATGACGTTTCATTGCAATGAAACATTTGGGGCTTATTTGTGATTTCTCTTCTCATGGTACTGTGGGCTTCGTGGAAGGGGTTACTCGCTGGGAGGGCAAAGGGTTCAGGGCAAATTCCACGTCAATTCAGTCAGTTCAAAGCAAATTTTTTTGCAAGTTGAAAGACTTTTTAAATAAAATGCTCTTATTTATACAAAACGAACTAAACATTTGTTGTTGGATTTAAATTATTTTTTTCCTCAACCTCTGAATGTGTGAGTTGGTATAATCAGTCGGTGAATGGCCCATTCAGAACTGGCCTTATTGAACCGGATCAGAGACCCTTAACCTGTGGCGGGAGGGAATGATGTGGGGAGGGTAATTTATTCTGAATGTCATGAAGTAGCCTGTTCAGTGTGAGGGGCTGAACACATCATGCGCCTTTACCATTCCATCAACACAGACTGACATCATAAAGCGCACAATAAAACTGGTTGTCATTCTATGTGACGGCTCGGACAAATTGCGCATACATTTTTAATACACTTGGTTTGAAAAGCATTTCCTACACTTAGTGAAACACACTCCACCCTAAGCCTCCTTCTCCCTTTCCTGAGAAAACGTGTGTGTGTGTGTGTGTGTGTGTGTGTGTGAGAGAATGAGATGATGTTTTCTCTACCAATGCTTTGTAAACTTTCTTGATGCATTATACATGCGTGCAATTGGAGTAGTGTTGAAAATTGTTAATTTATTGTTTAGAATGTCTTTGCATCTCAGCAAGAGCAAATAAAACAACATGTAGCAATCTGTAACCAAAACCTAAGTTTGGCTACAGAACCTCTTTTACACAGGACTAACAAAACAAAACAAAACAAAACAAAAAAAATATAAAAACTTTTTTTTGTTTTCGAAGTGCCATAGCTAGTGAGGAGTGGAAGGATTGGCAGAGTGGGGCGTAGACGCTTTACTGTGTGAGTTTACTTGAGAAACCAATCAAAAAAGGGGAACTCCAAGGAAAATGTGTATTTGATTACACTGACAAACAGTTTTTACATTTTATGTAACTTTTTTTTTCATCAGGCAAAAGGGCACTCTGCTGAACTCTGAACTCTGACTCTACTATAAGCTCTAATGTAGCGTTTTCATTTTCTGATGAGAATGAAGGAGTGAGCGTGTGCAAGCAATCCTTTGCATTAAAAGAGCCAGTCACAGCCACATTTGATGGATCAGACTGGGTTGAAGTTCAGAGCTATGCAGGGCCCTTAGTGAGTCCTTCTTTGAGATGTAAATATAATGTGAAGGTCTGAAGTGATTTTTGTTAAAATCTATATTTTATCGCTTTTGTAGACATTTTGTTGTGGGAAGAAAAAAAAAATAAAATAAATTTTATGGGTGCATTTCTTGCTTGTTTTTTGTCTCAAACATCACTGTCACATTATTAGATTTTAACATTTTTTATTTTAGACAAACAGAACAATTTTATCCTGGTAAATTAATGCATAATCTTTAAGTGCATAATAACAAAAATAATAAAAGTCATTGTCATGACTTATGTGCAAATTAAATTCTTTAATTCACTCCAGTCACAGATTAATCATAATCTCTTCTCATTTGGCCTGTTTCCACTGCAAATGAATCAGGGCTGATTGTGCACAACAAGACAGTATGTTGTGTGAACATTTATGTTTCTTCAGCCACGTGTTGGTAAAAGTGAATGTGTCGTTTTAATCCTTACTTCTTCGGTCAAAGGTTATACCATGCTTTCATCGTCCTCTTGTTCCTCTTCCCCCGATACTGGGTCTGCCTCACTGCTGCTCTCGCAGATGTCCGGACGCTTCCTTAAATCTGAACAACAGAAACATCAGTCTGCAACATGTCCCTCAAACAACACAATCATTACCACAAGAAAGAGAATACTGACAGGCCTGGGAGGAAGTCCATGCATCCAGCATGAATAATTTGGTTTGATTTGTTGGAAAAATCTTGGAGAGGACACAAGAAGAGGAAGAGGAAACACAATGCACCTTTGAAATATCAAAACAACTGTGTATGAATGTTTGTTTGCCGGGCTTGTTTGTTTTTGAGCACAGTTTATTTTCCGAGTAGTTATCCTCTAGATGCCGGTATCGTGTCTACCCAGAGACATTAATTAATAGCTAATCAAAGCTAATGTCTCAGCAGCACATCACCAGCACAAAGACATGATTAATATGTAATCAAAGGCCGTGCAGCACAACACACAAAGCAGGGCCCACCCCCATGCCTCAAACACTACTGTTGTTACTGAAATAAACGAACACTCGTGGCTTAATTAGTTGGCTGTTGGTGTGTGCCATCTTCATTTGAAGTTGTTGGGGATTTATCTCAGAGCCAATGTTAGCCCCCTTGAGTGACGACACAGAGGTGACATACGAATACATGCATATACACATGTGCACAGAGAAAAAAAAACACATACTGCAAAATAAAATCCTATATTAATGCTAATCCACATGTCACACCCACATTTAGACATGAACACAATACATTCTCCAAATAACTGAATGCCTTCTCTGAACCTTTTTGTATAGTACACTTCTGACCTTCTAAGCCCAAGCGTTGGCAGTAGACATTGCAAGAGTGTTTCTGCAGAAAACTGTTGATGGCAGCATCTCCAAGGTTATCGGGACCAAAGAGCATCTCATCCACGCTACTGCTGCAACAGGGTCACAGACAGCACAAAGCATATTTGAGATAAACTGATATTTTAAACTCAGAGGTGAATGATTCTTGAGGTCAGATGTCATTAATTATCTTGATGTATATTGCAGATATTGTTACTGTACCTTTGATCTTCTGCCATAATGACCGTGGGATCAGTCAGCTCCTCACGTACTCCTTTAAAAAAATAGAACAACTAAATAAAAAACAGAACAGAACAAATACCGAAAGAGGGAAAACCACTTGTATGTACAGTGTATAGCTGTATTGTTTATACTGGGCACAGATGATCATTTACCTCTTCGTTTAGCCATAAACACTCACAGTAGAAGGATCTACCTTGAATATCGAGCACCAGCAGCTCTCCGCCTGAATACTCAAATGTCCAGTGGGAGAAAGCAAGCAGCATTTCTTCCAGTGAGCAGCAGGGGGTGATCTCTTCTCCTGTGTTGTTATTGTACTTCCTGAAGTCACCAAACATGTTCCTCTCAATAGTCAGCCACTGGCCGTTTGAGTGCCAGAGGACTAGTGAAACATTTAGAAATCTGGTGGATAGCAAAGACAATTTTCACACACATAGACATATATTATATGCAAGAGAAAACACAAATGCACACACACACACACACACACACACCTTGGTGAGTGGTGCATATCATCAGGTTTGACCTGATTGAATACTCGCATCATCTTCTGGGCTGCTCTCTGCTGCTGAATTTCCTTCAAGAATGTCAAACAGAGGTTAAACACGGAGTTAATGCTAACGCTATACAAAGATAAAGTTCTAAAAATAAAGTTAAACAAAAGTGAAAATGTGGCTAAATTGATGCAACAACAACTATGTGCCCACAATCACTTTACAGATGTTGGTATACTTACCCTTAAACAAAGCTGCAGTGCTGTGCTGCCAGGGAAGTACCTCTGCCAGGCACGAACCACCTCTGGCCTGAAGGCTTTGACAACATATACCAGACCTGGTCTAAGTACGTCCTGTTCTGCCCATGTGCACAATACCCTACAGCCCAGTCGTAGACCCCCATCTAGTGAACCCTCCTCGCTGGAGAGGGGCTGCAGCACCGCAGACAGTCCTCGTGTCGACCAGGAGGAGACTGTGCTACATTCAGGGTCACCATCAGAGGGCACTTCATCCAGACAGTAGACGCTCACCTCTTCACCTCCTGCAGAATTAAGTTAATGGAAATAACTGGAAAGAAATTCAATAGGCACAGTTTGAGCAACATAAAATAGCTACAATAAATAATAACAACACGGATAATTAACAACATGGATATAACAAGACAAACAAAAAAAGGTACCCATAATGGAAACTGGAGTGAAGGGGATGGTGTGAGCCAGCCTCATCAGATTGTTCCTCTCCATAGCTGTTAACACACAAACACAACACAGTGAAAAATAGATAGGAGCTAAAATATAGGCATACAATATATATATATATACAATATATGTACTGTATGTTTGGATCTAGTGCTCTAAAAGGTTCACAGTGCTTGATTTGATCATTTCTTTGGATATATCTAAATACCTGAATAATGAGGATACAAATTGTCGGTGGACTGAAATGAGGGACTCCTGGCTACAGCAAACAAAATGAAAAAAAAAAGAAATGCAAAACAGCATATGTCACTAACAATGAAGAAATAAATTATGTAAACAAGAATCTATCAAAACAGTATTTCCAGAAATACCTTCAGGGGCAATGCCACTCTGTAAACTGCAAAAGGGAGAAATAAAAATTAAGAAATTACAATCTTACAAGTGTTTTTAAATTCATAGATAGTGTGACAGCATGTCAAACTTACGAAGACCTACGGCTCATGGATCTGGCCCAGCTATTCCATACTGAATGAGTGGGGCTCCATACATCCTGAAGATCAATAATCAGACCAGCCTCAATGACATATGATATATGTCATATGATATAATATATTTTCTCCATAATTCTTATGTTTCCACAATTACTACAGCACATTGCCACAATTCACCACTGATTTACCTGATGGGAAAATGGTTGCTTCTGGAACAAATCCATAGGCTCAAAATCTGAAACAATATTGATGTTAACAAAAACTAAACATACAATGTACATTGCTTGTGCACTGTATATTCTTTTACTTGACATCAGTACCTAATTAATCATTGTTTCTTGTCTATTTATAATGCTGACTTTGTTCACATAGTAAAACATATAAGCCAACATGGTCTTTTTTTATCATCTTCTTCTCCACCTTGTGCTATTGTACACACAGAATTGTAGTTAGTTTATACAGGACTACAGCTTCTTACTGAGCTGATTGAGGCTGGTGGAAGCCGACCAGCATGCAGATTCTCCTCTTAACCTCCAGCGTCTTCTCCAGCAGGCATCGGACAACTGGGACTGCATGGATAAAAAGAGATCCAAGCGGAGAGTCTCAGCATATAAAACAAAACACTTGATTTTAGTTTAATTTCTGGTTTCATGAAGCATGCAATATGCAGTGCCATAGTAAAGAACAAATCATGAGTCACATTACAGTATCTGGACTGCTCTCTTGTATCTTCACTGTCTTTCTGTTCTGGCTTTTGCCTCTGATGTCCAAGACGTGAGTGAAGTCAGAGGACTTGGACCACTCTGCATGAAAAAAACAAAAAAAGTTTAGCTGATCGTTAATACAAATGTAAGTTCAGTACACGTGAAGAATCTTGAGCTAATGCTTAATTATTTAAAGCATCAACTTGGGCTAAATAATGAGGTACAAACTAAAACAATACCTTTGCTCCTGCTGCATCGTAGTGAAGTGTCGTCTCTAAAGCTCCTCCCATCATGCAAACTCTCTTTGTTCACTGATTCATTAAGAGAAGGAAATGATCCCCTCGTTGGACTCAGAGGAGCCCCAGAGAACGTCATATTCTCCATGCTGGATGACAGAGACCTGCAGTAGCCGTAGGGACAATCTCTGGAGAGACATGTCAACCTGGGAGATTTCATAGATCTTTTCCGATGGGTGGAAGGTTTGGACTGAGAAACTGTTGGCTTATCATCCTGAGAAAAGGCAGGGTTTATCAAACCCTCAGGGATGTCTCGACAGTCAGGCAGAAGAACAGCACTGCTAGAGCCTCTGGATACATCTATATTAGGCAGCTGTTTGTGTGTCTTCTCTTCCTCTTGCTCTTTCTCATCTTCATTGTCTTCTTCTTCTCCCTCTTCCTCTTCTTCCATAGAAGTTTCCTCCTGGCTGGGATACAGATATGGGTCCCATGTCCAGAGTTTATGATAAGGTGACTCCAAGCCTCTTGGAGAAAGAGGAGACCCACAGCGGGATGGGACACAGGACTCACACGGTGTCTGATCTCTGAAACCACCGAGATGAACTCCGTAAAAATGAGAGAAGGAAGTATGGGACGCAGGCCTTGAAAGTCCCATTAAATTCTCATTTGGATGGTCAACAGCAGAATGTGAATCCTAGGACAAATTGTTTTAAACAAAATATTTCAAAATGTAGAAGTTTGTTTTTATGTGGTAGTTTTGTTGTTATAAAGGTGAGAAGATGGTGATACATATTACAATAATGACGTGATACTTCATGAGTTCAAATTGTTCAAATTCTGGCTTGGCTGAAAACAATAAGTACCTCCTTTGCTCCTTCTTCCTCACTGTGTCCTTGTCTTCCTCCTCTGACCCCCCTGGCTCCAACATGGCACTCCTGTGACGTCCGTCTACTTGTCACCACATTGTGTCCCTTTAACAAAGAAGGAGGGGTACTTTTACAGGACTTGGCCTGCAGTCGTCGAATGTTAAGTACATCACAGTCTGCTCCACTTCTGTGTGGGAGGGTCCAGCTGTGAGGGAGGATGCGTCGGGACGCCGTGCTGGCTTGACATGAAGCCAGTCGTGCCTCCTCCTGATGCAGGCTGTCAGAGGCACAGAGCAGAGTGAGGGTGTCCACAGCCAACGCTGAAAGGTCCTGAAGTTGACCCAGCTGACTGTCCAACTCTGACAGGCTGTCCTGAATGAAGTTGACTTTCTCTGAGACCTCTCCCACCATCATGCACATCTCCTCTGTTCTGGTAGAGCACAAGTTTTGAAAAGACATTCAGAAATGTTTTTTTGTATTTAATAATGTCACATATTTACTGTTCTTGCAAAAAGTAAACACAGTCGATTTTAAGCTCAAACCAATGTTACAATGTGACTGACACTTTAAAGCCACTGAGAGGAGACTGACAAAGCCCGTGTGCAGTATGACCACATGAGCTGGAGGGTCATATTCTCGGATAACACAACTTGAGAAGCATCCCTCTAATCCTGCATCCTACACTCTTAGTTAAGATAAATCAACCAGAATATCAATCCAACCTTTCTGCTGTGGTTCTGATCCTGTTAATGTGACTGCTGTGGAGATCTTCACTCTTCTCATGGACATAAGCCTGCACACATTTCTCCTCAAACTCATGGAGCTTCTTATGATCCTCGTGGCCCAGGTAGAGCTCTGGTAAAGATGGGTAAGACACAAGAACTAATTTCATGCTTTGAACTGTCTTGTAAGATGTGTATAGGTAACTACTGAATTAGATTTCGCACACATACACACTACAGTACTCACTAAGTCCAGAGCGTCTCTCTTCCCACTCAGCATCTCCAGTAAATCTCCTGTAAATGATTCTCAAACCTAGTGTCATGTGACTGAAGAAAATAAAGGGGGGAGGCAGCCACGGCTTTTCTTGATAGGTCATGATGTAGCGATAGCGGTTGTATTTCCATAGTTTATTGGATGTTGATGCCATGTGAAAGTAGATGTTGCTGTTATTGAGAAGACAACATTAGCTTGAATAAGATTACTCTTCATTGATGGTCTGCAAAAAGAAAAATTGGAATTTGTTTTATAAACACGCTTACTTAAAAAATGCTATAAGAACGTTGACCATGATGATATACTGGAAGAACATATAGACAGCCTGGAGGAATGGCGTAACAAAGGAAGCAGGAGGACATGGGTTGCCATCCTCACATGCTGTTAACACACAGAGAGAACTTACACTAAAAGCAACCTTTACTGGGATAACTCAACTAAATGACAGTATCTTTTACATCTTTAAAAATGTGTTTGTGATAAATTATGTTGAACACATTTACAAATGTCACAAATATTTAATATCTGAACACATTATTATAAAATCTACATATATCATTGTAGTTACATCACCACTTCTTTATGAACGTGTGTTTTATCACATACAAAAGACAGCAAGTTAAGTCAAGTCAAGCCTTTGCAGTCATCTGGCAAGTCAAGTCAAAACTCTAGACAAAACTAATGTCACCGTCACCACTAACCATCTATTTCCCCTGCGTAGACCTCTCCAAAGATCATCCAGTAGGGCTGGAAGACTACGTCACGAGCTAGGCTCCAGGATGGCTCCTCATCTGGTGACAGGATGGCCTTCCTGGACACCCCAAAGCTCAGGAGTACTATCGCCATCATCACCACAATGAAGAACATGTTTCTCGTCTGGGCACACAGAGGGAGAGATGCAGAGTAGAAATTTATTTAAAAAAAACAACAACAACTTGCTTCTCTCTGACTGTACCTCTCAAAAACTCTGTACGCACCATTTTAGTGATCATGGTGAGGTAAGGGCCAGCATGCTGATTGACAGCCAGTAGATCCATTAGCCTGATGAACCAGAAGATGATGTCCAGACAGTAACTAATGCGTCCTGCTGTCCGGTAGGGATCAGCATTCCAACGCAACACTAGTGCAGCCAGGAAGATGAGGATGGCAATGAAATCTGATACGTTCCAGTACTCCGAGAACCAAACCTTCAGTTTCTGGCTCAGCTTCGTCGGCTCGGACATCAGTACCTAATTAAGAGATATACATTTTGATATTTTTGTTATGTTGCATTAAGATGTATTGCTCTATGAAAGTACAAACTTATTAGAGCTGTCAAAACTAGACAAAAATATTTGAGTATTCTTCTAAAAAACACATGGAATTGAACTATTCAAATATCAAATTGCACAAATTTATAATGTGCGCATTATGTGCTTAAAAGATCAGACCAAAAAAAGGAGAGACATTATTAGTTGTTAAGTATTTCCGGGTCTTTTCAGAATGTTCGAAGTGCAAATCACTCTCTCTGCAGCCGATTTGGGTTGTGAACTCTCTGCCATGATTATCAAACAGTTGTTGTTGAATTATTCACTTGTTTCAGTTAGACTTACATTTCATTTTCAATCAGTGACAGTGACACTGTGTGACTCTCATCTGTCATGCAGTGTATTCAGTGGAGCGGCCCAGGTTCACACAAGCACTCATACAGCAACTTTTTTTTTAATCGAATATTAATTTTCACATTTGAATGTCTGGTTACTATTTGATTATATATTCACATTTAGATCACTCATTCACAGTCCTAGTACTTACGTACTGTTTTATCTCTATCTACTTTTATTTATGTCTCTTCAATGCATCTTCATTATGAAACATTTCAGTGATGCTTTCTGTAGAAAATGTCTCACAAATGCATACACCAAAGCATAATGGTTAATAACATATACAATAGCATAGCATAGCATCTCTCTACTGATTCCCTCACCTCTCTGGTTTTCTCCACTGCAGTGGACAAGATGTACAGTATGACAAGCCATTCCTGAACACTGGGTTGCTCCTCCATCTTCACCAGGACAACGTAGGAGAACAACATCAGAAAGGCCAAGTAGGACATCTAAAGTGAAGACATATGGAGCGACGAGAAAAATATACCACAAAATAAACTGTATAATAGCAAAATCGGATCTGTTGAGGAAATACTCCCAGCCAATCCATGACTGAGAGTATTTCAGAAAGACAATATAATTTAAATGTCTTTAAGTGTAACAACATCCAAACCACCTACTGTGTGAAACCAGAACTTAACAACAGGAGCTGCATAGAATTCGTAGAGTCTTGTGATCCAGGACAAATGACTTTTGTCGTGGAAAGTCAGGCCTCGTTCTGCATCCTGACTGCCCTAAGAGAGTGAAGTATACAAGGACAGGAGAAGAGAATAGAAGACCATTTATTAGGACTCCAGTTCCAGTTTGAAAACTGTGCCAGACAAGTGTACAACTGGCACTTTACCGTGTAATCTGTTTTCTCGTGGTCTGGAACTGACTTCACAGAGTCACGTCCGAACAGCATTGCCTCATAGGACTGTGGTACATGGCACATTTCTGCTTTGGTTTTAAACTCCAGTAGGAAGATGGCAGGGGGTAGAAGAAGACTCAGAGTTATCTGAAGGGAAGAGACAACAGATGTCATGGAAAATCTTTGTTTTAAGAGTAGCTAGTTCTTTAAAGAATCAAAGACTAAAGCTGCTTTAATATGTGCACTGGAAGTCTGAACTTCTCTAGACTTGCTGCATATGAGAACACAAATGTCCAAGTCAGTCACAGAGATTACTCAGACTTTATCTTCACCCTAGTACAAAATCAGTGTAATGTCCTTGTGAGTTCATGTGTAAATATAGCAGGTAATTGTCTGGAGGATTCACAGGGACTTTCCCTTTCAGTGGATCTGCTCAGTACCACACCAGAAAGTATAGGAAATATTTACCCTGCTTTCTGGTGTTCTTTCCTTCAGGAAACCAGGGTTATATACATAATGCATCATTTCTAATCATGTGACTGGTTCTACTTCGATGTGCTGTAAACAAAACACTGTGATTTCCACGGTGTACTGCTCGTGTCACATCGTTGCTCCTGCACGCTCTGCACAGCAACCCCCACCCCACTGAAACCAAACAAGTGACAATGCATGTCACCCAAACTTTCTCCTGCTGTGTGCTGCATCTGTGAACACACAACTCTGTACAATGTCTAGACCTGATTCTCCAGATATAGTCTGGAGTGCATATGTGAAAACAGCTTTAGTGTGATGAATCAAATCTTTGCTTCATGCAGCATGAAGGTCCACTCTGCTAAAGATCTTTAGACAGGTTTTCTTATACCCTCAGAACACATGGACAACATGTCTTAAGTTAGCAGAAGGTATATAATCAGGTATACAAGGTATCCAGCTGTCATCCATTAACCTTTACCCAGCTTTATAATGTATGATCCATGTTCCTCAAAACAACACTGCATGTAAAAGCACAACTCCAAGCCTCAGCTTTAATTTTAGTAGGTTTTCATCGATATAGAAATAAGTTTGTGACATAGTTCTTAACTCATTATTTTGATACAGGCTGATGTTGTCTGATCAGTTTAAGGAACTTTTTCTTGTTTCCTTTTGTATGTTATTGCAAACTACAACTTGGTCTTTGTGTTATGAAGTTCGGATTGTTGACATGGAAACTTGTACACAAATCCTTCAGAGCATGACTCTTGACTTGTTGGATAGCCAAAGGGCTTTTCTTCACCATGTAAATTATTTTTATATTTATTCCCAAGACTCCTTGGTTATTTGCCATTTTCCTGGCCCCTGATGACCTGATTTTGTGCATGAACTAATGCTAAAAACAACACACAGCTCCCCAAGAAACATTTCAAAGTCATATGTCCACTCATTTTGAACCCTTGCAATTTAGGTGCTATGTTACAAGGGCAACATTTTCTACTTACTCCAAACACTTTTGTCCATTATTTCTTTTCAAATTTCATGTCCTGAAGCACAGAGTATGAAGAGTAGAACATGTCCAAATTTATCTGGTTTATGTGTCTACCTTTAAAAAGGAGTTTTTTCTCATGTTGAGCGGACCAGTCCAGAGATCCGTGAGGAGGGTCTGAGTGCAGGAATGTGAGACGAATGGTCTGTGACACGAGGAGACAGCCATCTGCAAGCAAGTGAAATTGCTCCATGCCTCCATCTCTGAAGTCAACAGCTTCATGGCCATCTGCTCGTTCTGACGAAAGGCACAGTCTAACACATCCACCGCCAGCTGACCAAACTCACTAATACACAGAGACATGAGAGACATGCAAACATCTGCGATTTTTCATAACAATCAATAATGTCAATCAAAGAAAAAAAAAAAAAAAAGAAGAACCCATTAACACTACCACAAAAATTTAAATCGAATGAGAATATTTTTTCACTTGAAAGTGAAACTCTGAAGGGAGTCTCTGAAATCTTCTAAGTGGCTACATCTGTAATTTAATCACACAGACACTCACAGTGAATATGTCTTTAATCGCTCAGCAATGTTGTCATCCACACTGCTCTGTCGTGCCTCGAAAGCCATGGAGCGGTACAGCTTACACGCTACCGTGGCCCGTGCCAGCGCTTCCTCGCCGTGCTGCCACAAGAATAGTGCCATCTGCTGCCGCTGCTGAAGCACGGCCCACACAAACAGGTCATTGAAGTTGAAGGGAATCAGCACCGGAGCAGCACCAAGGCCAGGAGACAGGGACTTCTCTTTACTACTGCTACTATGTGATGCATCTTGCTCCTTCCAGGAAAAGTTAGAGGCATGGGAGAAAAGAATCAACAAAAGAAAACAAAAGAAAAGAAGATGAGGAGAGAGAGGAGAGGAGGTGAAGGTGAGGGTATAGAAGAGTAATACAACACAGTTTATAATATTAAAAAAAAATGTTTTCACAAGGATATTTTAAAGATGTTAGGTCTGCCTGAGAGATACAAAAGATGCCTATTAAAAAGCAACAACATCATGGCTAAACAATGCTTAACATAAACTAGACTAGGAATAGAGAAAAGTCTAGTTTCAGTGCTGAGGTAACACTACATAAGGCTGAAATAAGGTCTCACACCAACCTTGCGTTTGTAGGGCTGAGCAGTTCTAAAGAAATGCAGGTCCTGGAGACTTCTGCCACTAACAGAAGTTCTTATTAATCCTTGTCTCTGTTGAGACAAGGAGGTGGAACTGTGCTGTCTACCATCCTGTAAACATCCAAGCAACGGTGAGGATTGTGCATTTGTAGTATTCTGTGATTACAATTAATGAACACAAGAACAGAAAGTCAAACAGTTTTTTTCTGATTCATAAAAAATAGCTCTAAGTAACACTGCTCACTTTGCCCTTTGTCCTGTAGGCAGCTCTGAAGTTCTTCCGTGTGTAGGTGCTGCGGTACGCTCCTCCTATGAGGTACTCTATCACCAGGCCCATGTCAATGAGAGAAAGACGGTAGCCTATAGGGAGAGAGGTCTACTCACACACACACACCAAAACAGATACAGTAAATAAACATATAGTCAGTATTGAAATATATATTCTATGTTCAATTAATATCTGGTGTAAATTGAGTTGTCGGCAATGTAACCATCTTTATATACAGTTTTTGAGTGTAACTTAAAGAGCATGTGATTAAAGGCATTCTCATACACTCTGCTCACCTGTTTTGCATCTTCAGCAAGATGGTACAAGAGACGGTCCGTCTGCCCCTGTGGCTATAAAGAGAAATCTGTATTATTATTTAAAGAGACAAGCAAACAGAAAGTACAAACTATGAAATCAGAGCAAATAAATCTGTTAGCTACTTTTCAACACAGTCGCACAAAGCAGATACAGTAGCAGCTCCGGGATCCTCAGTTTGTTTCTTAGAGGGACTGATTATCCCAGAGTTATGAATAAGTAAAATGGCTTTAAATACACAAAAGATAGATGCAGTGTGGAGAAATCCAACTGTGACTGTACTGATGACAAACAACTCTGTGATCTCAATACCATCCTAAAAAAAAACAACAACAAAAATACTCTGGATGCAAGTGACCACATAAACTCGGTGTCAAACACTTTGGGTGCATCACTGTGATTTCAATCAAAGCCACAGTTTTGCAAAGTGAGAGACAAGGGAAAAATAGGAAACAACACAGCAAGACAAACAAGAGTGCTGTGGGGCGTTCAGATTTGCAATAAAAAGTGTCCTAAGCATGAGAATTAAACATAGAAAGAAAGAAATATATTATAATAACCGTGTTGTAGAGCTCCTCAAGTCGATCCACAGTGAGGAAGCGACTCATAGTCATGCCATTGTCAATGAGCAGTTTGACAAAACTGACACGATCCATCACTAGGGCATCCAGCATGGCTTGCTCCAAAGAACCAACCTAGAACCAGCACATTACATGCTCACAGTAAATATGATCACACAACCTAAAAGAATGAAAACTCAAAATATCAATACTGTGCATCTAATTATTTAAAGGCTTGTAATAATACCACAGCTTACAGCAGGGATTTACTTAGTCAGTCTCACCTGCCAGTGCTGTCCACACACCAGGATGTCTTTCTGTGCAATATCTGCCCTGTCCCAGGCAAGAGCCATACTCAGCTGTTCTGCAGGACTGGCCTTGGTGCCTGTTCCATACAAAGCAAAACCATACAACAGAACTTATATCTCAGGAAGTACTGCCAGTAAGCCAGCCTTCACCACACCAATTCTGTGGTTCTCCTGTGAGTACGTGTCAAAATGTCTGCAGGAACAGTGTCTGTAATCACAACCAAGAGAGGAGAGACGCAAGTACCCTTGAGTGTAGCGCTCAAAATGGCTGCATCTGGTGTCATCTGGTCCTCGGACTCTGAGTCAAAGAGGGTTATCTGTTGTTCGAAGATGTATTGAAAGAGTGTGAGTAGTCCATGTGTTGAATCACAACACACACAATCACGAATGTTGTTTTACTTACAGACTCTCTGTGTTCCATACATTGCAGAAGGAGACTGTAAAGCTGTAGGGCTTCTGATCTTTCTACCCCAAACGTATCTCCAATCCTGACAAGGAAGTCTTCTTTAATGTCAGCATCCAATTGCCTAAAAGATGCAGTGAACCTTATGATTTTGTTTTATTTTGTCATGAGACACCCCACACATAAAACACTCGTCCAAATGAAAAAGAGATTAAAAACATGAAAACATACACATATGAAGTACAAAAATTGTAATGACAACCATTTAGTTGGTGTCGTTTTTAAGACGATCCATTAGACCTACTAGTCTCCATCCTCTGATATAAGAATATACTGTATACCTGTCAACAGCGGTCTGCTTGTGTAAGAAGGCGAGCAGGTCAGCGGCCCTGCCCGATCCCTCAAACACAAACACTGGCACAGGGGGCACACTGCTAACATAGTCCAACACTGTGGACACAATGGCAGAACCTCCCTCCACCACCACACACACCACAGGTACTCCTTGGTTTAGTCCTGCAAAACAAGAGTGGTGGGTGATATAACATAAGACACATCAAACCCCTGTGCACAAAAACACACACACAGACAGTGACTCACGAGGGTGTATCTTCTGTAGCTGGATGTGTTTCTCCAGCTTCCTCCTGAGGCCTTGCTGGCAGCCGTGTTTTCCCAGCGTTCCATCATCCACCAGCAGAAAATGGGAGTGGAAATTATTAAGACAGGCCCTCTTGCTTAAAGGATTCCCAAGTGGCTGGTACGGTCTGAACACCTGAGCCATGTTGATTGAAAGAGTACAATGATTAACACAAAGTAATTCACATCACTCAACAAGAAAACAAATATTAGTATTTACATCTTTGCCTATAAGATCGTTGTTGTTGTCGATCACTCCCCACGGTGTGATGCCAACTGTGTTTCTCTTCCTCAGATCATGGCCACCAAATGTTTTCACTGCATCACCTACATACTTGGACACACCTAGACAGCATGCAAAGAGCAGCAGAATACACAGCACACAACTCAATACAATTCAACAGTATAGATGAAGAAATCAAATGACTAAAGGCATAACATCAGCATACTGTGTTATAACAATCAAATTCTTCTTTCTGCAACTTTAGAAACATGGACATACGAAGCAGCTGCGTTCCACAGATGAGAGCAAATGAACAGACCTACTTGAGTTCACAAAGCAATAGCTATCTCAGAAATGACTCCAGCTTTGTATGTCTTTGAGTTTTACAGAAAAAAAGTACTTGTCTGTCATGTTGCCTTGCTGAGCGGCACATGAGAAAAAAGCCCAAGTTTAAATGTTGTTCGAGAGTAATAAGCACACGTGCAGGTCTTACAACCTTTTGTAGTGCCAACCTGTATTAATGCCATCAGTGAGTATCCATGCCCCTGTGCTCAGGGCAGCAGTGATCAGTCCTTTGCTGAAGGCCTGCTTGACTTTAGAGGGCAGGGTAAAGTTTTCTGAGCCCCCCTGGACAATCAGTAGTAGTTTGGGTTTCTCCATCTGCCACTCCCTCAGCATCAGTTGAAGCAGTAACTCTGGCTTTGAGTCCACAGCCACCCGAACATACTGTACAGTAAACACAAGGAACTGTTTCGGACCAAGAGGCTTGTTTTCTCAGGTAATACCAGCATGCCTGTCCAGGACTGTTTGAAGTAGATATTATCTGTTTTAATACAGCACACTAATGTCTGCTTATATCATAACAAACCAAAACTTATTTATACAACCATCAAAATCCAGACTCCTGTGCTGTTCACTCTAGGGCAACTATTTCCCCCCAGTTTAGAAGTAATCCTTATAAAATAGCATGGGAGTTTACTATAACCTTAAAATTTGTCCTAAAAATATAATAAAGAGATCCACAGACCTTGGCCCGGCAGACGCGTGTTGCAGTGTCCTGAAAGTCTACGGTCCCATAGGCATTGGTAGGACTGGCTTTGGTGTGGCACTCTAGTGACCAGTCCTCTTCAACGTCCTGTCCAGGACCAGGGTTGAGGGTGATGGGAGGAGGAGACTCTTGCCAAGAGTGCTCCCCCATCAGGCGACCACAGCAGCATCTGATCAATTAAAAGTAATTTAAAGGAAGTATAAAAAGTCATTGGAGCAGAGAAGTGAAGAATTGTTGGGTAATTTCTAGTCTTGCGTCAGTACTCACTCACACTTCCTCCATTTATTCAACTGGTTCTTTTTGATATTTTATGTGTTTCAAGGTTTAGCATACAAATATTTAAAAAATACAATTTCAAATTTCCTTTAGCATCAAGTAAGCTTATCAATTTGTTAGAGTAATAAAATGCTAATTCTATTTTAATTCTACTAAAGGTCTTCACTTTGGGAAGCTCCAAACAACAGGAAACAAACAGGAACCTTGAAAAGAAAAGTCATACTGTGTAATGATTTGATTTGACGTAACCTAATCTGTAAAAGTTTATTAATGCATGGTTTAATCTTAAGTACTATCAGGGTTGATACTCTTTTTAAGCTAAAAAAAAAAAAAAAAGGTACATTTTGGTACAGCAGTCCAAAAATAAAGGTATAGTCATTTAGAAATACTTCACAAGTACCTGACAGGCCCCCAAAACAGGCTTCCACTTGGCCTGTTTAAGAGAGGGTGTTTCAATTCAGTCTCCCCCCCTTCCTCTTTACCTCCCTTTGTCCTTCAGTCTAAATCCCTGTGTTAGGTTGTGTATTATTTTACAAAACTCACACATCTCAGTTATTCTATGCTGTTGATACCACTAGCTTATTATTATCATATGCTATGTTTATTTTTCATATAGTAAATAAACATAATAAAATACCTTGTTATTAATACTTTCATAGTGCCAAATGAAACAAAAAATAATAATAATAAAGAAAGCAAAAATGGGAAATGTTGAAACAACAGGGGGGAGAAAAGTGACACAAACATGTACACAATCACAAAACAGGAGCGGGACAGTAAGGGGTATGCCAGAGTTTGAGGATAGTATAAAGACAGATAATAATAATAAGACTATTAAAAAATTATACCTGATTAAGTTTTGGCATACTTGACATACTGGAATACATCTGTGAAAAACAGGAAATAACACATTATCAAAGAATTTTCATGGTCCCTATTCCTGGAAGGAAGGAAAGGCTGAAAGCCAAATACTTCTGGACTCAGAAAAGAAAAATGCTGTACTAAACCACTGCTGTTAATATTATACTATGTACCAACCAAACAAAAACTCTGCTTTTTATTTGAGAATCATAAAATGTTGTACTTTAAACACTTATCAGTGCTGCAATCAGATTCCAGTTTACTGTACCTGTGTAGGTCCCGAGACGAAGGGATAAACTTCACACACTCTCTCTTAAAGAAAGTTTCCTCAATCCAAGACTTCCGTGACTGTAAATAAGAAGAGAAAATGTTGACTTACAGCAGTTCATTCTCAAGCAAGTAAACACATTATTCCTTAAAAAATGTTATGACTGACCCTGTTGGTGAAGACCATAGCTGTGCCCGGTCATAGCCTACTAACTCTAGGTCCCTCCCTTGTCATTCAAAACTGATCTGCACTATTAAAAACACTGGGAGGATGTGAGATATAAACTTCAGCCTCTCATTCAACTTAACAGCAGTCTCATGCCTGCCCTGTTTTTCAAGATCTATCCCCTGCTCCTGTGCTGTGTTTCCCAGCCAGATTTAACAATGGACTAACTGAGGAGAGCTCTGTTGATGGGAAACATGCACACATCCCCTTCCTGAGATTGGTACACATGGCGTGGGAGCTGGTGTGCTGCCTCCCTGGAACCACTGTGTAAACTCTACACAGGGTCCTGAAGTGTGGCTGACAGTAAATGTCTTTATAGGTCATAAAGTTCAGCAGTTTACCGCGAGCTGCAGCTGCAATTTAGACCTGACACATAACACAACTAAACAAACATCAGTCCAATACCTTAAACATACTTTGCTATAATGGTAATTTTACATACAGACTTACAACAACATATAAAGGTGTATTTAAATATTATTTCACAATATCCCTCATTTCCCTCAAATAATTACTTAGACAAAACATTGGGTTGCAGCAGTTTTTAGTTTTTGACTTTAACGAGGTTATTCTGTGGCATAAGATTATATATTAAATCAGATAAATAGTTGTAGCCGTGTATAAAGCTTTCAAAAAATGTAAATACAGAATAAAAATATGCTAGACCACACACTGTTTGCAGTAAACTCTAAGTTAAGCTAGTTAGTTTAAGCTAAAATAAGGTCACCATAAAGACAGTCTAACGCTCATTTTAAGTTAAAACCTAAGTTATATTATGTAAATGCACCCTTTAGAAGTAATATATTAATTCTTATAAGTGTATGAGAACATCAGTTTCACTATATAATCTAATTACTTAGGTATTTACATGACATTTAGCTAAACTGGGTTAACTATGTTCATGTTTATGTTAATGTTAACATTAAAAAACAGCCAAACTTTGCTCATATTTAACGCTAGCTATTTTCTAACGACAGCTAATAAGTAACTTGGTTTTGAAACTAATAAACATTTCAGATACGGTATTTGCATAACTGACAGTCGGTGGAAACATGCTGACTCCTGCAGCAATGTCACATGTCGAGTTATTTGACTTACCATGGTTGTAGAGTTGTATTAAAACAGTTACAGACAAAATAGATCAAATCCCACCAACTCATCATTGCTCCCCTCACATAAAGTGGCTGCACCTTTGTCAGCAGCTGGTCCAAAGGGCAGGGAGAGCCTTTCCCTTTCCAGGAATCCTTAAGGAGTCCACAATCTTCCTCTTTTAACTTATTCTGGACTGTTTCACCCCCTGAGTTGCCAACAAATGGTGCAGGTGTTATGAAGACCCCCGTTTTTTGGTGCTGGTCCACAGATGTGGAGATGTGGGAAAGGTAAGCTGGTTAAGGCACACACACACACACACACACACACACACGCACACGCACACACACACACAGAGCAAACAATAGATTCGCAATGAGATGCATAAATTATAGATAATAAAATATTAATATATCAAACACTGAAGCCTTCTGTGAGGGGTAACAGATTTATTTCCCATATATACAGCTCAGTCACATAATCTACAACATCATTGTTGGTATAACTTACACCAATCATGTTCTGAAAGAAATTACAGAGTGGTTATAATAATATGAAATGAACTAGGTTTCCATACCCAGTTTCTTTAACAAATTATGAACAGTTTCTTCTGAAATACCACTGCAGATTTTTAAGGAAAGGGATCCAGCACAGACTAAAACTGAAATAGAAAATGTACACTATAAATTATATAAAATGGATGATTTATAGGTTGGAAGAGCATCCCTTCACATCAGTTTACAGAAATGCCACCACACTTTTGGTCACCACTGGGAAGGAAGTATTGTTCCAGTGCAGGTCTCATTGTTGCCTCAGTAAGTAAGTCATATTGATACCTTACACCAGCATCAGGCTCGCTTCCCGACCACAGCCTGTACCAGCCTGACAGGGTTACCTCGACAGTCTGAGACGTCAGTTTGCTGCATCTCATCCAGATGCACTTCGAGCAACCTCAACATGGTTATGACATGTCTCTCTGCTGAAGAGCATCACATTTTCATTGATGTCAGGACCAAGTAGAACAGAATTGCTGCACTTCCATGTTCAGGTCTCCATGGCTTCAGAAGAGGAGTCTTTGTCTTTTGCTTGGGAATGGTCACAGGCATCTTCTAGCAGTGAAAGGTCAAGTTCAGGCAGGGGGACCCTCCAGTACTGGAAGGAGTTGTAACTGCAGTCTTCAGTGTTTGTGTCTGCATCAGCCTGAAAGAAATGGGAAAGAAGGACTGAGCTCAGGGGAAATGCCCAAAGTAACTCGAACTGTAACATTTTTAGACTGGGTGTCCCAAGAGAGACCAACCAAATCTGGGTAAGAAGGAAACATGTCATTTACTCACTGAGATATTTTAACAGCGAGCTCATTAAAGAGTGAACAGTGACATCTAGTGGATGCTTACGGGAATTACACAATTCACACTATTAACAGTCCTACTATTTTAATAACCTAAATTTAATAAAGTTATTTTTATAACTTACCACTTCATTGGCTTTAGTAACAGCAGTGTTTGGACTCACGCAGTCCTCTCGCTGTCGTCTCTCGTCCTTTGAAGAAGTACTGGAGCTGCGACGCTCCTGGAAACTTCCAGACGTCTGCGCCGTCAAAACATCTGCAGCATGCTTCTTGGTGTCGCACTGTGTGGTCTTGTAATACAGATCTGCCGTCGTTGCTAGTGCTTCTCCTTCTCCTTGTTTGTCGGGATCTTCGAAGTAGTACGGCCTCTTTCTGCAGCGTCTGCCCATCAAAGCCATCAGGGCCGGCGGCGGACTCAGGCTCACACCCCCGGTCCGTGCTACGCTGCGCAGCTGCATATCACCGCTGTCAAGTGACCGGCAGCATCTTTTGGAGGGAGAGTGATGCAGCACAGTGCCCTCCTCAGCGCGTCTCTTTGCCATAAATATCAGTTCTGTAGTCAACCAAAAACACGTGGTATCTCGACACGGTTTAAGCAGCAAAATATTGAGCGCCGGAAGTACAAGACTGCCAGGCAGTTTTACTGTCCAACCAGAGGAGAGACCTGCTGCTTAGCCCCGCCCACCCAGAGCGTGTGGTTGTGTGGCGGCTGCATTCATGCTGTCATGTTCTGCAGCACGCAGGTTATTGTTACCAGAGCCTTGGTCAAGACTTTAGAAATACACATCACACGAAAAGCAAAGGTCTAAATAATAAAATTAATGATGAATGAGTTCCGTATAATTTAACATTTGTTTGATAAATCAATATCAGGCACACAGCTTTTAGGCACAATCCCACACCAGTAAGGACCCACATTTTAATATTTTGTGATATTTTCCAACTTCAGAGGTTTTTTTTTACCTGATGTGAAATGTATGGTCATGTATTATTCCAGCAGAGAAATACTGAACACAGAAAGGAGTAAAAATGGATATTAAAAACCGTTCACAGCAGTCTTTCTTGCTGCTCATGTTACTCTTTTTCAAACTGTAATTCACTGGATTTCTGTTCACTTTTGTTGCAAATTTAGTTATTCACCTTATTGAATATTAAAGTATTTTGTCTCATTGAACATTTCACCAATTCTTCATTACTTTTGATTCCACCTGTTTTTTTTTTTTTATAAAAACAAAAGTTAACTCTAATCACATGACCTATATGTGCCTCCTACTAATAATTTCAATGACGCATATACAGAATGCTTTACTTTTTCAGTCTTATTTCAAACACATAGTTTAAAATATATCTACAAATATATTTATAAATATATTTACTATAGATAGTAAAATTATGGATAGATCATAATTTTAAAATGTTTGACTTTATTCCAAAAGCTGATGAAAATCATCTGCCAAATGTATAACAACATATTCCTGAAAAGCTGAAACAAGTTTTGATATTTTCAATAGTGATTGATGATTAATGCAAATGGGCAGATGTAGTTATTGGCACAATATTTTCATGTCTCACAGACACACACATATGCAGGACTTTCTATAGTTGTGAGGACATTACTTGATAATTGGTTTAACCACAACCATCACAAATTCCTAACTCTAACTCATGGGTTAGAGTTAGTGTAGCCCACTAAAACAAAATAGTAGCCAAGGGTAACTGACTCATTTCTGATTTTTCGGATGTTATAGATAACATAGTGTTGCAATACTCAATACCATATTCTACAGTTTGAGCCAGGTGACCTGTGAAGTTGGACACATTTTTCCAATGGATGGATCATAAAAAACATATGAAAACAATTAAAATAAAATAAAAAGTCAGTTCTCCAAGTTCACTGTCTGTGTCAAAGGATTTCCTGTCATGTCAGGCTGTCAGTGCTTTCTCTCCTTGGTGACTTAGCAGCTGGTGGAGAACTCTGTTGTTGGTCGTCTTCTTCATTGTTAAAGCATAGATCTGCAGGTTTCCGTGCCACAAAGAAGACACAGTCGTAAACGTATCTCAACATAGAGCGGTCATTCTCCGTGTAGGTGGTCTGCATCGACTCTTTCTCCACCTGCAACAGAAAAATGAACACTGCTTTACAACCTCAACAAGATTTATGAAAAGAAAAATGCTGTTAAGCCACAAATAATAATTAAAATCTTTAGTGTACCTCGACATGGAAGCCAAATGTAACCATTGCTTTCTTAATGTCTTCATAGCAAAGTTCAACTGAGAGCTCGTTGGCCATGTTCTCAAAGTGATACAGTAGTGGACCTGAAAAACATTGCAGATTTAAAACTTGAGATGTGTTTGGACCTCTTTTTGGGTGACTTTGAAATTGTTTTCCATCTGCTTATACAGTACTTATACAGTATTTTATACTGAATAAGAACACTGGTCAACATAATATTTGCTACCTGGGAAAAATTATGTTCTTGTGGAAATTGACCAGCTGATCAGAAAAATGACATCCATTTTGTTGTATGACATACAGTTTAAATGTCAATGATGTAGGTTTCTGTACTTAGACCAGGTTGGTTGGTTAAGGTGCTTCTCAATATACCCTATCAATAGGAAAGGAAGTATCAACCTGCTTCCTATTTTTTTTTTAACACTGACAGGTGAACCACCCTATGCAGGGTATAATACTATAATACAAAATGCTGTCATTTCTCTAAAACCTTACACAATAGACGAATTCTGATTTCATCATCGTGCTCAGTGAGTAAAGTTGAACAAAACTCGACTCAGCACTCAGTTTTATTCAGATAACAAAGATTTTTTGAAAATTTGTTTTTGAAAATTGTTTGTCAGTGGAATCATCCATAAACTCTTTAAACAAACAGAAACATTGATACGCATGTAATATGTGTGTCAATTTGTTGTCCGATAGAAATTAGAGTATTAATGCAATAATAATGTAGTTTGATAACATCATTTCTGTAACTGGCCAATTGAAGTGTTTGCCTTTAGATAAATTAAGTAAGATATGGAAATATTCCTACAATCCCTCCAACAGTGTTAGCATGTGTTAAGGTAGAATATATTGCAGGACCACTGTATTTCA
>JAUBNQ010000028.1:7445953-7467173 GCA_032353495.1 Ctenopoma kingsleyae | reverse complement strand
AATCTTCCTTTTATAGGTTTGATCAGAGCAACTGAACTTTGGTTTTGTTTATTCTCTATCACAATGTCACAACCACTCTGATTAATAATTACTGTCCACCCACAGCATCAAACTGAAGCAATACTTTACTGGCATACTTAAACAGTTTTAATGCAAAATTCAATAACTCACTGTTTGCTAATGAATGATAATGATCATTTCTAACTTCTCTAGTCCATACCATGTACTGTACTATAGAAAGCCATTTAATGTTGTTATATGTGAGTCACTGCTCTGATGTGCAAATTACTGGCTGTAGGACATTCACCATAAGTTGCACCTTCTTCATGTATTTTAACATAAAAATAATGACAAAACTGCAAAATAGTTAACATGCAATGAAACATTTTACCTTAAAATTCATGCATGATAAAGAAACTGATCAGGTGCTGTAAGATCTGTTGAAAAACAACATCAATTGTAAAGAAGTAAAAAAAAGTATATCAGACAGTATTTAGTGATGTGTGCCAAATAGTTGGTGGTCCAATTTGATGAGCTGTCGGAGGAAACCTCGATTAGGGATTACGCCCCGGTTATCTTTCACAGCACAAATAGCCTCCACAAGAGTCAGATGTTGCTTCAGCATCAGGTAAGCCAGGACCAATGTGGCAGAACGGCTCACTCCTACATGGCAGTGCACCAACACCTTGCCTGTGAATCAGAGCAACATTATACTATATATATATATAATTGCCTTTAAATGGCCCTCACATTTTTCTTCCTCCCCCTTACCTCCTCTGCTGAGACCTCTTTGGATAAAGTCTGCTGCTGCCTGGAAGTTGACACTCATGTCAAAGTCACAGGAGTCATGAGCCTCTATGCCCATATAGGTGATCCCCATGCTCTCATAGATATCTGGCTGTCCTCTGTGTTTACTGTGAGCTGCATTCAGGATGTGAGTGATTCGATGTTTAGAGAGATCAGTTCGGTTCTCTGCACTGTGTCTGAAAAACAGAAAGTATCTGATATAATGTAGAGTTAAAAGTTGCAGGAGTTTTCTGATTAAGCATTTGCATGAAATATATTTTATAGCAATGAATTGATACTTAGAAAACAATTTCAGACATGTGAGCTAGAAGTTATTGGAGACCAGCAAACATGCTTTAATGACTAGGCATCTGTTCAAGATCTTGCATAGCAGAGCTGTAGTTTACACAATGTGGAATGCAACTTGTAGATCTTACGTTACTCCCTCTGCTTATCAGTTGCTCTTTAACAAACAGTAGTGAATTGAAGAGTGTGTTTGGAGTGCAAAATGCGTGGTGTTTGCAAAAAGGTTCTGTTCTGTAGTATGTACAGCAACATGTTACAAGCCAGGCTGTGTGGTTTTGATCAAAGAAGATAAAAATGAATCACTTACTGGTCACCAACGTAAAGCCGAGGCCAGACTTCATCTGCATGGCTGATAATGACTTTGCCAGTAAACAAGAGTCTTTCCAACTCAAACACTGCTAAACCAGGTGAACTCAGATCGATTTCCACTTTCCTCGCAGGAGGTTTATCATTCCAGGACGCAGGCAATTTGCTCATATAGGACATTGCTTTTCTGTTTGGGCTTCAGGCAGACTTCTCAAATTTTCCCCAATTGGTCAATTAACAGTATATAAATACTCAAAAATAAAAGTCACTGCAGTTTGCAGCCAAAAAACACTGTCTTGCATATGGCTTCACTTTTTAAAGAAAGCTGTAAGAGAATTCTTCCAATGCATGTCCTCTGCAGCCATGTGTCAAACAGCAGAATGAGTAACACACATGATTTAAGTCTCAGGCTTCTTGGCCTCAGATTTACCCACCACGGGGTGTCCTAAGTGTTGTCAGGCCATTTGACCCTCAAATTAAATCTAGCCTGTGTGCCTCAAGCCTCCGGGAGCCTGTGTTATGCTTTTGCATCTACATAACTGTCTATTTAAAGACCTGAATGCTAGCTGGCAGATATAGGGAGTAGGGAACCAAGCAGCAGTTTCCATTGAGCAAAAAAAAAAAAAAAAAACAAGTATGAAAGGTTACTCATTCTCATTCCTCTAACATATGGTGTTTTTTCTTTTTCGAAAATAATGTGCTTATTTTTATATATGCTATATAGAGAGCTTGTATTTAACCTTAGAAGTATTTACTTTACTGCACTGGTGAGAGCAAAAAAAACAAAAAGGAATTTGATGACAGGTTAAAAAATATACTGACTTTTATTTGTTATTTTTTCTCATATTTATCAGGCAAAGATTCCCATCTTGTGTTGGAAACATGCATAACATCTCAAACTGTACAGTTGTGTGCCATCTAAACAGAAACATAACTGAAAATAAACACATATGACAAATGATTTTTTTTCCATGCAAAGTTTGTGATCCAATTTTTATTATTTTGATCTATGATCCCAAAACCATACTGTGAAATATGGCACTCATTTTATAAATCAACACATCAAGAATGATGGGGAACAATTTCTTCTACACAAGGAAACAGATCTTGGTTCAACTCTGTATTTGGTATAACAAGGATAACGAGGTTCAAATTCAATTAATCTTTGATTTGAGTCCTATGACCGACATCGTCTTCAAGCACAAAACTTAATAACTTAATACATTAAAGTGATTAAAGTGTATCATTTCCTTTATGCTTTACAGCAACTGATAATCTAAGTGGAAAAAGAGGAACATAAGTCAACAGCTTTTCAAGTACTTCTTAATAATTTTCTTATGTATCTGTAATAACAGAAGTTCCTACAGTAAAATACATGGCATTCATATGTAGGTCTGATTCTAGGTCTGCACTTAGGAAGCAATTACGTCCAAAAGATGGAGTAATGGGGACAGCATTCTTATGGGGTTTTCACTAATTTGCTACACTCAAGGCCCAATTATGAGCTCAGAAATATCATGACTGTACTGAGTGCTTATGATATTACAGTGCATGCAGGACTGGGAGCACAATTAAAAAGGAAAGCATTGCACCTATTCCTGTAGTAAGCATGTGCAACCAAGTGTATGAACTCTATCGCAGGTGAGCAAAATATCATGGTCACACAAATGTACTGTGACGTGGAATAACAGACAGCTAAGGAAGTGCATGAGTTGTTAGACGCAGGATCAAACTAAAACCAACCCCGCAATCCTGAGGGACAGCAGGACTGTAATCTGATTCAGTATCACAAGTTAGAGACCACTAACAATTGCAATGCAGCACAAAATAAATTCCAGTGACTCTGCCTTGCATTATGCTGGCAAAGACAAGACATAAACATAAGCTGAGCTGAGCAAGAGTGTCATGTTGTGTAGCCAACACAGTCATCCACTAAGGCTGAAAGTCACTTATAATATTCAATATCACCTATACCAGCATAATTAAGCTTAAAAGGTTGATTCCTTGTACCAATTATCATTCTCTCATTCTTGGGTCCAAACCACATTTTGAATCAGGATGGTGAAAAAAACCTTAAGATAACAGCTCAGAAGAACAACACTCAACCCTCATTGTGTTCATGGAAGATCTGAAAGAAGAAGACAGCAAGACCTAATGAAAGAGAACCCAAAAGTCCAGTTCAGAAGGCTTTCTTCTCCAGCTGGTCCAGAATGGCCTGGATCCTCTGTACAGCCTCCTTTCGGGCTTGCCTGACATTTTCCTGTCCCTGAGTCTCCACAGAGTCCAGCTCCAGCAGCTCTTTGGTCAGCAGTTCCTCCAGACACCGGTAACTCTTGTCTGTCTTTTTGCCAACAAACTCATCAACATCTTCATGAAGCAACAGCACTCTGGTCATGACCTGATGGACCTTAGCAAGGCCGGGGTTATCACCCAGAGGCTGAGATCCAGCCTGCTGGTTTGCAGCTGGAGCCTGAGCCGGGGCTGAGGGCGGGGGCTCACCCTGAGAAGGATTAGGCTCACCTCTTCCCGTTTTGTTGTACATTTGGGGAGGTGAACTTATTTCTGCAGGCTTTCCGCTGGGGAGATTAGGGGATGGGGTTGGCCTGGGTTTTGGTCCCACTTGTGGGGCACGTTGGTGCTGTTGGTCCTAAATAAACACATGATATTTGATTATCCTCAATCTTAATACCATATAAGCACAACATTTGCAGATTTTATTAACTTATTCATAAAATCTGTTTGTACTGTATTGAAAGATAATATTTGGCTTTCATAGATAAAGTCCTCAAAATCAGACCTCATAAAGATACATTTTCTTATGTCTGTACTTTTTACTTTTATTATTGTTTGTACGCTCACGGTTTCTCCCCCGGGATCAGATGTTTGGACCAAAAATTATTACTAGATGATGCAGAGGAAATGTGATTATATCTCATCTAAACTTTTTAAAGTGCTTCATCTCCCGAGTTTGTAAAGCTGCTTGTGTTATCTTGTGTTGTTCTTCCCATTTATCTCATTTGGGTAATGAAACCAAACAATCTTTTTAACCACAAAAATCTACAGACCTTAGGTTGGTAGGGTGGAGGAGCACCAGTTCCAGTTCCTGGCCACGCAGGAGGATGGGGTGGACGAACAGAATTCCCATAGTGGTTTTGTGGGGGCTGCTGGCCAGGCTGCCATTGTTGCTGAGATGGTGCATATGGACTAGAATGTGCCCATACATCAGGCTGGGGACTGGGATGAAGTGACTGCCCAGTGGGGTATGGAGGGTTTGGTGGCATTGCGTGACCAGTTTCACTGTAGTGAGGGTACGGACCAGGAGGATATCCAGGAGCCTAAGAGCAGAGAGAGGACAGATATATGAAGTACTTCCAAAAATATACGATAATTTTCTATTATTTTAATATTCTATTAATCTCCAACATTTGATCACAGTGTGTTTTTAAGTGAACTCACCCCTTGACAGTGTGGACCAGGATAATGATGATGTTGGTGCTGAGAGTGTGGCTGCCCAGATGTCCCACTGCTTTGCTCTGCTGAGCAGCCTTGATTAGGATATGGTCTCTGAGGTTCAGCACAGTAGAAAGGGTTGGATGGGTGAAAACTACTTGTTGAATATTGACTCTGTGCAGGGCTGTAGACACCATGGCCATTTGGATAACCCCCAGGCATTACCTACAGGGAAAACACAAGAGGGTATAAGAAGTTACAGTGTCAATGTGAAATGTATGTGTTTCAACACAATAGATAACACTACTGTGACAAGCAGTGCTGTGAAAAAGTATCTGCCCCTTTTTGAGTTTAGTTTTTTAATGTTTTTGCATATGTTTCCACACTTAAACATCATCATGATCATCAAACAATATTGCACTAATAGTACACAAAGATAACCTGAGTAAATAGTTTGATGCTGGACTTTGTTTCACTGCTGGACAAAACAACAGACGTTCATCATCTCATAAACTTTGAGAGAGCTACAACCAGCTAGCCCTAGCCTTCTGCTAGTACCTTTTCTTGGTGTGTCTGTGACATCTGTCTCCAATCTCCATTGACTGGACTTCTTACTGGATGACTCCTCTGCTGAAGATAACCAAAACCAAACACATTTAAAATTGGAAAACTCCTCTGAAAGCTGCAAACAATCCCTTCCATTTCTCAGCGTCAGGCTAATTTAATAGCCACACTTTAAAAGTAAAAGTTTGGTTGAGGTTGACCAGCCTAGCCTGTCACTGCTCCTCTCACGTCTCCATCTGGTTGCTTGGACTGTGCCCATCTTGCAGAGAAAATAATAGAGGTGGAAGGGAGAATTTCTACTCTCCAGATCCAGGAATCATAGAGGCTAATAGATACCATCATCATCATTGGTCGGGGAAAACTCCATCCTCAGTCCATAAGCTGGAGGATACGGTTCCCTGTTCTATTGATGAGCCACCCCCTTCTCTAACTGCTGTTTCTGAGGATTCGTGGGACTGGCTTGGGGCAAGACCTAAAGCTGCTGCTGATCCCCTTCCATCTTAACATGGGCAGCCCTGGTCCCAAGTCGTGGCCCAGAGTAAACGAGCGAGGCACTCCTCTCATGCACCTCATAATGATTCAGTTAGGCACCCCATACAGCCTCTGATGTGCCACTAAAAAATCGGTTTGACGTCTTCAGTTTCCATGATTTTTTCCCCCGCTGGCTGGTGAATCTCAGCTGTGCTCATCTCCAGTGAGGTCGCGCAGGTCTCACAGCACTGTGCTGCCTGGGTTTCACTGTTCACAGTTCACTGTTCCACTCCACATTTTACTACAGCGCCACGAAGGGCTCCGATCCACCTGCAGGAGCACCGCTTGCTGGCTACTATGTCACAGCACCCTCCACAACAACCATCTGAGTCCCCTTTAAACTCATGACACTCTCTACAATCATTGTTACTTCCTCTCATTCCACCCTCAGTGTTAATAATTGGAGACTGAGGGTAAAAATTGTCTGCTTTGGAAATGCAGTTACTCACTGCGTGCCAGGAACTAAAGTCCTCGACATTATTCAAAAGCTCCCTGATGATTTGGATTCTCACTCTGCGTCATTACAGAAAATAATAGTTCATGTGGGTTTCAATGACACTGTACATCAACAATCTGAGTTAACAAAAGCTGACTTCCTTCATCTCTTTAATCTGTTAAAAAGCACTGGAAAAATGATTTTTATTTCAATAATTTCCCAATTCCCAAACTGGGTCATGGTGTGGGTCGCTTCAGCAGAACTCTAAGTCTACATACTTGGCTTCAGACAGTCTGTTGTACCCAGAACCTTGGTTTTATTCATAATTTTGATCTGTTTTGGAATCGGTTCTCGTTTTTTTCAGGGGATGGTCGGGACTTTTATTCTTAAGGAATTCTTCACCTCTCATTGTTTGGATCTTCTCTGTGTTACTGAAAACTGGTTGATTCCAGGAGAACTCAGTCCTCTTTCTGAGTTATTGCCGCATGACTGTCTGCACTTTAATTCTCCACAGTCCTCAGGTCATGGTGGAGGACTGATCACTATTTTTAAATCCAACCTTACCTGTAAGCAGCGTCCCTTAACTCTATCCTTCCCCAGTTTTACTGCTTCTTTTTGAGCTGGTTCACTCTCCTCCATTACTCTGCGCAGTGATTTACCGTCCTCCAAAATATAGTAAGGACTTTTTAATTGACTTTACCGATTTTCGAGCAGATTTTCTGCCACGATATGATCATGTTTTTATTGTTAATTGGATTTTTGTCTTTCTATGTCGTCCGGCTAAACCGTGTGCAATGCTGTGTGCTTAACTCTGTCACTGCAGCCCTCTGCTGCTTTTACTGTCAAAGGGACTTTTAATTCCCATGTGTCCTCTAACACTGAGGAGCTTATCCTTCAGTTTAACTCTACCTGTCAAGCTGTTCTAGATTCGGTGGCACCATTCAAAACCAGACAACCAAAGTACAGAATAGAGCCTTGGTTAAATGCCACTACCTGTGCTATTAGACAAGTGTAGTGTAGAAGAGCTTAATGGAGGTGGAAAAAAGACAGGTTACAGCTCTTTTGAAATGATGAGAGAAAGCTGGCGTTGTTATCAGAAAGCGGTAAAGATTGCTAGGTCGCAATATTTTTCTGGTATCACTGCCTCTAACTCTCATAAACCCCTTGTTCTTTTTAATACAATTAATTCTGTCCTTAATTATGAACCTACACCTTTGGAGCCCTCTTTTGATCTTTGAAATAATTTCCTTTTTCTGTTTCTTTTTAGAGAAGGTTGAAAATAGTGGGCCCTTATTTCTCCTCCCTCGTATGATCCATCTACCTTAGTACCCTGTGGCTATGTTTGATCACTTTGAGCCCATTTCCCTCCCTTCTCTAGAACAGTTGGTTTCTTCTATGAAACCTTCTGGCTCCCCTTTGGACCTTGTTCCTCCTCTTTTCTCAAATAGGTTTTTCCTACGCTTGGCCCCACCATCCTCACCATCATTAACAGTAGCTTAACTCTTAGTTTAGTGCCCACTACATTTAAACATGCTATTATTCAACCTGTGTTGAAGAAACCCAACTTAGACCCTTCTGTACTGTCGAACTTTAGGCCCATTTCTAAGCTTCCCTTCTTGTCTAAACTCTTGGAAAAATTGTTTACACTAAACTGAAGTGCTACCTAGACGAGTATACAATTCTGGAGGTGTTCCAGTCTGGGTTCAAAGCTCATCACAGTACTGAGTCAGCCCTGTTAAGGGTACTTAATAAAACTCTTATGGCACTCTGGTGACTGTGTGCTCCTTGTCCTATTGGACCTAACCACAGCATTTGAAACTGTAGACCATAAGCTCCTCTTTTCTCGGTTGGAGCAGTGAGTGGGCATAACAGGCTCAGCCCTAGAGTGGATTAAATCCAACTTTACGCACAAGTTTTTGTGTTAATATTGGTGAGTTTTCCTCCATTCCTGCTGCCCTTCCTTGGGGGGTTCCCCAAGAATCCATTCTTGGACCTCTTCTTTTCTCTCTGTATCTGCTGCCTCTGGGTACCATTTTTCAGAAACATGGAATTCCTTTTCACTGTAATGCAGATGACTGCCAAGTTTATTTTCCACTAAAGCACAGCCTCTCAGGCAATGGATGTCACTAAACTTCTTGAATTTTAATGAAAGTAAAACTGAAGCTATGCCGTTTCCACCAAATTTTACTCACTGTACCCCCTCTATTGACCTTTCTTCCCTGACCCCGTATGAGAAGTCAATGATCACAAATTTAGGTGTGAAAATAGATCCTTGCTAAAATCCTACATAAATGCTGTGGTTAAGTCTTGCTTTTTCCAGCTGAAGCCTATTCTGTCAAGACAATCTCTGGACAGTAATACATGCTTTCATAACTTCTTGTCTGGATTACTGCAATCCCCTCCTTATTGGGATCAGCCAGGTTTCTATTAACTCTCTACAGCTGGTTCAAAATGCTGCTGCTCGATTTTTAACTGGTACAGGTAGGGCTGGGCGATATGGACCAAAAATTCATATCCCGGTATATTTTGGCTCTGTCATGATATACCTTTTATATCCCGGTATAAACATTTCTTGTACAAAACGTTCAGATTCAATTAAAAGGCATAACTGAGATGTTTTTTTCTTGTTTTCAAATAATGACTGAAGTAAAGAAAGTCACTATGATGTAAATAAAAATAAAATAAATTGGCTGATACTGAGGGAAATGGCTCGTTTGGAGATGCGCTATTTTTACATCTTCTATATAATGTTCATTCTCATGTAAGACTGTCTGACCTGACCATATGTCTGTTGTCAGACAGAAATCTTTCACATTAGTGAGTTCTTCCAGACACTCATGAACATTTCTGACAGCACCCGTCCTACAAATTACTGACAAGTACATAACTGGTACCGATCCAGTTTTTTTAGCAGCTTTTTAAAAAAATTTTTGTCGTGTTTGTATTGCTGTGAGGACCGTGTTTTTAGCAATATCGTAGCTTACTATGTTTGCTATCTAGCGCCACTTGGCATTTCTCTTTTTAAAAGACACACCACAGGTAAACTCAGTCAGACAGCTGTGCAGGTTTTGTGTCTGACACGTTAGCGACAGACTGAAGTTTAACTATTTGGACCAGAGTTTGTGGCGCTGTTGTAAATGGAGATATTACATGGAGGTAAAATAATTCTATACCGCGTGTAAAAATATATCCGTATAAAAAGGTATACCGTTATACCGCCCAGCCCTAGGTACAGGCAAGCGAGAGCACATTACTCCAGTTTTAAAATCCTTTTATTTGTTTTTAAGTCTTTGAATGGTTTAGCTCCATTATATTTATCAGATCTATTAAACCCCTACATCCCCTCTCACTCCCTTAGGTCGGCTGACCAAATGCGTCTGCATGTCCCAATGTCAAGAAGTAAAACCAAAGGTGACCGTGCTTTTGCTGTTGTGGCTCCAAAGCTCTAGAATGAGCTCCCTCTAAATATCAGACAGACCCCTTGTCTTCCCGTTTTTAAAATGACGATTTCATTTATTAAGGTAAAAAAGTTACCAAATCTGCCCTATGTCAAAAAGTAATTGCCCTCTAAAAATAATAACTGGTTGTGCCACCCTTGGCTGCAACAACTGCACTCAAGCATGTGCGATAACTGGCAATGAGTCTTTCACATCGCTGTAGAGAAGTTTTGGCCCACTCTTTTTTGCAGAATTGTTTTAATTCAACCACATTAAACGGTTTTCAAGCATGAAAGGGCTGTTTTAAGGTCATGTCACAGGATCTCAATTGGTTTCCAGTCTGGACTTTGACTAGGCCACTTCAAATTTTTTATTTTGTTTTTTCAACAAAAACTTTCTTTTTTGGCTCAATTAATAAACTAAATATAAAACACAGCTTTCAGAAACATGCAGCAATTTGATTAGTTTATCGAATCATAGGGAGTAGGTTTGATCAGTCATTACTCACAAATAAGATTTGCTACAGTATAATCTTAGACCTTTTTTTTTTAGTATTTAGTAAAGTATGTTTTCTACATGCAGTTATTTGCAGATATGTTTAATATTTGGTTTTGTCAAGTAGAAATAGATGAAGACATGATTTAGAGGTTAGTCTTACAGAGTGTTCATGAAAACAAGATCCTTTAGGTTTGTATGCAGGATCCCTCCTGCAGTTGGGTGCTGTATAGGCAAAATTTTACATGGTGTGACATCAATTTTACAACAACAGGTTGATGTTTATACAGAGAAGATGGCATCCACACGTGTACCAAACAGTTTTACATATATATTTAAATAGTTCAGTGTTGTCAGATTTATGCTAAGCTTTAGTATTTAATATATGCAGACTTTATAAGCGAGGAACTCTGAATTTAGTCTTGAGCACAGTGTCTCCCCACATGTAACATCAATACCCAGGGTAAAGCTGCACCAAAACTATAAGGAAGCTGCACCAAAACTTTAAGGAAGCAATGTCTAAACTCAAGGAAAAAAAACAACTCAAACTCTACAGCTCTCACAACTACAACTCAAGCAATAACAAGCAAATAAGTATAAAAACATGTGACAATGATTACTTTGATGACAGTTAGAAGCTGGGGGGAGAAGCATTTCCAGAGGTGGACAATGAGAGGAACCTAACATTTGATAACATGTTGTGGCACCTGAATCAGTAACGTCATATCTAACCTTATATTTCTGAATAATTATTACTTAGACATTAATGGATAAGCAGCATTTTACTGGAGCTAGTTTTAACTACTTTATACACTCTTGGACAGTGTAGTGTATAGCAGTATGTCATATTTTATCGGGTTGTTGTTTCTTTTGTATGTAAATGTCAAGAAAATAGTAACTTAAGAAATCAAATAAATTTAGAGTAATAAAACAAAAATATATTTTTCTTCCAGTTTTCCTGTGAAATGTTGTAAAGCAGAAATATAAAGTTTAAAATTCTAAACACTAAACTAAAATAAAAATACCTTCAATTCATGCTTGCCTAAGTAAATGTAGACATAGTTACACTGCATATTACCTTACCTTCAAAAGAAAAACGGTGTGTGGTTAAGGATGGTCAGGGAGAGTGGAGGTGAGGTCTATTGAAGTTACATTATGTTGTGTTGCAACATGAGCTGTACCTGTGGATTGTACTGTGGCTGAACATCTGATCCAGAGGGATAGGCGTTTGCATAGTGTCCTGAGGAATGAGACTGAGGATACCAGTAGTAGTCTGTATACTGAGGAGCGTCCTGTGAACACACAACATCACACAGGAGAGTTATTTTAAGAAAAAAAATCTCTGTCCTTAAGTTCCAGGATTGGTACCATTTATAATCTGAGCTGTGATTTGTACAAGCTAACACATAAGAAGCTGTAAACCACATGCTTTTAACACCAATGCCTGTTTCACAAAATACAATAACTAGGAAGACGCTGGCTCGGCCACTCATTTATTACTTGATTAACGAGTTTTGCTCAAAGCCGATAAATGCTGTACAGCTAACCAAAACAAGGCCATGCCGAATATATGAAGAGAAACATACTGTGTTGGTAAAACATGTACGTTTTGACACAACTTGCACAACTATGAGCGGTATTGTCAGAAGATATACGTTACAAACAGCCGAACTAGCTACAGCAGGTTAGCGGTTACTATTATATAATGCCAGCTAACTACGTTAGCCGTCCAGCTAGCATACAGTGTTTACGCAAGCTAGCTGGGTACAAACTCGCAAGCATTTTTAAATTAAACACACTCACAGAAATCGAATAAATTCTGGTGATTTTTCTAACGCACACCATTTCACTTACCATAGTGTTATTCCAGTTCCCGATATTATTTCCCGAGTTACAAGTCGAGGGCCAGGAAGATTTCAGATTTGTCTGCATTTAATGATGATGATGTATCTGCTAAGCGCGCTCCCCGGCAACTGTCCTGTCACCTACCATCACAATAAACAAACCTTTAACACGATTAATGTCACTTATCGGAGCCGTGCGTTGATCCGAGCTGTTCACAGCAGTGTTTCAGGTTTTCTACACAAGTACAAATTGCCTGATTACAATCAGGAAATGGTTGAATGACACCGAGCTCGGGCAATCCTGCCCTCTCTCTTTAATGACGTACACAAGCGAAGGTGACGACCTCTCACTCGGACAATACTTTCTGACACCGAGCCTCTACGGAGTGTGCAGCGCCAGGACCTGCTGTCATCACACTGCATCAGCATGAATAAAAAAATGTGTGAGATTACGTAGAATATCTACTGCTTAGACATGTTTGAATGAAACACAGATATATATATTATGAATAATGCATGACTACACATAAGTAAAGTGTTGCGAATCTATCAAAGCCTCCTGTACATATACGATCTTTGATACCGCATGCTTCCTTAAACCAATAGACAAAAACGTCTAAATATATATATGTGATTAATAAAAACCAGCATTATAATGTTAAAAACTTCAGTCTCTACTGAAATATTTCGTTTAAAACGTAATCTTAAAGCAACAGTCCTAAAAATGTTAATGGCCAGAAACATGCTTGAACTGCGGCGCCCGAAGGGTTAAAGGACTACAGGAAGTGTGTCCCAGGCATGTATAAAGGCACTTCCTGTGCTCTTCTTGAAAGAAACATATTTTGAAACATTCATGGCTTTGACGTTACATAAAGACACACAAAGCAAATAAACATTATATCAAGATGAACTACGTACCAGGGACGGCAAGCCTCATTGACGACATCGACAGTAAGTCGCAGAGGAGGATAGAAAAAGCGATCGTTTACTTACAAACTCTTTCAAGATGTGGCATCGTGTCTGACTCAAACGGAATCGTTTAATGTTGTTATTTTACATGCCTGTGTTGTCTGTAACTTGCAGAGAAACATCTGGTGCTGCTCCGTGATGGCAGGACACTAATCGGTTACCTCAGAAGCATTGACCAGTTTGGTACAACAAATTTTATTATAACATATTCACCTTTACCTTACAACAGCAAACACAGGTCATCCCAGCTGTTAAGTAGGCTGTATCCCACCCCCCTGCTTTATGTATTATTTCCTGAATGGTGTTATTTAACATGAAATTTCATTATCTGCCTTGTTTCACAGCCAATTTAGTTTTTCATCAGACAGTTGAGCGCATCCACGTGGGGAAGAAATTTGGTGACATCCCCAGAGGAATATTTATTGTGAGAGGGGAGAATGTGGTCCTGCTTGGAGAGATAGTAAGTGGAACTGTGCTTGTTTTATTGTGCACACTTTGTGTGCATGAATTATACGAATGGGTGTTATATAATTTCATACATTCATACATTACATCGCAGTAGAGGTTCACATAGACATGTTAAATTGACATGGTGGCATAATTGTACATGTTAATATAATTGTATATAATGACTAGAGTCATTGTGGAAAGGTCATATGAACTACTGTATATATTTGTAAAATGTATTAATACTTGCAAAAAGATATATTTTAACACCAATATAATTTAATATCCATAAGGTTTGATTATTGTAGTCGTCATGCATTTCTAATGTATGTCAGTTTTTGACAAATACGTCGTATACACGTTACAGGCACATAACATTTATAGTTTTGAGGAATTTATACCTTCTATACTATATATACAATATATGTTCAGGTTTTACTACTTTATGCTTCAAAAGTAATTTTAGAGGCAAATACCGTACAATAATAGAAACCATATTTCTGCCGGCCACCTATATATGTGATCACATCTGATCAACAATGACAATTTATTATCAATAGGAAAATATCTGTGTGCTGTATATTTAGAAGGACCTTATGCTAAAGAGTGAAGAAACAGACTAGAACTAGAATTTTTTATGGAAGTTTTTGACAACATAATTCAGAAAATCAGCGGCCTTTTTGTTTAAGGGATGTAATGTGGTCTTTCTGTAGGATGTGGATAAGCCCTGCGACACAGTCCTGCAGCAGGTCTCCATTGAAGAGATTCTGGAGGAGCAACGGTTGCAGCAGCAAGCCAAACAAGAGACAGAGAAAGTGAAGATGCAGGTCCTGAAGGACAGAGGCCTTTCCATCCCCAAGGCTGATAACTTAGACGAGTACTAACACCTCCTTAATTTTTCTTTAACTCTCAGATTATATTGGACTGATAAATGTCATGTTTAATTTGATTTTGAGAGAACATGACAGTATATTTGCTGTTGTGTACTGTATGCATTTAATTTGAATTATATGGGTAAAAAGTGTGATGGCTGCTCTCAGTTTTGCAGATCATGGCAGCAAAACATTAAAAAAAAAGAAATCTATGTGTTCACTTACTGTTCCAAAGTAAGATCACTATGTTGACAATTCAGCAATTATTCTACAGCAGCACTTTGTTTTCTGTCACTATGATATGGTGAGTCTCTTTTTATTTGGAGGTATGTTTGTGTGCTATTGACAAAATGCTCCATTAAAGAGTTTAGTTTTTCATTATGAAATGCCTGCTTTGAAAAATTGCTGTGATCCCACTATCTGATCATGTTGCTACACCTGTTTTACTGTGTATTTAATGCATAACTGAGCCATCAAAGACTGAAATATTGGGATAATTTTGGGACCATAGCAGCTGGTGCCCTTCTGATACTGTGTTATGGCCCCACAGACCCACGCAGACCACGTCGCATGCTGTAATGATAAATCAAATGTAAACCCGCGCCTTGAATATGCCATCTATGAGGAAAGGACATAATTCATTTGGCTAATTCAATTTAGGTGGGCGGTATAGCACTGCATCGGTCAGCCTCGTGTCCTGTTTATAGAGACAAGAGCACCCCCGGAGAAATATAAACTGCTTACATCAGTCAATAACAAGCTTGTTAATCGTTTCGACGGATGCACTTAGTCAAGATGAAGGAAACGCACTGTGACCGCTTCACTACACCGGCTGCAGCAGTGTGCAGAGCAGCGGTAACAGGCCCGCTGCTTAGTATGAACTCTTACAGGAGTTAACACGGAAAGTAGACACTGAGTGCATGATGATTTTTTTCTTTGCTGTGAACCCTGTACAGTAGCATGCAGCCGAAAATTACTGCACAATTAGAAACGTATTACTTCCGGTCAACTTCAAAATAAAGCTCTGGCCCTAGGAAAGTATTGTAGAAAACGGGGGGCTTGATTTTCTAGCCATGCCCTTGATTAGACATAGGCTATAATCCATCGTAATAAAGGAGTTATATATTTCTTTTAATACGGATTTCCTACGGTTTCACTTTAGACAACCACAATCGGAAGATAGCTCACACCAATGTGAAGTTCAGCTATTTTACTACTTTTTTACTGCATGTTTGGATTCTCTTCAGTCTCTTTCATAATGCCTTATACAGTGCTGCTTTAATACCAGTTCGAAAGGATGGAAATTACAACCACTGTAGTAGCCTATAATAATGACAATTTTCTCTTGAATCCTCCGTGACATCAGTTCATAGATTTCCAGAACACATGGGTTGATGGGAACAAAAACTTGCAGCCACATTTTCATTCAATTTGCATATATCTCTCATATGAGAGTCGTCATGGTTGCTTCAAATTCTTTGGAAGCGGATTTGCTGTGAATGTTTGTGTATTTTGTTAGAGCTACAACTTTTACCAACAACTATTGGCAGCTCTGTTCCACTAAGTGATGGCAAAATGATAGAAACAGCTAAATAGAATTCTGTCGTCACTGATTGTAATATTTCTACTTGTTCATTTCTTTATCATGTCAACAAGTGATCTGTGGAAGATATCCTTATGTAAGATATAAAGACGCATATGCAGACTTTCGTCATCAAGAGTAGTTGGTATGTAGTGAATTGTGTAATCACCAGATGGCGACTTTATTCCCTCTCCTTAGTCACAATTACTCTATTAACGGCTGATTTTGTCCTCAATTGTGTTATTAAGAGCACAAAGTGAACTCTCACCCAAAACAAAGACTAGAGAGTAAGCATACAGTACTGTGGCGAGTTTCAGCAGATATGCATTTATATAAATAAAATACTTCCACATTTTCACTTTGAATGCACCTGCGTATACAGATCGTAGGTATTTATGGCTCTGTGAATATCATCTAGATTTTAACAGCAATTAACTATAAGCATTTTAGACTTCTGTTTCTGGCGATAGTGTAAGAAGGGTCATATTTTTTATGATATTTTTATTTTGCTGAAAAATGGCTTGGTGGAGCCGTTTCTGTCTCTAGCTTGACGCCGCTGTGACGGGGAGGCTCAGCCCATTTTGATTACGCACCAACAAGGGAGGGGGGTGCGCTGCTGTCCTCTCCGGTGCACTCAGCCAACCCCCTGCTGTTGTAATGTAAAGCTGGTAGTATCCAGGGGTCCCGCTGGAAAGAATCGACTCGGTTTGCATACATCAGCGCCTCGAACGTAATCATTTTCTGCATCGGAAAGATTCCGCACCCACATTACGCATGGAATGGTTTTGGGGAGATTGGAGTAGAAATGCTGCGCCGCACTTCCAGCCCACAACAAGAACCATGCTCAGCTTACATTGCAAGCAAATCTATGACATCCTGTTTTATCCCTTATGACTTTGCTATGAGTACAATTTGCCCGGATACCGACGAGGAGTGAAGAAAATATACATAAAATACAAGCCGAAGGACGCTGTTTTCGCAGCAGACACTTGTATACGGAAAACCTCTGCATTTAGGATTTTTTGATGGAGCTGGAGAACATAGTAGCCAACACTGTACTGCTAAAAGCCAGAGAGGGTAAGTTGACACATAAATGAGCTAAATACAAGCAGTACACAGGCCTGGCTGTGTCATATTTTGCTTTCAATATGCAGAAAAGGTGTGAATAATCGTAATGATGACGACACTAGGTAGCCTGCGGACTGCACGGCTCACTACAGCAGGTAAACCCCACAGATGCGGTGGTAATGTAATATTACAGGGATCAGCACATGACACAAAGCAAACTCTTCACCGTGGGATCCTTTTAAACAGAGATCAATTCCACGGAGTGTTTTATTCTCACCGATTTTGACAGTTCTAATGCGTTTTCCCACATATGTAAAAAGGGGGAAAATCAGCCTCCCACATCCGCTTTCGCTGTCTGTGCAAATGAATGCGCTCTTTCGCAACATTATACAGTCAGCTACATGCTGAGACGCACAGCGAAGCGGGGAATAACTCATTTCAATAGTGGGAATAAGTGAATGTGGGGAGGCTGGCATTTGATTGGTGATCTGATGACGTGACTGGTGTTGAAATCTATGGGGCCTGCACAGAGAAAGACTGGTTGTAGACGGTCAAATGGGTGAGAAGGCCAGCTCATGCAGTCTGACTTATAATAGCTCATTAATCGCTATTTTTGAGGAAGATGGGTCTGCTGAGGGCAGAAGGAAACACTGCAGGTAAAGAACATGAGGCCTGACTCTGTAAATGTTTCTTATCAGTCACTAACACTGTAGGTTGTTATTTTAGTGTCAGTATATTTCAGGACCTTCAGTAGTCTGATCATTTAAAGCAGTGACCTCATTAATGTGCTGGTTCCTCATATTGTTAGATTTGGTGTCAAAATGCCATCTAAAGGGATGTTTTTGTGATAGAACTGCAAACTGTATCCATGTGAAGATACATTATAATGATAATTATAGTCATTGCTCTCCCTTCTTTAGTTGGGGTAAACTAAAAAATATTAAGTGGAGGTCCCCAAACACGTTTCTGGAACCAGCAGGTTAAAACAAAACATTCTCCTCAGAACTCTGTGCTGCATACATCTATGTTTTCTGCATACATGTCATAATCTTTTAGGAGCACTAGTCTAACTTCTGAATGAGTCAGTTTTGTGGTCTGTCAAACATGCACACAGTCTCACAAGTGCATGCACAAGTTTCACTGCAGCACGTGTTTTCGTGTGGCTATAGCCTCTGTGGAGTTGCACCATTACGCAGGAGAAGACTGTGTCTCTGTCAGTTCCTTCAATTTATCTTACGGCGATGACATTAGAAAAAAAAGGGCCACTCTTGGAGAGGGCAGGGAGAGTTTCATGGGAATTAATGGAATAATAAAGTGAAAGAGGAAGCTGACATGCTGTCAAACTCTTTAAGAAGGATGCATTCGCTGCGGGTCAGATTGGACATTTGTTTCATGGGAGCAGAGCACGACTGGGCCGAGTGAATTAAGCTTCATGAATTAATAAGAGCGGTTAATGACCCATGACAGATCTTGCTTGTCCCAGCTGCTCCATTGGTGCTCATCCAGCCCCTGCCCTGGCTGTGTGTGGGAGGGAAAAAGGCCTTTTGCAATTTCGCATTAAGGCATGAGGTGGTTCTTTTAGTAAACTGCTGAAGCACGACTTTCTCAGCAGCTTGATCAGTAACCCTACAAATGCATCCATAGGAGTGATTCAGCGGTTAAGATGTGTTGCTGCATACATGTTGAAACGTCACAGATTGTTGAGAGTGTGAGTGTGTTATTGGTTGCATTGTTTAACTGTCTGAAATATTAAAGGTTTTGTTACAGGGCCCAGTGTGAAAGGCTGTCCAGATCTCTGTGCGCTGGTCATCTGCTTCTCACTTATATGTATGGCAAAGTACATTATGCACAGAGGCTCCATTTAGGTGGCAAACCAGCCAGCTGTGAGATAATGTGCACAGAGCAAATAAAGAGTGTTTATTCCTGTTTGTTTATGTGAGTGAATCTCAAGCCAGAGCTGAACCAGGAGGCATGCATCCTCTGTCCAAACGCTCCGGGGGAAACACAACAGGAAGGCCCAGTTTACACTGCAATCTCTGCCTTGTTTATGCCAGTGTCCTCACACCTCCCAAATCGGTAGAACACTGCAAGCAAAGTGTGGAAATAAAAAGCTCTATATCCCCAGGCCAGGAGTTTCAAAATGGGCCCCGTGCCAACCGTGCATCGTTCTTTGACTCTTCTGTGTCAGCGATGACTGAACTGACAATACTGGTCTGGGTTTTACTGCCAAGATCTTGTGAATGCTAGTCACTGATTACGGGAAGCTAGAAATGGGAGATTAAAACCATCTCAGTTAAACTCAGTTAAAAGTTTTGGATCAAAAAGAGTTTACAGTTAAAATGTCCTTTTTATGTTAATCACAGAATGGAAACTGTATCTTTATTATTTCCTTAGAGAAAAGATGCAGCTCTGACCATATTGAACAATCTTGTTAAGTTACCGTCATCTTACATAAAGCCATGTGGTATTATACACTTACTACACACCACACACTTATACCCATCAATTAGAGGCAGCCCATAAGTTATTTAATCAGATTGATCGTTACATAACAAACTGAGTGGGCTACTGCCATCCGAGCTCCATCTTCCTGTGGAGCTGCTCTCAGGAAGATACTTTATGGATGATGAGTATGCAGCGAAATGCAACACCCCAACCTCCAGTGTGGTCATCTGAGTATCATCTGACAGCTACAGTACTTTTAACCATGTCTAAGCAGCAGCGAAAATACTGATGTGTTGATATGAAAAGCTCCCCTGTCTGTGTGATCTGTGTCAGCTGAGGAAACCGGGGGTCAGAGCAGATAAAAAAGAAGTTGTTCAGCTTCAAGCCTGACATGACTTTTTGTTTCAGTGAGATCTGTTTGTGTGTGGCTTTTTAATATAAACTGACATAAACTGTAAGTAGGCTGAGTGAGCAGGTTTAACAACAGGGTATATTGTAGATTTATGTCTGTGTTAGCAGATGAAGGGTGTGGGGGTGAATTCCTTTGTTTAAATGTAACCTGAACACTGCTCTGATGAGAGCAGCATCAGTACAGTAGACCCTGAGCCCAGTGTGTGTGTGTGTGTGTGTGTGTGTGTGCACCTTTGCCCGTCTCCCCATTCACAACTCTTGCTGGCAGCAGTCGTAGATTCCAACCCAGGCAAGTGAACGTCATAGGCTGTTGAAGTGAATGAGAGAAAGGAGGAAAAATTGCATTGCTGAATCCAGATGCTTGTCTTGAATAGCGGACCAGCACTGAGGTATTGAGTCTGGGCTGCTAAACTGAATTCCATTCTGCTGCCGGCCGTTATGTTTTCCAATGGTGTAGTTAAATCATAATCAAGTCAAAATCACTGCAATCACTTGCTTCATCATGAGATCCTACAGTAAGTCTCTGCAAGCCAGGAGGGCCACTGTCGTTACAACTATGAACATTTTTGTAAAATGAGCTGGGTAACCTGTTTGGCTCTGTAATCACAACTGTCAAACACACAACACAGGTCTTTGTTGTCCCGTCTGATCCTCCACCTGTCAGCTAATGGCAACGTCAAAATGAATAATATACAGTAGACTCTTTGTCTCTATTGTCACATGCGAACTTTCTCTCCCACTTCTACACAAACAAAAACACTTGCCTGGGGCCCCTTTGAAAGGACAAAGCCATGACATCATGCAGTTGAACTTTATTGCATACATAGCGTTAATGGAGGGAGAGCGAGATACACGAGAGGGAAAGTGTCCTGTAGTTTTCTCATTGGGTTGTTTTGACAAGAGAAGAAGCAAAATGATAAGAACTGTGAAGCAAAGGCTGTTATTGCATTTGTCTTTATCACTTCTCTCAGACTTGATTAATTTTGCTTCTTAAGCAGTAGCTGTCTTTTTTATTATTATTTTTTTAATTTCATGACATGCTGAATCTTGAAATCCTGAACATACTGTGTTTGCTGGTGGTCTGGGTCACTGGTAACTGCAAGTATTAAAAATAAACATGCCAGACATGCTAGTGGCATCCACCACTTTGGTCCAGACTTGATTGCCATCAAAATTAGTAAATAGCATGGTAATATTAGCATTAGCAATTTTTATTATACAGTTTGAAGTTTCTAGTATGGCTGTGTATTTGTGTGTGTGTGCGTACGTGT
>JAUBNQ010000028.1:7433347-7443965 GCA_032353495.1 Ctenopoma kingsleyae | reverse complement strand
TGTGTGTGTGTGTGTGTGTGTGTGTGTGTGTGTGTGTGTGTGTGTGTGTGTGTGTGTGTGTGTGTGTTTGAGGACATGTAAGGGTTTGCAGACAGCTTGAGAAGAGCACTGTAAACACTTTAACCCTGTTTCCAGGATGGGTTTTTGTCCATTGTGTGTGTGTACATGGACATCTATCTTCAATAATATCTATCTGCATTCAGAGCACCATGTGTTCCATCATTTTGGTATCTCTTGTTTTCATTGGAAGCTCTTTTGCTGGATGTTTGCTTACTTGTGATGTAACGACAGAGTTTCACTCTAAGCAAGAAGGAATAAAATCATTCCCTGTGGAGATAGGATTATATTGCCTTAATGTTCGCCCTATCAAAATGTTTATGGAGCCGAACAAACACACTAAACACACTGTGTCACAGCATAGGAGCGTCCTATTATAGCTAGCTTCATGTGGACTATGCTCTGTCCTCATGTATGTTTATGGATGAGCAAACAGCATGTATTACCCAGTGTGCTCTGCATTGTGTGTGGTGCTTTGATTAGACAGCCTGGTGGGTTATATAATTTCAGTGTATTGAATGTTTCCCCCCTCCTCACATTCCATATTTTATCTGTTTATACAACAGGAAACTTGTGGCACCTGACTCTTCACAGACAGGAAATTAACACAGTCTTCTGCTGCTTTATGTGTATTTAATGCCCTTGCATGCAGGTTTTCACACTGAGTATCTTAGTGCAAATGGTTCTTCACTGCTGTAAGCGTACACACACAATCTTAAACACACTTACTCTAGTGACAGCTGTTACAGCTCACCAACTCTGAGGTCATGGACTGGTTTGACCACTTCACATTGCTCCTGCCCTTGGGCTGGTTGCTATTTATAGCAGAGATGTTTACAAGGGCATAAAACAGGAATATAGTCCCATTTGTGTATTCTTCTTAAAGCTATGTGCAAATGTAGCTATGGGCAGTGTGTTACACAGTGAATTTCTGTTTAAATGAGACACCTAGCTTTAATGCTAAATACGGCTACATTTTTAAGGCCAAGTCATATTCAGCTGTTATCGTCAGTGCAGCACACTTGGTGTTGTTGAGACTGTCTGCTAGCATCAATACTGCTGATAAGATCTCTCTTTTATTGTCTGTGACTGATTTAGAGTTTATGACCCCTCATTAAGTGGGTTAACATGTGACCCCCCCACAGCAGCCAAAAGAATAGTTGAGCTTTGCCAGGTAAAAATAAATGTACGTCACAGACAGTTGCTGTGAGCGTATTAGCAGATGTTTCAGCAGGATCATACTGTTATTATTGTGATAATGAGGCATACGTGGACAGAGCGGGTCTGTCAGGATGGTAATACAGCGGCTGGACAGAGGGACCGACATGACATCATGGTGGAACAGGGCAACAAAGAGTGTCTTCCTGCTATAGTCCTCCTCTTCTGCTCAGGTCTGGGCAGTGTTTCCCCTGGCTTCCTGTGGCACACAGACCACACACAAAAACACACTTGCTGCAGTTAAACCAAACCTGAGGACTTACTTTAAAGTCTTCAATTCAGTAACATGTTTTTCACATGGAGAGATACCTAGTAGCATGGAGAAAACTGCTGCTAGGTAATAATGCAATGCTTTAGTCTGTACTAGTTTGTATTGTTATAACTAATAAAGTGGTAAAATAAAATACATATTATGCTTAGTTTATTATCCTCCATCACTATTTATCTATACATCGCTACATATGCTGCTTAGATTGGCTCCATATCCCTGCACCCTTTCTGTGTTGTGTGGAAGTGGTGTTGCCTGTGATTAAGCAAACCAATATACTGTTAAGAATCTCTCTGCAATGCCCCAAGAAGCAGGAAGAGGATGTTTTAGAGAGAGCGCCAATGCAAATATCACTTCTTTGCTTGATAATCTGCTTGTGCTTCAGTGCTTTGCATACACAAGAACACCAACCTTTACCTACAGGTTTTATTCAAATAACTAGCAAGTATCAAACAGTTGGGAGAGAAGGAAGGTGGAGACTTTGAAAGAACAGAGGCATTTGTATAATAGTCTAGTGCTGGTTGACTTCACTGTTTTGGTACCTCACTGACCACCACAGTATGACTCAATTGTGAGGCAGACATTTAAACAGATCAGACAAAGGAAATTATGTGAGAAGGAACAGGAGTTGGGTAATAAGAAACAGATAATCACTTTGTGAACAAGGAGGAAAAATCTGGGTCTCTACCAATCTACCAAACTCTTTCACACTTTTTGTTCAGTGTAGGTGTAGCACACATTCACAGCACTCCTCTCAGCCAGCACTCTCACATCACAGTCTGGTGCAGATGTTGTTGTTACATATATGCCAGATGCATAATGTGAGTTTCAGGATGTGGTTTTGGCTGGTTGTCCACAGCAGATCTGGCTGTGTGTTTGGAGTGACAGTGTAAGTGGAGGTGTGTGAAACCTCAGAACAACATACTGTTTAATGACTCTTTTGTGTGGCAACACTTTATGAATATAACCTCACAGCTGTGCAGAGACATTTTTGAATGCAAAGATGGACAGAGCTCACAGACTGCCTGGTTCGGTTAAATTGGGCATGAGGACATTACTAGATAGAGGTCACAGAAGAAACACAACGTGCACGTGTTTGGGATGCCGGTAACCCCCTGGTGTCGCGCCAGATGAATGTCATTCCCTCTCTGACCTTATTTTTACTTCACTTGACATGCCTTGATGATGTCAGAGCTGCTAAGCAGAAACATAAATAAAGGGCGGCGACCACACTGCCCGCATGGAACAAATTAGCTTGACAAGTTCCTGTGTGAAGCATACCCACAGCACAGCGCATAGTCCTGCTCATGGGTAAGTGATAGACCGTGAGAGAGCGAGTACAGATTAATAGAGAAAGTGAACGTATTCATACTTTTAATAGCCCATTTTTCTTAAACGAGAACCCAGAGGTACTGATTTGGGCATAAAACAAAATGCATGCAAGTGGAGTTTTTTTTCCTTGTTGATTCATACAATGATTTGGAAATTGATTTGAATTTCCTTTTATGTTGATATTTACAATCTTAGTTTCGTAGTTTGTTACATTTCAGCAGAATTGAGCAGGTATAAAACATCTGACAGCCACAGATAACTGTCAAACACATGATGTGAACTTATTTGAACTCACTCAGGGTTGTTGTTTTTTTGTTTTTTTTTTTCAAAATACACTGGTACCAGACAGGAAATTTCTTATTAGATCCAGATGGATGACTGTGTTATGTGGAGATGAATAATTTATGCATTATATTTTCATGTTTGTGGGAGCCAGTGTGTGTGTGTTATGGATGTTCAGGTCTTTGCACCCAGCAGGCCTCTGCTGCTCATATTAATTCCTGGAATACGTCCTAACTACATTAGGACTCAAATTAAATATGCTGCTAAGAGATTGCCAAGCAGTTTAGGTGTTTTCATCACCACTAACCTTCCCACACTCAGACTCTGTTTTTTTCACACACAATGAAGAATAATATTTAATTTGTTATGAGCTATAATAAATGTATTATATTTGGCCAGTTAATAGAATTCACTGGCTTTGCAGAACATCTGATCATCTGTAGCAGTGGTTCCCAAACTGGGGATTAGGGTGCCGGAAGAGAGCACAAGAGAAATCTGTGATAACTAACAGTAAAATAAGCACAAATAGTTGCTTGTACAACACAAAGGTTTTGATCACTCTAGTTTGCAATAATCATTGCTTTTAACTTCATCATTTTTATACGTATATATGTAGCCAGTGACAAGAGGTCATAAATAGATCACTAAAGTGGTCAAAATGCCAAAAAGTGAAAGAAACCACTGGTCCACAGTGATGTCCTGTTTATATGCCCATAAAGTTAAAAGCTCTAAAACATAAGAGGGTTGATGGACCTAATGCAGCAAATAAGGTCAGTCATTGGCTGGCAGAATTACATACAGTTGCAGTGATGTTGAGGTGATGATGACCTAAGATTCTCAACAGAGAAAAAAAAAGAGATGCTAAGTTACAGGAAACAGAGAAAGAGCAGAAGCGGAGGGCAGTGGAGATGAGTTACAAAAACCAGGAAGGGGGGGGGGGGTGAGGAGAAAGAGAAATGAAAAATAAATAGGTTTGGAGAGTGGTGGGAAGGAATGAAAACAGGACACATAAATAAAAAGGAGGAACTGCATTATTTCTAATTGTCTCAGCATTGTCTAGAAGTTGAATGCTTGGGAGGAGTGCTGATGTTTGTACAATTCCTTGACATGGCATTGACCCTTCACAGGAAATTTATTTGGTATGGTGGTTGTGTTCATCCACAAGCGCCTTGCAATAGCACAAGTGCATTCATTTTTAGTGTGGTGGCCCCCATGGGGAATGACCTTCTCTGCTCGCTGTACTGTTGTGTCTTTTGGCAGACGTCATGTTTTTATTAAAAGAGATTAAAAAATATTTTAATATCACACAGACCACACAGCATCGTGTGCTGACGTTTTGTTGTGGTGCATAGCTATGCATATGAACTCAGAACAATTGGTGCTTAAGTAAGGAAGTGTGTCTGTTTATAGCTTGTTTGGTCTACATGCTGATGAGGAGCAGGTGCTGGGAGTTAATGATTGTCTTAGGGGATATTTTGGCTTATTAATACATTCATGCTTTGTGTTTGTCCATGTGTGTGACCTGTGGTGACGTAGGGTCATTATTTAAAAAAAATACCCAGTCTGAAGTCATAATAGTGCTTCATACAAGCCTCTAAAGGTTTATCTAGGCTGTGTCAAAAAAGGACTGGCACACCCACTGTGAGCCAAACAGGCCCTAGACAATATGATATTAAAGTTTATGCTAATGTTAGCAGCACTGTTGTTTGTTTATTGGATCTGAGACAGTTTAGACTTCAGTTACTCAAGCCAAACATATCATATAATTATCACCTTTCTGACATCTTCAAACAAAAACTGAGATTATAACCTTGTAAAAGTATATCATGGCAGAGCTACTGTATTGGATTGTATTAGTTTGTACAGCTGTACCTAATAAAGTGGCCAATGAGTGTTAAGCTGTACTATATCATACAACATGAGAATAATGTTGGTCCTTTAAGAGGGCATTTGCATCTACTGTATATGCATCAGCTATAACATTAAAACTGCCTGCCTCCATTTGCCCTGCTAAAATAACTTAGGTACAATACATACATCCATGTAATGTAGAAGATCCGTGGTGCAGTTTTGATGCTCGCATGTCCATTGTAGACACTTTCAAGATTCAAGATTCAAAAAATTTTATTAATCCCAGAGGGAAATTAATTTGGCATGTTACAGCAGCTCTCCGTTCAAACAGAAAGAAAGATAGAACTATAACCAGAAAAGATTAACATCAACACAAATACTAAATACTCAATTTACAGAACAAAAATAGGTAATAAAAACAATAAAATTGAAACAAAAATAGGTCATTTCCGGTCATTATCAGTCCTGTGTGTAATGTAGTGAGGTTATCTGATTGTAAATATGATATAAATATGATTGTGATAGTAGTCTTCCCCCTTCCCCTTAACCTAAAGGAGATGAGTTGTACAGTTTGATGGCCACAAGCAGAAATGATTTCCTGTGGATCTCTGTGGAGCACTTGACACTGATCAGTCTCTGGCTGAACATGCTCCTCTGTCCAGCCAGGACACTGTGAAGTGGGTGGGAGGGATTGTCCAGGATAGAGAGGAGTTTAAACATCATCCTCCTCTCAGATACAACATGTAGAGGGTCCAGCTCTACTCCCAGAACTGAACCAGGCCTCCTGATTAATTTGTCCAGTCTGTTAGTGTCTGTCACCTTCAGGCTGCTGCCCCAGCAAACCACAGCAAAGAAAATGACACTGGACACCACAGACTCATAAAACATACAGCATGGTGCTGCAGCCATTAAAGGACCTGAGCCTCAGAAAATACAGTCGGCTCTGGGCCTTTTTGTACAGAGCAATTGTGTGTCTTGACCAGTCAAGTTTATTGTCTAAGTACACGCCCAAGTACTTATATTCAGACACAACCTCTACCTCCTCCCCCCGTATAGAGAGAAGAGTGACAGGACCCCCATCTGTCTGTTTTCCTGAAGTCCACCATCAGTTCCTTTGTTTTACTGACGTTGAGCTGGAGATGGTTTTGCTCACACCAGTCCACAAAGCTGTCCACCATTCCCTGGTACTCTGTGATGTCTCCACCCTGAATACATCCTACAACTGCAGAGTCATCAGAGAACTTCTGAAGGTGGCAAAACTCTGAGTTGTACCTGAAGTCTGAGGTGTACAGGGTGAAGAGTAATGGAGACATGAACCGTCCCCTGTGGAGCACCTGTGCTGCAGACCACAGTGTCAGACACACAGTTCTGCAGGTGGATGTACTGGCGGTGGCCTGTGAGATTCAGTGGTGGTCAGGGGTCACCATGTGACCTCTTCACAGTCTGTGGCTATGTAGCCCTACATGTAGTAAAATGTATTGTGTGTTCTGACAACTGTCAATCATATTCAGCATTGAATTGTTCGACATTTTTTTGCTACAGTAGCTCCTCCGTGGAATCAGACCTCATGAGCTATCCTTCTCTCCCAATCCACATCAGTCGCCGGCTCATTAGTGGGTCACTTTGTTAAAGACTGATCACTGCATATAAGGAATACCCAGAAACCCATTTTGAAGATGCTCTGACCAGGTGTCCAGCCATCGCAATTTGACCTCTTTCAAAGTCACTCTTAGACCCATTTTTCAACTTCACGAACTAAGTGTTCACTTGCTGCCACCACTTGACAGATGCTGTTGTAACAAGATAATCAATGTTATTCAGTTACCCTGTCAGTGTTAATCTTGTGACTGATCGATCATTATATATCTTCTTTGCATGGATCACTGGTTAGGATGCTGACATTTTTGCCCAGGAGTTTTAGCCTACTAGCATGATGCCATGTACAGTGTGCAGCCATCTGCTGCATATTTAAGGCTCTTTATAGTTCTGCAAAGTGAGACAACAGGAAACAAAGTCAGATGGAGAGGTTTTAGGTAACTCACAATATATTATACACTCGCTATGGCTGCAAGTAGCTAGCAGACTCATTTCAGCTGAAATGAAATTTTGTCTATGTTTGATTAAAAATGATAATAAATATATGAATGAATTTGGAGTAGTATATGTCATGTGTTGAAAATTGCTTATGTGCAGTGTTAGTATGGAAATCAACAGTAATGGGGGTTAGGGTGGTGGAACATAGGGAACTGTCAGATTGTCTGATTGGACAAAGATAACTGATTGGACGTGGCAACGTTTCAAGTAATAATGTTACATATTATGAATGTGAATCTCCATGACTAACACATGTCTAAAATCAGTGTATCATATTGTGTTGGGGTATTAAACTTTTCTTTTTCATTTGTATTATGGAAAATACTAAATAATAATGTGCACCTATGTGCAGATATACTCAGATAAAAAAACAAATAATTCAGAAAATGTGTGAGAAATATAAAATTAATAGAATAAAAATATCCTTGGTAGTAACATATGTTTATGAGACTTATGCGGCACAGTCGTCAGAATTGAACAGTTCATCATGAGGGTTGGGTGGGCTATGTCTGTGTTTAAGCCTTTAATTTTCACATTGAGTATCATAATTTTTTTTTATTTAAACGTAAAAGTGAGAATATATTACAGAGAAACATTGTATTTAAGATTAATTTTGATATAAGTTTCAAACAGCAGAATGGGAAAGAATAAAACAGTAAGTAATGTAGGAGGACAGAATTGATGGGAAAACTGCAAAAACTTTTACTCAGAGCATGACATAGTCCCTCTCACATTCTTGGGTTATTAGTTAAAGATGTCTGCTTGTCATGTGTTCTCCTGCTCTCATGCACTCAATGTTGCCTCTCACAGCAGGCAAGCCACTTGCAGCCGATTTCCACTGCACAGGGCATTTAGAGGAAATCCCTGTTAGTTCATTAAAGCAGTATCCACATATAAAGAAAAAAAATACTTAAGACAAACTTACTTACACCCTAAACTAACTTAGACAAACATGACATAGGGCACAGGAAACTGGAATGGACAGAAAACAGTGACGTAAGCTCTGAAAGTTGTTTAATCCCATCCGGTGGACAGTAAAAGAAGAAAGAAAAAGGAAGAGGTTATTTTAACACAGTCAAATGTGAAAGGCAAGTTAAGGGAAAGAGAAATTGGATTCATGCATGACTGCACAGTGAGTTTCTTTTAAGATCTGAAGAGACGATTTTGTTCATGATGGTGTTATATTGCTGCAGGAAGCTGATGATTATTCAGAGCGGTGGAATCCAATCTGGCAAAGTCCCGTGTTCTGATGGGAACTGAGTTGGCCAGAAAGGGCTTTCTGTCTGTGTGGACACACACACACACACACACATACTAAACACACACTGTTCCACTTTCAGAAAAGCTACTGAGTGAGGGGCTGAAAGTCAGTAGAGAGAAGAGAAATTTACAGAGGAAGTGCGACGTAATCTATGAATTATATATATACACACAGTGACTATGATTTCATTCAGGGGAGAGCCCACACACCCCCCTCTTTCTAACACTTCTTTTACATAGCCATTAAGCCTTTATTTGCTCCTCTCTGATGAAAATGAACTTTCATTTTAACATTTTTATTTCTTTTCTTCTCACCACCACAGGTGGAGGAGGAAAGCGGAAAGGCAGGAGCAAAAAGTGGAAGGAGATCCTTCGCTTCCCACATATAAGCCAATGCACTGAGCTGGGAAACAGCATCGGTAAATGTTTTGTGTGTGTGTTCACCTACAGGGTGTGTTTGTATGTTGGCTATGTGAAAATTGTGTATACTCTTTTTTACTTTGTTTTTTCTTTTTGCAGAGAGGGACTATTTCAGCATCTGTGAGAAACAGCCTATTGGACGGCTTCTCTTCCGTCTTTACTGTGAGACCAGACCTAAACTGCAACGATGCATCCAGCTACTGGACGCAATGGTACACACACACACACACATACACACACATGTTGAGTGGGTGTGTTTTTACCAGGTGTTTGTCAGTATGAATTGAGGGATATCCCCAAGAAAACAACAACAATCAAGTCTCTTGTTTTCCCTTTAACAATAACCACCAAACAGCTATTGTCCAATCATAGCTTAGTAACAGTAACTATGAAGCATGCGTGGAACACATGTAAGAGCAAACAGGTTTAAAGAGTAATTTATTCCTGTTGCTATCAGTCTGGTTATTGACAAGTTAAATTATTAATTGCGTTGAGATTTACTTGTCCTGTTGTTTGTCCAGTGTTATTTATTACTGCAGTGAATCAAATTGCCCGTCTATGTATAATAATGTTACCATGAACTTTGATAAATCATGGGTTGTCTGCATTATCAGATCTTTTTCTGTTGTAAAACAATTCAAAGTGCTCTCTTTCAAGATGCAAACATTGATGCATGAATTTAAATTGTAGTTTTCCACAAATTAGGTGACTTTGCCACCAGCATTATAGCATTATATAATGCATGACACTGAGGATATTACAACACATTCTCAGGGCTCTTGTTTTATAACCATTCAGTTGGAAACAATAAGCAACTAGCTTGAGATGAAGTTTCCAACCAACTCAGAGTTTTAGTTTTCACTGGCTCAATACTGCTGTTAATATTTACTCACAGAAATTGCCATTAGAAGCCAGTTTTTGTTTACTCTTGAATGAAATTAAGGACTTATTGTTGTAAAGAATTACTGTTAAAGTAGTAAATCTGTCTCCTTCATTATAAATCCAGTTTTCCCACTACCCTTGAGAGCAGTGGGTTAAACACTCTTTCGTGGGTGAATTTAGCTTTAAAAAACACACACCCGTCCACTTTTCCAGTGCACTCACTTTGATTACAGCGTAGCTTCAGAGTACGCTGGTGCTGGGTCATGTAGCCAGAACAGACAATTAAACTGAGTAGTGATTATTCAACCAGCCAGAGCCCCCACCCCACCCCACTTGGCTTGTTGTCCCCACCTCCAATATCTCTCTTTCTCTCTGCGTCTAGACGGAATACCTCCCACATGACACATTTAAGTCTTTATCTATCCCCAGAATATCTTTGTGGGCATGTGACAGGGCAGAAAGGACAGCATTGTTTCCCACACCAGCCCTTTCACTCCCAGCATCCCCCAGCCTACACACACCATCCCTTCTCTTCTCTACCACCCAACTGTAAAAGTGACCCACTGCCAGGGGGGCACCCACTTATACACTCTCATCCCAAACATGTGTTGTAACTAATTCTGCAGTCCGTGTGATGAACTCTGACGCTGTGCTCAGTGTCAAGCATCATACTCACCACTTTGCTGACAGTAAACCAGTCCTGAGGGAAATTACAACCAGCCAACTGCATGTATTTCAAGTGATTTAATAACATGGGAGAATTCTGAGTTTGACTAGAAACACGTTTATTATATAATCCCATTGCCCTACTCTCCAGAAGATACATCAGTACACCAGTATGCTGGATTATATTATTTATTGATCAAATTAGAGAAATTACAGTGAGATATACAAAAGAATGTAGGCTTTTAATTCTTTCAAAAAAGTTTTTAAACCATGAGAAACTTCCTAGAA
>JAUBNQ010000028.1:7404639-7427524 GCA_032353495.1 Ctenopoma kingsleyae | reverse complement strand
CTTTCCTTTCCTTTCCTTTCCTTTCCTGTCTTCTCATTCAGATGATAGAAACTGAATGTTTCAGAGACTTGAACGTGTTCGGTCCTCAAGGGACGAGACCTCCAGATCTGGACTGGAATCAGCCTCCAGAGCCGCCCAGACGCAGCCTGCTGGACAGGATCTTCAGGAGGCATGTAAGTGAACACTCTCATAAACCCACACACTCATACAAATTAACTCTCACAAATCTACCTCTCTCTTTCTTTGCTGCAGCACCAAGAGGTGTCTATTTCCCACAGCCGTGTGCAGTCTTCCAGTGTAAACTCTGTGGACTCCATGTCCAACTCTGCCCCCTAGTGGCACAGTGAGGGTGTGGGAGCCACACACACACACACACACACACTCACACAAAGGGAAGGAGCTCCGAAGGGTTTCCCCACTGCTGATTGGTCTACAGCCTGGGCCTGAGCAGCAGCTGGAGATATCCTGTCTAAAAACCTAAATGGTCAACCCATGGGGGAGGGGGGATGACCAAGCCCTGAGACCCCCAGGCATTTGTAGTGGGATGTCAATGTTGGAGAGACGTTGGAAAATTTCGGACAAACTTCACTTACCCTCAGGGTTGTTGGACTATAGAACAGAGCCACTGATGTTGATGAAAAAGATAGAAAACAAGCTAATATTCAGGGGATCCACTGTATAATAAAGACCATCACAGGGAACAGAAGATGGGGTCTTCGTGAAATTTTCTTTTTCCAAAAAAAGGATTTTTTTTTCTTCTCTCATTTACAGTTCTTTACTTTCTGGCCTGTATCCTGTACCAGTATCTCCCCATCTATCTACATCCCTCCAAGCGTTACCATCTGTATAACTCATACTGCAACTTATTCTTTCTCTGTATTTCCACCTCCCGTACCTCAGATCACTCCTTAAACATTCAGAACACATCACCTCAACAACCTCAACACATAATGTACATTGCCTTGCGTACACTCAGGCCAAAGATTACAGTTTAGTTTTGTGATACTGTTGTCATGTTGATTTGTTTTTTTTGTTTTTTTTCAAGGTTTTTAGCTGTTATTTAGAACCACAGAAGGATCAGAATGTGTGGTCCGTTTTATACTTCTCTAAATATGAGCCTGCAGACATATCATATAGCTTGAAGCACACATACCTTACATACACACAATCAGATAGACGCGCGCACACAGGTAGAATTGTGAGAAGCTAGTTGTGTTTTCGTTTCATGGACAATTGTAAGTATGGACAGCTGTATCACTTTTGCTTCTGCATACCTCATTCCACTGATGTTACCATCATATACACACAGACGTCTCCCTCGGTTTACAGTGTCATTTTATATTTGACATTATATGGAGTTTGAAAAACTAATTAATATACTGTACAGAAACAGGAATCTCTGAAGAAGTCTGTTCTTTTGTTTTGTTTTGTTTTTCTGCACAGTTCCCATGGTGTGGAGAGGAACACATGCACTCAGCCTGACTTACAAGTTGCACAATTTAAAATAATGTCATGCTGTTTTGTCACCAAATGAAAATGTTTTTACCTCTGATCATTAAGGCACATTATTGTTGATATTGTCACACACCACTTGTACATCCAAAACAAAAGTGTTCTTGTTCTCCTTACGCCTTTTCCATTTAAAAGATATTGCTGCATTGCCATTGTTGTCAGATGTACAGGTTTTTTACATTTTGCCCCTTTACACTTACTCTTAACATGCTCTTCAAAATGCCTCACAAACCTAAAGGGTCTTCCTCGTGTTTTGGTGTCCAGCCATAATCAAAGACACACGGTATCAACAGCTATGTGTTGTAGCTGAACTTTATTTTGTTGTTCAGTTTATTCATGTCAAAGCGGACGGGGGAAGAGGAAGACACCAGAGAATCACACACAAAGAAGTGGCCTTCTCGCAACAGCACAGCCAGTTAAAAAGGGAGGAAGAGTTCACTCTCCTTTTACTTGTTTTAAGAATGTTCTATTTTACCTATTGGTGGTAGTGAAAGCTGGTCCGTGCAGTAATTTCAATTGCCCTTATTAATCACAAGCCTGTTATTTTCTCTCTGCATACTTGATATATAAAAAAAAAAAAATCTGAAGCAGACTGAAGTGCCTCCTTGTTCGCATGATCTCCCAGAAAATGCCCACACAGACATCAGCACTTTGTTTTATTCTCTGACTGTCCTGCTCTGTTTGTTTCGCTGGGGAACGTGTCAACAGAAACACACACAGACTCACATAATTTGTTGGACGTCAGTGGAAGGAGGAGTGAAGGATGGAGAGAGAAGGGAGTCAATAAGGGAGTTTTCCTTCTTAATGTGATGTACAGTGGAGTGCTGAGTGCATGTGAAAGCCAGACCCACTGTGTCCTTCAAGTCCCAATAAACTTTGTGTTATAATTTGAGTACTCCACAGTTTGCATGTGTCTTTATTTTCCAACATTTCCTCATGTACATTAAGCAGTAGACAGTTTAAAAGAAGCTCTTATCTTTGTATTACTGTATTATTATACTGACAATAAAATATAATAATTTAGTGTGATTGTATATTATTACAAAAAGTTATTTGTTCATTGTTAATAAGTGACTCTGCTATCGTATTATTTCTTCACAAATAAGTTTATGATGTACTTGAGGGAATATTAGTTGTTAAAGAATCTGTTCAACAATAAAAATGACCCTGGCTTACATAATAATTATGTTAAGTTTCTTTCGGCCACTGCAGATCACTCCGCATATTTGATTTGGCTTTTACGCCACATGTCCCTCCAGGCTTTGGACCGGCACTAGGGAGGGACCGGGACACGAACCACAAAACCTGGGGTTCCTAGACAGTTAGCAGTTGGTGACTGTTCTGCCTACTGCACCACCATTCCCAGTTGAACAGTAATTATGTACACAGTGTATATATCAGCAGGCTGTTATCAAGTTATCGTTTAAGAACAGTTATCATGGGACTCTCTCTCTCTGGGTAAATTTGTTTCATTACTTCACAGAAATAAGAGACATGCATTTTGTAAATCCATCACATTGCAAATTAATGCATCAATGCTTTACTCTGGTGAAATCTATGAAAAAAAAGGGTGATGTTTGCAGGAGAGCTATGGACATAAATCTGAAGCACATTGAGAGAGTAGAGCTAAAGTAACGCAGTTTGACCTGCAGAGAAGCTCATAAACATATAATGTTGCTCTTGTCAAACATAAAGCCATTAGAAAGAGGCACATGACCCATTTGGCTCTTGATTCTTTGTCTTGGAAAAAAAGAGCTTGACAGTTCAGGAGACATCAGCTAGTACGAAGCCTGTGTGTTCTCACATTAAAGGCCAGGGACTGATGAATAAATTATGTCACCCAACCAGAAGGATGCAAGGTTGCAGGTTAAAGTGACTTCAGGCCTTCTTGGGGATTTATGAATCTGACCCTGTTTTCTCTTGGCTCATTCCTGTTCACTAATCAGATGACCTGCTACTCTCCTGACAGGTTTTCATTCCTGTGGCCATGCGCACTGTTGACTCATCCATTTGATGCACAGCTTACTGAGGCAATATTAGTTTAGAAAAATAGTTTAGGGTGAGTAAGGTTGTCAAAACATTTGAGCAGCTTGATAAAATATGTTCCGTAGAGATTGCAGTGTGCCATTAATAATTATGTAAGCCTTTTTGAAGAACCTCCAGAGCGTGAGTCAATCTCGCGGATAGAGAGGCTGAAGCAAAATCTTTAAACTAGATTAGGTCGATTAGGTCTTCTGACTGTACAAGATTGTTGCAAGATCATCTGTATATTTTGGTACATATAAAAAAAAATATGTACCAAAATATTTTTGAATATTATTATATTATTGAATTTTTCATTCATTGATTGTTGTGTAAATCATAATAATAATTAGAAAACTGATCAACTCTTTCCTTGGATATATTTCTTCAATGTTGTTTATATATCTTTCTTCTGACCCAATAAAACCCCCAAATATTTAGTCTATAGTTAGTATGTCAGGCTGTAAAATGATTTGATCACTAGGGTCAATCATATAAAATGACATGTAATGAATTATAATGACTCCGACAATACAGTAATAGACTAGAACTGCTGTCAACACTGATCTAGAGCATATGAAAATGTATTCATACTTACTCATACTGTCTGTTTGCTATGGCAGGCATCTTAATCACTTCACAAATATGTATAATTGTTTTTACAAAATTGAGAACAATGATGAAGTGCCAACTAATAAAACAATGTTAAGTATCATTTTGAGCTGTTACATGAAATGCAGAGTAACTAGTCATTCCCACTCATAGCTCACACTAACACATCAATCATAATGAGGACGAAACAAATGGGACGGAGAATTTTCCCATTTCTTAGAGCGTTTAGGCCGTAAATGACCGTGAAGGGATGGATGACTCACTCAGGGTCTCCCTCACTGCCCCCTCTTTTTGGTTGTGCCATTGCCAAAGACAAGTTGTTTCTCCTGTGTCATACACTGGTACAGGGATGTTAGTGTGTGTGTGTGTGTGTGCGCGTGTGCATGTGTGTGTGTGTGTGTGTGTCAGAGCAACGCAGTGGACCTGGGCACTGAATGTTATCTAACATTGCGTATGTGAGACAAACTTGCTGGTTGTGTCCATGAGGCAGCCTTGATAACATGGCCACGGTGCTCTGGTCAGTGTTTATCTACGTGATAATAACACAGCGGCCTTGCAGGCAGTACTCATATATATACAGACCCTCTCAGGTGCCCTGAGATAGAAATCCAACAACTTCCTAGAGCACTCTTGGCCTGTCATTCACCTGTTTTAAAAACGTTTACAGCTCAACTTGACGTTGAATGTATTAAATTTGATAGTTTTCCAGTTCTCTTAAAACTCTGAAACCTCTGTAACCAAAAATGCTGCCTGCAACCTTCAAGCTGTGTGCTGGCATCTCCTACAGACATACGAGGAAAATGACAGGTGAGTGAAAGGATCCAGCGCTGCTGCCTTGGCATAGTTTTCTCCCCGTTTTGCTTTATTCTCAAAAATGTATATTTTCAGGGCATAGAGCAGTGACAAAGTGGCCTTTTTTCTTGTGATTTTTTTCTTTGTACGTATTTTGTAATCAAATCATTGAACAATGTAGTAACAGTAAGATTTTTGTCTTTTGTCTCCTAGGTTTGAGAAAGAATGCTATGGTGGCCCTTCATCATGAGCTCAACAGACTGGCAGGTCCTGGGCCAAATAACTGGCTCAGCCAAGTCCGCAGACGAAGCTCCTTTCTCAGTGAGTTCTTATACTATGTGGTCATTTGAGCCAATGTAATGCCACACAGATACACATAATACCAGAAACAGAATGTCAGATGTGATACTAGCACTATAGTTCTAATGTATATATGCAGTAATATAATGGGGTGTTATTAGGTATACTTTTTTACTCTGGCTTCTGCTTTAAGGTTCTCAGTTTAAAGTGGATGAGGGATACAGCGAAGATGAAATGTCTTACGTGAAGCAAGGTGAAGATGCATTGCAGAAGGCAATGAGCATCCTCAGTGACCAGGACGGTTGGACTACTGAAATTGTAGCTGTGAGTACTGAAGCAGGTTTCCCTAATAGAATAATATTAATCCATTTAAAGGTTATAGCTGCATGTCACGATTTGGTGGTTTCAGTATATTGTTTTGAATTTGAAAGAAGATAAATTAATACTTGTAACATTTCCTTACCCCTATCCGCAGGCAAATGGAGACAAAGTCCTGAGTAAGGTGTTGCCTGAGATTGGGAAGGTGTTCAAGCTGGAAGTGATGTTGGAGCAACATCCTGACAATCTTTTCAAAGAACTGGTTGGAAATATGGAGCAAATGGGGGAGTGGAACCCTAATGTCAAACAAGTCAAGGTAAGAGAGATGAGAAAGCAGAGATTGGCGGATGAACAAGAATTCCTCTGAACTGTGCTGTTTAATATTAACTGTTAAAGAACACTTATAAAATTTCACATTGGTTTCCCAAAGATCCTTCAAAAGATTGGCCAGGACACGCTGGTTACCCACGAGGTGTCAGCAGAGACACCTGGTAATGTGGTGGGGCCGAGAGACTTTGTCAGTGTCCGCTGTGCTAAACGCCGAGGCTCCACCTGCTTCCTGGCTGGAATGTCCACTCAGCACCCACTAATGCCCGAGCAGAGGGGTGTAGTCAGGTCAGTCAAAGGGAGTCGGGCAAATCATTGACTTGCTTTAAATGCATGCATTTCTGTAAGGAGTAATGAATATAACTAATGTCATTTCATGTTTCATGATTCTTTCCAGAGCAGAGAATGGGCCAACTTGTATAGTTATGAAGCCCTGTGCTGCAGACCCAAATAAGACCAAGTTCACATGGTTACTAAATATAGATCTAAAGGTAAATGACTGCCACAGCTGCACTTTTGTTTCCTGTGTAACACTGTATTTAAACATCACGCTATCCAATCTAACACTGGCTTTGCCTTTGTCGCCTGCAGGGCTGGATCCCAAAGACAATCATAAACAAAGTGCTCTCTCAGACGCAGGTGGACTTTGCCAACCACCTCAGGCAAAGGATGGCCAATAATGTTTCTATGGAGATGGCTCGAGCATGCTGACACAAGCTGCCTCTTGAGTTTTGGTACGAAGTGCACAACAGTAGCAGAAGAGCAGCTCCTGCTCATTGACAAATGTTCACATAAATCTGCTCCTATAACTGCTGCTGCTGCTGGTATTATGGACATCAGATTAAGACGAAGCTTGTCTGAGATGTTAGGAAAATCTGAATTTTAAATGTTTTTTTTGTTTTTTTTGCCCATAGTAATATAAAATCTATACATTTTTGCATTGATCTTACACATTGTGTACCACGATTTCTTGAGGCCACTTTGACACAGACATCAAACCTGTGTAAGCAGTAAAACACAAAACAAACTTCACATTGTACTTTCTGAAAACACACCTTTTGTTGTCCCTCCCTCTGCTGTGAAATTGCACTTTTACTTCAATGTTCTATTTATTGAAATTTGCACAGATGCATTATATTACAATGACTGCCAAATTAATAAACTATGTCAATGACATTTTTTTTTTTCTTTTTGCTTGTATCATGCTGTTGGAGAATGATTATGCTGCCCTTTCCTGATGCATGAGACATTAAATAAAAGATTATACGTATTTCAATTGTTGTGTTTATCTGTATGTGTTTATAACGCTAATAATATTGCACACATGCACATATATTAAATGATATAATCATGTAAAATGATAGAAAACCTAAAAAATATTTTGAAAAACAAGTCAGCAATTGTGCAATTTCTCCACTTCAGAAAGGAGGACACAGATGGATTCAAAGGCTCTTTTTTAAACTGCAAAAAGTATTGTTGACAAAAACTGTCTTCCTGTTCCATGATGCGTTTCAGACAGACATTTTGCCAGAATGAACAGGTGTTTGGCTATTGAGATTTGTATGAAGCCCAGCAGCGTGCAGTCTAGTGTGAGCCAGCAGCACATTCCCCAAGATGAAGTAACGGTGGATTTCATCCCAAACGGAAAATCTGTCCTCCATTATTGCCAGTTGTGTAACTTTTTCCCTATTTCGTTTAGTTTTAATCGATCCAAAAAGGTTTTGTAACAGCTTATTTTCTTGGATGTGGTGCAGACTGAAGGGACCAAGATTACTTAAGAGTAGACGTCTCATATGAAGTTGGCCTGTTGGATATTAACAAGCGGTACTTAAGAATTATGTAATTATGTCATAACACTACGGCCTAGAGAAAGTTCCCCAGGTGACGTAGGAAGTGTTCTGACAGCAACCTGTGACCTGTGGTTGTGGTTTTTCACTTTATCCCATAAACCTTGGGAGAATTTATGACTTAAGACCAGTGCCCAGTTTGGTTAAACCTGACACCAGTGTAATAAAAAAAACAGACTCCATCAGAATAATTTCAAGTGCTGGCTTGTGTTATGCAAAAACAAACATTGTTTTCCCTGAAAGAATGTTCCAGAGGGTAATGATTGACATCTGCTCGAAATCTCTCAAAATCTGAATGTAAGCAGATGTGAGTAGAGCTGTAGCCAACTGGAGTCATCCTGCTCTGTTATGAGTGTGTTATGTGTGTGTGAAAAGACTTGAGAAATTAAGAGAGCACAGCACAGATAAGTAATAATATGTAATATGAGGAAGAGAGAACAAGCTATCTGGCATTCATGTTGAAGCCCTGGTACTGATGGCAGCCTTGATTAAATCTTTTTATTTTTTTCCCCATCCAATAACCATCTGTGCTTCCTTGACTGAAACTCAACTGCAAACATCACATTTTTCATTTAGGGAGAAATGTAGGCGAATCTTTGTGCTTTATAGGAAAAATCAAACACTGTCAAAGTTTTCTAGAAGGGTCAAAAAAAATGAAAAATGAATATATACATAAATTGGTTCAGGAATAAAAGTTGTTGAGGTTTGTTGTTTTTTTTTACTGTATTTTAAGCAAGAAGAAGAGAAGACATTTCTTTGGCTTATGAAAGGTGTGCCTACACAGAAAAGGAGGTCACGGGCTCCTTGCTCTGAGAGCGTACAATTTGTGAGAGAGCAGGAACGATGACGTAATGAAGCTCTAGTCGACAGGAAACCACAATTCCCAAGATGCATTTGAAATTACCGTAGCCACTGGACGGGGGAAGGGAAGCTGAGATTGGAGGGAGAAACAATCAGAAACTCAGGTACTTTTAAAATGCTTCACATCACATAATACACTCGGACAGCCCGCAGTACATAATGTTTTGTAGCGTATTTAATATACCTTAAAGATAAAAACAAATGTATCCGTATTTTGCTGTCGTATTTTGGCACAGACTCCATCCCCGTTACAGTTCAATACAGCTACAGCTAGAACCTCAGTTAGCCTGACAGCTGGCTTTTCTTGTGTTAGCTCAACTTAATTGCACCTGATATTCATGACATCAGTCGTTTAGCTGTTTGTCGCATTATTTGCGTGGATTCCGGGGGGTTTATGCGGGCGTTGCATTCCCGGGTAAAGATAAAGCTGTAGCTGCGTCTTTATGCCTGCGGGGTTGCTAGCTTGTTGGTTGCTACCTAGCTGACGTTAGGATGCTACAGTAGCTGTCAAAGCTGCGAAATGCTGTAAGTTAGTAGACAGAACAACATGGTCTTGTTGGGTATATTTTGTGTTTTTTTTGTCAAAAGATTGTGTTTGTACTCGGCGGTGATTTGTTTAAACATTAGTGTAAAACATTTTTTAGTTTTTTCTATCTTTGTGGCAGAGGAAATATGCACATCTTTCAGCCATGTAAAACTAACAATACCACAATTAATAATAATCTATTACAAGCACAAGTCATGCATTGAAATGAAATGAAAAGTATGAAAAAATACTTACTTAAGTACTCAATGTAAATTTGTATGTAAGTACTTACATTTAGGTTGCCCATAAAGACAGCAACAATCTATCTGAACAACATTTTGGTGCAAGAGTTCTCAGAGCAGACAGTTTGGCATGTCTCAGCAGACAAATCACTGGTGTAATTGATAATATTATAAATGACATTGGTCAATTTAGGTTGTTTTAGGGATCTGGAAAGTCTGCATGCTGCCTCGCTGGTATAACTTACTGCCACATTAAACAGAACTGAGCCACTGTTAACAAAATGTGTTTCTCCTGCTCTTTTCCTCATACGACAAATCAGAATTTGTGAAGAACATAACATTACACTACAGTCGCATTTTTAAATCTGTCTTTTTCTCAGTGTTAGCCATGTTTGTGTTTTATGCATCTCTATGTAGATACATAAAATGAAGACATCAGTGTTTGATTTGTGTGTTGCTAATGAACAAACGTTTATTAACCTTTTGTTCTAGTTTTCAGATGTTGTGTACATACGACCACCCCTCCTTCTCAGGACTCCAGCCATACAAGTACTCTATCCATGACCCACATCTCACTGGACACCTGCAGTTCTTACTTTGGACATGTGCAGCTATTTCATGTGAGGCTGAAGACATAACACAGCTTTGGTGCAAGTAAATTAAACTGCAGCTGTACTTGTACCTCTGGGTGCGTACAGTTTATTTTCTTGAGTGCCCATCTAATGAAGTGTCTCGGAAAAGGAGAGCCCAGCCCTGAAAAGCTTCTGTGTACCTCTGAAGGGGCTGACCCACTGAACGAACAGATCTGCGGAGGAGAGGAAGGAGGCAGGTTTCCGGGAAACTTGTGTATTGATGGCTAGCCTTTTCCTTGAGTCAGCTCTTGTAAACGGATACCTGCACATTCCTCGTTTAAGCTTAGACTTTGCAATAGCTAATGAAGCCAGGCTATCATCAATAACTGCACAGTTATTTCTGTTTCACTGATACAGAAAACATGGTGTCTACAATGTGGATTCGTGTCACCAGTGACAGTGTTGTGAAATTATACTGGTGACTGGGGATGCTGAGTTCTCTGTGTATATGAGGAAGATGAGAAAAACATAGATATTTGGAGTTACTACAAAATGTGCACTATAGAAACCATGGTGATCCTTGCATCAGCTCCTCAACCCATCTCAGTCCATGACTTCAGAAGCCTTTAGAGGCCAGGATCACGAACCCAGTCGCCAGCCAACATACTCATATGCAATGGAAGAAAACGTTGATGTCACATCATGCACTGAGGTAATATTATTTCAGATTGACTCTAAAAAGTTTTATTGGTTTATTGTTGTTGCAGTGTTTGGGTTTAGAGCAATTTAATCATTAAAACAGAAAGCAACACCTGCAGCGTTGGTCAACACATTGTAACAAAAGGTCAGCACTGTCTGACCACTGTTGCCACATTTATGTCCTTAGGGACCTTAGGAGATAATGTTCCCTTCCTCTTCTGCACTCTTGCTGATGTTAAATAATCAAATGTTCATTTGTTTAAGCAGTTCTGTCACACATGTTTAACTTAAGGCCTAAGGTCAACAGATCTCCCTGTGCTTTAGCTGTTCTGGCTTGCTGGGCATGTTGCCATGGCGGCAGCTGACAGGGCATTTCCTTTATCCCCGGCTTGGCTCTCCAGCCGTAACATTACCTCTTGCTCCGTGGCCTCTATCATTGGACATTACTGTATTTGTAAACAGTTGGATCAGTATGTCCCCTGCCTCGCTGGATACAATTCAACAGGCCAGTGTCCGTTTTCCTCAAAGAAAGTGCACCCTTAAACTACTTTATTCTTACCTACCAGATTTACCCACACAAATGTTTTTTTTTATTTTTTGAAAGACTTTAGAAATGCCATTAAATCTGAATAAAGGGAAGCATGCAGTCACAATGAAATTCTTGTCTTAAAACAAATGAAAGCTGCACTATCTTTACATTGTGCACATGTCTGAAGCATCTGTCGTGTGTTGCTACTCTCCTGTCAGGGCGTGAATGGTTTGTCCCATGAATGTAAACCATTAGAGGAGATCACCAATGGGCACTCCAACCATAAGCCTGTGAGTTTAGCAAAACGTTCTTTCTTTCTCCGTTTTTTTTTCCTTCCAGATCTTATATTTAGAAATTGATACTTTTTTTTTCTTCACAGTTCATGAATGGACTTATTATCGGTCATAATGTCAAAGACCACACAAATGGCAGCACACCACTTAGATCCCTGCCGGTAATTACATTTTCTTCTTAGTGTCTTACTTTAACCAACGTGGCCCTCATTTTATTTAAGTCAATTCATTATTTGTCTGTTGTCCAGATTTCAGCACTCAAACAGAATGGGCTTCTGCAGACCCTGGCAGCTGGAGGGGACCAGTCTACACCTGCAGGTATCACACACTAATACTCTCACACAATCTCTTTTGTCTTACATCCTCTTCCCACAGGAATTTGTGAGTGTGTCAGAGATACCAGGCATTTGTTTCAGGTTAGGCCTCCCAGAGGAGTGAAGGTTGCCTGCTTAGAGGAAACCTGTGGTCTCAGTGGCACCCTGGATGATGCAAGTCTATTATACAGAGAGGACTTATGATAAATGATAATGAACTGAATGAGAGTCAGCTTCCTTGTTCGTTGGCTCAGTAAATGATCATCCCATATAAGCTCTGTAGCCAGAGAAATTTGTTTGTGTAGAAAGTGGGTGAAATTATTGAGTGAATTTATTTGTTTTCTTCTTTGTGTTGCTGTTTACAGAGGAAAATGTGGAGTTGGAAAAGGCCAGGCAGGAGTGGGAGGCTCTGGAGAACATCCAGCCAGGTTGGATGCATCTAGTTGTTTCATCTGTTTGCATTAAAGATGACTTTATTGAACAGCTCTCCTAAAAGAATAACTTTATGTAATATCGCCCAGCTCTCAGTGAGGACTTGACCCCAACCCCACTCATTTCCTTCAACGAAGCCCTGCAGTACTTCCAGACCACAGACCTCGGGGACTTCCTAGTAAGAAACATTGCATACTAAAAATTCTCTGGTCAAGGCTGTTTTTCAAATAATTTTAAATAAAAGCATTGTAAAGTGATCTGTTGGAACAAATAAGGACTGCAATTAAAATTGCCTGCATTGTACTGATAGGTATATATTGTAAATGCAGCATAATTAACATTTTCACAGCATTATTTCTGTTTGTGAAACTATAGTGACACTACTTGAGCTTGATGATATAGTAAAAGCTCTTACGATACTGGAAGGGAAGATGGAAGAAATGTTGAGACAGAAAAGACAGAAAAAGAAAAGCAAATCAGAAACATATTTCAGACATTTTTCAAATCAAGACTTGTTGCTTGTGTTTCTCATCAGTGATTATATATGAAGAGTATGAACAGTATGTGGTTGCTTTTCATCAGTGGTTAACTGAACACTTTTAAATACAGTGGCGAAAAAAACATCATTATGTGCTTTTGCTCAATCTATGATTCATTTTTTTATGAAAAATGAACCATAGATTAAAATTGAGATGCTCTTGGCTACTCGTTAAATGGATTGTTTATGGATTTGTTTAATTGATGTCACTAACTATAATTTTAAAGTGATATATTTTTGCCACACTCCTCATCTCTAGAAGAACATTCAGCCAACTATTCGCAGGACAGGTCTGGCAGCAATCACACATTTCCTCTTCGGACCTCCACGTCTGCACAGGGAACTCCTGGAGGAGAGGGATCTGGTCTTTGCTATCGCACAGTGTAAGTGTTACTTTGCTGGGCCAATCTGTAGAATCATCCTACCAGGTGTAAAACTCATAATGAACCACTGATATTTCCTTTTACACATGGGTGTGTCTGCATCTGTTTCTATAGGCCCTGTGGACAACAGCCAGACAGTCCACATGCGTGTCCTCCAGACCATTTACAAGAGGCTGATTGGCAGCAAGCTGGACTGTCCTCGTTATGGACCACACTGGGAAAATATTGGCTTTCAGGGTATAAGACCTTTACATTTTTTTGCTGTAAATACAGGCGTTCATGTCTGTTGATGTTCAGATTAAATTCACCGTGGCTGCTGCTCTTTCTTGAGGAAGCTTTTTGTCTCTGTTATAGCATTGTCTATGTGTTGGTTTATTGTTTGTCCTCCAGGTATAGACCCTGCCACTGACCTTCGTGGCACTGGTTTCCTTGGACTGATGCATGCTCTTTACTTTGTGATGGATCCAGAGACTCTGCCATTGGCTAGAGACATCTACAAGTTATCACAACACACTACACAGGTATTGCAACATCATGAAAGACCCTCCTATAAGGCAGTTTGCTAATGTCAGCATATGTGTACATGCGTGTTTTATTTTTTTATGTTCATTATGGCCAACTCATTCATGAATTGTATTTAAGACAGTTTCTGACACTTAAACCTCTTCCCAGTCCAGATGTGCTGTTTTGCAGCTAACTCTGACCTTTGTTCTTCCAGCAAAGGCAAATAGAGCAAAAGAGAATTTCCCTCAGAGAGGGCATCGATAAAATTGACTACAAGACAAACATTTTTCAGGACTTGTTGTAGTCTATAATAAGTGTTCCTTGAGGACCCAAGTTTCCATCTGTATTTTCTCTGATTTAGAATTTTCCATTCAGTGTGATGTCAATCAACATGACCCGCATCGCTCTGCAAGTTCTCAGAGAAGAGGCCTTGTCCAAGTGAGTCATTGTTCCTCAAGTTTTTTTTTTTGTTTTTTTTTTTTCTTTGTTTCCCCTGTATGCAAAAGATTTAGGAGATTTCACAAAGTTCATTAGTAATGGAGGCTAAACACACATAAAGAGACACGCTTTTAAAGACTTGATGCTTGATAATGCGCTAAACCCACAGGCTTCTTTTTGCAAATTCTTCTCCAAATTCTAGCTTTTTTTTTTTTGGATATTGCATCCTCACATAAGCAGCACTGTATCCTGATGACATGGAGTCTACCTACATAGAACGTAAAACATACATACCCTTCATGCTGAAATCAAGGGCCGGACTGTAAACAGTGAAGGAGCTGCTTTCATAGGACTGAGAGTGGATCAGAGTTCACTGAGTTATGACATCTTTATTATAAATAGTGACCTATCTAATTAGAGACCACAGTTAAGTTTGAGTCCTTAAGTGAGTCAACCATGTTCACTTTATAGTTCAAGTTGTGAAATTGCTATTATTAGCACTATGCAAGTTTGAGTAATTCTAAATTTTCTGTCTTATTATTAAAACAGAGGATTTTATATTTCTAGAGGGTTAATAAACAGATGGTCAGATGATTCAGATTTAGATCAGACTTCTAACTATGAGTAAAACTGTTGCTCTTAACTGTTAAACTGTGAAGTTTAAACAAATGAATTCCACATCAGAGGGAAGGACGGGGATATTAAACAGGAAGTAACTAGCTTTGCTTGCCTTAGCTATAAAATACTATGTTAAACAAACACTATCACAAAACATAGTATGAACCAAACATAGGATATTACAATGACTGCACGGAATAGATGATATACAGAAGTCTCTTTGTGAATAACTAGGAAAGTAATTAGTTTCGAAAGGCTTTATTTATTTAGATGTGTTTATCCAGCATGATGATACATCAGCACAACAAACTTTTGCTCTTTCACTAGATTCACATTGACATCGTTAGTATATTTAATACCACCACATTTGAGGTACTACTACATTGAGACACCACTGGCAGGGTCTGCATTGACTGCAGTGTTTAGTTGTGTTGGGCTGCATCCTGGGTTAAACTGCACAGCTGCCTTTAATGTCCAAGTGTGTCCCTGTCTGTTTCTATTTATGGTCAATAAAAATATTTCAGGAAAATCTGTGTTGTCACATTTTTATTTTTTGAAGATTCCTATTATCTGGGCCTCAAGAGCTTTTCAAGTGTCAAAAGGTCATGTTAAGCTATCCAGCACTCAACATACATAAATACTCTTCTGGCATTGCATGCAAAACAAAACTACTGCTTAGCAAAGTCCCAGGGGAAACACTTTCTCTTTAATGTCTCTGTGTCACATTAACACTCTGTTTGGTCAAACCAGGGAATGCAATCGTCGTCAGCAAGTGGTTGGTGTGCTAAATGAGTTCTATGTTGCCACGTATCTGCATCTGTACCAACTGTGGAAGACCCAACAGAAGACCATTGCTGACTCTGGCTTTGTACTTAAAGGTAAAGATATCCCCAATATTTTTCTATTGCAGAAATAGTGAAACACAGATCATCGTGACACGTGTTTCTATCTTCTCTAACCCCTCAGAAGTGGAGCTGTTTGCCAAAAAGAACCCCAAGCAGATGCTGCGCCGACTAGAGGTCTTCCTGAAAGAAAGGCGAGTGGGTGGAATGCCTCGTGGGATATCCCCAGATCCTCAGGCCCAACAGCCTTCTCCCAGCCTAGGGGAGAGAGTGGCCAGAGCCGGGACAGGACAGGGAAGCAAAGGGAAGGAGATGCACTTCACAGGAGTGTGTGATCTACCACCAGACATGGAGGGAGAGGCCAGACTGATCTAAGCTAGACTCTTTGTGTGTGTGTGTGTGTGTGTGGGTGCGTGCGTGCGTGTGTGTGTGCGCATGTGCGTGGGTGCGTGCGTGCGCGAGCAATCCTGTTTGTGAGTATATGTACTAGTGTACAGTGCTGTGAAAGACTATTTCCCCTCTTCCTAATTTTGATATCTTTTTGCATATTTGTTAGACTAAAATCAATTTGTTCAATTTTAATATTGCACAAAGATAACCTGAGTAAATACAAAATGCAGTTTTTAAATGATGATTTCATTTATTAAGGGAAAAAAGCTGTAAAATCCTACCCTATGTAAAAACGTAATTGCCCCGTAAACCTAATAACTAGTTGTTTCACCCTTGGCGGCAACAACTGCAAACAAGCGTTTGTGATAACTGGCAGCATTCACATTTGAATTTTGGCCCATGCTTCTTTGCAGAATTGATTTATTTATAGCCACATTGGAGGGTCTGTTTAAGGTCATGCCACAGCATCTCAGTTGGATTTAGGTCCAGACTTAAAAATTCAGAAATTCAGAGGTGGACTTCCAGGTGTGTTTTGATTTATTGTCCTGCCACAGAAACAAAGTGTGCTTGAGCTTGAGGTCACAAACTGGTGGCAAAGCAAAGCAGCCCCAGACCATCACACTACCACCACCATGACTGTTGGTATGATGTTCTTTTTATGAAATGCTGTGTTAGTTTACGCCAGATGTAACATAACACAAACCTCCAAAAAACTTTTGTCTCATCGGTTCACAGAATATTTGCCCAAAAGTCATGATAATCAAGATGTTTTATGGCAAATGAGGGAAGAGCTTTTGCGTTCTTCTGTTCTTGAATTTCTTACGCAGCATGATTTGTTGCTTTATGAGACTTTCTTCACTTTGTAAGACTTTTGTAAGATTTTGTGATTCAACAGGTCTGGCAGTAAAGCGGCACGGGTGTGGCAAGTAAAATTGATCTCAGCTTTCCAAAAAAATTGAATGATTATTATTATGATACTTCCCTTAGTAAATGAAATCATCATTTAAAAACGGCAAGTTGTATTTACTCAAGTTATCTGTGTGTACTATTAAAGGTTGTTTGATGATCTGAATCATTAAAAAAAATCAGAAAGGGGGCAAATATCTTTCCGCAGCACCATATGTGCAAGTGGCTTACTCAGAGAGCTAGAAGAAGAAACCGCACCAGACCCTGATCTAGTACCTGCTTTCTGAACCTATTAAACACTTTCCACTGATGCTGGGGTGCTGCACTTTGATCAGATTAAGTTTGGGGGTCTTTCAGAGTTATAATTAAATTTTTTTTATTAATTTATTTTTTTAATCAGAGAAAGAAGGACAGTCAAGAGCTTATGCAGGTCAGAAACACAAGATGTCACAAAAACAAGAAGGTTAATATTTGCACTTTTTTGTGGATTTAGTAGCTGAAATAATAACTGCCAAATTCTTATGGTTAAACCCTACATGCCAACAAGTCTAAAATGTCCACATGTTCCAACACCCTGTGTCAGGCTATATTAGCATTGGGGAAGGTGGAGCATGGCATACTGTGGCTTTTTTAAAAGGCTTGGCTGTCTGAACTCTGAAGATGCCGCTCTATCATACAAGCATGCTAAGGATCCATGATACAACTGAAGAGAAGCCTTGTTAACTTTATGATGTGATGAAATAATTATCCAGTTTCAAGTCTGGCAACAGAAGCAGAAGCAGAAGGTTTTCTCTCAGCATGTGTGCAGAGCTGCAGATAGAAAACACGTAGAGGTTACAGAATCATTTGAGTGGGGATCAGTAATAACTAGTCAACACTGTTCTTAATCTTCAGTAGGCTTTAAACGCAGCTTGCTTTAAAGGTCCAATCACATTGCATTCTTTATTAGTGTGAAGAAAAATATGTCATGTGATAGAAGTACAAGAGTGGACACTGTGTCCATATTGTGGAGGTATAACTAGTTGTTGGCGTACTCATGGTGTCTGTTGCCAGGGGTGTAGTTGATAGAAGTCCAGAGCTCCCACTTAATATGGGAGAATATATTTTAAATAATAAAAAAATATTTTAGTCCTTTAAATAAGGGACAGCTTACAGTTATATAAAAGCACTTCAGAGTTTTATTAAACTGATGGCTCAGTGACCATGAGAGGGATTTTTAACATGATTAAACATCCACCAGAACATCTGAAAGTCGTCGTCTGTGTGCTTGGCTTGGTCCCGGCTAAAGTAAAGGTCTGGTTTGAGCTTTCTCTACATTCCGTTATAAAGCATGTGATTGTAATTTTTTTGAAGAGTAAAAAAAAAAGATTCCTGTGTGTGTGTTTGTGCGTGCGTGTGTGTGGTGAAATGAATGAGCTGACACTGATGAAGGGTGCCTCTCCTAGTAGATGTGTGGTACAGTATGCAATCCCAGCTATTACTCAATGATAATCAAAACGATAGTGCTGTGTGACGATAGATATCGTTCCTAACTTCAGGGTTTGTGCGCTTGTGTGTGTGTGTGCGTGAGTGTGTGTATCTTATGACAGGAACTGACTACAGATGGGGTGCTTTTCTCTGCACACAATAAGCCAGCTTTACTAAGTACTTGATCCATCAAGCTGCAAAGACGGCACTTTTGTCAGTTTAAAAATGGTACCTACATTAACTTTTAAAATATTTATCCTACAACGAAGAACACATTTTTTGGTTTGCATTTTATTGAAAAACAGATGTTGGTTCTGGACACAGCTGGTTTCAGCGGCTCTGTGGCCTGGAATGGGTAGAGCTCCTCAGCAAAGCTGGTTCCTGCTTTGTGCTAATGTGAAACCCTCTCCCATCGTCGTAGTCTCAATCTGTAGCATGTTCAGGTAGCACTAGTACTGTAGCATCCTATAGCCTCCTCTTCGTAAAGCTTGTTGATGTCACGTCTCAGTTACAGTCTGTAGTGTCAACGAGTGCGCAAACTGTTAATACTATAGCACCTTCATTCCATGGTTTTATCAAATTTCCTTCAGTAAACACACATTTAGGGGGCGCACTGCGTGCTTTGGAGTGATATGGGATAGGCTAGACATGGTGTTGAGTGAGTAAAATTGGTGCCTACATCCAGTCGAGTTACATGGGGTAGAGTGCTGGTTTGTCCTCTCGTCCTTTTTTCTTTTGGGCTGCCGTGCCACGGTAGATCTTTTCCATTCACGTGACACAGTAAACAGTTGATATGACTCCTAACATGCAGACTTGGCTATATGGCTATATACAGACATACGGTATGCACAGGTGTGTAAATTTTCAGTGTCAGCATTTTTGTCAGATAATTATTCTTTGCCATCTCCGTTCATCGCCGTAGAACTTCGAAAATGAGTTTTGTTTGCAAGTGTTCTGATTGATCAGGATAATTTGCACTGTTGTAGATATTTGATAGTATGTGTGCGATGTATGCAAGAGGAAACAGGCCATCTTCAATAGCCATAATTGTTCACTGTCGCCCACCTCATGAAACAGGCTTTGTGGAGTTAGATCCCGCTCCTCATTGAAAAAATTGCACCACAGATATGCTCTCACATTTAGTTTCATTCAATTTTAAACTGAGGAGCAGTACAGTGTGTGTGTAAGTCAGGAAGTTTGTACATAGAGAATAAATGATTGTAACTGTATGATTGTCTGTAGGGCATTATACTGAAACACATTGCTTACCTCAAGACTTAAGATAAAACTCTCCTTTCTCTCTCCTGATGGTTTTTTTTTTTTTTTTTTTTTTGGCCTCTTAGTCAGAATATTTTTATTTTTCCTTGTACCTTGGCCTTTTTCTCATACCAATTGGAGATGTTATTTAATGTATATTCAACACCTGAAGCACTACATAATCGCAAACTAACACAAAAGCTGGTCAATGTTAAGTGTATTCTATTTAAAGACACTATATACACATGCTCTGATGCACATCTGCAGCTAAATAAACAATTTTTAAACCAATCTGTAATTGGCTGATGTTCAACATTAAAATTTGTTGTTTTTTTGTGGCTTCAGTGACAGTACACTATACTTTTGCTGTATTTAAGTGTTTAATGTCAGGAAGACACTCTGAAACAATCTGGTCTTTACAGATACAGTCACAAACTGTTCAGTATATGATTGTTAAGATATAGGCTTGATTAGCACTCATAATACTATGTATGCTTTGAACTTGATATTTATCCAGGATCCAAACAAGGCCTGATTTATCCTCTCATATTACCAAAAGTTATATTTTTTTGGCAGTTGCAATAGGTCATATTCTTATGCGTTGATCATCATTTGTAATCTCAAAATTTGTGAAACGGGAACCAAGAGGGGGAAAAAAACGGGTTCTTGCTTCTTTCTTGCGGGATGTCGGATACTCTGAGAGGTGTGGTTCTTACTGCCACTGTGGAAAGTTCTGCTTCCTTACAGCAGCAAACACAATCACTTCTCTCGGTATCCTGCACCTGTGAAGGTGTGTTACTGTTGCTGTCGTCTTGTCCTTTCAGAGCATTTTATGACTGTACCTTGATTGTAGAAGCCCTATTTTATACTGAGAGTTATTTCAGAATACAGTATGTGCTGTTGTACATTAAATGTATTGTATGGATAAAGCTAAATAAATGCTGTTTAAAAATTACATTTCTTTGTGAGATCACTGAATCCTACTTTGACTGTCTGTTGAATCTGACAAATAGTTGCACAACTTGTGTCTTATCCCTATTTAGTGTGAAAAATAATGACACAAAAGCATCACCAGACATTTTGTGTTTATTTTTTGTTTTCCATCATCTTCCATCAGTCAGTCTAAACTGAAGTTATATAAAAACATTTTATTTTTTAACAACTAAGGAGCTGTTACCTCTCTTTTTCTTGTGCAATGCACTATAGGGACGTTCTCCACACTTTTTATTTTATTATGTATATTGGTATTTTTGAGTAGAACTGCTGTGTACTTTATTTGGCCAAAGCTATGATTTGTAATGGATCCTTAACATTTCTGCAGCTTTCCTTTCATTCAGCCACTAGAGTGCACACTTTGGAAGATCTACAACTATAGAAGTGTATTAGGTGCTACATTATTCACATGGTGTTTTATGTAATGTATTACAAAATACTGCCATGTACATAAATAATCAGCAAACATGCTCAGTGGCAGAAACTAAACTTTTATTTATACATTACAGTGTGCTTGCTTGTGATTTAGCTTTTAGAGCAGTGTTAGGTGACTCCTGTGAAATTTAAGCCTGATCCTTAGTTTTTGTTCTTGTGGCTGTTTAGTTTTAAGTGAGTAGTACTGGTAAGCTGTGAAGACAGTGTTTATACTCTAGGATTCACAGTCCAAATATTCATCTTTCATCAGGAAAACAAATCACTTAAACATCATTTAAGGGTAAATATGATGTGATATGATATGATACTGGTCAACTCCAGCCGAAATATTAGCAACTGATGATAGAAAGGTCATTTTGACCGTGGTTCAATAAAGGTGGGATGTTTCCAAAGGAATGTTGGTGCTGCGTGTTTCTACATCTGTGCTAAATCAGACTCATGGCTCCATTCCCACAGCGCCAGATGACTGGGCTGTGGTGTATCTGCTGAATCACAGCATATTCAGAGTGGAAAAAATATTCCAGTCAAAATCACAGTTCCAGAAACCAGTTTTTTTTTCTCCTTCTACTTTGCTGGGCTGTCAGTGTATGTATTAGCATTATTTCATGTGCCAGCAGTCTCAGTAGAGAGTAGAGAGAAAAGTAAATACAGGACAAAGTTTCAGTCATATTAAGCAGGTGCTCTTAAAAGGGTTGATAATGTAATACACAGAAAGCTGCCATGTGTCACTTATCCTTTTGGAGTGTTGATGCACCCAGTGCAAATGAAGAGAATAGAGTGGGATGGAGTTTTATAAATCTGTTTCCATTTGTACCTAGTGAGCCTGCTGGATTACAGGATTTTTTTCTCACTCTTACCCGCGCCTTCCCTCCCCCGACTCTCGTCTTCTCTTTTTTCCTCTCTCTCTCTGATGTCATTGTTTCCTGCCCAGTAGATGCCGACACTTAACTCAAGACTGTGCTCTTCATGTACATATACTCCTACTTATGCTGACCTATAGGAATTTACAGATGCAAATAAAAGCGATGTCAAATCTGTTAAAACCAAAGTCTGTAAAGTGTCCACTGTCCAGGTTTATGTGTGAGTGCTCAGTGTGAACAGTTAAGTCATATGTGTGTATTAACATTTTCTATGGCTCATGCTAACTGTCTATGTACCTTAGCCTTCTTGGAGGAATAATCTGATATACTGTCAAAGCAGTAGTTGCCATGTAAGTGACATAGAGGAATGGGGTTTTAATCTTCATGTCCTATGTTTGCATGTCTTTGTTACACACTCCTGTAAGTATTCATATCCTTTAAGGACTTACGCCAAGCTGTAGTAAAGTGTATTCAAGTAAATTCAAGTAAAGTTATGGAAGTATCATCAGAAAAATACAAAGTAAAAGTACTCATTATGCAAACAGAATGGCCCCTGACAGTGGTATGTGCTGTGTGATCAGTGCTGAGATTAAACATTTTCTTTATGTAGAGAAGACGTCCAATAAAAAACATTAAAATTAAGAATTGCTAAATTGTGCCTAAGTACAGTTTCAAAACATTCCTTCCTCCATTACTAGATAAGAGACGTACTTATCAGGAACTGGCTTTTCTGAATTGTTTTCCATGCTTTACTTTTTATATATGTATATGTAGATTTCTGTTTTATGAAATAACTTGGCTAGAAAAAAGAAAACACATTTACAGCTATCTACACGTGTCTTTATCATTGCCAGCAGAAAACAACTCTGCATGACCCCACTGTAGCCTGAATAATCTGTTGCATTCTTCACAGTTGTCGTCATATCCCCATTGATATGACTGGATTTTGCTTTGCAGTTTTCTTACATTATGTTGCTCCACAATGTATTTTTCTTTTAATGCAACTGTGTTTTATTGTCCTCACCATATAAAAGATAGTATGAACTAACTTTTTTT
>JAUBNQ010000028.1:7385427-7404539 GCA_032353495.1 Ctenopoma kingsleyae | reverse complement strand
ACAATGTATTTTTCTTTTAATGCAACTGTGTTTTATTGTCCTCACCATATAAAAGATAGTATGAACTAACTTTTTTTCCAGGATGTGCCTCTGTGTGTGCCTGTCTTGTCTGCATATTAGCCCAGTTCAGAGGAAATCGTTGTTATGACTGTCTGAGTAGATTTAAGTGAACGTCAGTGGACTGTACAGAGTTTTATTGCCCTGCTTCACTCTGACATCAGCCATTTCCAGATATTAAACGTCCTGTCGTAGAAGGGTACAGGTGACGGTGGAGTTTTTTTGGAAACTGGGATAAAAGCTGGATATGAGGTCACTGTGCTTTGTAGAAATATCTGCTTAAGTAGGGTAACATAACACCCTTTTCCATAACCAGATATGCAACTTTTGTCTTCCTTACTTTTACTGCAATGTTTATAAATATTGTTAGACTTTAAAATATGATTGCTGAGAATTCTGACATTTTGCAAATGATCCTGTCACCACTTTATCGTATTCTTCACTGAGAATAGACAGCTCTGGATTACCAGGAAGGAACAGAAGTTTACTTTGGCTAGACTGGTGGCAAATTATACTACACATCCAGTATTTGAAAGCCCTGACAGTCTCTCCAAACAATAGACAGAGGAGGAGGAGGATTGCAAAGAAAACCCCCAAATCTTAAAAGGTTTTAATTCTGTCATCTGCTCAAACAGTTCTCCTGTTGTGTATATGTGTATACAGGGCGTTAAGGCACATGGCTTTGGCCTTAACGTTTTCTCCAGAAAGAAAAAAGCGTGCTACGCTAAGACCTGAGGAAAGAATGACTGAGCACCACAGAGATGAGTTGGAAAACAAAAATCCCATTCCTAACCAAGTCCAGGGCTGAAAAACAATTTATGTTTTACTCCTGCCTGTTTTCATTTTCCTTGAATTCCTCTCTGTGATGATTAGTGGTGTTTGGTTTTGTTAACACACGCAGAAAAGCCCCATCCTCCTCCTTTTGCCCCTTTCTCTTCCTCCTCCTTTTGTGGAATTCAGTGTCCTAGGAGTCACTCCTCACTCCTGCTGTTGTGCTCTGTGGTGAGTATGCAGGGCTAAAGCTCTCCGCAGAGGAATTCAACAGGACCTGCAGACGAAAAGAAGCTAACTTCTTTCTCTAACTACCACGGAGTCTAAGGCCTCACCTGCCCATTCATCCTGTCTGAGTCTGGCACCTGTTCTGACTCGTCGGCCAGGTGAAGGGGATCCTCTAGCTTTACGCTGTTTTTTCAGCTGACCGTAGCTGAAGGGCAATTAGGAACCAAGTCTATTCATTTGACCGGATTGCTGCTTTGCTCTGCCTCTTTCTATAACCCACCTCCCTTCCTTCCCTGGCTATCCCTACCCCCTCCCAATCCATCTCCGTCTAGCCCAGTCTGAGCTTCGTTGACGCTGTGGGTATGTGTGGAGCTGCAGAGATTTCCCTGCTGGAGTAAAAGTGTGGATCACGTGGAAGGAAAGGTGAAATATAAATCTTTGTAGAGGATAGTTTGGACTGACCGACAAAACTAACTCCAAACCAAAGGATTCTACAGTTGGAAGAGCAGCAGGTATGAAAAGCCAAACTGTGGTTGTGTCTGTGGCTCTGCTGGCCCTGTGCTGCCTGTGGATCCCCAGAGGAGGGGAGAGTGCTGGGGGGATAGTTTCTCTCCAACAGACTGAAGGGAAGAGGCAGGCAGGGGATCAGCTGCAAAACGAGTCCCTGGATGACCCAGGGACTGGAGACAGTGAGCAAGGACTTGCAGAGGACCCACACCCACTGAGGCACAGCAATAAAGCCAAGAGAGACACAGATGAGGCCGCAAAGAGAGGTGAGTGAAGAAATTCTCATTTTAACCATAAATATACAAATATGTTACACAGAAGCTGTTTGGGTATGGTTGGAGTTATGACATGACATGCAACAGCAAAGATAGACATATACACCCCTCCAGTCTCTGACAGCTCCAACAGACATAAGAAAGTCCAGGTGCTCACATGTCCACTACTACATCTCCACAGCAGGTAATAAACTGGACTGGCTCACCACACTGGACAAGAAAAGAAAACACTGAGATGAATATCTTTCTTTTTTTTTAGGACCTTTTCATACTGTAACCTTTCATGATTAATTCTGAGTCATGCTGAAAGGATGGATTCTGAGGACTAATGCACATTAGGAATAAACCTCTTCTCTGGAACTTTCTAAATAAACTTCAGATGTAATACACATTAGTCCAAACTAACTCTTTAATGGCTCATACTGATGGGTTTATTCTTGAGTGGTAAGTTACGTTGCTAAGGTGATAGTGATATGTCTATTGAGTATTTGGACAGATATTGTGTCATTAAAACTGAACTGTAGTTAACAGAGCTCAACTAATGGAAAGAGAGGAGTGTTTTCCATGAATGTGGCCCAGAACTTTAGACAGAAGGAAACGCTAACGGACCTCAAGTGACCACTTAAATGCATCTGTCTGTCTGGATGTTCCTCCAGTTGTGTTACATTTTGACATTGCAGGAAAGAAATAATAATCAATAAATAATTTGTAGTCTGATTGGTACTGGCAGATTGAGGTTAGCTTATCTTTAATGCTTAGTTACAGTGGCAGGAGGGAATAAAAAATAAGACAATTTATGCATGACTATTATATTCTGAACATGAGTGCTACATGCTTCATTTGTTTCTGACCGAGCGTCAACTGCATGAGTTTTGGAAAGCTTCTCTCCAACTCTTGTTTTCCTCATCTTTCCAGGGTTTTTGGGCAGGGCGAGGAGAGCACCAGATGAGGGCAAAAAGAAGAAGGATAAGAAGAAGAACAAAGAGCCAAAGGACCCCAAGGCTACCAAAAAGCCCAAAACTGACAAAAAAGGAAAGAAGAAGGACAAGAAGACAACAACTACAACTCTACCGCCAACCACCACACGTGAGGACATGACAGAGCAGCCTAATGTGCAGTGTTTGTACTGTAATGAATGTTGTTGACCTTGTGTCTTTCTGCTGCCTCCAGCCATCCCAACTGAACCACCCACTGAGCCATACACTGACTACCCCTATCCTGATGCTGGTGAGTGGTACACAGTTAGGGACTGTCTGAAAATGAATAGGGTGGAAGTGGAGGAGGACTAAATCTTTCATTTCAGTTTTCAGATTTGGAAGTGTCTTCACAGCTTTCTTAATATTTTATTTGGAATCTACCCATCACAATCTCCTCCTTGTTGTAGTTGTAGTTAAGTTGAATTAAAGATAAAGGAAGGAAAAATGCATGGGATATAAAAAATAATAAATCTGCAGTATCTACAGTAAGTCTGTGTTGTGTAAACTGTTCTGTAAAACTGCATTTAGCAATTTTAGACATCTGAGCCCACCATCAGTCAGTCTTTCCATCTGTTTCTCTCTTAGACAATGATTACTGGAAATCGGATGATGACTACTGGGGGCCTGAGCCCACACCTTCCAGGTCTCAGCCTGAGACACCGATTACAGATCTTCCATACGATTACTGGAAGCCGGAGGAGGGAGACCCAGCTGCTCCTGTGACAAATGCCTACGATGACTATTGGAAACCGGAAGAGAAAGAGCTGTCCACCCCAACACCCGACATCTATGATGACTATTTCAAACCAGAGGAGAAAGAGCTGTCCACCCCAACACCCGACATCTATGATGACTATTTCAAACCAGAGGAGAAAGAGCCACCCGCACCAACACCCGATATCTATGATGACTACTGGAAACCAGATGAGAAAGAACCATACACACCTGTGACTGATAACTATGACAGCTACTGGAAAGAGGTGGAACCAACACCTCCTGCCCCTGAGGTTGATGGGAAAGTTGGGACAGATGACAGTGATTACTGGGACGCCACATGTATGTCTAATCTTATTCTTTCTCCCTGTTGTTTTCTTTTGATTGAGGACACTCGGCTTATTCAACATGAATAGAATCAGATGAAACAATAGTGATCTCTATGAGGGTTATTGCAACAACAAAGAAAATACAGATAGAATTAGGATTTGACCAAAAGGAGTTTTTTTTAACTTAAAATTTTTTGATTCACAATTAATTGTTCGGTACAGGTTATGTGTGCAAAGAATGCCCTCTCTGTGTAAACAGAGAAGCTCAGAAGACAAAAAAAGAAACATAACCAGAATTTACTAAACCAGTACAAGAACTAGTGATTGTGCAGTCATTCTTTAGCATTAAATTTATAGACTTCCATTCGTGCTGAAAACATTTATGAAAATTGCCATCTCTTCCAGCGCTCTCTCCACCTGAAGTCAGCAGTGACAGAACAATTTTTTCCACAGGATCAGAAGCTGGAAACAGTGTATCATGCGGTTCTGTGACCCTCGTCAGGACCGAATTGGAGCTGTTCTCATGTGTTTCCAGCATACTGTACTGCACCTCTGCTCTTCCAGCATTTCCACAGATTCACTCACGCTGGCTCGTCCTGTCTTTTCTGTTACATTCTCGTGTTTCTCACTTTGCTTCCGACACAAATAGTTCCTGTGTTTGACCTTTTGATTGTTTCATTTTTCCGACTCCTGCAGTTGAGACACCAGATAATCTTCCATTCCCTGATGGTAAAGAAGTCAGCCCTGAAATCACAGTAGAAACTCTACCAGGTAACTGCTGGCACATATTAGAAATTCAATTCACATCCATCAAAAATATGTCAATTTTTCCTTTAGGTAGCAACTAATCAAAAATCTTTCTGGAGTTGAGATGCAGATGACTCCAGATGTTCATTCCATCTGTGCCTTTACTCTGTCAGCACATGGGGATAACATTAAAGTGTGTCTGTGAGCTATCCTGCTCTACTTTTCAACCAGGAGTGGGTGGGTTACGGGGTCAACAAAACTTTCCATACGTTTGTTGTGGAGTGAAAAGAAGCTCTATCATCTGAGAACAACTGTTATGATTCTTGTAAATAGAAATGAAAGATTTAACAGTGTAATTACATGGTAGGCGTTGCACTTGCGTCCACACAGAGAATGCTTGTTGTGGTTGAATAAATCAGGGCTGTGCTGACCTGTAAAACTTTGCAGATTTAACCACGAAGTCTCATAAAATCTCACTCATAATGTAGCGTAGAGTAACTGAATGAATTGTCTGACTCCATGTTTGCTTCTTTGTAATGCAGAAGAACCCACCGTCACTCCTCCAGATGAGGTTACTTGGTATGATGATTACGACGACTACGGAATGAGTAAGCATGCAGACACGTGAAACATATCCACACTCAAATGTTTCACATCCACTGGTTAAGCAGCTGTGAGACTTTCTGCCAACAAAACGAACAGCAAGACAAAAAGCTTAAAAGTCATAACATTGCAGATTTTTTAATGATCCTTTGTAACCTTTATACTGTGTATGGTTCCTAATGATTTATGAAAACTAAGGAAGGCATGTATATTCACTGCTGTACATGGATCTGGTGTGTTTCTATATTTTTCTAAAATTATCCATGATCTTTTTTTCCTTTTTGACAGGGAGGAAAGAAGATGAAATAAATGAAAAATGGATGGAGAAAGAGAGAGAGAGAGCAAATAAAGAAAGGGAGAAGGAAGAGAGGGGTAAGAAAATGCTGTTTTTTTCCCCTCAGCTTACACCACTCAATCATATAATTACATGTACAAATATGTGATAAAGTTGTTCCCAAAGCAAAGAACACAGCCTGTGACAACAATGTAAAGGTAACAGATCAAAGATGTTTGCTCCCTTGGATCAGCAGATAATAATTTTACACCATGTACTGCCAGCAGATATTTGGTGCTTAGTTAAACTTCCATGACAGGGACAAAAGTTCATTGTTCCGTAACAAAATGGAGATTAGGCCTGTAAAAAGTTCAGAAACCACTCGTGAGCTGGTCTGAAAGTGAAGACAGTGAGTGAGGTAGGTCAGCTGAGAATGATCCACATGCTCTGGATTACACTGAGTGATGAAGGAAAGAGACAACATTGCAGGATCAACAGGTTGACAATGTTGGATTTTAGACCTCTTTAGACGTTGCATCCAGCTCTTTTTTACCACGTGTCTGCTGCATTACTGAGGTTAGCTGGTGGTTGAGGAGACAAGCCTGAAGCCAGTGATATATAATACTCTCGGGGCTGGTGTCAACAGGGCACTTCCTGTGTGCATGGATCACTGCAATCTGGTTTTAAGGTGAAACGTTTTAAGCTAACTATGAGCACAAGATGTGTATCTGAGACACACTTCTGCATGAATGTGTATGCCCACTTTTGCATGTGTGTACAGTAAGCGAGTGAGTTCGCAGCATCTTTTACATTCCCATCGGACAGCTTCAGCCAGTCGTTCTATTTTTGTTCTGTGTGTCACAATGTGGGTCACGATGATCTAAGTTTGATTAGAGCACACTTGGACTACGAGGGAAATTATAACATCTGGCCTTTTTTTTACACTGCACTCTAGCCCTCTAAGGCTCTTGGGGATTCTTGGCATGTAAAATCTCCAAAGTAGTGATGAGTTCCTAGATGATTTCTGGGCAGAGGAAGAGAGAGAAAATATTCAGCCAAGACGGTGCAATTTATTTTGCATTAAGACTGTTTTTCTGACCTCTGCCAGAGAGAGCGCAGAAGCTGAAGGAGGCAGAGGATCGAGCCAGAAATCGACCTCGTGTCTTCAAAGAGCCAAAGAGTAAGATTACCCAAAAGCAAGTGTCTAAATCCAAAAAAGAAATACATAAGCTTTATTAATACATTATTAATATATATTTGATTTTCTCTGCTTTGTGTGTGTGTGTGTGTCTGTGTGTGTGTGTGTATGTGGCAGAGTGCCCTCCCCTGGGGATGGAGTCCCATAAGATCGAGTCAGACCAGCTTTCAGCATCGTCTATGTCTCAGTATAGCTTTGCACCTCAGAGGGCACGCCTCAACATGCAGGTACACAACAATCTGCGCAGGACTTCCTCAGTCTGAAAAAACTTATTTATATATGCTACAGCCATCACTTACATTCTGCCAGGCTTTGAAATAAAGACCAGCTACTGGCCACATGTTGGAAAATAATAATAGGCATTGCTGTCACTTCCATTAGCTGCTTTGGCAATTTATGTTCAGCTATCTTTATAGTCTATGAATCTTTTCAGCAGCTGAAGTGATTAAATCAGCAAATTAATATTGTTCTGATTACCATCTCTGATGTATTACTTCAAGGCATCTGAATTTAAATGTATTGCATGTCAGTGCACAGTTTCTTTCAATTTGTACTGTAGATATGTTTGTGTTGGTACTCAGTCAAAGGACCCAGCAGCATGTGTTCTGGTCTCTGTGGTTCCCAGGGCTCAGACGATGAGGATAACATGAGAGGTGGAGCATGGTGCGCAAACTCAGAGGACAGGATTCACTGGTTTGAGATAGATGCTCGCAGGGAGACAGAGTTTACAGGAGTCATTACCCAGGGACGAGACTCCTTGAATGAGTAAGACACAAACACACAGGAAACACATGAATACACTTTATGTTTCATTTCTAAATTCAACATGTGGCGCCCATGTTTTCTTGTTTCAGGAGCGACTTTGTGACTTCCTACTTCCTGGCTTTTAGCAATGACAGCAGAGAATGGACCACCATCCATGATGGATATGCTGACTGGGTAAGTTCACCTAATAGTATGCCACTTCTTTGGACACCATGTACACTATATTGCCAAAAGTACTGGGACACCCCTCCAAATCATGGAAGCAAGGTCCATAAGGACATGGATAAGCAAGTTTGGTGTGGAGGAACTTGAGCCTGACCTCAACCCGAACACCTGTGGGATGAACTAAAGTGGACACTGCGAGCCAGGCCTTCTCCTCAGTCTCCAACATCAGTGACCTCATAAATGCTCTACTGGAAGAATGGTCAAATATTCCCATAGACTATAGACCCACTTCTAAACCTTGTGGAGAGTCTTCTCAGAAGAGTTGAAGCCATTAAAGTTTGTGTGTGTAAACACAAACGTGCCAGTACGTTTGGCAATATAGTGATGTTCGACTCACTCTCCTCCCATCTTTCCCCTCTTGTCTAGTTGTTCTTTGGAAACAGCGATAAGGACTCTCCAGTGATGAACCAGCTGGCAGAGCCCGTGCTGGCTCGCTACATCCGAATCATCCCTCAGAGCTGGAACGGCTCTCTGTGCATGAGGCTGGAGTTGTTAGGCTGCCCTCTTCCTGGTGAGCTTCACAAACACACACATTCATGCACACACACTGAAACATACAAAATAAATAATGCATTTTTGTTCCTTTCTCTGTCACACAGATCCAGCTGACGTCCAGTATAGGCAAAATGAAGTGATTCCAGTGGATTACTTGGAGTTCAAACATCACAGCTACTCAGAGATGGTTGCAGTGAGTATCCCTGCACGCTGGCCCCTGAATCTGTGCTGGATGACTGAATTCCAAGAGAAATCTTCTGTTGTTTTCCCAAAAGACCAAACCGTGGAACAATATTTGACCAGACAGTCTGCTTTAATCCATGTTGATATAAACTGAAATTAAAACCACTGCAGAGGGCTCATTCCTTCAAATGTATTTATCTCAACCACCAGAGGGCAACATGAGCTTTCCACACAACACAATGTTCTTCATAAATTATGTGTAAATATACTGCGCTCTTACTGTTTCCATTGTATCGTTTGTTCAGCTTATGAAGTCAGTGCACGAAGAGTGTCCCAACATCACCAGCCTCTACAGCCTGGGCCGCAGCTCGAAGGGACAGGAAATTATGGCCATGGTCATCTCTGGCAATCCCACAGAGCATGAAATAGGTGCAAATGCTTAACGCATTATGACCATGAAAGAAGCAGCGCTGTTTATTTGACAGTTTCAGTATTATGCACTATCAATTCCAAAATAAGATCCTAAATGCATGTATTTATTCCAACTGTCTGAGATGCTGAATGATTTAAATTAAAACCTGAGGACTGTTGGGCCTTAATGACACCACCAGTGATTCCCGTAAATCCTAATAACACCAGGTGGAAGTCAGCAGATTATGGTGAAGAGACAAACTACAGTTTTGTTCGTCTGTCTCCGCAGGTGAGCCGGAGTTCCGCTTCACAGCAGGTATCCATGGAAACGAGGCTGTGGGTCGGGAGATGCTCTTACTTCTTATGCAGTACCTGTGCAAAGAATACAAAGACAGAAACCCCAGAGCCCAGCAGCTGGTGGAGGGAATACGCATCCACCTGGTGCCCTCGCTCAATCCTGATGGACACGAAGAAGCTTTTCAAGTGGTCAGTGGAAAAAAAAATCATGTTTCTACTTAACTGGAACAGAAACAGGAAACAGAAAATGCCAATGAATCATAGTATACATGTGATCTAAAGTTATTACTAAATTATCCTCCACAGGGATCAGAGCTGAGTAGTTGGACGACAGGACACTTCAATAGCGACGGCTTTGACATCTTCCAGAACTTCCCGAACCTGAACAACATACTGTGGGATGCTGAAGATAAGGGCATGGTGCCCAAACTCACCCCCAACCATCATATTCCCATTCCAGAGGACTTAGAAGCTAATAGCTCAGTAAGGAAAAGGGAATGATTGTGTCTAAAATATCTCCATTTAAGGGCTCTTGTTTTGTTTTTGGGTTTTTTTGTTGTTGTTTTTTTGCTCTACAACAGATGCTAATAATCTTTGTATTTTTGGTCTACTTAGTAAACAAAAGTAACTGATCTTACACTGGTTTTTCCTCCTCTGTATGATCTTGAACTTCCTGTTTCTTGATCCAGATTGCTGTGGAAACCAGAGCCATAATCTCCTGGATGAAAAGCCATCCATTTGTGTTGGGTGCGAACTTCCAGGGTGGGGAGAGAATTGTGGCCTATCCTTATGACAGCTTACATCTCAACAAGCCTGCCCAGAACCAGAAACCCCACAGCCGCAAGAAGAGACAGTATGACTTTCTCTTCCCATCTGCCCCACTGATCTGTTGTTTCACTGCTTTACACACATATTTATTTTTTAATGTCTTTAAATGTCATTTTCTGTCCTGCTTAACTGTCCATGATGCACTCAGGTACAATCAACAGTTCAACTAGACTCACTTCTTACAGGTATGAGGAAGAAGGTAGTGAGGTGACAGAGTGGGGAATGGGCTACCATGAGGAGCCAGAGGAAGACTGGAGAAGTAGGGGATACGCTGAGCCAGAGGAGGAGTGGAGGGGTCATGGCAGTGACAACCGCTACGACCACGGATATGATCATGGGTATGACCATGGCTATGAGCAACGCTATGAGCAACGCTATGATCATGGCTATGATCATGGCCATGATCACGGCTATGATCACGGTTATGACCACAGCTACAATCAAGGTTACGGCCACAGAGAAGAGGAGGAGGAAGACAGAGGAAGAAGTGCAGGTTATCAGTATCCTGAGCCTGAGGATGAGGCCCGTGTGATTGCAGATGAGTCCCTCTTTAGATGGCTAGCTGTTTCCTACGCCTCCACACACCTGACTATGACGCACAACTACCAAAGCTCCTGCCATGGAGACACTGCTGCAGGCGGGCTGGGCATTGTCAACCGGGCCAAATGGAAGCCAGTCACAGGCAGTAAGTAGAGGCCTCTAGGTTTATTTTAACTGTCTGCATTTGTTTATAACACACTCTGGTGGTCAATATGTGAAGTGCAGGCTCTGAGGTTCCTTCGTGTGTGTTTCTGTCCAGGTATGAATGACTTCAGTTACCTGAACACCAACTGTTTTGAACTGTCCATATTCCTGGGTTGTGATAAGTTCCCCCATCAGAGCGACCTGGCGTATGAGTGGGAGAAGAACAGAGAAGCAATGCTCATCTTCATGGAGCAGGTGAGTTGTGCTTATTTCACACTGGTGGTGTACAGTGTGCTGTGTTCATCTTGTAATTAGGGTTGGACAGACTGCTAGAACATGCTATTGGCAAAACTAGGTAACGGGTGGTATTATGTAACTTGAACAATACAGTACTTAAAAGTGCAAAAGTAGCTCCTACGAACTCTGCTTTGAGGGAAGATCAACAGTAAGACATCTTGTAGAGGTAATTACAGTATCTTTGGCCAGTGTGCACTTAATCCAGACTGACATAACTCAATAACTATTTGGTGGATGATCATACAATCTTCTACAGGCATTTGTGGTTCACAGTTAATGAATCCTACTGACTTTCATCTTCTGATTTACACAACCGTGTGACAGGAATTTGGTATTAGTGGTCTCCAAATGATAGAGAATGACATTTCCTCTAGTGTCATCATACTTTCTCTGATACTCTATGAAACATCCATCAGCCTCTGTGCTGTACTACACAAATATTGGTATGCTAACATGCTGAATGGAGATATTGATCTTTGTAACATTACATCTGCCAATATTATCATAGCATCAATGTGCCTTATTACAGTCTCACAGTTACTAGTTTGATTTTAAATTCTCAACCCATGTTGATTTATTCATATGTTGTAAAGGGCAAAGGACATTGTAAGTGAAGTGAAATGGACAAACTTCCTCAAGGCCTCACATCACCTTCTGTGGCCTAACAAGAGAAAGTGCAACTCCTCTTACTCTAATCCCCTTCTCTCTCCAGGTGCACCGTGGCATCAGGGGCATTGTGAAGGATCAGCAGGGGAACCCAATTGCAAATGCCACTATATCTGTAGAAGGGATAAACCATGATGTCACAACAGGTCTGGTGAAAGACTTCTACTCTATTCCCATCTTTGAGTCTCGTGTGTTTTAAGACATACTATAGCACTCAAAGTGCTTAAAACAAAACATTTGCACCCTCGCCCTTGTAGCTCCCACAGGAGACTTCTGGAGGCTGCTGAACCCAGGGGAGTATCGTGTGACGGCTCGAGCTGAGGGCTTCTCCCCTGTGACTAAACTCTGTGTGGTGGGTTACCAGTCAGGAGCAACCGCATGCAGCTTCAACCTGGCCAAGTCCAACTGGGATCGCATTAAACAGGTATAGCACTGCCAGACTACTCTGACCACCCACTCATTACATTGCTAGAACGTGACACTAAAAAGTGTCTTGCCTTAAATTCCCTGCAGATCATGGCCCTCCATGGCAACAAGCCAATACGACTCAGTTATGGCACCACCAGAGCGCAGAATCCCACAGTTGTTAACGGCAACAGGCGCGTGGTTGATGTGAACAACGGGTATTCACCAAACCCACGGCTCAGTGCTGAACAGCAGAGGAGGCTCAGGATAGCTCGTCTTCGTCGCCGTAAGCAGCAGCGATTAATGAGGTCAAGGCTGACAACATTACCCCCAACAACAACGACAACCACCACTACCACTACCAGCACCACAATCCCCACAACACCAGAAATCACCACATCCTGGTACGACTCGTGGCTCATAATGGAAGGACAGTCCTCGACAGCTGGCGGTTTCACAGACTCCACCCTGGATTTTAACTATGAGTACAAGATCGATGACTATTAAACCAAACGCACACAGCCCGTTGTTTGAAGACAAGCCTTTGTACAATATATGAGCAATGGGAATGCACAAAATCTGCATTAAATGTATAGTGTATCTGTTACTTAACACTTGAAAATGCCTCTTCACAGAAATGGACCTATTTGATGAATAGTATCATTTCAGTTTCACAGTTCACACTGCATTTTTCTGGCTCATATTCAGTCTTTTTTATGAATGCTTTTTGATTCATGAAAAGATGTTTATTGGGAATGCATATAAAAATACAGTTGAATTATTTACACTGTGTTCATCTATGGTAGAAATGTTTTTTTTTACAGTATGAACAGTCACCAAAGGTTTAAAAAGCATCTGATCATAGTTGGTAACAGAGAGTCAGAGGAGGGTAAGAGTATTCTGTTGTGTTTTCTCAGAAAAGCTGTGTTAGAAGAAATATTTTTCAAATAAAGGCTTGTTAATACACAATGGCTGTCTCTTTTCTTTTCTGACACCTGATTAATGTTTCAGTGGTGCAGCTTTACAGAAGTAGCCTTATAAGGCCATTTTAAATTCAGTTCATTGATCTTTATCATACTGGACAGCAACAATGTTGAAAAGTTTGTGGACATTGCTCCTCAGTGGCTGATGTTCATCTCACTTTCCTCATCGTCAGCGGAGAAGGCAGAGAAGGTGACTGGATCACATTGTAGAGTACGTAAATTGACCAGGCATACTGTTTGGGTGCTGTTAAAGTCTGGGATGGTAACCAAAAGAACTTCCTGGCCATCAGCACCTGCCAGTAACAGAAGACAGAGATATACTGGCACATTAGTAAAGAGAAAAATGAAGTCAAGTGAAATAATACAATACAAATCATCTAAATTGAAGCTTAAAGAAATACCATAGCGACCATCCAACATTTTTCTTACATGTACACACTGACCTTTGATGAGTTTGGACTCAAAGGCTGGGGCATTGCCACTGAAGTAAACATGGGGACACTCTTCCAAGATGAAAGGGTCTTTTTGGTAAAATGGGTAACAACCTACAAAATGCACATAAAACAGTGTGAATGATTCAAACCACCACCAGCCAGAAGGTTTGCATTCTGCATCAATTTGTCTGACAAACCTAGAGTATCAGGTGCCGTGGGGGCCAAATGTCTGAGTCGCAGCGTTTCCTCTAGTATTTCCAGGTGACTGTCCCTGCTGCTGTACCTCTGAATGTCACAAACATTCTGGCCTGATGTGCCCAGGAACCTTGGTGAAAACAAAAACAGGCCCTAAACACGTCTGAACACTGAATTAAGATGTCAGAAAGTGCAAGCGTGTGGTATTGCTCACTTCACTCCATCAATGTCAACCTGGTATGGATTGGAAGCCAGTTGTAATGTGGGGTACACGGAGGACAAGGGGAACATACAGCGATGAAGTCGCTGCTGTGGGAGGGTGTAGTTGGTGGGGTCATACTGGCCTGGCATCACATCCACAGGGACAGAGGCCTACAAGAGAAGGGAGTGATGCACAACAGCAGATATTATATTACACATAACTTTCTATCATAACCTATAACCTCAATTAGATAACCTGATGTCAATTTAGACATGAGCAGCAGATAAATGCTGTAATAAGGGTCCTAAATAATTCTATCTAATACAACTATGAATAATTACCACAATGTCACATGGTGCTTCACTCTTCAAAATCTTTAAGTCCTTTTTAAGACCAAAAAAAAAAAAAAAAAAGCCATTTCCAGACCAGAACAAAATGGCACAAGCTGCATATGTAACCATTTTTATTCTAAAAAAATATGATATCATATATTACACATCAGTAGTTGTAAACAGGGCTGAAACTTACTAAGTTGTGCTTTGGTGAGTTATAATAGGAGTGGAAGAAATTTTACTAAATACAAAGATGTAATACTTACAGGTATCAATTAGTCTATGCCACATCCCAGCGCTAACATCGTAGCAAAATTTCTAATGCTTTAAAAATGTATTTCATTTCACTAACTGTAGAAAAAGACAAAATGCATATTCATACACAGCAGAGTAGGCAGACTCACCACCAGCTGTAACAGCAGTTCATCCAGCAAACGAATGGCATCCACACTGCCAGCCTGTGTCTTCTTGGTGAGGTACTTGGCCTGAAGAAAAAAAAAACAGAAAGAGTAAAACATGTATTTGAATGTTTTAAGTAAACCAGTTCACATTTAATTTTTTTGAATCTGTGAAACTAACAGAAATGTGTAATGTTAGTGTAATGCGTAAACTTTAAACCACTGCTTATCACCTTTGTTGAGGCATCCTTGTCTTGGGTGTTTTGGCTCAGAAGGTTTCCAGCTAGTAGGACCCTGGAAATTGTTGCTGCCCCACTCTGCTCCCCTTGGTCACCCAGCTGCCCAGTTACCATGTCAATCAGCAACTGTAGCCCCAGCATGCTGTCGGCCCGACTACTACCAAGACCAAGTCCGGAGGCCAGGAGGACAAACCTGAACAAAGACAGGCAAGGCGTTTAGAATCTATTACCTCAAAAGGCTGGCCTTTACATTAAGGAAGTGTGTGTGTTCACCTGTCAGAGCTGAGTGCAGGTCGTGCTGTCTGCATGGGGAGATCAGCTGTACAAAAGTCCTCAACTGTGAACTTGCCATCATTCCTTTCAGCTCCATATATTGCAATAACACTACCTGAGACACAAAATATATAAGTAATATTACACCCAAGACACACTGTGATCCATTAGTGATGTTATAATGATGAAGCGTTGCTATTTCAAACTGTCTCCTGACCTGTGACACACATGTCTCTGTCAATTTTGCCCTCTAGTTTGATCCTTTGCAGCTCATCCTCTAGAATCAACTCATCTGCATCACTGATGTATTTGGCTCGTGCAGGCTGGGGCAGCAGGTTGTGCTGAAAAAAAGGTGAATAAAAATCATGTTCTGACATGTGTAATGACAAAAATTTATTTGCTTTATCTTAATCTAGGAAGCCAGTTCGTGAATTTAGCATGACTGCTAACCTCCTCGCTTATTTCTTTCAGAATAGAGGGCTGCAAGTCCATACGCTTGAACAAGGTGCCCACAATGCAACACTGCTCCCCTGGCTGAATATCACACAGCTTCCTCATAAGCACATCTGATCCTGGCAGAGACAGTAAAAGATTAATATGAATAACACATGGAAATATCATTTAGATGTTTCATGGCCCCATATGTAGGTAAAAACGTACAAACGTAAAAAGCTTACCCCACTTCTGCAGAGCTCTCTCTGTGAGCAAGGGTCTCATCTGCATGAGTCGTGCTGCGTAAATATGAGCATACTGACGACTGAAGCTCCGTTCCCCGATTCTGTAGCGCTCGGAACAGGGAGTGTAGGCCAGAGGCAGCCTCTCAAACACCGGCTCCTGGTCCTCAGATGCAGGGCGGCAGAGCAGAGAAGAGCCGTCTTTCTGGACACTCAGGTCGGAGAACATGACTGTCCTGAAGCACAGAAAGAGTCCAGGCTTTATGCTAACGTTAATGCCATACAGCTGTTAGTGCTGCTTGAGCTTTAATTGTTTTGTTGATTAATTTTTGGAATTACGCTATTGTGACCAATTTAACAACCTTACCTTAGCAACTGTAAAGTCACGTTTCAAGTGCAAATCAGGTATGAAGTTAGAATTTCAGATATCACAGATTGTATTACCTGTCAGCGAGCAAATGAAACTGTTCCCGCGAAATCACCCGCTTGGCACCAGTTTTTTCAAGTCAATTGTGTTTTCTCGCGAGAGCAGTGAACGAGAATTGGAATAACAGCTACAAACACAAAAATCTAATATAAGACAGAATTTAATGATAAATACTAAGTCCAACCTTAAGAAGCATGGAGTATATGCTGAGAATACATAATATAAGATGTAAAAAAACGCCCAGATGCGAGTTTTGTTTTTGTCTCACAACGTCGCACAGAATTTACGTCAGAATTTGATGTACTTACGTCGCACTGAATAGAAGTCACAATAGCGTCGGGTTAGCACGCAGCTTCGCCATTTTTGCAGGTCTTTGTGCGCCAGTGTCTGCTAAGTGTTTGTGTCGTTTTATCGAGCGATTCATTCACTTGGTTTTTGATTCTTTTGCAAATATGCAAGGAAACAGAGGTCCTCAGCAAAACCACGGCCCCAACCGTCCTGGAGACCAGAACAAACCGGGAGGAACAAACACCAACGGGCAGCAGCCTGAGCCTAGTGAGCAGACCAACCCCAATGAGGCCTTAACCCTGGACCTGCAGAGCTTCAGAAAGCCCGGGGAGAAAACATTCACCCAGCGCAGCAGGCTGTTTGTAGGAAACCTACCAACCGGAGTTTGCGAGGAAGATATCGAGAAGTTGTTCGCCAAGTACGGGAAGGCCAGTGAGATCTTTGTCAACAAGGAAAGAGGCTTCGGCTTCATCCGGTTGGAAACTAGGATCATAGCAGAGATCGCTAGAGCCGAGCTGGATGATACTCCGTTCAGAGGCAGGCCAATACGGGTGAGATTTGCAACACACGGTGCTGCTTTGTCTGTGAAAAATTTGCCAGAGTTTATCTCCAACGAGCTCCTGGAGGAGGCTTTCGCCGTTTTCGGTCAGATAGAAAGAGCTGTGGTCATAGTGGATGACAGAGGGAGACCCACAGGGAAGGGAATAGTGGAGTACACCTCAAAGCCAGCTGCAAGAAAAGCTTTAGATAAGTGTACTGATGGTGCCTATCTTCTCACAGCTTTTCCTCGACCTATTATAGTAGAACCTATGGAACAGCTTGATGAAGAGGAGGGCCTGTCAGAAAAGCTCATAAACAAAAACCAGCAGTATCACAAAGAGCGAGAGCAACCACCTAGATTTGCTCAGCCAGGCTCCTTTGAGTATGAGTATGCCATGCGCTGGAAGGCCCTGATGGAGATGGAGAAACAGCAGTATGAAATGGTCGACCGCAACATGAAGGAGGCTAGGGAGAAGCTGGAGGCTGAGATGGAGGCAGCCAGGCACGAGCATCAGGTGATGCTGATGAGGCAGGACCTGCTGAGGCGGCAGGAGGAGCTGCGGAGGATGGAGGAGCTTCACAGTCAGGAGGTGCAAAAGAGGAAACAGGCTGAGCTCCGGCAGGAGGAGGAACGCCGAAGGAGAGAGGAGGAGATGAGGATGCGCAACGAGGAGATGATGAAGAGGCAACAGGAGGGCTTCAGAGGCAACTTTTCTGAAAACAGGGAGCAAGACATGAGGATGCATATGGGCGGCCATGGGATGCCCATGAACAGAAACTCTCTGGGTGGCAATTCTGGTACTGGTGGTACTCCAGGTATGGCTGCTGAGAATACTCCAATGATGCCAGGGCCAGGAAACAACAACATGCCTGGAGGAGGCCAGGGTGGTTTCCCCAGAGGCCTCCCTGGACCTGGAGACTATGGACCTAATAAGCAACGCAGATTTTGAATTGCAATGTATTTTTTCCCCATTTCATACTCACTGTATTTTAAAGTTCAGGTTGTGAGCATTGGTTTTGAACATGAACAATTGCATGTATTTTTTTTACTTTGTATTTGTATCTTTCAATTATGTTTTAGTACAAAAATGTCAAAACTCCAGATGAGCCATATGTCTTACTTAATTTCTCATAATGTATTTTTCATAGGGGTAGAACTTTTTTGTCCTGGATATGTTGACTTTTCTGGAATAAATTCATGATTCCTTAAGAATTTTATTCAGAGTAGAGAGACTCGTGATTTCTAAATTTCTAATGAGTGTGGCAGCAAAGGATCACAACGTTGGCAAACTCAGTTTTATTCACAAAATTGTAAAATTAAGTAATAACAAAAAAATGTATTTGCTGTGACACTGTAATGTTATGCACGCCCGCCGACGGGGGGGTTGTCAAACGGGTCACTTGTCCCGGGCCCACGGCAGAGGGGGGGGCATAACTGGGCCCTTCAACCCAACAAATTATTGAGGGGAATCATTTTTCAAAATGGGCCTATTTGTGGAAACAAATATGTAATATTTTAGTGCCATAAAGAGTTTTGGGTTTTTTTTCCTTTATAATTGTCCATGAAATAGTGTCAATAATAACCCCACCCCTACACAGAAATGGTTTGGCCACAGACAACAACCTTTGACTTTGAGTTTATTTAGCGCTCTCCAGTAAATAGTCTAAATGTCCGGTCAGCATAAGTCCTGTGCACAGAAAAGAAAAGAGGTTTGAGGGATTTTACGAGAAAATATTTAAAACCAGGTGATGATGATGAGGCTGGAACAAGCTTAGCGGGGGAGGAAGCAACGGGCAGTCGTAAGGTAAGAAACGGCACGTAAACGTTAAGCAGTCTTCAACTTTACCTAACTGTCGAGTCCAGCTCTAGTTTTAACCTGGTTAAATGTTGTATAAAAGACACAACATGTTCTCTCTGACATAAACAGCTGAGTGTGGTAGCTCCATCAGAGGTGAGGGAGGTCCGACTCCAGTAGCAGTCTGCTGGAGACAGCGGAGCAGGAGAAGCAGCTGAGGCGGTCTGCCTGCTCCGGGGCGGAGAGGTGAGGCTCGTTCGAGATGAGCAAGGTCTGCGCAGATTCGATCACCGGCGATCGGCGCGCAGAAGAAATATAATATACTCAGCAAAAAAAGAAACGTCCTCTGACTTTCAACTGTTTTTACTTTCAGTAAACTTAATGTGTAAATATTT
>JAUBNQ010000028.1:7358973-7382245 GCA_032353495.1 Ctenopoma kingsleyae | reverse complement strand
TTACATAACCTTTGATTAAGAACAATTGTGTGCTGTTCTTAAATAGTGCAAAAACTAAAAATCATTTCTCCAGACAAATAAATAATTCTTATGGGTAACATAAATTAAATGCAAAACAATATTGTTAAAAGAGGTTCCCTGTTGTGGATGTTGTGTCAGATAATTCAAACCATAATTTATTTATTTATTCAGTATTGACATTCTTTCTTTCCTCTTTGAAAGTGTTTCTTTTATGTTGCTTTTATTTAAATAGGTCATTAGCAACATTCAATATTAATGTTAAAGTGATTTAGCTTTCATCAAGTAATTATCAAATTATATCTTTTAATTTGCTTGATACTCAATCTGCTGATTTAATACCAGCAGGTTTAGAGGCTAATTCAATAGGCTGAATCTGTAACTGAAAATGTTTAGTTTTTGTCAATGACTGTCAGAGAAATTGTGATTTAATGCTTTTTTAATTGGTGGTGTTTTCTTTTCTGTCATTCTATCACAGTTTATGTATTAATCTGGAGTTTCTACTGTTGTGTCCAACCCCTGATAATCTGTCAGATAATTCAGGTGAGCAGTTTTTACCTTATGCTTTTTTGTCCACTCTTTAAGGAACAACTGGTTAGTGACTTTTAACACCCAGTCTGATTTTAATAGAGGTACTACATACACAGAGTCATGTTCTCTTAATTCCGTGTTTTTTGTAAAAACATAAAAATCATCCAGTCGTTGTAGGTCTTATTAAATGCAAATACAACTTCAGACAAACAACAACATATAAATGTTTTCCCTGTGCCATTATTTATTTAAGAAAAATGAAATTCAATTCAACAGATTGTAGATTCACCTTTAGCAACTAATAACTTAACCTAAGTAAACATTTCCTGTATGACTTTATCTGTTTCTCACATCATTGCAGAAGAAGTTTGGTCCATACTTCTTCTACAACTTTGCTTCAGTTCATTGAGGTTTGTGGGGATTCTCTTAATGTCTCACCACAGCATTTCAGTTGTGCTGAGGTCTGGACGATGAGTAGGCTGATGATCAGATAATTGAGGACTGATGATTGGCAGCACCCGGCTGTAACTAACCCCTTTAAACCAAATAAGAGTAAGAGGGTACACGCTTTTTTTAGCTTCTTTCTTTTTAGTTTCTGTATTTGCCTAATACTAAGACCTGCAACAACTGGAGGATTTTTATTGTTTCACACAAACAAACACAGAATGAAGAGAGGGGCAGTACTAACTTTGGAATATGACTGTATTATCAACAAAATATGTGTAATGTATTATATTATATTGCTTATAATCATTATGATTTAAATTATTTTAATGGAAATATGGTGCAAAATAGTCCTCTCTTTAGGAAAGTCATTTGCTTTGAAGATATCTGATGTCAAAAACGTTTGTAGAATAAACACAAGGTATAAGACCTTTGCATTAATTTTACATTTGTTATTGGTGAAGCTGCTGAATATACAGTAAATTAATTCTTCGTATAAAATAAATGAATACATGTTTTCCTAAATTTAAAATAGTAGATCATAAAATAACACACACTGTATATTATCATACAGAATGTATAACATATATAATAATATCATTACTAAGTCCAAAATATAGCAGCAAATATTCATATCTAGTCTGCACCCTTTGGATTTCTTGGGGCTTCCACTATATGATTTCTCTCAGAAGCGCAGATGTTTGTTGAATTTTGGCTAAAGGTTGTAAACTACCTTTTATGAATGGGCAGAGTCCCTTGCATATGTACTGACAGCCATCATAAAAAATGGTTTCAAGATCAGTCTGCAATTCTCAAGGTTATACAGTATAAAGATGATAAAACAGAGTGGGAATAAAATAATTATAAAATATAAATGTATGTATAAATTATTTTTAGTAAAAAAGAATTGATAGGATAAGGATTGCTTTAGAGTGATCTTTAGCATTCTTACTCAAAGTAGTTGTCATGGTGATATGTCAATTTTATGTTTTGTTTTGAAGAGCGTGCAACAGATGTGATGTGCTAGCCAAGGAAGGGTGGATCCATCTCAATTCCACCCAGTCCTAGCCCAACTGTTCAGTTCGTAAAGGTGCAATTAGACAATAAAATAGCAAATATGCCCATAAACTGTACAAATCACTGAACAAACAAGACAGAGGAAGTTGGTAATTATTAAAAAAAACGTCTAGACTTCTTTGAAGTAAAGTGCTAACTTCAATTGAATCTAGCTGGTTAAATTAATGTTTACAAAATGAAATAAAACCTTAGCTGCTATGGAACTGCAACCGCCCTGCCCAAACATCCCACCACCCCTTTGCCACTCCATGCAAATCTTTCTAGATCCGACACTGTGGGAAAGTTACAAACTTCTACCTGTTGTCGTGAGTTATCAGCATACAAAAGAACAAAGAACATCACCATATCTGTCCCACTTTTCCTTGTCTTTTTTACCATCTCTGTTTATCAGAAATTTAAATGCTCATGCACCTTCGACCTGACACCACCAATGCACCTGTGGTGGAGCCATGGAGCCATGACATCTTTATCTTGGCCTTGTCCTTGAGATGAGATAACAGTAATTATGAAGTTAATCTTAGATGCTAGGATGTAATGTGGGAAGTAATCATGCTGTTTGCTGCAGTCTATAGGCTGTCTTTTACACCATTATGTGATCTCTAGGATGCAGAGAGGGGATCTATGTCCCTGAGACATTCATCTTTTTTGCCTTTCCTATATAAAAGTCTGTAGAATGTTGTAATTTGCTTGTTTGGCACATACAAAACTACAAAAAATGCTGCTGGCTGTGAGCATATTGATCAGACTCCAGAAAACAAGCCTCTAATTGTGTATTTATCTTCAATGGAAACACCAAAAGGGTCAGAGCGTCACTAACAATATATGACTCAGGTGAGGTTGAGGTACATTCATGTGGAGAATTGTGAGCAGTTGCTGTTTTGGATTCTCCCGTTTAGTGTATCCCAGCTGTTTTGAATCTTCCCAGCAACCCTATTAAAATCTCACCCATATTAATTATTAGACAGAGGAATTGCTCATCCATAGCTGCTATTGGCCAGCGGCCGTATCAGGTGAGATAAGAATACTGGGATGTTGGACGTGACGTTTCCCCTTTCCCAATCCGATCACTGTTAGGCAGACAGACAGACAGACATTAGGAGGGAGAGGACAGCTCAGATGCCTCAGAGCACCTCTTACTGTTTGACTTTCTCTAATGTCTCTTCCAACAGGGCAGCAGTGATTAACATACACTCTGTCTTACTGTACCCGAGGACCCTAACTCGTCTGTTGCTGAAACACTCACAGGAATCATGATCTGTGTTACAGCCCTGGTCACTTTTCTGACGTGTATGGTAAGTTGTTCTGGCAATCTTTGTTAGGGAACCATACTTCAATATGCTATACTTTTTAAATTGTTTATTGTAATATAGATACTTTTCACTATTTTTAGTAAACAAAATAATAACTTCACAAAAATGCCTACACTATTAAAAGGTATAGGCTTTAGGACTTTACTAGAATATGATCTGTGACCAGGATTGAGAAGAAAAAGAATATATGGAATTCCTGATTGTAAATTAAAGTCTTACTAAATGTAAGCAGTCACGGCTATAAGGACAATGGTTTAACAAACTATAATTACATATGAAAATGGTGCTAATTGTGAATGACTACTCAATTTATTTTTGTGGTAATGCACCAAAAATGTCGAAGTTAAAATGACACCTGGTGTTTGGCAACCTTTGCATCAAAAGCAAATTATAGAGAAATGCAAGACCTAATGGTCACTTAATAAAAGCTTTTCATGGTTGTAGGTTCAACTGTACGGAAGATGTAGAATGCCTAAATAAAAGCAAACAAATCAAATGCAGAAATAAAGTGAAATGACAAAATATAATAAAAAATAATCTAGATCAGTGTATTTTCATGCTTCAAAGAAAATAGTGTTTTAATTTGCATGTGCAGGATCCAGTCCCTCTTTTTCTGTTTTGAATTTAGCTTCATGTCTAAAGAGTGATAATATGATTAACAGTAACAGAAAATATACATTTTACATTCTGAAATTCTACTAATAAAATTAGTTTAATTTTAATTGGTGAAAAGTAAAACAAAAAAAAAAAAGCATGGAGCTTAAGACCAACCTCAAAATATCAACGGGCAGTGAGGACCATGCATGACAATAAAAATATTTTGAATCTTGTATCTTATGGACAAATAATTAATATGCACAAATATTTTCCCATATTACTAGTTTAAATATTTGCAGTCTGTAAAACATCAGTTTTACTAAAGACTCATTGTAGGAATTGCATGTGAACGTGAACATACTTGAAGCTTTTCCATTTTCTTGTACTTGCAAGGTGGAGCTGATATGTAGATATAGTAGTTGATATGATAGGACACAGTATAGCACTAAAGTCATTATGACACTCATAAGACATTTATGTTGCCTAATCTACTGTAATGTCTTTACAAACATAATGAACTTAGTCAAAGCTTGTTGCTATCCAAACTTTTTCATTTATGGTATGCTAAATTCATGGAGATATGTATGATATACTGTCAAAAAAAACTATAATATTCATGTATATGTTAACATAACAGAAAAATGGGTTTTGTTGAAGTGTATTTGAGTTACAGACAGAAACAGTATATAAATGTTTGGTCATTTTTTCTGGTTGTCACAAATATGTCTTATGAATCCTGTCATTCACACAGGTGCTCTCAAACGGCCAACATGAGGCAGGCTACTGTGCTTTCTATGAGGAGTGTGGTCGTAACCCATTGCTAGGGCCCACTCTCATTGATCCTATCGTCCCTTGTCTCAACTACAGCAAGGCCCGACATGTAACGGGAGAATACTACAAGAGACTCAAAGAGGTCTGTAGATCCTAATTAGTGCACAGAGATGAATAAAGCACAGTAGAGTGGGTCAATTTGTAAAACCTCCTTGCCTGCATTTAACAAATAATTAAGAAATAATTAAGAAAACATTTATTTAGTCAAAGTTGAGCTTGTGATTGAGTCTGTCAATTTATGAAGCACCTGTTCTTGTTGCAGGTGTGTCCTATTCTGGATCACGGAGAAAACAACACGTATGCCTGCTGCTCCGTCAAACAGCTGGCATCCCTGGAAAAGAGTCTCAGTCTTTCCAAGGTCGTGCTGATCCGCTGTCCTTCCTGCACTGAGAACTTTGCCCACCTGCACTGTATTACCACATGTAGCCCTAATCAGTCCCAGACAGTAAAAGTCACTAAGGTTGCAAATGTCACTTACTTGGGCCAGAAAAAGGAGGCTGTGGTGGGCTACCAGGCATTCATCAATGCCAGCTTTGCAGAAGGCGCCTTCCAGTCTTGTAAAAATGTCAGGATCCCTGCCACAGGAGGCTTTGCTGTCGGTACTATGTGTGGTCGGTATGGGGCCAAATTGTGCACTGCCCAGCGCTGGTATGACTTCCAGGGAGACTCCAGTAATGGGTTGGCTCCTCTGGATATTGACTTCAGGTTGTTAAAAGATGGAAACACCGCAGGACTACCAGAGGGTGTCATTCCCTACAGTGGAACTGCTCTTAAATGTAATGAGACCACACCATCGGGAGGTCAGATCTGTTCCTGCCAGGACTGCCAAGAGTCCTGCCCAGTTGTGCCACCTCTTCCACCACCACCTGGCCCCTTCAGAGTGTTTGGGATGGATGGCTTCTTCTTGATCTCTCTGATCTTACTCTGTGCTCTGATATTGGCTTTCCTGGTCTTCCTTATTGTCTCTTGCATTTGGAAGCATGGAAAAAGACAAGACAAACAAAAGGCCAAGGTGGCGTGTAAAGACCAGAACAGTAATGATGTGACAGAGCAGATCATTAATCCATCAGAGGTGACTTGCACTGACAGGATCAGCCTGGCAGCTCAAAGTTTCCTGAGCTTACAGTTTCAGCGCTGGGGAACATTCATAGCCTCCTATCCCCTAACAGTAAGTGTTTTTTAGTTTAGTAGATTTGTCTCAGGGACACAGAGAATAATGGACTTAAAGTAAATAACTAATTTTCACCTCACTGTTCTTCAAAAACCACTGCGGTAATTCAAATGACATCATAAACACACAGAAATTCTACATTCAGTGGCTTTAAAAAAACACTGGCTGTCAGACCTCTGTCTCTGTCTCTGTCTCAGTTGTTAATATTTGATTTTCATTCAAAGGTTATCCTGGTGTCAGCTGTAGTTGTGATTGCTTTCTCTGTTGGTCTCAAGTCCATTGAGCTCACCACTGACCCAGTTGAGTTGTGGTCTGCTCCCAGCAGTCGTGCCCGCCAGGAAAAAGACTTCCATGACAAATACTTTGACCCCTTCTTCAGAACAAACCAGCTGATCCTGACAGCGCCTGGAAGAAAAGGACATATTTATAACTCTTTGCTGTTTGGACAGCAGAACTTTAGCGGGCTTATATCCAAAGATCTCATCATTCAGCTGCTGGAGCTTCAGACCCATATACAGGTAAAGACAATGTCCCAATTCAGAGCTGACAGTGTTTGCAAAAGCTTATCGTATTATTGTGACACAGTGACGCCTCTTTTTTTAGAACATCGAGATCTGGTCAGAGGATCTGAACCGCACAGCAAGTCTCAAGGATGTGTGTTTTGCACCACTGAACCCATCCAACCCATCCCTGACAGACTGTGCAGTCAACAGCTTGCCACAGTACTTCCAGAACAGCCTGGAAAATATTAATGCTAAAGTGAACATGACAGAGCTGGGAGTGACCCAAGAAGTGGACTGGAGAGACCATCTAATCTACTGCCTCAGGTAAGGCTTCACCACACTGGATTTCAAACAGATTCATTCATTTGGAATTACTCAGTGAGTTTAACACAACATTTCAATTTCTTCTTCCATCTGCTCTCAAGCTCTCCTTTGTCTTTTAAAGACATCACTGATTTAGGTATGAGCTGCATGGCTGACTACGGAGCTCCAGTCTTCCCCTTTCTGGCTGTGGGAGGCTACGAGAGTGAGTGACTTTCATTGCCATCTTTTACACATACCATGAACACAAAAACACATTTCTCACTTTAACTCACTTTATACACACACACATATATATATTTATGTTGCTTTTCCCAGATGATGACTACACTAATGCTGAGGCCTTCATTCTGACCATCTCCCTCAACAACTATGCACGTGACAATCCCATGTTTAAAGTGGCCATGCAGTGGGAGAAAGAGTTTCTTAGAATTGTGCAGGAATACCAGAAAGATCCTGCTTGCAACTTCACATTTGGTTACATGGCAGAGGTACAGTAAATTATGGGACCTCACAAAATAATGATTCATGTTTTATACAAATACAGTAATTACAGTTGTTATTTTTCCAATAAAATTGTGGATTGTGGCAATAATGTTCAAAGTAATCACTAGACTGGGTTTTTATGACCTAAGCCTGTGATTGTAATGTTCCTGGTTTTAGTCCGTACTTGTCACCTGTCCTATACAAACAGCAAAAATACTGAAGAGAAAAACAATAAAAGAAGTAATCAGTATCCTAGTATATAGTTTTTATTGTACACATTTGTTCTCTCTTATCAAGTCGTTTGAAAGTCGTCTGTAAAGCACGAATGGCATGAATCTATACAATAGGACCTATAGAACTGACACTGATAAAGATGTGCTGTCAAAGCTGTTCAAAGGGTGGAGTTCTCTCCTTATTTTCTATCAAGTCACAATCTAAATCTAATCCCTAATCCTTCACTTCTCTCTGGCTCCCGTACTCTCTCCACAGAGGTCCCTAGAGGATGAGATCAATCGAACAACAGCAGAGGACATCCCCATCTTCATGATCAGCTATGCTGTAATCTTCGTTTACATTGCTGTGGCACTGGGGGAGTACTCTTCATGGAAACGCATACTGGTAAAACCATTTTAAGTAAAATGTCTTAACTGGATGGGTTGGTTTGAGCTGTGCTGTATGAATTTCACCATCACACTCAGCATTAATTGTAATAACTTTAGTGATTGATGTAGCACCGTCGTCATGTCAGCTCACAGCACTACGATGGCTACAGCAACTACAGCCTCCCAGCTGTTTTTTAAGCTGCTCCTACATGACTTTGCTTGTTCTACTCTTAAAATAGAACATGTGCCTGGGGTGCAATAAGCCTCCAGAGAGTAATATTGAGTTGTACTTATCAGTTATGTGATATGGAGAAACTGCTGCCGTACGGCGACATCAGCTGCACAGTACAGCGCTTATCTCTGCAGTGAAGCACACAGGTTTATTGACCATGCAGTTCCACTGAACAGAGAACATGATAAAGCAAAAGTTATGACAAAAGAACAGGTTCACTGAGTTGAATCTAATCTCTGTGCTCTGTAGGTGGACTCTAAGTTTTTGGTGGGTCTTGGTGGGATCTTGGTGGTCGGATGTTCCGTTCTGGCCTCCATGGGCTTTTACTCCTGGATAGGAATCCCATCGTCGTTGGTCATTCTGCAGGTTGTGCCCTTCCTGGTGCTTGCTGTAGGAGCCGACAACATCTTCATCTTTGTTTTGGAGTACCAGGTGTGTATGTTTGTGTGCATCATGAATGTACAACATTGCTGATTCAGTATAAATGACGTTACCCTACTCTTTATTCCGTGCAGAGAGATGTAAGGAAGCCAGGAGAAAAGAGAGAGGAGCAGATTGGTCGTGTCCTTGGAAACGTAGCTCCCAGCATGCTCCTGTGCAGTCTCTCTGAGTCTGTCTGCTTCTTTCTAGGTAGAAACCTCTTTTTAGTCTTTGAAAAAAAAGAAGAGTCCAGGAAGGGGCCATTAAGTTTCTATACAATGTGTTAACCTGTAACTGTTGTTCTGCACAAGGGGCCCTGTCCACCATGCCAGCAGTGAAGACCTTTGCTCTTTATGCTGCCCTGGCCGTGGTCATGGACTTTGTTCTGCAGATGACAGCCTTTGTGGCACTACTATCCCTGGATGCCCGGCGCCAAGACAGCAACCGCTGTGAACTGCTCTGCTGTGTTACGGTGTCAACCCAACGCCCCAACAAGCCAAGTGAGGGATTTCTGCGACCCCTCATGAGAAAATACTACGCCCCTGCCCTGCTGAACCGTTACATCAGATTCATAGTGGTAAAGCTACTAATTATTTTACTATATCATAAAGTAGATTCTACAGTTATTCTCAAAGTGTGCCAAAATATAATCACTATCAAGGTTTCATAAAATATTATTTAGTTTTGTTTCACTTGATATTTGTTACATACGTTCTGTCTGGTCTTCTTTTCAGATGTTGGTTTTCATTTTTGCGTTCTGTGGATGCTTATTCCTCATGTTTCATGTGAAGGTGGGTCTGGATCAGGAGCTGGCTATGCCAAAGGTCAGTGAGCACAGCTGTATGAATATAAATATAAATCACTTTCTGCCCACTCCTCTTCCCGTACAACTTTACAAACATTATTCTGTTTTCATTGCAGGACTCTTATATGTTGGTCTATTTCCAGTACCTGTACAAATACTTTGAAGTCGGAGTCCCTGTTTATTTTGTTACAAAAAAGGGCTACAATTTCACCTCTGTGGAGGGCATGAATGGAGTCTGCTCCAGTGTGGGCTGTGATCAGTTCTCACTGACCCAGAAGATCCAGTATGCCACAGACTACCCTGAGCGGTGAGTCAGTGAGTGTGTGTACCCTGTTGAATCTCAGTTAAACTCTACATACACCAGTTTGTTGGCAGAGTACACTGAAGGGAAGTTTTGTGACTTTGTCCTTCACATCATCATTATTGTCCACAGTCATATCCTTGAACTCGCTGATATAGTAGGAACTTCTTTCATGCCAATCAGATCAGTTAATGATAAACTCATTCACTTACATGAAACCACTGAGCAGATAAAGGGTGCCTCTAACCAGTTATGTCAGGCTGAGAGATAGCAAACACCCAAAGTATCCTGTATGATTTCTGTTCAAATATACAGCTCTGGAAAAAATTAAGAGACAGCTGCATGAAAGCTGTGATTGCAAATCAGGGTTATTCCACCAAATATTGATTTCTGAACACTTCCTAAGTTAAAACATTAGTAATGTGTTGTGTGTAAAAATGAATATGAACTTGTTTTGTTTTTGAAAACACTGGACCTTTTCTGGTACTTTGACCATTTTTCATTTTCAGCAAATAAATGCTCGAAATGACAATATTTGTATTTGGAATTTGGGAGTTATGTTGTCAGCAGATTATAGAATAAAACAAAAATGTTAATTTTAGTCAAACATATACCTTTAAATAGCAAAATCAGAGAAACTGATAATTTTGCAGTGGTGTCTTAATTTCTTCCAGAGCTGTATGTATGTTAATTATAATATAACACTTCTTCATAACTGCTGTCTTAACCCATCAATTATGTGATCTGCAGATCCTACTTGGCTATTCCCTCTAACTCCTGGGTAGATGATTTCATTGACTGGCTGAACCCTGCATCCAAATGCTGCCGTCTGTACACCATTGGTCCAAATTATGGAAATTTCTGTTCTGCAAATGAACGTGAGAATCACTGCTGAGAAAACATCATATTAACACACACATTCTTTACTGTGACATTCCCTGTGTGACTAAACACTTCATCAACACCTTCTCTGCTCCCTTAATAGCTTCCTGGATCTGTAGAGACAACTGTATGGCAAAGCCTGAAGACGGAGTCCTCAGACCCAGTGTGGAAGAATTTGACCGCTTCCTCCCTGACTTCCTGGGTAACAGACCTGATCTGAAGTGTGCCAAAGGGTGTGTATTGCACCAAGAACCACACATACCTACAAAAACATCACAACGTCAAAGCAGCATTGTCACTTCTTACGGTGTCTTTTAACAGTGGTTTAGGAGCCTATGACAAAGCTGTGGTGAGAGATGAAAGTGGTGAAATTATAGGTAAGTCTTTAAAATTATCTCAAAGGTGTAAAAATGTTATTGTACATTCACTTAAATAGAAATGATGACATTGATTTTCCCCCACGTGTTCGCAGCTTCTCGGTTCATGGCTTACCACACGTCTCTGACCAACTCTCAGGAGTTCACTGCTGCACTGCTGATGGCCAGAGAGCTAGCCTACAATATCACCATGGGCATGAGGGAAATACCAGGCACCTCGCCTGACTTTGAAGTATTTCCTTACACGTATGTGCACATATTTCCCAGGCTCTTCCATGTTTCACCAAACACATTGATGTTGGCCAGAGTTTCTCAACATCATTTTTCTTCCCACCTTCTTCCAGGTTGACTTATGTATTTTATGAGCAGTACCTTACTATTGTGCCAGAGGGACTCTTCAACATCTCTGTATGTCTGCTGCCGACTTTCGTGGTGTGCTGTCTGCTGCTGGGATTGGACCTGCGCTCCGGCCTGCTCAACCTGCTCACCATAATCATGATTGTGGTGGATACTGTTGGTGTCATGACACTGTGGAGCATCGATTACAACGCAGTGGCCCTTATCAATCTGGTCACGGTAAGAACAATAATAATAATAGAATAATCTATGAGTTTACAAATTAGATTCAGTTTTACTTCTAATAATAATCTCAATACTCGTCAGCCCATGAATATTCAGTACTGTTATGGGTTTTTGTAGCTTGACCCATAGTAAGTATTAAAACTACATTGTATTTTAATACTACTACTGCTACTAATACTACTAATAATCATCGTCAGCATCATCATCAATAATAATAAGAATTTTCTTTCTATTTACTTCCTCCCTATACCTACATCATAGTTTGCTGCCTTACTTTTTTTATTGACTTTTGTTTCTTTTTTCCCCTTCTTCCCGCTGTACCTTATACATTTTACACATCTTCATAGAAGTTTAACCCTTCTCACATTTTTTATGTGGTTTGCAGGCAGTGGGCATCTCTGTGGAGTTTGTGTCACACATGACAAGATCGTTTGCACTTAGCACCAAGCCCACACATGTAGAAAGAGCTGCGGAGGCTACAGCCAATATGGGCAGTGCAGTAAGTAAAGTATAAGGCAGTCTCGAGTAGATATTGCAAACTGCACAAATTTGAATCAAAAAACAGGGTGGTAAACGTTTGCTTTAATGTCTCACACAATTGATGACATAAATATTCTAATACAGCACCAACTGTCTGACTTAAATATTTTAACTTTGTGCCTGGAAGGTCTTTGCTGGCGTGGCTATGACCAATCTACCAGGCATTCTTGTGCTTGCTTTGGCCAAAGCGCAGCTCATCCAGATCTTCTTCTTCCGGTTAAACCTTGTCATCACACTTTTGGGGTTGGCTCACGGACTCATATTCCTCCCTGTGCTGCTCAGCTATTTTGGTATGTACTGTATTTTCTGCGTGTTTTTCTATGCAGTGCAGGCTAACAACTGAAAGCAAGGCCTAAAATTCTATGCTTCTTTTCGTCAGGGCCTGGTGTAAATAAGGCTGTGCTGCTGCAGATCCAGCAGGCCAAAGCAAAGGCCACCAAAAATCTGGAGAAGAGTCAAGCCTATGATAACATGAGCTATGAAGACAATGAGATCAACCAGGACCAAGACTCAAGTTTCACTAAGGTTCCCAACAGACCTTCAGGAATTATAGAAAACCCTAAGAAGGATAAAATGACCTGTTTCTGAGCGTCAACGATAAAAACTGTTTATAAGAGCTCTGCTGCGTAAATACCTCTGTAACGAACTGCAACAACAAAGAGATGGTCAAGGAAAAAGCATATGGATATCATTAACTTACTATATACTGTACCTCAGTCAGTAATGAACTACTGGAACCGATAACAACAGTGCAATATTTCTGAGCAATTCAAGAGTGGACTATTACAAAGAGAGTCAACCTTCCTGTCTCAGCACATGAAACTACACGTCTCTCTTCACAAGTACCACACCCGGGAAAGATTTGTTTATCAATTGTGGAATGTGATTGGATAAAAAGTCACCAAATGTTCTTGAACTCATAGAACGTCATTTAGTATTTGTTTTTTATTGAATGAAATTATTTTATATGTGTGAATATGTCACATTACATTTGTTTAGATTGATTTAAAGCAACACACACTCCAGAATTTCATGCTATAGTTTCTCCAATTGGACTTTGATGCTATTGCTGTAAAATGTATTAAATTTATTAAATGTGTTTATTATGTGTTATATTTCACCAGTTTCCTTTGAAGCAGGTACATCCTATAACTAAGGTTGTGAGAAATACTATGTAGACCCTGCACATTTGACCATTTGCCCAAACATAACAAGTATGACTTGACAACGTTATGGTATACAGGGGTCAGCATGGCTACTCTAACCTGTTTGCAGCTGCCACATGTAGTGAGCTGTGATGCACTGTGTTTTAATACCTGTTGATTACCAGCATTACATTTTTCTCATGCTGCATGCATTCTCACCACAAAATCTAAAACCATCAAGTGTTTTTAATGCTGTGGTTGATCACTGTAAATCTAAATGTTAATAATCATAGCAGAAATGAGGGGGAAAAAAATATCTTGGGTATTTCAACTTTTGTTTTATTAACAATGCATCCCTTTCATAGGATTGTATGTTTCTTTAGGTCATTGCCCCCAAAAACATACTGTACACATTATACAAGGGAAACCACAATTCAGGCAAAAAAAAAAAAAAAAATTAAATTATAATACAGTCTTGAGGAAAAAAATATAAATAACTTTTTTCTTCTCTGGTTGAGCGCACTCTATGGTACAGACATATAATAAATAGATCGGATCTGACATCACTCAGCTGATCTATGAATCATCTCTCTAGGAGTCCATTTGTGTAGCAGCATTAGAGCAAAAACAAGCCAATGGAAACAGAGATCCCCATTTCCCTTGAAACCTTTTACAAATCCTTTAGTCATCACAACACCCCTCTCCTCTCTCCTCCATCTAAACCAATGACAAACAGTGATATTGCATTGTGGAAACAGACTCGGGGATAATAATAGTCCTACAATGTAATGGCAGCATGTAATGGCAACCTTTTTTTTTTTTTTTTTTTTTTTTTTTTTTTTAAGTTTTACAAGCAAGAAACACGTTAAGGTGACATTACAAATTTGCCATGCTTGTTGCACATGCAGTGGAGGTGAAATACAGAGGTATGAAGGCATAGAGTCGGGTAGCTGCAGGGCTTATGCTGTGTTTTAAAAGTGTCTGTGAGCAGAGTCCAGTACTAAATCTGTAATGAATCTTGAAGCTTCTACAACTGTGCATCTTTCCAAAAACCAACACCATCTCCTGAGAAACGTACTAATAATGCAATGGCTGAAGAAAAACATTAAAGGTCCTAAGTAAGTAAAGGATGGCATATACTAGCATTAAATTACATACTATTCTCCTCATGTACTAAGTGTGGCATATATATATATAGTGCTTTAGAGAATACAATACTAGTGATGTTTGATTGTCTGAGATACAAGAAATAGAAAAGTAATTGGCTGTCTGTGCTGACAAGAGGCTACAGGTTGTAGGAAGTGGTGAGGCAAGAGAAGCAAAAGCACATATCTGGCAATAACAGATCACAGGTCGGGCTGGGAGTAAGAACCAGGAAGGCTCCTGATAGGTTTTAAAAACAACGGGACCCTTTTGTAGTGTTTTGTTTTATAAGGAGAAAAAAAAAACGCAGGGTCTGAGGAATCACTGGGTAGACACAACAACATGCCTTATTCATTTCAGTACAGAAAAACACCTCTGGAAAGAGATAAAATGTTGATAGGACTTTTTCTTATTTTTTTATTTAAACAGAATGAGTCTTTGTCTTGATGATCCAACTTGTCCTTAAGCATTGTGTTGATGTATCATTGAGTGCTGCTCAAGATTAACAACCCATCTGTATTTGGTTAAACTGCTTCCCCATTTTCCTTAATAAAAAAAAAAAAAAGTCTTGAGACAGCATCATTAGGCGTGTCAGGTTAGATTTTGTTTAGAGATACTGATGTCCTTTGTTTCCAGCTCCTATCTGCCAGAAGAAAGGTAATGATGATGACCACTTCCTCTTCGTCCTTGGCTATGGTACTCTGTTTTGAGCAACAGAAACATGTCATATGTTTCCCCATCCTTAGAGCCATAATAATATATAATATTCTCTCAGTCTTGTGTTCTCTCCGTGTTTGTAAAGTGGCAGGACCAGGGCTGTGCAGGAAGCACAGAAGGGAGGAGGGTGATCAAGACTCTGTTGGAGGATCAACATCCTCTTCAACAGGTTTTGGTAGCTTTGTCAGGATTGCCTCTGCTTCCTCATACATCTGAAAAAGAGGAAACATGGCTGAATATAAGCAGTGGCAGTACGTTCGGAAAATGTGGGGATAAAAGTGTTACGTCTTACTGGCATGAACTGCACATCCTGAAACAGTTCCTGTATGAAACGCCGTGAGGTCAGGCGAAACATACAGTGAGCTAAGAGGTGAGAAACCTCGGAGTACAGGCAGATGTCATCAAACGCATATGGAAACTTCTCTTTTATCCTGAAAAGGGGGGGAGAATTTTATAAACCTTTTTTTATTCTGATTGAACAAACATCTAAAAAAAAACAACTAAAAAAAAAAACGTATGTATGATGAGAAAATCAGATTTACGTCAGTAGTCCGGTTTCGTGGCCTTTGGTTCCTACAGAGGAGCTGAGGTTGATGATGAGGCGGAGCACCTCTTTCCTCAGCAAGACTCGAGAGGCAGGGCCATCTTCTGATATCGACTTTCCACCTAAATGACACCAGAATTGATATAATAAATATTTTTTTAAATCATTTCCTTATTTCATCTGTATTTTCCTTTTTCATCACAGTTGTTGTGTTCCTGCTCGTGTTCATATTTTTTTGTGAGGATTTCACACAACAACCTGCATTTCTTGATTCACGATGGTCTTACCGATGACAATGTCACCTGGTGTGGGTGTGCTACAGATTGAGCCTTGTGACACAGCTGCATCGCTGCAACCTGAAACCCCAGAGAACTTGGACTGCGGCATCACCTCCAGGCGATGGCCACTCTGGCCTCCCCATGATGCAAAATCAACATAGTCTGGCGGGAAAAAAGAAAGAGGGTGATTGTTATTTTCAACACTGAGTTTTGAGTCAATGTGAATGATTCATTGTGTATGCGATAGCTCACCCGTTCGAGGGTGTGTACTGTTGATCTGTGGCTGTGTGGGGTATCCAAGGACGATGGCTCCTACACAATAGAGGCAGTTTTCTTCAGTGTGCTCCTGCAGTCCTGTCTCCTCCAAACCCACCGTGTAGTTCGGGGTGTCACCTCGGCACACAACCAACTCAGAGATACTGAACTGCTGCCTCAGTACTGGCACAGCAGGGCGGTCACCTACAGAAGAAAGAATAATGGTAAAAAAACAATGCACACATCTTTCTCACTTTTTGATTGTCATTTAATTAAACAAAAAGTTGTCTTTACCATCTCCATCCCCGAACAAGAAGCGTTTCCGCTCTTCGGATGGTGGGCTGATTCTCTGCTGAAAGTAGGCTGAGTCTCTGATATTGAACATATCATTGATATTCATGGGTAGTGCTAGACCGATGTAGTCATCATTGCAGCCATAGGTGGCACTAGAGACCATAGAGCGCACTGAAGAGCAGCGGTGCAGGGTGCTTTGGTTGATGGGACTGAGAAGCTCCTCTTTATCCAGAGAGGCAAAGCTCAGAGCTTTCAAAAACCTAGGGAGGGCATAAGGAGAGGTGCGTGAGAGGATCTGGGGGGAGAGACTGGGATAGAAAAGGAACATGGAGAATAAGTGAAAAAATGCTGGATAAAAGCACAAAGACACAGACTTAGCAAGCAGAGAGCAGGAATAAAATCTGGATCATATCAGGTTCTAAAGCCTGACACCTATCAGGGAAACTCACAGTAGCCTTATACGGCCAATATCAAGTAGCTATTAGCATAGCTTCAAAATACACCAATGCACCTAGCAACCAGTTTTCCATAGTTTCATGCTGAAAAATCCCTATTCAAAATAAGTGTGAAAAATTTTTGAAAAAATAATATGTTCTTGGGTTAAAAAAGGGCTAAGAGTCAATGTGACTTAAAATGAACTGCATGTATTTAATAATGGACAATAAAAAAAACCCATTACATTTACCTTGATTAAACATTTATGTGGAGTTTTTAAAATTTGCTGATTTATATGATAAAACAGATTTGAACATTTTGACAGTTAAGCTTTTTAGACTGCTGCTCAAACAAAACAATGTATTTAAAACAGTAATTCACAGAGTAAGTGATCATTTTTCCCCTTGTAATTTCTACAGAACGTGATTTAAATCCTGTGAAAGACTAATAACCTATGAAATTATTCATTTATCAGTTGCCCATTATGATTAAAATACTTGCACTCGCTGACATTTACTCACCCACATGTTTTTAACATTAACGTGTACAGGAAGGCTTACACTCACTGGTACAAAAGAGTTCCTAATTTATTAAAATCTGTTTTGTACCAGAACAAACCATATCTATACACTTATCTCTACCTGTGTGTTATTTATACCTATAAGGCTCAAAGGAGGAAACAACCAGCAACAGTCTATATGGAGCTAAAGGGATCAAAGCAACGGCAAAACAACTGTAGGCATAGAGCTGTGGTTGCTATTGAAGCAGCAAAGACAGATTTATGAATCTGGATCAGCGCTACAAGCTACTTCTCTACAAGAAGGACACTGGGTAGGACCACCCACCGCGGAATGAGTGTTCTGGACAGCCTGCGGTATGAACTTAAGACGCTGGGCTCTGGACAGGTACCCCTTCTATCTGATATCCTGACGAACATAGCAGAGGGTGCAAAAAAACAGACTCACACCTGTTACTGCCAAGCCAGACACAAACCAAAACCCTAGCCCAGACACACAGCTGTTTAGGCTACAGTAGCACGTGTTTCTCAAGAATTACTAAACACACATATCATTTGAAAAAAAAGTTATAAACACAGGTGCAGAAAGCAAAAATAGATACATCCAGTCTCAGCTTTCTATGACTGCTATCTAGCCTACCTGCGAGGTGTTAATCTAGAGTCCAGGCTGCCGGTCTTCATAGTGATGGTATCAGTGAACAGCACATCTTTGGCAGGTGAAGCCAGTGCTTCACTGTGAGACAAAGATGGATGTATCCTCTGCTGCTGCAGCCTTTTCAGTGTAGCGTAGCCCAGTGCATCTCTTGGGCTGGTGTACATGAAACTACAATCAGCTAGACTCTTGATGGTGCTTACTGAGGGGGACTTGAGGGACTGAGCTCGGCGGGGGAGAGTGTGCGAGGAGCCGGGCGGTACCAGAGAGACAGTGGAGGACTTCGATGTGGACATGTGGTTGGTCTGAGACTGGGGTGTGAGGGAGGAGAGTGTTTTGACAGTCTTGGCAGACACCACTGTGTTGAGGCTCACACAGTCAGAAGAGTCTGGTTCAGGATCGGGATGCTCTGGGTTTCCAACGGTCTCCCTGGATGGGCTGGAGCTCATAGAGCTGATGCCGCTGGTTGTGGTGTCCGTGTTAAAGCTCTGACTGCGACTTTTAAACTGAGTACCTCCGCCGCCTCCTCCACCTCCTCCCACATTGCCTCCACTAGAAGAAGAGCTTCCATCACCTCCTGCAAGACGTTCTCTGCTGGTCTGCTCCCTCTCCCGGCTGGGATGTTCCACAGGCCCATGCCCTGCTAGACCACTGAGTCCAAGGCCTGAGCCCCCACCCCTAGCCAGCCTCCCATCTACAAGCTGCTCCTCAGAACTGCCTCTGGTCCCGACAAAAGAAGTCTCCAGGCTGACTGTGGGACTCTTTGGCATTCCTCTGCCATTAAACACAGGGGTGAACACATCCCCCTGATTTGGGCTGTAGACTGAGGGCTCTGTCACTGTCCTGTTTCGCCTTATACTCCCTGTCTTGAGTTCAGTAGGAGTGCAAGAGCCTGATGGGGTCTTAGGATCACTGGTGGAGCGCAGCTTTTTGCTGGGGAGGGAGAGGGTGTTTAGGATGCGGGTGCGAACCAAGCGTGTGGAGGCCAAGATGGTGAAGGGGCTGCGGTCCTTCACTGGTTTGGGATGTAAATAGAAAGAGGGCTCGTCTGACTGGTCCAGAACATCACACTTGTCATCGTCCAGGATGTACATGTCTGAAAGCACGAAGACGCATTTACAAACAAAAAAGCTAATGTCTAACATTAATTTCATAAAAAAACACATGGTGGAACATCATCTATACAACAAGTAGAGTTCTCCCAAACTGTACAAATGATGGTTTTCTACGTACTTGGTTGGGACTCACTCTCGCTGTTGTGGCGTGAGCTGGTAGATTCAGAGTTCAGACTGAGTGTGCTCGGCACTGAGGAAAGTTCAGAGGTTAACTGTGTGTCAACCTCATCCGGAGTGACAGGCCACAGCGTCCTGCGACTGTGTCTGACTGCATCCCAACCAAACTGCTTCAGCACCTCACACCCTTGCCTGGTCTTGGAGATCACACCCAGCACATAAACACATGTTCTGTGGAAGGGAGAGGACAGTTAGTAACCCTCCCTGTTTGATAGAAAAGTTGATGTTAAATTAGTTTAAAGGGTTCATATTACACTTTTTGTGTTCTGATGTTACATATACACTTTTGTGAGGGTGCCTAAATTACATATAGTTTGTATGCTGGCTTGTAGTGAAAAACTCAGCCCGACCAACTCACATCGTTGAGTCTGATTTAAACTTCCACATAACTTCTCCTGGATGACTGAGAATCTTCACAGACATTCTGAACAATGTGTTTTCTAAATGTTACACTGACTAATGTTAAAGATTGTGAAAGTCCTGTTTCAGGCTCCTGCACGCACTACGCATGTCATCCTGCCTGCTGCCTCTGCTCACGTTCATGCAGGGGTCAATGTGTCTTGCAGAAAGTGACCAACTATGATGAAATGGTACATGAAGGCTGAGGCTTTGAGAGATGACTTCTTAATTTCTTAGTTCTCACTATGGCTGCTCTTGACATTTTTTTCTCTTTTTCTCTTTTTTCCCCCTTTTGCTTTTTTTTGCATTTTCTGTTCATATTTATTATAGGAATTATATTTTAGGCTGTCCCCACTATCAGCAAAACTTGTTTACCATGAAGATCTCTTTTCTTCTAGAAAAAACAACACCAAAATGCCTTGGGGCAAGGGGAAAAACATCAGTTTAAACATGTGTACATCTTTTAAAAATAATGCTCAGACATTTTTTGCAATAAAGAAAAATAAAATATTTGCACATGCATTTGTACATGTGTGAATAAGTGCTTACCCTCGTACTGACAGCACCTCACAGTGCTGTGCCAATGTGAGAATGTCAGGAATGACATTCTCCTCCTGCAGGAGATTTAGACCCCAGTTTGAAGAACCAATGTTGCCCTGCATGGAAAACAACAGACACCATCAGAGTCATCTATTTGTAGCTATTACTATTATACTGACAGGGTAACTAACAGTCTTCCTGACCAGTGCCCAGAGAGCAGCCTTCAGCTGTTTAATGCCTTCCCAGGTGTCCAGCATCGGGGAGCGAACCGTGTAGCTGAGGTCAGGGACCACACTCTAAAGGAGACAGAAAAAAACTCACATTAGGACATAAGGCTGATAAATGTAGACAACACACTTCTCTGCATCGTAATGAATGAAGGAAAGAAAGTGTTGCTAAGTGTTGCTAAACCAAGAAATCTGAGATACAATGTTTTTACCTGAGCCTCCAACAGATGACAGCCTGTCTTATCATGGACCAGCTGACCATACAAGTGCACAGGGAGAAAGACATTTGGTCTTTGTAACCTAGAGACACAACCAAACACATTAGGCATGTACACGGACACATGTCCTGTAGATCATCAGATGATGACAAACTCCAGCTTCTCACCTTTGGTTGCTGCGTCTGACGTAGTTGTCTCCATCAACAGGTTTGCGGTAGGTTGTTAGTGCTTCATTGAGCTGCTCCTCTATCAGATCTACATACTTAAGGTTGTATTCCTGCAATGCAAAAGGCATTTGTTAAGTCAAAGAGTTAGTTAACGAGTTAGTTTGTGGTCCTCAGATATTACAATAGCCTAATGTTAATTGCACCTTCTGCCATTTATCCAGCTGTTTGCTGACATAACCCCTCTCGTTGAGGTAGGAAAAACCTTTAGGAATAGATAGGAACCTAAACAGAAGAAACAATATAAAAAGTGTATATGAGAAGACATGTAAATGCTTCAGGATTACATAAAAAGCTGAGATATAGCATGTACTTAAAACCATGTTCAATAAGCCACACTCTAGTGGCACACACACACACCTGAGGAGCAGCAGGAGGCCTTTATCTCCCAGGTGGGACAGAGCTGGTTTCAGCTGAATTAGAGCGTGAAGGTTGGCCTGTGAAACAGCACAACATAAGTCAAAAAGCAGGAACCACAGGCAAACAACACATCTGTCTGTGTGAATTTTACTGCTCTAGTGACTGAAGAATGCATCTCTTCAGTTCTACTGTACTGTGTCACCTTATCCTCGCAGGCCTCATCCAGTATGTCCAGGGCCTCCATGGACACTGCCTTGCTGTGGTCATGAAGCTGTGTGACCAGCAACTCCATGCCCCAGCTACTGAAGAACTCCACGCCTGCACGCAGCAGCACACGGAGGTGTTTGGTGGCATACAGCCTGCATGTCTGCTCAGTGAGACGCATTGAAGAAGGAAGAAGAAAAAGAGGTCAGGGTTATTGTAGTTCTTGTTGAAAGACTAGTTTTTAGCATATGTTCTCGTCACGTTCTTGTTAGTCAGTTGCAAAATGTAGGTACATTTGCATATTTTAACTTCCAACACTCTTCTGTACACATATATAGAACAAAATTGCATGTTTCAGAGATAACTGTATGATTACGTGTCTAGATTTTTTACATCAGTAGCAGCAGTGAGGATCTTTGAGAGGATCACTCTGGCCAGACCGTCTCTGCTGTAGTCCAGTGTGGATACAGCAAGTTTTAGCACAGCATCCTGGTTCTTCACAGAGCACAAATTCAGCAGGCTGCATACAAAAAACAAGTTCAGACATTATATTTAGCTGTTAGAACAACTTTAATTAAATGTGTTTTGCAACTGTTTCAAACAAACAAGCATGTCTGAGATTCTTACAGTCTGGGCCTGGAAAAGCTCAGAAAAGTCAGGTTTGTGTTCACTCACCACTGAAACAGGCCACATTTCTCCAGCAGTTTGACTCCCTGTGGGTGCGCAGAGAGTGTCCCCAGGAATAGAAAGTAGTGTTGGCTGAGTGTGGTGAGCAGGCCGTTACTCTGCAGACAGCGCTCAGGCTTCAGCCCTGAGGATGAGGAGAGCCAGGACACCATGTCCTTCACCAGATCCTCAAGGTAGCCCTGACCATCCTTGTGACATAGCGAGAGGAGAGAAGAGGAGAGAGAAGGCCGACAGGAGAGGAAAGTTAGAAAATGACAAAACGTAAAAAAAGAAATTGTGTTTGTTTGTGTTAGTGCACACTTCTCTAACCTCATCCGAGTCCATGAGGAATTCAACAAACTGACAGCCAACCACAGTGAGTTGTCTGGCCTTTACGTGATCCAATGCAAGCCCTGCATACAGTTTACTACTAGGCTTATAAAAGTACAGCAGCCTCCGCACAAACCTGCATCAAACAGAAAAAGTATTTTAAACAATATACCAAAAAACAAATCAAATCACTGAAAATGTTGCAGTGGATGTTGAAGATTATATGACGGGGTCTTACTTGTGCATCTGTTCATCTTTGTTGTTCCTGAGGTTTACATTTGGCCACTGAGAAAGAAACACAATATTTATACATTAGAAGAGGTAAAAAAAAAAAAAACACACACACACACACACACACACAGCTGTCTGTGTCTGTGGTGCTTCTTGTGAAATGCCTGACCTTAAGGATGGTGGCGATGAGCAACCAGTTCCACTCTAGGTTGTGCTTGTGGTTGAGAATGTGACTGTCCCTCAGGTTCATCATCAGTGCTTCCTCTGTGTCCTGAACACAAACAGAGAAAACATTCATGTGATGGTTTAAAAAGAATGACCAATTTTCACTATGGAAATGTCAAAGCACGAATTATAATTAAATTCTATCTGTAGTTTTATTTGTTTCATTTATTTAACCTGCACTTGTTTAGTGCCAAACTCTTCAAAAACTGCCATAAAGTCTCTTTAGCTTAGCACAAACAGTGAAAGCAGAAGGAAACAGCTTGGCCTTCTAACGACATTAAAGTTGCCTAATTCACACACAGTATTCTGAGTGTGTAACATTTATAGAAATGGGAAATTAGATGTT
>JAUBNQ010000028.1:7335915-7355636 GCA_032353495.1 Ctenopoma kingsleyae | reverse complement strand
CAAAACAATGGCTTCATCAGGAGAAAACTTAAGTTTTAGAATGGCCCAGCCAGAGCCCAGATCCAAATCCAATAGAAAATCTGTGTGGTGACCTGAAGAGGGCTCTGCACAAGAGATGCCCTCGCAATCTGACAGATCTGGAGCGCTTTTGCAAGGAAGAGAGGTGATGTCAGGAAGTCAGGATGTACAATGCTGAAAGACTCCCACCCAAATAGACTGAATGCTGTAATTCAATCAAAAGGTGCTTCAACAGAGAATTAGTTTAAGGGTGTGCACACTTACGCAGCCAGTTTATTGTATGTTTTTATTTTTTAAATATTTTTTCCCTAACAGATTTGTTTGTTTTTCAGTTGAATTGTACAGGTTATAGGCCACATTAAAGGTGGTAAATGTTTTAAAACAATTTCTTGTGGTCTAATTTTTTTTACAGCACAAAAACCTGGCATTTTTAACAGGGGTGTGTACACTTTTTATATCCACTGTTTAATGTCTTCAACAGGAAAACATGTTAAACTGTAAAACAAACATTTATTTAAATAACTACATTTATCACTATATCTATCCTTACCCGACCAGGAGCGGAAGGCCGCCACTATGGCCATTCTACTTGACAAGAAACGGGCCTCTTTGTCCTCCCTATGAATGTGGAAAGAAACACATTAAAAAGAGGACACCATGTTCCCCACACGCAGGATCATTGTGATATCTGTAAAGCACTTTTCACAGAGCAATAAAAACATTTTACAAAGGATCAAACTACACCACCAAAGCAAAATAAAAAGTGAAACACTGAAGTTAGTCAAGCAGATTCAATATAGATTTTTGTTATATAAAAGCAAATCTTTCAGTGTGACTTAAAGGATTCTCATGACTTAGCCTGCTTCACATCCTCGAGCAAGTCACTGTGGAATCAAGTAGCCCTATTAAGAAGGGCCACGTCACAATCTTTCTCAACACATGCCGTTACAAATACAGGAACACAACAAATAGTAAACAGAGGCAAATGTCAGAACACTATCTTTTTGTTTCTACTGTAACAGTGACACTGTTCATCCACCCCCCCACACACACACACACACACACACACACACACACAACTCACTTTAGTTGCCCTTCAGCTGTGTCTGCGTTGTGACGATAGTGAAAATCTGTGAAAGGCGCAAGGATTTGCTGGAGGACAGAAAACACAAAAGATGTATAAGTACAAAATACAAGTAACTTTAAATGTTCTTCTTTAGTTCCTTAAAATTACATGGACGCATTCTTAATTCCCACCAAACAAGTTGCAGTAAGAATTAACTTGCTAAAGATCTCATGTGACATCCATGACTGTAGTGATGAGGTGACTTCAGTCCCAGGTGTCTGTTCCCTGACTGAAAAGACTCCCAGCACACAGTCTCATTTATAAACAGTAGCTGAATTCATATCTGCGAACCTCCAGTTCGACGTCGACACGCACGTAGTGACGGGTGTGTGGGTGGTTGAGTAGATGGAGGATGGTGGTGATCAGTGCTTCGTTGATGCGACTCAGCTGACAGTCAATCACACTCTTCAGGATGGTGCTGAGGCCTCCTCGTTTGGCCACCACCTCTGGGTTTTTCAGGGCTACACAGGCAACGTCAGTAACAAAGAAATGTTAGAGACCTTTTAGACTTCTTCATAGCAAATTAGGCATTTTACTTTAGCTTAATTTTTTTTCTCTCAGTATAACAACTTTCGTAGGGCTCCTCACAAAGACTAGGCACTGACCTAGTTCACACACGATGGCTATGGCTGCGCGAACCATGCGGTCTCTCTCCTGTAGTCCATCAGTCCCCACAGCAATTAGAGAGTTTGCAATAGAGGTGGGGAACAGCATTGCATTGACAGTGATAATCTACAGAGAGAGAAGCGATGAAAAGAAAAACATGAGTCATCAAACAAGGCTGGATAAACAGAGTCAAAAAATAACTACAGTGTTTTTTATGGTCACTTTTTCTAGGACTGTTTTAAACTCCTGTATTCTGAGGATCAAATATCTAAAAATGTAGTGAAGTGATCAAATAAATAAGCTGTATGATAACAGGCAAGGCAAAATGGTATGACTTGTCTCTCTGGCCTGTAGTCCCTTCCTGAAACCAGAGCCTGACTGCGTGTGTATGGGTGTGTACATGTGCGAAGGTTTACACTAAACTACAGTAAGAGCTATAAATAACTTGCACTCCATGCACACTCATGCAGAGATACCAAATATAAAAAACACGCATCGTATCTTACCTTTCTGACAAGTCTCAAAGCCTGAGTCCTCTCCCCCTCATTGCTCTGCTGGATGTCAATGCATCTAAAACAACACATAATCAGTCATGTCCTGTTCTTTTTCATCACAGTCAGCCAGTAGAAAAAAATACATGTCAGCAGGAGAAAACTAGGTATGACTGAAGCAGAACATTTCAAAGGGATATTCTTAGATGCATGAAATTCCAAGCAGAGAGCAGTTTTCCATTTGACCGCTGTGGCTAAAGCCCAATCTCACCTGGCTATCAAATAGTCCACCTGTAGTCTCAGGACCTTCTGCAGCACACTTGTGTCTCTAATGAGGTAGCGGAGCGCCCTCAACCCTGCAGCACGCACTTCCTTAGCCTCATTTAGTAGAGCTAGTCGTAGACTGGGGGTTAAAAATCAAATCGATTACTGGTTTATTTTTCAATCAAAAACTAACAATTTCACTTGGTTGCATAAAAAAGAAGGCCATAAACTGAAAATAGACCACATGTCACCACAAAGTGCACAATTTATAATCAATAGCTACTGACTGCTGACACCACTTACCAAATGATGATTTCTTCATGTGTAAACCCAAAGCATTCCTCACGGTGACCAATGCTGCATAGCAGCTATAAAGAGAAATAGAAACAGAAATACATAATATATAATATTGAAATAGAATTAAAAAAAGATCTAATTCATACAAGGACAGAATTACTCTGCCTTCATGTATAAAACTAAATCTAGCTCAGGGATAATTATAGCCCCTCAATGTGTTTATAAGAATGTACAGCAATTCCAAAATGGCACCATCTTTTATTTGAGAAGCTCATTATTTAACAGTGTTTGAGTCAAAGATGCACTAACAGACTGCACTTTCCTGCAGAAGCAATGCAGACCATTGTATTTTTATACCTGTCTGTTACACACTGTCTTGTTTGGACTAGCTGTATTGTGAATGAATAATAATTCTCGCACTGGTGTCAGATGGATGGTTATAAATACAAAAGCGTAGAGCAGCGCATTTAAAAGTCCAATAGTGGGAGTTGGCTTGTGACGTTCACCACTTGAGGTTTATGAGTAAATGCATTTGTATGATGTGTTGATAAGCAGTATGAAAACAGAAGGTGCAAACAGAAATTATGCAGTAGATTGACTAATTCTGTCATATACATCTGCCAACAGCGCGACTATTTGCTCCGGTTTCCTGTAACATACCAGGCGTTGCTGTGGGCTCTGTTTTCAGCATGAATGGCAACCTTGTACAGTGCTATCCCTACAGGTCATTATTAACAACAGGTGATATATACAAGATTGAAACTTTCTTCCCTTTCTTATATAAATAAATCTTCAGCAACTGTCTATGTCAACTTGCAGGTTAAGGCTAACAACAGCACCATCTAAAACTCATTGTATGCACAAAGCAAGAGTTAATTGAGCAATGGATGCTTTCATTTTCAAGCTGCCAGCTTTTCTCATAGGCACTCTGAGGCACCCTAGCACTACCAACACCCAAGTGCTGTTCCATCAAAGTAGTTCAGTGTCTGCCTATTCCAATACAGCATCAGCAGGGGAGCGAATGAGTAAATTAAACAGGTCATTTCTGTGTGCTCTGCTCATTAAACCTAGATGTAAATTTACTGTCTTCTTCATCATAAACTGCAGAACAGAACAGGAGAGAGGGAGCAGGATGGGTGAACAGAGGCATGGTGAGTGGGGAGTTGTATTAAACCAGCTGTGGTGTCAGAGCCCAAACATGCAGGAGGAGGGTAGAGAGGAGATGGGGAGAGGGGCATGTGACCCTCTCCGGGGGATTAGGTCACCCTCACTGTCCTGAAACCCTTATAAGGAATCAGAGGCACAGTGCTCAAACAGACACAGACACACACACACGGGTCATGGCTAATACCCAGCTCTATGTTTGTGAAGATTCTCAGTCATCCAGGTCATGGTTATCCCCTGCTCTATGTTGTAAACAAGAGAGTTAGGTGTATGAATTAGAGATGCAAAACTCAGGCCTACACACAGCCTTCAGCCGGCTATAGTACCAGCTGCACAGCTTTCTGAAGGCCAACAGTCACTGGCAGCACGGCCACTAACAATCGGTGAAATATAGTTGAGTAGTTGAATGAATGATCAAACATCTAAATAAGAATCAGTGCCGCTCACCCTTAACTTCCAGTTTTGTAAGTGATTTTTTTACACACTGTTATTTCTGGTCAAAATAACAGGAAGACTTGAGACTGTGTCTGTATGTACTGGGTGGAAGACAGAAAAATACCTTGGAGCGCTTCCTGGCCCATCACAGGCCATGTCCCCACTAAGTAAAATACTCTTTAGATGTGAAAACAACATCCACCCAGACTTCCTTTTAAAAAAGTGTTTTTATAAAGTTCCCTACCAGCAGTAAAGTGCCAAAAAAGACAACTAAGTATGAAGACACATACACAGTTCAGTTTTTGAGTTAGATTTAAACATCTCCTCTGGTGTATTAAAAACTATGATCACTTGTTTTGTTTTTCAATTAGCTGAACGCACAAATTATTTGGTGTCATTGATACATGGGAACATTACATAATACGCCTCATCAACACAACAGTTCAAAACTGGAACAGAAATAGAATAAAGTTGTGAAGTCTTTAAAACTATTTTAGAATTGAGTGTCTCATAGAACAATAACCAGACATTAAAAACTTCAGGTTTCAAAGATGGAGAGTTGCTCTTGATGCACATTAGGCCAGAGAGCTTTCCCATCCCTAGAGCTCCTGTTACATTCACTGTCAGCATCACAATGACAGGCACAGCTAGGCCTGCTGGCAGCAACACCCATGAGGAGAGGATCAAGGAGAGTTCAATGGTGACACTACAGAAGAGGGGGGGGCACAGCTACTCATCCTTTATCTTAACAGTGAATCAACCATCTTGAAAAGCTGCATTTGTATGTGAACAGTTTTAACACGGGTTTAATGGTAGATTTTGGGAGTTTATAACCTCACGGTTTTGTCACTTTCACTAAATAATGTGAACACACAGCAAACAATTAGGCACAAATAGTAAACAAAACACTGGGCTACATGCATCCCAACTTGACAGCATTACCTTTATGAAGTTGTTCAGGTGGCCCAGTTTTCGCATATTACTGACTCCGTGTGGTTTGGCCACATTTTGAAGTATTTCACGGAGGTTTTCTGATGGTTCTTCAGGAAAATGAAAAGGAAATACAATGTAACTAAGACAAGCATTAGGCCATATTGCCATAACATCAGTTGATGAACCGTAATGATATGTTGCAGGAAGGAAGCTGGTTTAGCTGGTCAAACTAATTTAATGTGTACAGTCAAAACAAGGTCTAGACAGTAAATGCAAGCACTGAGTGGGGAAGTGTTTTCATTTTTAGTTCCTTTCACATATAATGTGCTTACTGTAATGCTAACTGATTTTGACACTACAAAATGCCAAACAGTCATAGCTATAAGTATTAGTCATCAGTCAAAAAAAATAACATAAATGCAAAAACAGTTCATGTTCAAAACACTGGTCTACTGCAAATAGCTAAACACTATTTATGTACTTTACACTACATAAATGTCTATGTGGGGTTCTTTAAGCATAGGAGAAAAATACTAAACCAAAGTGTTTAAATGAAGCAAATACTGGCTTAAATTACATTTTCAGGCAATCTTGGGGTAAGATATAATGTTGAATACATGTTTTAGAAATAGTCTTAGAGTGCTTAACTAACAGAGCAATGATAGGAATGATTGGATAGATGCAGTTGTCTTACTGATAATACTTTAGTCTCAATGGACCTGAATTCAAACTTGCATGGATAGTACAAGATTGTACAAAACTAAAATAAAGTTGCCTTATTTTGCTGCGTTAATCTAGTATTTCAGGTGCAAAATAACCCTCATTTGCAATAAAACCAGCTGGTACCTGGAGAACCGCAGCTGTATGTCAAAAACTGGTATGCGATGTTGCTGCTGAAGGAGTAAAGCTGACCAGCTTGTGCAGCTGTGTGCTACTTGAAAAACCACCCTGCGATCACTGTGCTGTTTAAATGTTACTCAGCTAACTGCTACTCAGCCTTGAAACACATTTTTTCCTACAGCCAGTGATGACCAATGCATGACTACATCACTTATGGCTGGTCGGCCAAATAACAGGCTATCTTGCCCACTCACACCAATCAAAACAACAGTGTCGTCATGGCTGGTTAGCTGTGGTAGCTAGCTAACGCTAACTCAGCTAGTTAGTTAGCTAGCTACCGCCTGTTATTATGATATGGCTAGCAATGTTATTAGACTAAACAGAAGGAAAATCTGACGAAATGGCAACAGCAATGACAGGACAACTGCACTGACTAACTGTACTTTCACTTCATATGGCTAGTGTTTGCAGAAATGCTCCTCATCCATTTTGAACAATAATCGCTTTCAGGGTGATGTGATGAAGCCTCAGCTTACCTCTGGTCAGATCCAGCGGTACGTTCTCTTCCCCGCTGTCATTCCGACCTGTCAAAAACACACACCGCGGACATGCTGAGGGGTCACGCCAAGGTCATTGCGTCCCTGAGAAAATGTTATTTTGCAATAACCCGATATCACAGATAGCAGTGAATCGAGTTTTTCACCCTTACCTCGCATCCGAAGACTCCGGATAGGACGGCCGCGGAAGCTGGCCGCCATGTTTCCAGGAACATACACACAACACCGGAAACTTCGCGGTTTCTCGCGAGACAACATAGCGGCGATTGTTCCGACAGTGCTGCAGTGGCTCTTCCACAGACCTGAGATCAGATTAATTCTCTTTAATCCCCCTCTAATCCTACCTGGGATAAAAATTTAAATCTGACCTAGCGACTGTATAACGGTCATTGAAAAGGGAGCTACTGAACACCTCGCCACTGGATAGTGGTTACACATAATATTATTTACAATAGAGGTCAACATTAACTTCACCACCCCGTCATTATTTTATAGATCTTTATTTGTGATTAAGAAGGTCACAGCAATTGTGACATTACATATATGCATCAACATGTAATAAACTGTCAAATTATGTTAGCATTGCAGTGGTGATTGTTCAAAAGCTAAGCAATGCCAAATCTTCAAAAACCGTCCATTTTGATTAAGAAACTCCACAGTAATTGCAAACAGTAAGTGATTAATAAGTAATAATGCAATCCATTTTATTTTATATTCACTGTTTTCATGTTAGGGTTACAACTGTTATTATATATTAAAACGATCAAGTAGTCTGATCCGTGCTGTTCCAACTATCACTGCGGTGACTGTAGATTAGTTGACCTCATACAGTCTGTCTGCAGGAAAAAAGAAACATGTTTTTAATACAGGGTAGTTCTTCCAATAAATCATGTAAATATTATGAGTAATTATAAAGTATTAGTACCACAATGTAAACTCCATTAAATGTTTAAGCCCCACATTTTATTGTTTTATTTTTCCTGATGCCTAAATGTGCAAGCAGTATTTAAATGTGGTCATTTGTCATGATAAAACTAGTTAGAAAAAATATATTGTATGTCTTTATATTTAACAAAGAATATGTTTCTATAAAGTGACCTTGTGATTTTTATGCAAGCTCATAATGTGTAGAGTAACTGGTAATTGTAATAGTCAAATAAAATGTTGTTAAATAAACTCAGCACAATATTTTGAGTCACAAGAACATACCTTCTCCCATGTTGCCATAAATATCAAGCCTGTGGGAAAATAATAATCAGATCTATTAGATTCATTCATTCATAAAGACACAGACATTACTTTAAGCAGAAGCTGGATTTTATTATGTATTTGCAGTAAGCTTAAGTAAAACTGAAAAAAATTTAAACTCTAATGAAAAAAAATCACTGTTATGTTTTAGAATATGTAGGTTAGAAATTCAGATTCGTATTTAATTGTTATTACTCTTCAAAAGGCAGCAGAGGATTCTGGACATCAATGTCATCATACAAGTCATCTATGGGTACAGAGACAGTGTTTAGTATATAATACCACATCCACAGCACTTTTTACAGTATGTAAAGAAACAGATTTTAAAATTGTTGCCATGTTTACCTTCATCTGTGGTTGGTTGCGATAGAGAAGAAATTCTGATGAGAAACCAGGAAAAAAAACAGTTGCAAAAATGGTTGTCAGAGCTAACTCATACTCAGCATTACATTTTGAGATATAAGGCAGCATTATTAGAGATTATACTGGAATTAAGTTTACACCAATGTTCAAGACTTTTAAGGTTTCAAGTGTAAGGCACCACATTAAGCACTAGATGTCTCCCATGTGTAACAATCTTCATTCTGTAAACAGCAGGAGTGGAGATGACGGTGTCTTTACATTTGAAAAACAGCCCCCTGCACAAGTAATGGAGCAGCAAGATGAGCTTATATGGGTTGAATTATGACCAGATCCTTTCTCCTTACACACTGTGGCCTTTCTGTCACTGTGGTAGGGTTTAATCTTGGTCTCATCAGCCCATAACGTTTGTGACTCATGTACTGGTTTTTTGCTAATTCCAACCTGGCTTTCAGATCCTTGCTGTTTTGGTTTTTTGGCATCTTGGAAAGTACAGCCTCTGTATTTCTGGTCATGAAGTCTTCTTCAAATAGTGGATTTTAATACGTTCACCCATTCTCTGTGAAAGTTGGGTCAGAAAATTATGATTGATGACTAACTGATTTATCCATTTTAACAACAAATGGAGACTAAAACTGAGAGTATCTTCATCTACTTATTATCCGAACAAGCAGGCCAACAGGAAGAAACACCACTACAGTCACAACACTTTTTATCACCTCAAATTTTGTTGATATGATACAAAAAGAGCTTTGTTAAATGTTGTTTAATGTTCCATTACTTTTGGAGAGGACTGCATAATTTCAATAGACACACACAATGATTCTTAATTTTATGTCAAACAGTGACCTGTATTTTTTTCCCAAAAGATGGCGATTTTCCCTTCAAACCAGAGAAGACAGTTCTACCTTGCCTCTGCATCATCCACGTCACCATAAATGTCACACTCCCCATCTGTTTAAAAAATACGAGATTAACATTCATGGTTTCATGGTTATTATCTTATTTTTTCAATAAATGACTTAAAAGCAATATAGCTTACCATTATGTATGTTTAGGCCACTGAAAAAGAGAAAAACCAAGAGATAAGAGATGTATGAGTAAAAAATGTTTCTACTGATTTTTATCTATCAAGCTAAAAATGTATGCTACGTTTTAGGAGCATCTTTTTTGTATCAGCCTGCACCTCAACATTATAAATATCTGGCACATACTGGGGCCTAGCTCCATGTTCTCTTTTAAATTTTTATAGTCTGTACTGAGAGACTCATTATTCACACTATCGTCAGAAAGAACGTAACTGTACAATATCAGCAAGTCTTTTACTCTAGTTGAGCACAAGAAGATGCCAACTGTGAGATGTTTGCAGTTTGCACTGTACAGTGAATAAAATTACATAAACATATACTGAGTAAAACTAAGTCAACATAAACAGTATTTCCTCATTGCACCAACAACCATGGGTCTCCAGCACTCTGACAATGGAAGGAAGAATGGATTACCTCTACCCTCTTTGAAAGATGAGCTGCGAACATAATAGAAGTAATTCAGCAACGTCTGTCAGTTGATTTAATTTGCTTGTGTGCAATTTTAGATATTGACATTCTGACTGTTTAAAATAATGGTGGACTTATTTAGTAAAAATACATATGATTAGGCCTTAGGTCTCTTCCTTATCAAACTATTAAATGCTTGATTTAGGTCAAAAAGAAGTAAGTACTTTCACTTTGTCTTTGCAATTGTGTAACCATATGAAAAGATTCTTTTATTTGAAGGCACTTGTTACCATCAGTGAAAATTAATGAATCTATGAAACCTTCTGCCTGAAAATAACATGTAGTTAACATATGCAGTGTACACTATAGTACATTGCCAATATTATAATTTGCTGCAACTCAGCAGTTCCATAATATTGACACTTACAGAGCAGATGTGTTGTTGGACAATGCTCGCAAACACAGAGGTGGAGGAAGAGGTGGAGGAGCAACAGGACATGGTATCTTCATCTCTGGTCCTGTCACACACAAAAATGTGATCTTAATTTAATTTTCTATTACTGAACATTTTGACAAGGATTTCATGTTTTAATATTATAGTATCTGAAGAAGCAATTTTTAAGTGAAATGGCATTTAAAACAGTTTCTCACCATGATTCAAATTGCTTCTGTTCCTTCTAAATTGATGAATGTCAACATTTGGAGGCCTGCTGGGCTTTGTAGGAGGGCTTTGCAGTGTAAGGACATCAGGAAGTCTCTTCTTAGGACGTGAGGGGTGATTGCTCTGTATTTGAAGTTTATTTTGAGTTCCATGTGTTTTTATGTATTTAGGTTTCTGTGCTGTCTGGGTTTGCAGGGGTGTAGGTCTAGATAGTTTGGTGCCCTGGTGTGGTTTGGGTAATGATGGCAAATTGGGTCTCTGGGTTTCTGGTTTCAGAATTGTGGTAGCATCTGGTTCACTGTACTTAATCCATACTGGCATGGCTGAAGCAGACGAAACACTGGGTTTGGAGGAAATGCCAGTATTTCCTTGCATCGCAGATTTCATCACTACATTTTCTGGATGAGGAGACACAGAGGATCTAAAAATGTCTCTCTGTGTTTCAGCAGGTTTAAACGACTGTACTGTGAGTGATGATGGTCTCACATTTTGTGTGAGAGTAGGTGTAAATCTTCTCTCATAGTCAGGTTTGTGAGTGTGGGAGCTACTGGTTGTTTTCGCAGGACAGAATTTAATCACCTCCAGAGCAATGATCTTGGCTTTAACAGCAGATACAGTACTGTCATCTTTTTGGAGTGTTAAATTGTCGGAGGCATCTGGCAGAGAGCTGTGACTTTGGTTGAACTTAGCCATGATACCCTGGACATATGACTACCTTCCCTATATAGAGAGAATAATGAAAAAAATCCTGTTAAGTTTAGGAAACTTTTGTTTTTGCCTTCACATTTTCTTTTATTACATACTTGAAAATTTTAATCATTTAATCCCTGAATGTTAACAAAGACATTACATCAGAGACCATTGATAGCTGAAGACAAGGTTTATGCCAAATGATTGTAACATACATTAACATCATTAATATACAGAGCAACATTGTGCACGTTTCTGAAAAAAACTTTAAAACTAAAATTTTAAAAAGTCACAAAACAGTTTTAAAATTGTGTCAGTAATCACTCACCTGATCTTTGCATGTATATGTGCGTCTGTTTGTGTGGGAAGTCAGTGTGATACAATTTATTAAGAAACATGCCCCACCCATAAAGCTAGTATTTGTGCTTCAACTGAGTGATAAAAGACAACTGCGGTCTGCTTAGCATGATTAAAAATCTGTAATATGTTTATTTCAAGTTATATAATGTTATGAAGTTAAATACATTACTGTTGGGACTGTTGGGTTTTCTATATAGTTCTGTAGATATATTTTGCAAGGTCGTAAACCTTGCTATGTAAAGTGCCTTGAGATGACTCTTATTATGATTTGGCGCTACACAAATAAAGATGCATACAAGTGAGAGGTTGTGACCCTGAAACAGTGCAGGAACAAAGAGACAGTCACTCTGGGCTCCACTGGAATCTATCTACGCAGAACCTGCTATCTGCTAAGAATGAAATACAGTAAGTACATGGGTCAGGATTCTTCACAGAACATCAAGGTCTCTACCACACTTATAGTCTCTAAATTCTAAATTTCCATCACACAGTATAATTCAATAAACCTTTTAGAGCATGAAATAAAAACTGTTTAGCTGTTTGTGAGCCACAAGACATACGGTTAAACACCAACCAGAGTAGTTAGAGTAGTGACCTACATTACCACCCATACACTTATAAAGTTTAGTTTAACTTCATATGTCACATTGAGGCTTTTTTTACTTAAAACTGTAACTACAATTTTTCACAGGCGTAAGGAGGAAACATTAAGGTGTTATTGCATACTTTTTTAGAAGTTACCTGATCAACAAAGTGATCTTGGTTGGTGCATTACTCCCACATGGACTCCAGTTTCTGGAAGGCAGGTGTCTGACTGACCCAAACTTCACAACTGACATAAAACCAAGGCTAACATTTGTTGCACTTTCCCATAAACAGTGGGGCATTTTATTTTTTTGGTTTATACATGATGTGAGTCTTTATTTAAGCATCTGTGTAAAGCGGTAAAACAGCTTTATATTTTTTAAGTGAAGCATTTCTTTACTCCTTGAGCACGGTTCCAGATATGAAAGCATCAATGTCCTGTATGACTCTGGATGTCCTCTGAAGAGCTTCACTAACGCAGCTCTCATTCACTGGTCCATGAGTCATCTCTTTTGCAGAGCTGTCTCGCAGTTCTGCACATCCTTTCTCACTTCTTAGCAGGTGGCTGTTCTCCAGAAGAACTTGGCACAGGATGTTAAAGAGCACACAAATTATCCCTCAACATAAACAGGTCTAGTTTGTGAAAACACACAGAAAAAAACAAAAAAAATCAATACTTGTGTCTGCAGCCCGTTGTACCATCATCAAAGGATACAGTTGAAGCGTTTTATCTTTTCCAGTTCTGCAGCTACAAGGTCTGATCTGAAGTGAATGGAAGACCACATGAACATTATACATAAGCTAAAAATACAATAAGTAATACTAGTTTTAATAATATAATATTAAAATGAATACTAACCGGCTTTCTGCAGTCTGTGGGGCATTCATGTACAGCTCAAGCGGCTCAGGACTGAACATATTTTTCTCAAGCAAAACTGGTTTAGAGAAATGTACATCCTGCAAACAAATTATATTATTTTTAATTAGAAGAATGAAAAATACTGAGTATTTACAGTGTGACAACATTTGAATTTGTATCAGCAGGGACTACTTTGACCTCTTGCAAGCAGCTGGGTGCAGCAGGGAATTTCAGTGATTGCTTGGCGTGGTTGTAGCAAGTGAGGATCCTGTAAAACAGTGATGTAATGGGTGGAAACTTCAATGACATAGAGTCGTGAAATTGATCAGACTCATTAAAGTGGAAGCTTACCTGCTTGCACGATTCACAATAGAGCATGTGGAGTAGGCCTGTCCTGGTACATCAGGTGGAAGACTATTCAAATGGTATGTTACCTCTTTGACCTGTGAGACAGGCACAGTCAAATAATTAGGCATTTTCACAAAGAAAGACTTTATTCCTGTATTTCTTTGTGTTTTAAGCTCCCAGAACTCATAACAAGCTCTTCTTTGATTCACGTTCTTTCATTTCACAATTTCATAGAATAGACAATATGGCTTAAAATTACCTGACCAGACTGGCGGTTAGGTTTGTGATGGGTAAAATAATTGTTAAGGACACCGTTAGACCGGATCACTGATCCATCTCCTGGGGAAACCTCTATGACTGGTACAGCTCCACTCAGTATCCTACAAACATACATATGCTCATAGAAACACATTTAAAATGTAGCTGTATTTATTCTGTACTACTATACACTGTACTTAATACTTATTGATCTTGAAAACTTGCATACCTACCTGTAGGTGACTCCTTGACACCACATCACTTTCACTTGCTCTGTTGGAAGATTTTGGTCCAAAAGTTCTATTTTGGCCAGGGGCTCTTTAGTCTTCCACCTTAAATACACAGTGTGAGTACATAAGCTTAAATCAGTCACTGAACAACATTAAAAATTCATTACATACAGTTTTTAATCAACAGACCGGTGCCAGTGAGGTGATGGACATGTGAGAGGCAGCGCCTGAGGAAGGTGAGACCTCCTCTCCTCACTGGATGTGTCTGACATGTTTGTCCTCTTGTCTGCCTGGACACAGTCACTGGTTCTGGTTCTGACATCTTTGGATTTAAATAGATGACTCATCCATAGGTGTCGAGCCAAAGAAAGAGGGTAGCACCACATGTGGGCAACAGTGGAACAGGAATGATGCTGGACCACTGTAGTGGACTGGTACATCTCCTCTGGCTGTGAGAAGAAACCCCCCCTCACTAAATTAAAAATATAAAACCTGACATAAGTGCAAAAGTATTTTTAGGAAACATTACCTTTGATTGAGCAGTTTTGCTAAGCTGGGGAGAACAAGATCTTGACCTAATTGGCTCATTCCTCCTGTTTCTTCTTCCCTGATGAGTCTCTTTAGTCTCCTCACCGGCAGTCTGACAGATTGGATTGCTTCCTTCCTTCTGACTGGCAGTTTCAGCAGGATCTCTGCTGCAACACTGCATGCCACGATGCTGGCTTTGAGTCTGACTCAGGCTGCATGTGAACTCAGTGGAGAATTCTTCACCTGAGGGTGACAACACCAACACAGCTCGTCCCTCCTTTGACTTAATGATGGTCTCGCCTCCAGGTCCGAACTCAGCCTCACTGGAAGACCATTCTGGCCACTCTACATCTGAGTCAATGCTGAAAAAAGGCTGCAGGAGGTAAAGCAAAGAATACAGGTACTGATTGAGTATATCCACACATAATTTTAAAAAAGTGGGCTAGGAAATAGCTCTTGGTACCTTCTTCTGGTCAGCAGGGATGAGTTCCTGTGGCAGATATGGTCGACTTGCATACTTATTCCTAAATGCCAATGCAGCTACCATTAATTCCTGAAAAATTACAGCACATTCAAAAGAGATGAGCCTGCAATTAATGAAAACGACTACCAGTTTTTGCACGTTTATCCCACCTTGTATATGCTGATGGTGAACCTTGTCCTCTGTCGGACTCTCTCAGTGGGCTGCAGAGGATGTACTGAGGGGTCTTTGGCTTTCACCAGCACGAATTCACAACCACACGGCGACAGCTGTAACTGGGATCCGTCTGCGTAGCGTACATCCACAGACTCGTCCTCGAACATAATCATCAAACTAACACTTGTTTCCATGACTGAACCTGCAAACGGGATCGAACAACACCTTTCTCTGTGCTGTAAACGCGCTGACAGTCAAACCACGATGACGCGCCAGTCTACGTCATCAGGTGGAGACGTTTATTATTGGCGCGCTCACTAGAGACGAGAGCGGGACAGGAAGTGCTATTTTATTAAATTAAATTAAATTTAAATTGTAAATTTGATTATATTGTGTATATGTTATATATACACACTCGTATATTTATATTTATATAGCTAAGTAGCCAGTGGTACAAACCGTGTGCTGTACCACCGCAGAGGCTACAACTGCAGGAGTAGCCTACAATAAATGAACTGTAATTAAGATTACATAAAAACTAAATCTCTATAAACTTAACATATTTTGGAAAACTTTATCATATCTTTCTTGTTAAAGGGTGGCTTTCTGTGCTGTTTGGGGAGTACCCTACATGCAGGCTATGGTCCCCTCTGTTTTCTTTTTTTATGTTAAAAAAAAAAACTCTAGTTCTAACTAAAATCCTCCATATATTATTATCGATTCCGATAGGATCATTTACAAATAAAAAAATAAAAACGTATGAGCAACCAGACGACATCGCTTCAGTCCCATTCATACACATGTCCTTCAGTTGCTGGAAATACGGTGCTGAGGTCGTTGGTCCAAGAATACCATCATTTTATACCATTATGTCCTCTCTTCTGTATCTATAATAATAATTTATTATAGATTATTATTGATAATTTCATCATCACATCCAAACTTGACCAGCATCATAATCATTTTTTACAGTAAGCCGCTATTACGTGTGTCATTTTCTCATCCCTGTTTATTGCACTGCATTTCACCTGAGACTAATGTAAACCTCTTATCATCTTCAGTGTTTTTATTGTTGTTTAATTGGTTTTTCATGTTGGTATGTTTTTTTTAAAATCTTGCTGTGGTTCCTTTCTTTCTTAAGAGAGAGCAGCTGTAACAAGGTAAAGTAATTTCCCTCTGGAATTAATAAAGCTTTTTGATTCTTGAGTCAGATTTTATTTCCCAATAAGAAAATCTTAATGGTATTGATTTAAAGCTTTCCATTCAGGGAAAAGAGTTAACTGTTTCTTTATTTCACTTGATCAAACTATTCTCATTAAAATATTCTAATACAAATACTAAATAATGCATTTTTAGCTGTTCACTTCAAGTTTAAATTCCTCCTTAATATACTAAGTGGAGCATATTACTTCTGCAGTTGACCTGAGGAGGGCAGCACCACCACACACCACAACCACAGGCTGCGACATCAGACAGAAGAAGAAGAAGAGGCAGCCGCATACGAAGAAGAAGAAGAAGAAGCAGCAGTAGCGGTAGCAGCGCTGGTGTTGGTGGTGGTGTTGTTCGTTGTCTGGTTGTCGGGTTGTCGGGGCTCGATCATCACATCAAGACGCATTCAGGCAGTTCAGCTAAATAAGTGACGCTCCACACTGCAATGGTTACACCGTCAGCCTGTTGTTTCGCAGTAGACACGCCGGAGCTGCAATGAAGGTGCATTTTTTCTTACATAATACGCAGCCTGTGTTCCAGATTTAGCTCTGTTTGGATTATCACGAGCAGCTAATGTTCGTCGCTGTGTCGGGCAGCGTTATGGTTGCTAGCTAGTTAATAGTCAAAACGGCCGGATACACAACGAATCTGACAGCTGTCATTAAACACCGACATCGACGTAATATTACGCATGAAATGGTATAGGTTAGCTTTTGTTATTTAAATTTTGTTTAGTTGTGTTTCGCCTTTATTGCAATGTTAACGTCGGCCGACTGTTTAAATAATTTATGTAGCTAGCATAATTGCGTGTTTGTGCTGTGGTAGTGCTAGCTGCTTGCTCTTCCTGTGTGCACTGTTTGTGTGCATTAATGTGTAAAACCATCCCTGTGGGTAAAGGCTTTCAGTCACCTCATCTATAATTAGTTCCCATACGTGTTCTCTATGCAAACAACAGGACTTGTTTCTGTGGTAACCATGCGTATAAATCATGCTGTTGCACCGATTCGTGTTTAATGTACAACACTATTGTGTTCTATTGTAATCTAAAGTGAAAGTGTTTTGTGTCTGACAGGCAGGAGCCTCCTCCATGTGGGCTTCATGCTGTGGTTTACTAAATGAAGTCATGGGCACTGGGGCAGTCAGAGGCCAGCAGCCAGGGTTTGGGGCCGGTGCTGGACCCTTCAGATTTGCTCCCAGTGCAGGATACTCTACATACCCTCCCACCAGCTCAGGGAGTCAGAGTCTCGTATGCAAGGCCTGTGGCCAAGCCTTCTCAGCCTTCAGGAGGAAGGTAGGTGCCTGGATGCTCTTCATGATGCCAGTCCTTACTAATGTAATGCAAAGGAAGGTGCCTGTGTGGAAGCAAAGGAGGATATTAAATTAATATTTTAGACCAAAATACTAATTATGTGCTGTACCTAGCTGTGGAAAACTCAGTTATCTGGGCTTTTGTCATGTTTCTTGCATGCTTTTTATTTAAATATCCCATATTTATCATGGGTCATCTTGTTTTTAATGCTGCCTGACTTTAAACTGAAATTAATCTTAAACCCAACTGAACTATAAGCTTTGTACATTTATAAAGCTGTTATACAGAGCAGATCACAATTGACCAGGCTAAAGTTAATTAAACATACACCCAGAGGCTACAGATGTTTGCTGATTGCAGAGACAGATGGACAACATACTGGTTCTATAATATTTTCACTGATGATCATGTATTGCTCTTGGGGTCTCATTCTGTTTGAACCTTGTGCTTCACTTACTCACTCATGCCAGTCTAACCCCACATCTTGCATTTATTACTGTTTGATGTTTGTCACTTAAAAGAACTGAGCTGCCTCCTGTTTCTGTGCCTGGAGAGGTAGAGCATATGAGAGTGATTAAAAAAATGTGGGGAAGGTCTACTGGCATTGATATGCAATGATCTATTAAATGTTGGTTCTTCATTTTTTCCTATTTTTGTGTAATGTCTGAATTTCTTGTTACTAAAACCTAATGCATTATTCTGATATGTGGGATTTGGGGCAGTAACATGTTAGGTGTGCATAAATCTCTAACTGCTTCATTTCCATCATCTTGTTTTTTCACTCTTTCTTCCCCAGTATATTTGCTGTGACTGCAAGAAGAGCTTCTGTTCGCTGTGTTCTGTGCTTCAGGATAATCTGCGCATTTGTGCCACTTGTCATTTGCTGAAAGCAACAGCCTTTCAACGACCGCGGCTCATGCGTCTACGAGTTAGGGACCTGCGTCAGTACTTGCTGCTTCGTAACATACCCACAGATACCTGCAGGGAAAAGGAAGACCTCGTGGACTTGGTGCTCTGTCACCAAGGCATTGAGGAAGAGGAGGACCCTGACACAGGCAGTCTCCACTCACGTTCCTTGTATACACCAACTCCTTCTACCACACAGTCTGCCTCTGAGCTCTCTGCTTTCGTCACCACTCAGGAGGAACCACTCAGCAGGAGTGATAGCTCTGACACCAATCAGGTCAGGAACTGCTGTAGAACTTATAGGATTTTTTATATTAACATCACACATAAACAGATTGTTGTAATTACCTGTTGAGATGCAGAAATTCTGCTTCTAGCTTCTCAGTTTTGTAGCTAGTCACTACAGGTGAAATAAGTTTGGATTTGCAATAATGGTTGCAGATGGTTTGCAGGCACTAAACTGACATTTCTGAAGACCACATTAGTGTTTTTCCACACACATGGATCTTTTACATATGGATCTTTACGTCATGGAAACTATGTTGCCACAAAGGAGTCTATGGGAACCACTTGACACGTAACTATAGTCAAGTGTAGAAACAAATGTTAAAGGGAGGTTCATTGTTCATTCTTTCATACTAACGTTACTACAGTTTGTAAGCCAATTACAAAAAACTGATCTGGATTCTAGAAAGAGAAATGAAAAAAGAAAAGAGAGAATAAAAAAAACACAACAGCCGCTACTGAAAAGGTAGCTCAGCTCCAAGCAGCCAAGATCCACTATAAATACTTGTACTTGGCCTGCTTAGAGAGCAGTAAGCTTTTCTATGAATGTAAGGCCTGAGGTATTGTTCCTAAAATATCAAGGTGCTGTCTGAAGAATGTCTAATCCTAATCTTGAGTTAACAGAGGATTAGTTTACTGAGGATTGGATGCAGCATACACTAAGGTTTGTTGTTTCTGTTACTGTGTTGCAGGATATAGGTGATGCCACCTCCCTCCTCAACTTGGACCCCAGTGAACACACTCCTGAGGTGTGACTGATCACATTTGTTGCTATTATAAAATCATTCATATGTGAAGTGTACAAATACATTTCAGATCTGTTGCCAAGTGTTGATTATAAACACTTGATAACACAGCATTATTTATCTTAGTTTTTATTGACTAGGATCCTGTTCCACACCAGTTGTGCTAAACATGTGTTTTGAAAGAGTTCCTGCAGAACAAGTCTTGCAGATTGTAGTAATCAATCAAGTTAAACAGTGATTTTTGCACTTAAATAAAATCATCTATGGTGGAAAAA
>JAUBNQ010000028.1:7323002-7335815 GCA_032353495.1 Ctenopoma kingsleyae | reverse complement strand
AGTCTTGCAGATTGTAGTAATCAATCAAGTTAAACAGTGATTTTTGCACTTAAATAAAATCATCTATGGTGGAAAAAGAGGATAAAGTAAAAAAAAAACAACAACTTTTTTCTTTTATCTAACTTTTTATGTAAAGGTTTTTTATATGTATAATTTAACAGTGTTTCTAATTCAATAGGTGAGCCCTCAGACACGACGTCGGGCCAGAGCATCTCTCTCAGACATCTCCAGCTTGAGAGACATCGAGGGTCTGTCTGTCAGGCAGCTGAAGGAAATACTTGCCAGGAACTTTGTCAACTTTTCAGGGTGTTGTGAGAAGTGGGAGTTGGTGGAGCGTGTGAGCAGACTGTACAGAGAGACGGAAGAGAACAGGAAATCATGTGGGTATTAAATTAGTTCTCTAAGTAAATACTGTGCTCAAAGATGATTCAGATGTCAGTTTTTTTAAAATTTATAATAGTGTTCATATATTCTTCAGTATGAACTGAAGTATAATGTATACATTGATATATGTTATCATATAAGTATCGAGCCTTTTACTCGGTGACTAAGTCTAATTTCTTTCTTGCAGTGGAAAATGTGAGCAGTACTGTAAAGACAGGTAAGCTGACACCAATCTGTTCACACTGTCCTCGATGTCAGTATTAGATAACACATCCTGTTTTTAACCAGAGAAACCAAATATCTCTGCTTCGATAATGTGCAGTAATAATAACTTGCTGTACCTACACAGATCACATCTAACTTTGGGCATATTTATTCAGATTAGTCTACTCATTCAGACCGTGTCTTCCTTGTTTTACTTCTTCTTCCACGCTAAAGTGGTATCCTTCCCCACTCCAATCTGTAACGGTCCCATTGGAGGTAAGGCTTATAGGCTCCTTGCCAACATTGCTTTATCAGTATCACATCTTCACTACATCTATATTCATCGTGAACCTCTTCTTGTTATCCAGCCATTCGCTTTTTAAAATCCTGTATATGATCACTGTGAAGGACTCTGGCTGTTTTTATTAACAATAAATGCTCACTTATTCAACTTAAGAACATACATTTACACATTTCAGTTACATTTTTCCTGCTCCAGAAACATTGATCAACCATCAGATCAATTTGCCTCAGTCATCTATTCATGGGTTCAGCATGCAAAGCTAATTATACTGAGACCTGCAGTATGTTAGCTGTGTATGTTCAGTCTCTTCACCAGCTTGCCTCCAGTGTGTTGTCATAGCAATAACAGGCATTGACATTTTTCAGGAGATTGAGTGCATGACCTTACCAAGATAAGGCACACTAGATAAGATGAGGTGTTTTAAGCTGCTGAGTGTTTCCTCCACCCTTGTCCCACCTTGGTGCATGAAATATCACTCAGTCTCTTAACATTTTCAGTCAGCTCAGATGGGGAGAAGGGCCCGCTGACGATCCACGATGACAACCTCTGCAGGATCTGCATGGACGCTGTGATCGACTGTGTTCTCCTGGAATGTGGTCACATGGTCACCTGCACCAAGTGCGGCAAGAGGATGAATGAGTGCCCAATCTGCAGGCAGTATGTAGTGAGGGCTGTGCACGTCTTCAAGTCCTAATACGCCAGTGCAAGGCCACAGCAGCTCAGACGGAGACTGTACCTTAACTCAGCCATGCAGCCCATAACCTTTGAATCATTGAAACACTTTCTTTGTGGATGTTCCATGTTTGTATTCCCAAAATCTCACATTATTTGCACACTTAAATATTATCAGAAATGTTTTTTCTTCTTAAGAATTTGACTCTTGGGTTTTCACCAGTGTGCAATGCATACTCTGAGTCGGTTCTCGAGTAAACATATCCCTAATCTGTGTTCATTCCTAAGTGTCTGTTTCGCTTTGGCATTCAGTCATGTTAAATTTTGTTAAACGCAACTCATCACCCTCAGATCTGCCTATAAACTGTAGCTGGCACTCAGCTCTGCTGAGTATCCTTCAGAGCACCTCTCTTTACATCTGCTGCAAGTGACTACATATCTTAGTAACACAGAAGACAGACCTCACCACAGGGGGGGAGGGAGACAGAGAGAGAGCTCTCACTCTTAAGTAAACTAGGTGCCAAATAATGAGTCATGTCCTCATGCTTGTCACCCATTTTTCCCTCTTGACGGGGTGGGCTAGTGTGTGGCCATTGATTGTTGAGCATGTTATATCAGAAAGCACTGTTCACACTGTGTGTGCACCAGTGCTCACAACCCACTGAAAACTATGACCAGTAGTAGTAGCTGAGGTAGCATGTGTACTAAATAATCAGAATTTGGGCTTGACTGATGGAGTTTTGAATTTAGTTTAGATCAGTTGATAAAATTAATTAGAAATCATTAAGCTTGTGTTTTCTTCTTAGTGTTGCTCAGCCTGGAACTGGGCCAATGTTCTGCTGTTGTGACTCAAGCATACTGATGATTGATGATGATTTATAAGGCTGATGCATTATTAATTAAATTACATTAACCTATTTTGTTATAAAAATCACTTATAGTAATGCATTACATGCTAAATGATGACATTAAGGTTTTCATTAAAGCAATAGCTAACCTCCACTGTCACCTGTCCTGTCTCAGCATTTTAGTGGAGACACAAGACATAAACTGGTGCTAACTCACATAACCATCTTCCATGTTTTTCAGCTCAACTATGGATGTAATAATCTGAATGTTTTTATGTTATATTGTTGGGAGTGGAATGAAGTGTCTTAATACTTCTTAGTTGATTATCTGTCATAGAAGTAATGTAATGAACTAACAAAGAAGTACCTGTGAGTTTACGAACACCTGTGGTATCAAAAGTATAGGCTATAGAACAAATTACTCACTAATGTATATTTGCATATATTGACCCTTATGAGATGTACAAAATATATATTTTTCAATTTAATTTGTGTAATCACATAATTAAAATACCCCTACAATTGGGTTAGTTTATTGTTAGTTATGTTTTCTTGTCAGGTGGTTTAAATCGTGTTTAATCTGTATGTTTGCTGTCCCTCTTGAACCAGAGCATGACAGAAATTGTGTGACACCGGGTATGTTACAGTGCTGCGATTAAGTATTTGCCCCCTCCTTTTCTTTTGCATATTTGTCACACACAAATGATTCAGATGAAACAAATTCTAATATAACATAAAGATAACCTGAGTAAATACGAAATGCAGTTTTAAAATGAGAATTTCATTTATTGAGGGAAAAAAGTTGTCCAAACCTGCCTGGCCCTCTGTGAAAAATGAATTGGAAAAAAAACAATGAATGAACTGCGATTACCCACATTTTCTGGGAAGGCTGAGTTTAATGTCACTTGCGACACCGAGGCCTGATTACTGCCAGACCTGTTGAATCAGGAAATCACCTAAATAGATGCTGTCTGACAAAGTGAAGCGTACTAAAACATCTCAAAAAGCAACACAGCGACCAAAAGAAATTGTGACAAATATGCAAAAAAATTTATTTAAAAATCAGGAAGGATAAGGACAAATATTTTTCACAGCACCATATATCTGCCACCTTCTCAACCTCCTAAAAGTCAATGTTTCTTCCCCCAATCCTGCTCATTTCCCAGCATCCAGCTCTGTACTGTACCTACACACAGTTAAAATTGCTGCTATTAGAGTAAAGATAGAATCATGAACAGTAAAAGAGCAGGTTGCACTTTTTCATTAGAGAGTTTAAATGTGTGTAAGGTTTAGTTTATTTGGGAATGTTAACCTTTTTTATTTTGGTAATTAAAGATTTTAATTAAAGTCTGTTTTTGTATAATCATACATCACAAACAGTGTCTCTACTCTCTACTAGTAAGTACTAATTAGTGCTAAAATAATCAGTCAATAAATTGATCATCAAAATTCTTATAATGAAGTTGTAGATTTAAGTTACTATATTCAAGATAAAAGCATCAAACATTAATTATAAAAAGGTTACTTTTTTACACTGATTAACAGAAAAAAAGACTCAGATGTCAAAGTAGAAAGATCTCTACAAAATTACCTAAATTAATAAATATTAAAAAAATTAATTGCATGGGTATTTACCCCATTTAAAGTGACTTGCCTATATAGCAATTGGTGCAGCCAATGGGTTTTAGAAACCAGTTTACTGGAGATCACCTGAGTGCAGTGAATGTTTTTCAAGTCATTTTAAATACCTGTGAATGAAAGAATCAGTATCCTGATGAAAAACTTCACCATGAAGACAAATTAACACTCCTCTGCAAAACTGCAGAAAGGTTTCTGGTCAAGTCATTGAAATACCTTAAGTACTGTACCAATAAGAAATGGAAGGAAGATGGTACAGGTGTCTACAGCAGGCCGTCCTCACTGCCGGACCATGCAACACAGGGACTAGTGAGGGAGGCCACCATGAAGCCTTTGCAGGAGTTTCAAGCTTCTGTGTCTGAGATGGGAGACACTGTACATACAATAACTGTTGCCAGGGTTCTTCACCAGTCAAACATTTTTCCAGAGAGTGGGAAAAACGAAAAAGCTCGTATTAAGCCACTACTAGATTTTGCCAGGAACACGAGGGAGACTGGAGTCGACTGGAAAAAGGTACTTTTGGCCCTCAGACTAGATGCTATGTTTGGCATAAACCAATTACTGCATAATCCCACTATTCCTACCATGAAGCATGGTGGTGGCAGCATCATCTTGTAGGGATGCTTCACAGCAGCAGCCCGTGGAAGGCTTGTGTAGAGGGGAGAATGAATGCAGTGAAATGTAGAAAATTGTTGGAAGAAAACCTGAAGTATTCTGCAGAAGAACTGCGAGTTGAGAGAAGACAATGACCCCAAACATACAGCCAGAGCTACATGCAAGGGGCTTAAAAATGTTAATGTGCTTAAGTGGCTGACTCAGAGCTCAGACCTCAATTCAATTGAGAATTAGTGGCTGGACTTGAAAAGGGCTGTTCACTCATACACCCTGACAGAACAGAGCAGTTTTGCAAAGAAGAATGTGCAAAAAAACCCAAAACCTAACTAACTGCAGTGGCTTATTTAGTGACAATAAAAAAAGAAAGAGGAGGGGGGAAGCTATGACAATCATTCAATTCCATCAAAAGATTGCAAAGAAAACTGCAAATAGTCAATCATGGTACAAATGAAATTCTTTTAATGCCTATTAGCACTTAGTTTTTGGATATACAAATATAAACATGATCACATTCACTTGAGGTGATAGCATTTTACAGCACAACACCCAAAATACACACAACACCTACTGTGTGGAATTATTTTTTTTTTTTTTGCAAAAGAGAATATCTCCAAAGGTCTTAATTAGCTGCTTATATAAACCTGTGTAGAAAACCAGATGTGTGGGGCTGACGGCATTATAGAAAAATCTGTGTCAGTTCAGTTGTCATCTTTCGGTCGCTGGCTTATGGGTGTTCAACTCCACCACAAGGGTGCCGCGTCAGGCTCAAAGCACCCTGATCAATTATTTGCAAACATTATTTGACCCAGTTCTGTGAGACATCTATGTCAAGTTATAAGTAAATGAATAAATACACACAGTAATAAAAAAAAAAATCAATAAATTAATGTTGAAATGATGCAAACCCCATCAAACACAACATTGAATAGTTCATTAAAAAGGTAGCTGAGCCATGAGTGTGTAACAGGAATATGAAATCTGTTTCTGAAAAACATTTTAAATACTCAGGAAGTATTTATGATAATTTAGCCATATTTATTACTGTACAGGTTAATTTCTGTCTGATACTGAAGTTACCTTAAAGTCAAATACAGATTTTGGCACATAGGAGACACTGTTGTTTAGCCTCTGTGATATTTAGCTCCTGAGACACCGTAAACTCATGAAATGATGATTGTATAAAAATACTGTTTTCACATATTTAAAGAATAAAAATAACCCAACAGTTAATTACAAGCACATCTTTATAAAAGTACAATCTCAACACAAATACATGCAAGCCATTTCCTCTTATCTGTCCAGTGAATGTTAATTATCTCCTTTACATTAGAGTCCATCTAAGATCTCCATCCAGAAATTAGTCTCTTCTGTTTGTTCAAGGTGACACTTATTCAGAGAAAAAAAAAAGTTTCCTTAAGTGCAAAGACAGTCTTTCAATGATTTTATGTGTCATTAGGAACTAGCTTGTCTTCTGTAGCAGTTTTTCCTCTTTCAGTCTAAATGGTACGCTCACAGACATCTCTGCAATGAACCTTTCGCATGCTGTCTTGGTCACCTGTTTGCAGAAGCGAAGGTCGATCTGACAGATGCTTCCACAGCGCTTGAAAAAGTTTAAGGAATGGTCTGTGACGCGGTTACAAACTAAAAAGAAACAGACAGTAAAATACTCCATCACAAGTTTGAAATTTGAAAAAGGGATGTGCATAGAAAATTGATCTCTAGAGGAAGAGCCACAGGGTAGACCAACAAAAATATAGCTTGAGCTATTTTTCAGAAAATACTGTCACTACAAAGAGGTACAGCACACAAGTGATGTTACTGAGCCCTCAATAAACTTCTTCCAAAGACTGTGTGGGTGTGACTGACAGCTCTCTGTCATCTGCACGAAGAGTATCCAATATGAAAGGTTTTGTCCCATATTAAAAATTAAATAAAAAAAAAATATATAATTATAAGTTATGAGGAAAAACAGTTGTTTGACCCAAGCTCCTCGCTTTTGTTAAATAACTTCTATTTGACACTTTATTCTGTTTTTTCTGGGGTTTGTAATTTGAGTCATGCCTTTATCTTTGTTCTGACATCTTATTTCATGGATTAATGAAGATGTAATTCACACAACCTGATGTATTTTCAAATAACTCAATGCATCAACTGGACTTTCTGAAAAACAGACTTGATAAAGTCACATTTGTGTATTCTCACACTGCTGTTGCTCAGGTCCCACTTCTCACCTGACAGGTTGATTTCTGTGAGGGAGTCTCTGGTTGTGGTCCCTGCAGCAGTCAGCAGGTTGACTGACTGGTCGTTGATGTGGTTGCAGTAACTCAGGTCCAGCCTGGACAGCAAAGGCATCTGCCGAGTGATGAGTCGCAATGACGTGTCGGTGATGTCCAGCCCCGCCAGCCGCAGATCCTCCACGTTCCGCAACTTGCAGCGATTATCCAGTTGACCTGTCAGTTGATCACATGAACAACAATTCTTGTAATTTGATCAAAAGGTCAAAAGGTGTCTAGGATGTCCAAAAGGTATAAATTAGGAGTCATTACATTAGGAAACATCATTTTTAAATACACGTTTTGGTCCTTAAACTTAAAGAGGTAAAGGTATGATTTAAGGAGGTCCGGATAGAGAAACTTTCCTCATGTCCGAGTCCACAACATCATCATGTTTAAATAGCATTATAATGTAATTATACAACATTAATTTATAGATAAATTGAAGTAACTTGTCATTAAGCTATAATTCAATGCCATCTCAACAATATTAACTGTGGCCTCTCGAGAGGGTACATGCAATAATAAATAATCAAATAAATCATAAAAAAGCTGAGCACTGCCAGACACATCAGTGACTCATCTACAGCTCAGACTATGAAGCCTTATACATGGCTTCATGGAGCTGATCTAACATCTCTGGTTAATACCTCACTCTTCTTTCTTTATTGGCTGTTAATGCAGATATTACTCTGCCTGTGATTGGCTGATTCTTGCCCTGAAACCACAAAGGCAACAAGTATGGGCCAATCAGAGACAGGTACGATGGGCCTTTAGCTGAGTAGAGGTGTAGAAACACTGTCAGAAAAAAGTCACCAGTCAAAATGTAATCTCCGCCAAAACTGACTAAAACTTAATGACAAGTTGGTTCCGGCTCTGGGTCCGGACAGAACAGAGTCTGGGTCAGGATCCAGACCGTGGTCCACCTCTTGGTGACCTCTGCTCTAAGTTACCTGGTCTATTGTCTGTGGGGAGTGAGAGGAGGTCCCTCATCTGTGCGTCTTTGAGTCCTTCCACCCACTGGACATCCAGGGTGCGCAGTAGGGGACAGCTTGTGGTGCACAGTGCAGACACAGCAGCCCAAGAACACCCTGCTAACTTTAACACTCGCAGACCTGAAAGACAGGGCAGCATTTTAAAATACTGACGCACAAGTGAAACAAAAATAGGAAGAATCTTACTTGTCAACAATCACTTAAAGTTCGGCACCTGGTAATCTATTAATAAGCCAGCTTAATTGTTTCTTGGAAATGTTGGTCCAGCCGAGGTCCAGGGCAACAGGCTGTCGGCGGATAATCCCACTTAGCATGAGTGGAGTGATGGAGGTGCAGCGGTTCAGATCGATCTTTGTCCAAAGTCTCTTATCACAACACCTTGAAATCAGAAAGACAGTTTTATGTTGCAGGTTATGTCACAAGCTCATTCGATTTCTCACACTTAAAAAACAAAAAACATTTGTGTGCTCTCTGCAGCAACATTTAAGTATTTTCTTTAGCAAAACCCGTGACGCTGAACAAAAGAAATGCAAACATGCTATTTAAGTCTGTGCTGTGCATTTACCATCTGTTCCACGTCTTGCACACTCTCATACAGACACACAGCTCCTGGTGTGAGAGATAACGAAAGATCTTCATCCAAACCTCGCGCTGTATCACGTGTGTTTTACCATCTTTTAGAGGCAGTCTGTCAGGAGGCGGGCTTATGGGAGGGGGCCGAATGACGTGCCGTTCCATTTGGACACATTTGGGTGGGGAGCGTGGGGGCACTGGTCGGTTGGTAGGGGTGCTCCTGTTAAAGCCCAACGGGGTGATCTGACTCGGGTAGAAGTGGCGCAGCTCCCAGGGTGTCCCATTCATCTCTTTGGTCTTAAGATGAGGCCTCTGATCTCCGAGTTCACCGCCGTTGCAAAACAACCTTTTAGGTTCCTTGTTTTCCGTCTCCGGCTCCACCTTGAGGGGTTGGCGGTTCTCGTTTGCAAGGCAATCCTCCGTCTTCTGAATTTCCTGGTTCAGTGCTTTGCTCAGCTCTCGGCTCAGTTCTTTATTGTTAGGTAAGCGCCGCTTACGGCGAGCTTTTGGATGTGGACCTTTCTCTTGGGTCTCACTTCCACCCTCACTGCTGGGGCCGGCTTGTGGAGAGCTGCAGATAGACTGGTCGCTGTCTCCAACAGGAGTTTTAATGCAGGAATTCAAAAGTTCGTTCTTGGAGTCCTTGTCATCCCCTTCGTCCTCAGTGTCACCGAAACGCCATTTCCGCTCTACACCACCTCGCAAGTGGGGCTCCCGTCCCTTTTCGTCCTCCTCCTCACATGCATCTTCATCCTTGTCTTCTGTTTTGATTTGGTGGAGCAGTTTGGGAAAATAAGGATCATCTGACTTTTCCTGGAGAAAAAAAATGGTATGAGATTCACTCCCTATTTTGGTTTGTTATTTAAAGTCACCTTCGAACATCTGAATTTAAAACATCTTAAAGGAACAATATGTAATATGTTTAGTATACTGAACAATAAAATGATCATTATATGTCATTAGAAATTGGTTTAGGTTGAAATATCACAATAACAGCACAGCATGTTTGCTCTCTCAAAATGTTCAAACTGCACATTTGCCCCATAGCATTTTGACAACACGGGTTGCCAGATATGAAACAGCTCAGAGCCCAGACCACCTTGGTAGCGGTTCAAATCCAGCTGGGGATCCTTCACTTCATGTCATACCCCTCTCTCCTCCCCAGTGTTTCCTTTCTACCTGCTTACTAACACTATCAAATAAAGGCAAAAAAAAAAAAACTGAAGAAGAAACAGCTTAGAGCCCAGACAGATTTTAAGACAGATGTGGAATTCGCAAATTTTCTTATCCCTGAACAGGGAAGCATTGAACTTCAGCTACAGTTAACTAACTTTAATTACCATGGCTACTACTAGGGATGGTTATTTTAGTAACTAAAAAGTACTGTCATTCATAGTCTGTGGTTCATGTGCAGCTGGTTTATCAGAGCAGTGAGTATTTGAGAAACATAGCCAATGAAGTGACCCCAACTAGTATGGGAAGATACCCCACTCCGTGTGGTACCACAAAATACAGCAGAGTGATACATTTTCAGTCTAAAAGATCCCATCAGTGAGAGAGTAATACTATCCCTTTTATTCTTTCATTCATATCCATATTAATAATTTAGGAGGATAAACTTTGTGTTCTTACACCAGAACTTCCAGGACTTAGATCTGGAAGTTCCTGAAACATAAAGTGATTAAGGGCAGAAATGAATAAGTAGGAAATTTGTGCAGATAAAGCAGCAACTCCGAACCACGTCTGGTTTTGAAGGATTAGTACTAGTGGCTTTAGAATTAAAAGTACATTAAATTCTAAAGCAACAAATATACAGAATTAAGGGAGTTATTCTTAACGTGTTAATACACAAACGCATGGTAGAAACAGTCAAAAACTTTGGCACAATATTTCAAGCTTGCCTCTAGTTCGCACTCTATCTGTGCCTCTCGTCTCAGCAGCACCTTACCAGTTATCACCGGCTTCACTTGACGCCAGTGAGAGCACTTCATTACTTCATAAATTAGATCTGCATTATCTGCAACAATGACAGTTTTCAGCAATAAATGTTAAATGACTTATAGATTATCTGTTAAATTGAACAATATGTTATTGGGGGATTGGAAAGTACAACTCCAGACTTTATATTTTTGCTATAATGGGTGTTTGTTTTAGGAATATCAGGCTTAGCCACGGATCAAACTAATATTGACAGAATAATGTAACATCCACATGAGCTGGTTTGATTTGCAAACAACAAAAACACTGAAGTTCAATGTTTCACTTGCGTCCTAACTGCATTAACCCTTTTAAACACTTGGTGTCAGTGCTACATATTGTTCCTTTAAAACTCATTGACTCTGTAAATGATACAAACCTTCTTCCTCAGACTGAGATCATCTTCCTCATCGTCATCAAACAGCTTCCTCTTCTTCCTCAGTTTGTCCTCGGGCCTGGGTCGGGGCAGACCGCTGGGGGAGAGCAGTGGTGGCGGTCGTTGCAGAGACTCCTCGGGTCTGTGTCTGGGTGTCTCCTCTCTCTCTGGTTTCCTCTTGACTGCTGCAGAAACATCCCCCTCCTCCTTCATAGGCTTCTGTTCCCTCAGCAGAGAGCCAGGGAGGTTGGAGGCATACTTAAACCCTGGACCCCTTTTTTGCTTCAATACCAAAGGGGACAAAAATTGCAAGACAACTTTATACCTTTAGCCTATAGCAACAATGAAAACCACCTGTACTCCAAGTGTAGCTATGCTTTAACAAACTCATCACTAAGACCAAAACAAACAACAGAAAACAAACACACTGTATGTCTGCAGTTTCCTGCTTCTGTGACACAGTCACATGTGAATGACTTTCACAAAGTATAAACAGGAAGTGGCAAGATGATCAACCCATGTAAACTGAAATAGTGAAAACAATACAAAAACAACTATTAACTATGAGTAATAAACAAACTCAGACATTCAAGTCAACATTTCAGAGTTAAAATACTTCTAACACACACTGAATAAACTGTTGCTTAATCTAAATCCTCTGACTCGCACATATTTGTACTCACTTTTCCACTTTTCCCAGCATGATTGCATTTCGGACATTCCCAGCAATTAGGGAGTTCATCGTTCACCACTCCTGAGGCGTCGTTTACCTGAAAAGCGCCAAGGACATGCACCGGATTTCAGCAAGAACAACAAGCTTTAACAGATTCCTATGTACAGTTTTGCACAAACTAGACAAGGGAAGTGAAAGTGACTGTTGTGGTGTGTGCCTGTTAGGCAGGTCAGCACAGTTCAGCCCCTGCCATAGTTAACATGCAGACTCTTCATGCATTAAACTGGAAAAGGGAAGTAAATTTAAAATCTTGCTTGAGGAAGTGCTGAATTATAATGTATAAAATTCCTGCATGATATAGAGGACAGAAGCTGAAAAAACACATACTGCAAAACAACGAGATGGTGAAAGCTTTAAAAAACTGGTTTGACCAAGTCTGGTCTAGCAGCAACCTGTTGTAGATATAACAGTTGAAAACAAGTTGTGTGCCGTTTTAAGTTTTGTTTTGCTGTCTTTTAACACACAGTCATTCAGAGCTGATTTCTTGTTTTCTTGAAGAACATATGGTGGAAATCAAATGCTCAAACATGATGTTAGAGACATGCTGGAGACATAAAGACTTGTGGACCACATAAGAATGATGAGTATGTTCACTGTTAGATAAACACAACTTCCAGATCTAATTACCAGGTGGGTACAGTCCAACTGTCTAAGTGACTCACATTTTGTTACAATGATTTAGGATTCCTGGCACATTACTTCAACACAAATGAGTCAGCGTGTGAATGACTTGACTAAGGCAGAGTTGTTTCAGTCAGGCCCTGCATACCTTGAGGCAGTTGGGATGGACAATCTCATTGCAGATAGAGCACTCCATCAGCATGAAGTTGAATTTGTCCTCCTCGTCCTCCAGTGTGTCCTCCTTCCCTGCTTCTTTACACACCACACACACTGCCGTGTGTGGCAGGACTGGCTGAATGGATGAAACCAAACAAAAAGTTGGAATAAATACATTTCAAACAAATACATACATGTTTAAATTAGTTATGTTTACATTTTCATAAGAGAAATTATGGCAGTGCATCTGATTATTAACAGCTAACACAGTATGTCACAAAAGTGAGTACACCCCTCACATTTTTGTAAATATTTTATTGTATCTTTTCATGGGACAACACTGACGATATGACACTTTGACACAACGTAAAGTAGTCAGTCTACAGCTTATATAACAGTGTAAATTTGCTGTCCCCTCAAAATAACTCAAAACACAGCCATTAA
>JAUBNQ010000028.1:7303338-7322902 GCA_032353495.1 Ctenopoma kingsleyae | reverse complement strand
GTTGCCAGCGGTTTAGACATTAATGGCTGTGTTTTGAGTTATTTTGAGGGGGCAGCAAATTTACACTGTTATACAAGGTGTAGACTGACTACTTTACGTTGTGTCAAAGTGACATATCGTCAGTGTTGTCCCATGAAAAGATATAATAAAATATTTACAAAAATGTGAGGGGGTGTACTCACTTTTGTGACATACTGTACAAGCTTGCAGTTTCTAAAAAACACAAATCCTACTGTGTTACACTGCCGTGTGAATATTTGTGTAACCTCTACAGTGCTACTGACTCACCGCGATACACTGCCTCATAATGCAGGACTGCTTCATGCGGCCCGGCCCTCCGAACTTCTTCATGTCCTTACAGAAGTGACACTCTCCACACTCGGTCCGGAGGCACGCCTCGCACTTTCGGCAGCGTGTCCTCCTGCGCCTCGCTCCTGATGAGCTGCGATTGGACGGCAGCTTAACAGCCGATGATGTCCCCATCTTGGGCTTCGGCCGGTTGGCCGCCCGCTGCTGGAAGACAAACAGTGAGTCTGAAATGAGACAAGAATTTTCCAGCACAATAACAGTTGTGGCTAAAATTGTTGAACTATTATAAATACAGTATTTATTAATTCAAGAGTGAACTTTTTATCTCTAGATATGGAGCTGGTCCCCTTTCATGGAGGCTGCCATCTTGCGCTCCATGTTTTTACAGCAGCCCAGAAGAGACAAACCAAACACTGGCTCTAGAAAAGGGAGTTGCAATGTGCTTGAATTTGGGGACATTCTTAGAATAATATTTGCCATCTTACATTGAAGCTATGGACTATAGGTTTACATACTAAATAGGTTAACTAAATCCAGTTTCTAAATATATAGCCATTTAAAGTGACCAGTCACCAGTCACTTTACAGATAAGGCTGTGGGTGTAATTGCTGCTGGCCAACACGCAGGCGTAGGTAACATCAGCATCATCTGTATCATTGTTCACACACTTCCTTTTGTACTTTGCGTATGTCTGGAAGATTTAAAAATCTGCGAGGGGGGAAGACTAGAGCGTGAACATCCGCCATTGCACAACGTTAACAGCAGCCATAGTGACATTAATGTTGAGGTAATGGTTGAGAAAACTGCAACGACGACATAAATGGCAGCTCAATTCATAACAGAACTGAGCAACCTCAACATGATAGTTTTCTTTTCTATGGAAGGTTTTATTTTTATTTTATACTTCTGAGAGAGTGATGATCTGAGAAAAAAAACTTTCTCCTAAAAGCACCATGTCTTGTCAGCACTAGTCAACACACATTGTTCCACCCTGGTCTTGAAAGCCTGCTTGTTTTGGACTCTTTGTACCAAAATTTAAACTACTGGCCCGGCCGTGTGTAGAGAGGGTTGGCTACAGCCCCGTGGACATTAAAGCTTGTTAATAAAATTAGCAAATGTGGCCTCAGGAGTATCAAGCTACTTAGACATGGTCTAATGTTTGACAGGTATATTCTTACTTATTGCAAATTGCACAATGAGGACCTCTCTGTGCAAATGAGCTGAATGACTCATTTTATTACTGAAGACACCTGTGATACTAAATAAAGTCAATAATTATTACTACAATTCACTTATTCATCACTACTTCTAATGGCTACTAAGATTTTGTTCAGGCCATTTTTAGAATAAGCAAGAGCGTGGCCATTGTTTCAGTTAAGTATAAGGGTACCAATACTTGCCATCGCTGCATTAGTTGGCTGATCTCTGTTGAGCAGCTGGGCATCAGGACTGGTGTCAAAATGATGCCTGATATGCTGCATCAACACAATACAGAGAAGAATATGTTAATTGTAGTCATGTTATTTCTGTGCATGTTTACAATTACAGCTGTTGCAGTGGTTGTCGTGTTTTCCGTAGATTTCTTTGATGATTAAAACAACATGGAAACTTTTGAGGATCCACCTGCTAAAAATATGGAAGCATGTTTTTGACATTTAATGAAAGGAATTTTACAACTCCTTCAATGAATGGAGACCTTTAAAAACAGGACTGTCTTTACACATCTGCACAAAGCATTTGGTCTGAAACTAATTATTACATTTCCTAATTATTTTGCAAAAATACAAATTGCAAAACGTATTTCATAATTTCCTGATGTGAATCACTTGTTTTGTCCAACTAAGAGTCCAAAGAATGGACATATTCAGTTTACTGGCATATAAGACAAAGAAAAACATCTGGAAACAGCAACATTTTTATTAAAAACATAACAAATGACTACTGGAATATTAAAATAGTTGATTAATTTCCTGTTGACAGACATACTGTATAGTGGCATTTTATCATCAAAATGTAATGTGTGCCAGAGCTCCTACTCAATGTGCTCTGACTGTTTGCTGAATTACATACATTTAGTGCGTGTGTGTGTGTGTGTGTGTGTGTGTCTGTGTGAGTGTGTGTGACTCATAGTTCACATTTCTCACATGTATTTTTAGTCTGTTCGTGGCTGTCATGGCAGTACTTTAAAGCACCATGAAAATAAAGACAAATCATTAGAGTGATTCTTGTTCTCGCAGAAGAGGTTACCTTGGCAACACGTGGTGGTAAATGTGAATAGAGGACTGCAAGAGATGGATAAAAATAAGCTCACAGAGGAGGATACGGTTCAGTGTGAGGCTGAGAGCACTATTTTAGTGATTACTACACACAGTTCATGTATAGTACTTCTGATAATGACTATAGCTCTGGGAGAAATGATCACTCAACTGTCATTAATAAAACATTTTAAATACACTGAAGCACATGTTGGTTTCATTTCTGGAAACAATGCTGTTTGCTGTGCGGACAGGTAGAACAAGTGCAACAAGATGCAAACAGAACAAGACATTCATTTGCTTTCTAAATATTATTACCAAGAAAGAGGAGGAGGAACCAGTCCTGAATCTGTTAACTGTGACAAAAAACCATCTCAGCAGATTATTAATGTTATGAGGATGTACCGACAGAAAAAAATCAGGACAACATGTCCCATCATGTTTACCACAAACTGTTCTCCTTAGCACTTTGCCTCAGGTGGATTTTCTTTTTTCAAATGTATCGCTAAGCTTATTTTAAACTGTATATTTGTTTACTTGACACAATGGGTTGTTATTACACTGCTGTTGCTAAAGGCGAATTTAGTCAGAATGGGAGTAAATCCATCTGACAGCTTTCCACAAATCCATCTGACTACTGTGGAAATATGGGAATGAGACATCAAAGGAAGGGATGCTGCTGCTGCTGGATGGCTGTGACCATCAACAACAAAATTTTTTCCCCTACTACCTCATTATTTTCCCTAACCTTGTAGGATACAAGTGTTCAAAATTATATCCGAGTTCAGGTTTGAAAAGCCTTTCACCAAAGTAATTTGAATTAACCACAACAAATAATTTCCATTTCTTGAACATCTTGTCCCTCTGCCTTCATCGTTGCCTACAACAAACAAGTGGAATAAATGTGTGGAGCAGCCTCAGCCACTGTGCAGAGTGTACTCTCCAAACAAAGCAACAAGCAGCTGACCTGTCTTTACTGTTACTCTGCACAGTAATATGTCAGGAATCTGGGATTGGTTGCTGATCTAGTGAACAAAAACACGGCTTACAGTATATTGTGAGCGCAATCTTCTGACTCAGCTTCGGCGTCGATTTCACTGGGAGGAAGTCACAAGACTCATCACCTGCTGCTCGTGTACAGTGTCCAACAATGTGTCACAACATAAGAGGTCAAAACACCGTCTCTGATGAGGAACTGTTAACGGGTGTTGTGGGTATAAACATTGCTTAAGCACAAGGAGCTGGCCCTCATGCCAACTCTACTCACATTTCTCCTGCATTGTTCAAGCCAAGTGGAGAATTGTGCAATATCTCATAAAAGCCTTGTTATAAATCATTCATGCTGTTCATCCCGCCACAGATGCTCAGATCAAAACTTTGTCCTAATGAATCTCACAAGTTAAATCGTCAGTGTGATATAATTCCTCAGTCCAGGTGGAAACAAGTGAACAAAATTCAGCTGAGGTCACACCAGACGTAAATATGCCAGGTGTCTGAGTGGTCACTGGGAATCACTGGACTACCAGGAAACAGAAGTAGGAGCCACTTCATTGTTCCTTCTCCCCATCCCCCCCCTCCTCATCAGCCCCTGCTTCAACAACATTTTGCCTAAAGCCTTCTTAAAGGCGCAGAGTGGTGGGGCAAGTTTAGGAAGTATGAGGAAATTGATCACAAGAAAAACATGAAGATATGTTAGAAGTCACTGAACGTGACTAAATCACAGCGTTTAGCAGTATGAAGCTGGGTGGCCTTGAGGCTAAGCTGTTGGAGGACACTGGGGGCCCTGGTCACAGCCACGAATCAGCAACACTGCTTTATGAAGCTGTCGGTGGTCAGTACAAAATGGGTCAGTTGTGGTTAATGATGTCCGAGGAGGAGAGGACACGGTTTGTTTGGACGACCAGTGTATCAATACTGATAAGCAGCCAGAGTTATTACAGCGATTTTACTCAAAGTAATATATGTTTAGCGAAGTATTTGTCTTTATAACACGTTAGACTGGAGAAAAAAAGGTTTAAAAGAGCTTCTTTCAACTCGACTCGATGCGGAGACGGAGAGCGGGTGAAACCAAACGTTAACCTGAAGAAAACCCACCATTCAACTCACAAAAGGTTTGTTTCCACACGCGGACAAATAAACACACACACACACGCTGAGGAGGGGGGGTCACATAATGAAATGCTGGCGCTCTGACCTGCTCAGACTCTGAATCATATTCCTCATCGTCTCCGCTCAATGACAAGGCCATGGCTCCTCTCTCTCATCGTTCGTCAGTGGCAGAGAAAACTAACATGGCTGAACGAGCCTCCAGCTCAGCTCATCCCTCCCCTCCTTCACAGCGCGGCGACACGGGCTGCCGCGAGCTGCGCTCACTGCGCCGCCTTCACACACCGTCGGAAAGCCTCACTTAAGACACCCACGGGATTCAGGTTGTCGAAAATCCGGGCCACCTAAAACTTAAAGGGAATGACAGTGATGGCGTATGATTATGAATGTAAAAAAACACGTAAAGTATTGAAGTAGTTAAAAAATGGCGGAAATATAAATGATTGGCGCTGACCTCGTCATGCATCGGAACGGGTTTTAACATGCGCCCTGAATGCAGCAGCGGAAATGAAGATAAGCAGGTGAGACAAGAAGGTTCACTCCCACACACATCCGCCTTTGCTTCTGCGGGTTTCTGTGGCATGTGTGAATCAAGAGACAGTGGATTTTTTGAAAGGTCAATTTGATTACATTAATATCATAACCCTCAGTCCTTTAGTACTGGTCTAATACTACCGTGTAATGTTTTTGAATAAGTCGCCTGTAGTTGACTTGTGTCAGTAATGATTTTTAATGTTTTCTGTTATGGCCTCGCTCAGTAGCTACAGTACAGTGACTAAGGCTTGATCGACATGAACTGCGCCCCGCCTGGACGACGGACAGTTTCTAACTTTCTAGCAGCGTTCAAGCTACCGATTGTGCAGGAAGACGCAAATGTTCATATCCTGTGAGGCTGGATGCACAGTAAATAAAATGTTATTTTGTACTCCCAGTAACTTTTGTTGTCTAAAGGCTCCACAGAAGCGGATGTGTTTATGGTTTAACCTCCATATACGTATTTTACATGAAATGGGATAAAATTATAATGAAACGCAGTCATCACATCAGTTTGCTGATGAAGCTATACAGCATTAATCAGTCAACAGAAGCACAAGACAGACATCTTGATTATTGATCTGTCACATATTTAGACTGTCAAACATCTGTGCAGATGTTTTTCAGTAATGTGAAAGAAATCGGTCACTTAATAGCGTACTTTGAGACTAAAACCAGCTTTTCTGATAACTCACAGCATTTATTCTGTAAAAGAATCAAAATATTTCAATGTAAACAAAACAGGAAACGTTTCTATTAAACGATCCGACACCTGAACCAATCAGAGCTTAGATCAGGTGAGAGCCAGGTGGAGAACAACTGCAGCTCCTGACTCCAAAATCTGCCGCCTGTGTCTACAAATATACAAATATTATCATTTGTAAAGTGTATGTTGACGAATCTCAGACGGTATTGAGATTTACTACCGGGTATTTATAAATGATGATTTGTTTATTTATCCAAAACATTATACTTTTCCTTAAACATAAATAAAAAAAAACGAAAACCTTACAGTTATCACATTTGTTGTGTTCATCTGATATTAATAAGCACTTAGCACTTTAACCTCATCGCTATTGCTTCATTTACACAACAAGAGACGTGTCATTGGCTGACTCAGATCAGCACTGTATGATAGTGATGTAATAGTGGCTCCTGTAAAACACAGTGTTAGGGTTTGAAAATATCTTACTTTGGCGACACCTGGTGGTTGTATCAAAAAAGGAAAGTATGTGAACATGTGAGCATAAATAACTATCATCTTACTGCTTCGGGTGGGATCCAAGAGGTGGTTCTAGTCCTGATTGAATTAAAAAATAAGAACAAAGATCTCTGTTCCTTTTGAAACCTTGTGTGGAAAAAAAAACAGTAACAGGTGAACGTGGAGCTGATACTACTTGTGCTGATAGGTAGGTAATCTATAATAATGCATAATCAGTGAATTAGAGTATAGTTTTTAATAGGAAAAGTAACTAGCAACAAAAAGTAACGAATAACAAAAGCTGCCAAACAAATGTTGTGGAGTAAAAAGTAAATCATGTAGTAAATCTATCTTGTTAATTGCAATCTTGTTTTTACTTATTGTATTGTAAAATCTTATTATTGTAATATGATTTCAGATTTCACCTACGTCTGAGATACAGTTTTAAAACAGCTGAGAGAGGTTAGTGTGGTGCATCAGTGACATTTGCACAATTTATGTAAATGGTTGAAGATTTTATTGGCAAAGGAAAATATTAATGATCATCGTCTTTACTTCACATTACTGGCAGAGCGAGGCGAACTGCTGCAGCTGCTGTGAAGAGCATTGGATTGTGGGTATCGTGTGTTTCCTGATTAGACTGTGACAGTCAGTCAGCTGCTGCAGGAAAGTTTGGACATAGTTTCATAGCTTTCTGTAGACTGAGTAGTTTTACTAGATGTGAATCCTCTTTAGAAACTCATTTGCTATTGGCGCTGTTCCTCTTTAGCGATCACCCTGTAAATAGACCTGATTTATAACTCGAGTTTAGATTTATAAAAACAAAAATAACTGGTGACTTGAGGCAACTTTCGGAATGAGTTTGAACGAGCACTCCTTGCAGGCTCTGTCATGGAGAAAACTATACTTGAGTCGAGCCAAACTAAAAGCCACCAGCCGCACGTCAGCTCTGTTGTCGGGCTTCGCCATGGTAAGTTCGCTTTGACTTCACTGGTTCCTGTTACAGCGGCCACAGTATTAACTGCATGAATGCACGCTAGGCCACGAAGCGTAAATACGTGACGCAGATTATTGTTTTCATACACTGTCCTAATGATGAGTCTCGATCACTAGTATTTACCACTGACAGCACGTTTTTATTCCAGTAAAGTAATGAACTCAGCAGGCTACATGAAACTAAAAAGGTCACAACATTAGAAACAAACGGTGACCACACTGTGGAGTCATCTGTTACTTTGCGCAAGACATTTGTCACGGTGCGACAGTGAAACAGTAACACACTAAGTGTAGAAAACAGTTTCTGTAAGTTCAACTAAAGCGGGCTCACCTGAACACCCACATATCACAACATCGGGTTTTCTTCCGCCCAAACAAGTAGACCGCATCCCTGCATTATACCTCAACACCAAGTGCACTTGGTTCATGGTTCATCAGATGGGTTTTTCCCATATCTGTCAACCTGATTTTTCAATTCAGTCTAATTCAGCTCAGCTCAGTTAATTCAGTTCACTTTATTTATATGGCGCCTAACCACAAAAATCGTCTCAATGCACTTTAGAGAGTAAAGTTAAAACCTTACTGACTTTTATGGAAAACACAATGAATCCCTCTTGTTCAAACACTAGACAGTTTAGAAGAAAAACAACCTTTAATGGAAGACATCAACAGCAGAACCAGGCTCTGGGTGTGCGCCATCTGCCTTGATCAGTTGTTCCCTTATTTGGGATTATAGTAGATGTACTGTATGATTAGTATTGACTGGTAAAACACATAGTAATGCAGTTGTCCTGATCTTATTACTACATTATGCCTCCTCAAAAATGTGGCCTTTTGACTGCAAGCTGTCATTTGATTAAACCTGGAACAAAAAGCCACACAAGAATATTTTTAATGTTGCATATGATTTAATTAATATGCATATAGGTTCTGTCTTTGCTATTTCAACAGATGGGGAGAGAGCACCCATTGTTAGACATTTTTTGTTTTCTGTGCCCTCAAAAAGTTCCTTGGTTGGCTATGGAAAGTAACACATTACATACAGTCATAATACATGTATTATAAACAGTACAGCTATATTTATTATGTCACTGGTGCAGTCTGGGTTGGCTGATACATGTTGCTATTTGCACAGTTGTTTAGATTCAGCTATTAGGTAGAGCAGAGTAGTTTTTCAGTTGTGCATTAACCCTTGACCGTTGACAGAAGTGCAATGAATGCGTTTACAAGAAATACACATTGCCATCATAATAAATTTTCCTTTGTTTTTAATGTAGACATCTGCTGGGACAAACCAAAACAAACGGATGGTATCTGCCAGATTTCAAAATCTGTACACCTCACTGTGAGGTATCATTTTTATGTAAGGAAACATGAGGCCAAGAATAAACCATACTCAGCAGCCCAGAGTTCCTGAGTGGTTTTAATAAAAAAAAAAATTGTCAGCTATGTCACTGCAGATACCAAATCCCCTAGAGTCACTGATAGTATGGATTTATGCAACCCTGGATATCTGTATATTAACATATTTCTATAGACACTACCTATCTATCTTTACTATCTTTATAAATATAAACAAGATGTTTTCCTGTTTGATTTTTTTCCAGGTTGCCATGGTGGAGGTACAGGTGGAGCGGGATGATGACTATCCTCCAGGGCTGCTGATCGCCTTCAGTGCCTGTACCACAGTTCTGGTTGCAGTTCACCTGTTTGCCCTCATGATCAGCACCTGCATCCTCCCTAATCTTGAGGCTGTCAGCAATGTTCACAACCTCAACTCTGTCAACGAGTCTCCCCATGAGCGCATGCACCGCTACATAGAACTGGCCTGGGCTTTCTCCACAGTCATCGGCACCCTTCTCTTCCTGACAGAGGTGGTGCTCTTGTGCTGGGTGAAGTTCCTACCTCTCAAAAGCAACACGAAAGAAAACAATGGCACTATAAGTTCTGGCGAGGCAGCAGCCATCGCTTCCACCTTCATCATGGTGCCGTTTGGGATTGTTTTTATTGTGTTTGCCGTCCATTTTTACCGCACGCTTGTTAGTCACAAAACGGACCGACAGATCCTAGAGCTGGAGCAGGTCATTCGGCTCCAGAACCAGCTGGAACAAAGGGATGAGAATGAAGACCTAAAGGCTGTGGTCAGTTTCCCTTAATTATAGCCAATCATCATGTCATGCAAAATCAGCAGACATTTAGCATTGCTTTTATTGTGAAATTTCATATAAAAGTTTTATTTTTTATGTTTTTAAACTGAAGGGCTTTTAAAAGAAATTTCAAGCTTCATTTATTAAGTGTTGCATGTTTTGACTCAATCCCCTTTTGGATAATGCATGTTACCAAAAAGCTACACTTTCCATATATAGGAAATTCTGTTACCATTAGTGCTTGCTGACATATCAGACTATACTATACATACATTTAAGTTTAATGTGTCTAAAGGACTTCACATGGGTACTTAAATGAAAACATCAAAAAAAAGCAGAGCTTCATGATCAGATTAAAACAATGACAGTTTTAAAGGGGTACTTCCTTGTCTGAATACAACTCAACAAGGACTCAAGAGGTCAGATCTCTTTTCAGCATTGATTGATTTCAATAAGATCTTCAGTGAAACCTGTTTTTTGCTCAGGTAGACGCTTCAGTGCTGGTGTTTTCGGTGTAGTTTTGTTTCAGTAATTTACTGTCTTTTTAAGACGTTAGATTTACATATTATTTTATGCTGCTGATGCAGGTGTACTGTATATCCAACACTATAGCCTCTGTCTCTGGTGTAGAGATTTCTCCTGTACTCTGTTTGCCTGGCTTCAAAACATTCAACCATTACAAAGCCTTAATTATCAATACAGTTGTCCATAGTCTACGTGTGAATTGTCTGACTGAAATATTGACAACCAAAATTGTAGGACAATATGCATTGTTCTAAAACATTTGCTATGCTTTAGGGTCTGATTTGCTAAAGGGTTGCTTGTACAAACATATGCAACTTGATATCACTCGCAAAAAACAGCACAAGCTGATCTACTAAGGGTGAGCAAAATAATGCGTCCTGTGGAGTTTGCACCTTCGCCTTTGTAAATAAGTGGGGCGTTTTTGTTTGACTGTGTAAAAAGGAGGACAAAATGCAAAACTATAAACTGAGCACACCCAATGTGATTTACCAAGCCGGAAAGCAATTGTTGTAGCTGTGAGTGTTGTAACCAAGTGTAGGGTTGGGTGAACTACAAGTGAATTTGGAACCAATCACAAGTAGGAACCACGCAATACTGGCCATGCCAAAACTTCCTCCAGCACTGCATTTACTTCATACTTCCAAGATCTCATTGAACCCATGAAAAATATGGCTGATCACATTTAGTACTCGCTGTTTGGGATCTTAGAAAATCAGGCCCTTAGTACATTAGTAACTAGGATGAACAGTTGCTTATAGGTCATTAAGTTTGCCATATGCACTAATTAGCAGGATATTTAAGTATGCTGACATCCTCAATCCAAACATTTGTATGCATAGGTAATTTGGTATTCACCAAAATAAAATTATGCAAAAATACAATTTTAACATCCAGCAGTATTTACATGCAACTTGAGGCAATATAACATTTATTATAATATATAATAAATGCTAGTCAGGGGCTGTTCTCAAAGTGTGTTATTGCAGTGCACATATTTTAGTAAGAACTAAACTTCTGAGCGTAATGTCTGTGCTTAGGAGACAATTTTCTTCTTTCAGAGAACTGATCCTAAAGAATAGAGAAATTTGTCATTCAAATATACTGTAATCCTGAATAAGGGTTACTGCTTTTAAGAAGTATTGTTGATTGTATTATTACAAAGCATGCACAAAATAGAACTGTTGTGTATAAGTTTTTATGTTTTGTACTTACATGATTTTCATTTCATATTCAAGTGTGGAATATAGGGTGTTTGCTTTTTATTTTGTGGCACATTGTTGAATTGTTTTACTGTGGTTTGACTGTTTGCTTTTATTTTGTGTCTCTACTGTAATGGCACAAAAACTCAAATGAAGACACGTGCACACATTTAGAGCTGGATTATTATTATTATTATTATTATTATCACTTATTTTCACATGTGATGACAGAAGTTTGATTTTAGTATATATTTTCCCATAATATTCATCCCTGAATATGTTGAGTTAGCAGAATCTTCCACATGGCAATTCCAAAAAAGTTGAGACAATGTGTACAATCTACACATCTAAATCTAATCTAAAAAAAAAGAGAATGCAATGATTTGCAAATTTCATAAACCCAAATGTTTAAACTGAGAAAATGTACTATTTTAAGAAAAATAATAATGATAATAATGATAATGATTGATGGCAGCAAAACATCTGAAAAATGTTGGGACAGAGGCAACAAATGGCTGAAAAAGTAAGTGGTACTTACAAGGCAGAGCTAGAAGAACATTTAATTGGCAATTGAACACATAAGACGGAGTCTCTCAGACGTAATGATGGGCAGTGCTTCGTCATTCTGTGAAAAGCTGCGCCAGTGTTGCCACCAAAATAGAATATATCATCATCTACAGATGTAAAGACTCTGGAGAATCTGCCCTTCAACTTAAAAACATATATGATTCTGTGATGGACTCAGGAATACTTCCAAAAATCACTGTCTGCGAACATAGTTTGTAGTGACATCCAAAAATGGAAGTGAAAGCTGTAAAAAATGCAGCCGTCTTCTCTGGACCAAAGCTAATTTAAAATGCTCTGTGGCAAAGTGGAAAAACTGTTCTGTGATCAGACAAAGTGAAATATAACATTCTGTTTGGAAACCATGGGCGTTAGAGTTAGTTCAGTTCAAAAGCCTGCATCTTTATGAACTGATCCTGACCCGGATTTCAGACCAACTGAAAATATTTGGTGCATATTGAAATGCAAAATATGACAAAGAAGACCCAGAACTGTTGAGCAACCAGACTCTTCAGTTCCCAGATGTTTACAGATTGTTGTTACAAAAATTGGGGATGCTGCACCATGGTGAACATGTGTCTGTCCCAACTTTTTTGAGATACATTGTTGCCATCAATTTCATGATTACGGTACCTTATTTTTTCTTAAAATTGTTCATTTTCTCAGTTTAAACATTTGATACATTTTCTGTGTTCTATTGTGAATATAAAATATTTATTTATACATCACATTTAATCTATGTGATCATCACGAGTTTGATTTTCTTTAATGAATTCTTCAGTGAATATGGTAACATGTTGTATTTATACATGATGTTTGATCGTTATTGTATCATCAATGTTAAATGTCTGTGAAGACTCTCAGTCATCCAGGCCATATGACTGATTGGGATGATGTCAGTGTTGTCTTTGTCCTCCCTCTCTCTATAGTTTATAATGAGACATTGTGATGTAATAGCTTCTGTGGGCCACAAGCTTCCATAATTGTTCTGTCTAAATGATAATATCTTTGACACAGCAGCAGACAACATGGAGCCATATCAGGCTTAATAACATACAGACTGCTCACTAAAATCATTGTGTTTTTCTAAAGCACTGTGATGATCTTTTGTTAAGACTGTTTATTAGGAATGAAATATAGACAGGTGTATTCAGGTCAACTGCACACACTCTGGGACAGTTCTTGGGAATAACCACATGTTTTCTTTCACAACAGGTCAATGCAAACAAAGGCATGTCTCCGTGGTTCTTTATGTGGTTTATTTATTTAACCCAGTATATGTTACTCTCTATACTGTACACAGGCCCCACTGCTTGTGTCAGTGATAAGCTTTAAGCTTTAAAATGGATTTTTATCAAATACTGTATTTTTTGTATATTGTGTGGTGTCAGCAGCTCAAGAAGCTGCAGCTTTTTAACCTGGTGACAGTCACGACCTTTGTTGCCAGTTTGAATAAAACACATTTGAAACAATGTGTTAGTGTTATGTGTGAATTTATAGGAAAACCACACAGGAAATGTGTCCGGACATGCAGATTAAGTGTAGACTACACTATCAATCAGTCAGAGCCCTGGCCATGCATCACAACAGAGCACAACAACTCCCCTACTAGAATTAGTTTTATTGCTTCTCTGTGAAAGTTGTCCACGTTTCCACTGTATTTTGCAGAGCATGATGAATTTCCTTCTGAATTTGGAGTTATTGGTTAAATTTAGACCAATATCTTTGCAAGAACAACAAACAACAGGAAATATACAGTGACAGGTATTGTATTGTATTGCATGGTAACAGCGCTGGATAGTGACAATATAAAGTGTTACTATATGTCTCTCACCTTCAGATAGTCCTTCAGTGTAAACTATGAGTAGCAAAGTTTTTCCCACAACTCCTGTCTCCAGCAAAAACAATGTGAATTCCTCTTGCTGTCAGGTGTTTCCTCAGCTTCATACTGATCCTTTCTGGGACATGTTTTGTGGAAAGTGAAATGGAGAAGGTTGCTTTTAGTGATGTCCACTGATGTCAGTGTATATACTGTAAAACATCAAGTAATCCAGATATAAGCCGAAGTTACTGAAGTAGAACCCTGTATACCACTATAAAGGTGGCAGTATGAACAGACAAAATGTTGTTGTCATATTTTGAATTGCTTTCTGGGGCACACACCATGAAACAGCCTCAAATAAATATGTATTGGCCACAAGCAAATGAATTTGATCCCCTATAATTAAAACTATATTTAGCTATTACCTATGTATAATTTTATACATAACCACACTGTTATATTTAACACAATAAGCTAACATATAGGCCATATTAGGTGATAGTATGGTACTATGCTACTGTACTCCATTGTATGTATATATATATATTAGAATATTTATAGTCAGTAGTATAGTTTGTACTGAACAAAATGTATCCAGTATGTTTTCACACATACTAATTGATATGTAAATATATATTTCTAATTTATTAAATCTATTATGTCATGGTTTTCTATAGGCGTTCCCTTGTTATTTATTAGTCACCAACACATTTTGCTTCTGTGCTTAAAACTCGTGAGGGTGCAGTGAAATTTCACACCTGTCACCTGTGAACCCACCTTTCCTTCATCGTCTGGTATTATTCCGCCTCGGGTGAGGATCTATGTTCCGTTTTCCTCTGTCTCACCGCGGATGAATCCATCATCCAACCTGTGCGACCAACTGTAAAAACACCGAAGACCACAATAGGATTTCCACGATGTTGCTCCCTCAAAGAATAAAACTTCGGTACAGGTAAGCAAGATGAATATGTTTTATAATACTTCACAGTGAGTCTTTCGAGGTGTTTATTTTTATAACCTGCTGTATTTTGATAGAAGAATAACGTACAGGTGATACTCTCCATCACCTGTTGGGGCGTGTTAACCTCCGGCGGAGGGCTAATGTGAAGCAGCTGAGGACTATATTCGTCTAAAATGACAACATACGGTGTTTATTTGTTGTATTTGCAGGTTTTGACGAATGTAATGGAAAGCGAAAGACAAACTACTGAGACAGATACGTCGCCCCAGCACTGGAGAAGTTGCAAGTTGATTATAGACCCTGCCTTGACAAAAGGACTGTACAAAGTGTATCGTTTTGACGGACAGCATTTTAACATAGCCGTGAGCATTTCTAAACAGCTACTTGTTAGAAACAACAGCAGTGAAAATATATTCCCAGCCATAATCACGCTGTGTAATTTCTGTGGTAATGATGGCTGCTGTTTACCTCATCAGGTTGAGGACTTAGGTCTGTTTCCTGTGGAGACAGTAAGAGATCCCCGCATCTGCCGCCTGTGGAGCAAATGCAGCAAGACTCACCTTGTCGTGCCTAAATTTAAGGTGATTTTTAAAGTCGCTATAATAATCATATAATAATAACAATAAGAGTAACAGTAGTTTTTTTTTTAAACCTGTGTTCTTTCAGGTTGATGAATGGTATGTTGGCCCTGTTCCTCCCAAAGAAGTGACATTTTCCAGGTTGAACGACAATGTAAGGGAAGAGTTCTTGATTAATATGTGCAAACAATATGGAAACATTGAAGAAGTGGAAGTCTTTTACAATCCCAAGAACAAGAAGCATTTAGGGGTCGCAAAGGTCGTCTTCGACACAGTAAGGGCTGCAAAAGAAGCTGCCCAGCACCTCCATCAGACGTCAGTGATGGGGAATATTATCCATGTGGAAGTTGATCCTAAAGGTACTTCACATTTTTATGTATTGAATATATAAATGTCAGTCTTGTTAAATTTGTTCATTAATTGCTACCTTTGCCAGGTGAAAACAGAGCGCGGTATCTCCAGCTCCTCTTACGTGGCCTTTATACTCCTAGGACGTTGCCTACGGGCAGCAGTGAGAGAACTCTTCGTAGCTTAATTGACAGTTTACTGGTAAATATTTTAAAGCTGCTTCAAAGAGTCTAAGCACTGAAATAACTGTATATTCAATTTATATAAACCAATGCCAATGAAGTAATATGTTTTTAAAGATATTTCTCAGAAGTTTTCTTGTTTTCTGTCTCTTACAGGGCAGCACAGTCAGGCAGGGACAGGGCAGTGTTTCCAGCCCCACTAGCATCACTACACCTCTCTTTCTGGACACAGCTTGCTCCAGTATTTGGCAGGATACACCTTACAGCTTTGGTCTTACACCACGTTCTCTGGGAACCCCCCACACGCCTTCCTTGGCCGCGACTCCTCTCTCCCAGGACTCTTGCTACTCCAGCCTTCAGGCAACTCCAGTCCTCCAGGGGGAGCCCTCCACCTATAGTGTTCACAAACCATTAAGACGGGAGCTCTGCCATCGAAAACCTGCCAGGTATCACAGGGGACTGAGCAAAGTCTCAGATGTCAGCCTGCCTTGGAAGCATTGCCAACCACAGCCACCGCACCCCCCCTCTAACCAAATACAAACTAGCAGCCAGCAGCTCAGTCTGTGGGATGCACCATCCTCTACTCATAACAGTACAGACCCTGCCTCCCCCTGTCAGGAGTCCAGAGACGCGATCATTGCTCCATCTGAAGGTTTTCCTCAGAACTGCAACTCATTCAGTATCCTGAGCATTCATTTCTCAGCTGACCAGCAGACAGCGAAATCTCCCCCACCCAGTGACCGTGCACGCATAACAAACTTGTCTCCATCCACTGTTAGCTGTTTCTCCAGCAGCCCCCAGCCACAAGTAGAGAGTTTGGACTCACGCATTGAGAGTTTGCTGATAAACAGCCAGAGTACTGACCCCTCGTACTTTGCTAGAAAGGCTCTGGAGGATATTATGCACTCCCAGGACAGCCCAACTTCGCCCTGCTCAGCTAATAACTCCCCTTTCACCGATGACTCACTCTTTTGCACTCCGACTTCTTGTGGATCTTTCACAATCAGGCAACAACGTCCCTACAATGATGCAGTGAATGTTGGTTCAGAATCGCTCACTGAAAATGATGAGGATGAAACTACTCAAGCTGTTTCATTTCTCACAAGAAATTCACAGTCTCCCAATCTATGTGATTTCACACATGATGAAAGGGGGGATTGTGTAGATAATGAAAAGGATGCAAAAGGGATCCAGTATTTACCATGTCCAGAGGTAATGTTAATTTCTATGCTGTTATCTGTGTGTTATTTTTACCTATGTAGGTATTTATGTTCTGCTGAAAATTGGCCATACATTTTTTTCTTCATCTCACTCAGGAGCATCTTGGAGCAACTGAGGAGAAGGAGCACGACGAACAGTCTGGAGTTTTGACACCAACAAAAGACACGTCTCAGACACTTTCTCAACCTCTGTCATTTTCTTCTCTCAGTCACACTGCTCCATACCTTACTCCTCACCCACCTCCTCCTGCAATTACAGCTGGATGCTCCCATCCACCAGTCACCCATTTTCCTTTCCCCATTCCTCCCTTTCCCCCATCTGTTCCACCTGTCCCACCTCGCCTGCCGAATGGCACCATCCCCATCCCACCGCCAGGCTGGATCCCCTCTTCGGGTAATCACACCAGCATACCCATTCCTCCTCCCCCTATTCCACCTCCTCCATCTATTCCTCCCCCACCAGCCTTTCTAGGACCCCCTCCACCTATGATGGTGCCACCTTCTGTTCCACCTCCTGCACACATGTACCCGTTATGCACGCAGCCTGCAGGCAATTTGGGTAAGGGAAATCCCCCAAGGCATGGCAGCGCACCTTTTCCTAGAGTTCCCTGGCATGCTCCACCTTTTCCCAGGTTTAACCCCTTTGTGCCACCACCAAACTATGCACCTGTACAGGAAACCCTTCATAAGATCACAATAGAAAAGGTTTTAGAAGTCCTGATGGATGAACTGAGGTCAATTATTAAGAAGGACATTACACGTAGAATGATTGAAGGGGTTGCTTTCAAGGCATTTGAGGACTGGTGGGACTGTCAAGAGCAGAAAACAAAGGTGGGTTTTTAAAAAAAAATCCTTTATTATTAACTGGTTCTTTGCAGTGTTTAATGGAAATACACAATACGCTTTTGTAGTATGCTCATTATTATCCATCCATCCATTTTCCTAACCACTTGTCCTCGTAAGGGTCGCGGGGGGTGCTGGAGCCTATCCCAGCTGTCATCGGGCGAGAGGCAGGGTACACCCTGGACATGTCGCCAATGCTCATTATTATTTTTATTTTATTCATCAGATACAAGTCCCTCCTTTGAAAAGTGGGGCTGGAAGTGTGGAAGAGAGGAACAAACTAATAAATCCTCTCAGTCACATCGGAGGCCAGGGCAAGAAACCTCCTCTGCCATCATTCAGGGTAAATGATAATGCTGACCGTAAAATGAAACTAACCAGCATTTGACCTCAGAGTGAAACACAAAGTTAATGTAATGTAAAATGACTTATTGTTGTGCAGGTAAAAAGGAAAACAACAGATGATCCTGGTACAACAGAAGAGATAGAAACTACATTTTTTTCTACACTTCAAAACATTGGTCAGTTATTTTAAGCAACTCACGTTTAACCTACATTTACTACAGACCATCTCCCTCACCTCTCTGTTCTGCTCAAAGTTGTAGCTTGATAAACTTTGTTGCTCTCTTTCCATGGGATTTAGATGCGAAGCAGAGTGATGACATAGTGCTACCTGCAACTGACAGACCTAAACGCAGACACGCACGACCACAGGAGCTTGACAGTGATGATGATGATGATGATGATGATGAAAATGATGATAAAGGGAAAGAAGAAGACAGAACACTTGATGAAGAAATAATACCAGCCAAAGTGGAGACTCTTGTGCCAGACAGCGATGCTCCTCAGATGCTGGTAAAAAGGGATTTTGTGTCAGAAGTACAATAAAAATACTTTGTTTAGTTATTCCAACTGAAAGAAAAATAGTGTAAAATCTACATAAAAACTCAATACAGTGATTTGCACAAAACTCTAGCAGCAGCTGCCATAAGCAGCTCCTTATTGGTTGTGATGGGTTACAAAAGTTAAATGTGGTTTTCCTAATACAGTTTTTCTAGAATCTGTACAAAGTCTTTTGTTAAAATATTAAACTCTCTATATACTAACATTCTTCAGATTGCATAATATGTCTGCTGCTCTCATTAGTGTGACAGGTATGATCATGATGATGAGGATTACAGTTCGCATCCTGAAGAAGAGAAGGAGCTGGGGCACAAACACACAGAGGATGAACATGCCACCACTGCCGATGGAGCGCAGTGCTCACATAGTGGTACGTTTAATATTGCAACACTCACACCTAATGAATAAATATGTACAAATGAGTCAATATTTTGTTTGTGTTTTCAGTTACAGAGGCTTTTGCAGAGAGCAGCTCCTCAGAAGAAAGCGAGTACTCATCAGACTTCAACTCCTCTGACTCGTTCTCTTCTGAGAGCTTTGAGGACTCGTCCTACTCTGATGTAGGTCCTGAAGATGAAGACATGCAGGAAGACAAAGAGGATAACAGGAGTGACGAGTGTATAGTGTTATCGTCAGATGAAGAATCAATGGAGTATGATCCCCCCCTTACACCCTCAGCCCCGCTAACCCCTGGTGCACAGCTGGACCTGATCCTGCAGGATTGGTCAGATCAATTTCATGAAGAGGAAACAAAAGAAAATCAGGATATATCCTGTCAACAAGACATCTGTGACTTGGATGCGATGATGGATGTCCAAAATAGCGAACCCCAGGACCTACAACCTCCATCACCTATAGGAATGCCAGGTTA
>JAUBNQ010000028.1:7289039-7303332 GCA_032353495.1 Ctenopoma kingsleyae | reverse complement strand
GAACCTCGGGACCATATGTTCAGTATGGTCTATTCAGTAGAATGAATTACAGCTTATACAGATATGGTTTGATGTAGTGTAATGTTATGTAATGTTTACAGATAAAAGGCAAATTCAATAAGTTGTGAAACAAAAGTTTTGAATGAATGATTCTGATTATCTGTGTAACAGAGCCAGACCTTGAGGTGGAGAACCCCGAATGGTCAAAGGAATCTCCACAGAACATAGAACATCTAAGGCCTCTCACTCCTACTGGCTGTTTGGTGGACAGCGACCCTGACATCCTGATAAAAAGCAAACCAACATCTCCTGTGGAAGACGTGGGAAGACCACAAACACCAGGCAAAGGGATAGTAGCTGAACTGGAAACTGAAGACTCAGACGAAGCCAGTGAAGTCCTCTCCCTCTCCTCAGTAAGCAGTGAATTTGTTCTAGCTCCCTCTGAGCTCCCAGTGCCCTCATACCCATTATATCAGGAGATGCCTAAAACTCCTGGTAGAGAGGAGAGAAGTGGATGGACTGAGTACAGCTCTGGAAGAACCCCAGCAACACCTGGCAGAGAGACAACAGTGTTAGATGGTAGCACGGTGATTTGCCCATCTCTTGGCAGCCCATCACCTATTCCAACCCTGTCTAGCAATCCATATATTAATGCCCCAAAAACCCCTGGAAGAGACATTATCCTTCCACGAAGAGCTATAGTCAACAGGAGGAAAACACAAATGGTGTCAGCCTCACTGCCCCTGTTATGTGACGACTCTCTCAGAGGCTCTCCCATCACGGTGTCCTCTCCATGCAGCGTGTCTGACTCCTCATCTGACACTGCTGATGGGAGGGGTGTGTGGATCAGTTCAGGTGTGAGAACAAGGCCTTTGCAGGGACTGGAGAATATGCCTGGACTTCTGGGTAAGGAGAAATTCTTACTGAGACGAAGGCAGTGGAGGAGGCTGAAGAGGAGATGGAGAGCTCATCATCAGCAGAGATCACTTAAGAGACATGCCGGTTCACTGTCCTCTCACAGTTGTCTTCAAAGGTGGCATTCACTCAGTGTAGAGAGGAGAATCCTTCATAGTGTTTGGAAGGAGGGCCTGGATGAAGAGGATGCGAGGCTGCTGAAGTGTACATATGACAGGCTCCAAGAGCAGGATAATGGCTTTGGATGGCTCAGTGACACTCTCTGGATACCTCACCCTGATATCCTTTTTAACAGAGTTTAAATTAGTTCACAGTGGGTTTACACTGAGTAAACTAAGTAAGTAGTAAAGTATGAATATGTGTGATTCTTAAAAAATCAGCAGTATAAGTTAGGTACTTTACCGTGTCCAAAAGATGTTACATATATATTTAGGAAAAATATTATATATGCATTTAAAAACTAATATTTAAGTCAAAAACCTAACAATGAAGCACACTTCTTGTGTCACTGGGGAGTCATGATATTGTATTGTTTCCTTTTGCAGTTGATTGATTTATATGTAAATAATGAATAATGTTAGGTAACTTTATTTGGTTAGCACACTGTACTTTTTTATAATATTTGGTGACATCCTTAACTGCTGCTCACTGACTAAAGTCCCCACAGAGAAAAGTGAGGAACATAAAACCTGGCCACACAACCACAGGACCGGCTCTGCTCGCAGTGAAGGCTTCTACAGAATCAGCAGGAAGGATAAAATGAAATACCTCAACAACACGAAACTGACTGCCGAACTTCCAACTACCTGTACTCAGGTATTAAAGAGAGGATATCATGATTATGTCAGGGTGCAGTTTATTTCATTTAGTGCTTAATATCAACTTTAATTTCCGCAGGGAATGTGCATCCCAGCCCAGCAACCGTCCCTGCTGCGTGCTGGATCTGACTTCAGGTCTGAACAGCGCCGCTTGCTGTCCTCTTTCAGCTCTGATAGTGACCTGGTCAAGTTCAACCAGCTGAAGGTAAAGTAGAAAGTAAACGTTTACTTTAATGTAAGAAAAAGCACGCAAGTCCACGCAAGTATTTAAAGCACGCAAGTCCTTGTGGGTTAAATATAAACTGAATAATGTCTCATCAGGTACTGGGTAGCTGTAGTTTAAATTCACCTTATAATTGTATGGACAAATAAAAACAGTATTTTTCTAAGCCCTAGCAATGTCACAGAGACTAATACAATAATCATGAATGTAATCTGTCTAAACTCAGCTGTACTGTTTATGTCCAGATCTGCATAACTTGCTTTAGTTAGACTTTCCCAATCGAGGCAGTAAGTTTAATGACAACATGAAATGACCTAAATGTTATGTCAGTATTTGCAGCAGGTGGAGCCTGACATAACTCTCACTGTGTTATGAAACTCCTCTTATCTTCTGATATCAGTTTCGAAAGAAGAGGATTCGTTTTACTCAGAGTCACATCCACGAGTGGGGCCTGTTTGCAATGGAGCCTATAGCAGCAGATGAGATGGTGATTGAGTATGTCGGCCAAATCATCAGACAGGTGAGAGAAATGCTGACAAATTATAAACCTCAGAAATGAATTTTCAGTGCAAGCATCTCCCCCAACAAACGTCACAGACATTGCTTTTAGAGAAACCACGATTGCTTCCCCGAAATTGTCCCAGGGGCCCTCTGGGACCCTCTGGTAGTTCTGGGTAGTTTCCGAGAGTGTGAGTACAGCAGCAGTGGTATGCAACAGGCCGACGCATAAGCATATCTGTTTCCTTTCTGTGTAGATCATTGCTGACATGAGGGAGCAGAGATACGAGGAGGAGGGCATCGGAAGCAGCTATTTGTTCCGCGTTGATCAGGACACCATCATTGATGCCACTAAATGTGGGAACTTAGCCAGGTTCATTAACCACAGCTGCAATGTGAGTAAGATTTGCTTTCGCAGTAGTGTGTTTAATAAGTTAGTAAGTTACGTTGCTTTTAATGAAAAGCAACTTTATATTTTCATTTAAAAATTGTGTATGTGGAATGTTTTTTGTCTTGCAGCCAAACTGCTATGCAAAGATCATCACTGTGGAGTCACAGAAGAAGATAGTCATATACTCCAGGAGGCCAATAAGCGTCAATGAAGAGATCACATATGACTACAAGTTTCCTATTGAAGAAATAAAGATTCCTTGTTTGTGTGGAGCAGACAACTGCAGGGGCTCCTTGAACTAATCTTTAATGTGTCCTGTTGAAGAGCCAAAGTTACCTGAGGTACTGGACATCATAAAGACAGAATTGGATATGTGTCAAAAAGACATTTTAACAGACCTAAACAGCACTAATGAAGTGAAGCATTTTTCAGGAGTATAAAACTTGAAAGGACTGACATGGTAGCTAACAGAAATAGCAAGATATAGCATAATAACAACATTGTACATTACAGTTTATGAATACATGTCAACTATTGTTGGTTCCAACAAGGACGGGGAAAACATGCAACCCAAACATGCTAAAGGCAACTGTTAAAATGAAATGTCAGTTGCACTCATTGTCCAAATGATAACACAATTGTATAGTTAAATGTTTTCATTTTGGAGAGCTTCAATTGTGTTTTGCTTGAGTCAAGCTTCTGTCAATACTGTTGGTTTTCATGTAAATATTTTTTAAATGAAATCATTGCATTGTGAATGTTAAGCTGTGATTTACTTTTTTTCCACTTATAAAGTAACATAAAATAAAAGCAAAATAAACACCCTCAACAGAAATTGTCATTTCATTGTAAATTGTTAGTTACTGAGGCTTTTTAGAACTGTGGAGTAAATATAATACTAGGTTCACATGTCCTTTGTAACTCCATTTGGTGTCAGGACAGTCAGATTTCCTCTGGCATTCTGGTCGGCTTCAATTGCTTCAAAAAGAGATTTGAAGTTTCCTGCACCAAAGCCCTGTGGATAAATCATGTACTTAAGTTATTATATTACTTTACCTACCATGTTGCTGTGTTTCCTTGTATAATTGTATTGTAAGTGTTAATCAGGTAGGTAGGTGGATGCCCTCACCTGGTGGTTGTGTCTCTGTATGACTTCCAAGAAAAGAGTGGGCCGATCCTGAACTGGCTTGGTGAAGATTTGAAGTAAATAGCCATTGTCATCATAATCCACCAAGATGTTCAGCTCCTGTATTTGAGCAAAATCATGAGATAATTGTAAGTTTAAGTAATATCTCCATTTAGGTTTTCATTAAGGTTTGGTATAGTGTATAGTATAGTCTTTATTTTATATTCTAGTGTCAGTAGTCTGCACCTTTTACCTCTGTGATTGGAGAATGTGTTGCAAATTTGAAGATAGAGTGCAGTGATACTCTTTGACTGAAAACAAAAACATGAGGTCCACACAGGCTAAGTCCCAATAGTTCGTTAACTTGTTCTGACCTGTAGGGCATCAAGGTCCTCTGTGATTTTGACCTTGGACTGTTTCAACTTCTCCCTCAGCTGCTCGTAGTAGGTGTCTGGCACAGACATGAACTCCATCCCACGATGTTTCAGGTTGCGAATCTGCAAATGAGGAATTCATAAGAGCATTGTTGTTACTGCTTTTGGGTTGTGTCCACATACAGAGCGAAACAGAGAAGACGTCTCTAAACTTACTGCAGTGATTATGTCTGAAGTGTTCATGGCAATATGCTGCACTCCTGGACCTCCATAGTACTCCACATACTCCTGTAGGTGAAAATGTAGAGTAAGTATGCCTGTTAGTTATATTTAATTATATTTATTTAGTGTACAGAACATGCCTGGATTTGAGACTTTCTCTTCCCCATGGCAGGCTCGTTGATGGGCATCTTCACAGTCTCTTCGTGGTTTGCAACTACAATGGAGCGCAGGGCGCTAAATTCAGTCTGAAGCTGCTTGTCGTCCACTGACCAGAAGCGATGAAAGAGAAGGTTCCTTTGATACCTGTGTTATCATGAACCATAGAGTTAAATTCATGCATCTCATATGTTAAATAATTTAAATGCTTTCTGTTTCACTGATGTGCAGCTTGTTAAACGAGAATGACTTGAGTTATGGGCTGATGGCATTTGCTTCTTCACATCAGAAAACCTCCAGCTGGTGTTACGCCCCTTATTCCAGGATTAACCAATGAGCTTGCTTATTTAGATAACTGCCTTCCTCAGCCTTTCCACGCCTATGTCATAGGGGTAAAAACAAGATCCAGATGTGTAGAACCACTGGCAACCCGCTTAAGCAAAATGCAAAGTCATGCTGATTCTTAGCAAACTTATGAAAGAATGAGGCACCCTTTGACTCCTCCTCTTATGCACCTCCCCTGTTGTGCTGCTATCACATGTGCTACACTGCATATTTCTACACCATGTACAAGAAAGAGCTGAGTCCATTACCATTCCACTACAGGAACCATCTCATTGTCGAGTTGGTTCCCCACAATGTGATCAATAAAGTTCAGGTTTCCACTTGGTCTGCATGGAGACAAAATCACACAAGCGTGTCATCCTCTAGATGTCTTTCAGACTCAAACTTGCGTGTCATTGTTATGAGAGTAGAAGAACCAGAATAAGTGTTCACTCACAGTTCAGCTAATAAAGGGTCCTTGAACAGAGGGGGAAGGAAACCTGGCAGAAACAAACCACTGTACCCAGTCCTCTCCACAAACGTGTGAGTGGTGTCACCATACTGGAACAAACAAAAAAGTTTAATGGTCCTGGTATTTCTGAAGAACATTTATGACTGAAAGGTACAAAGCAACCTCACGAGATTCATATTTACCGTCTGAAGTACAGCCAGCCTGACTTTACCATGCTTGTCCTCGACAGTGTGAGGCTCCTTTATGATAACTGCACCACGTTCACGGGCTTTCTGTGAGTGTAATGCACAGTGAAAGCGAAATGATGACAGAAGTTGTTACCAGCAATTAAACAAAATCTCAAACATCACTGAGGCTTCTAACATGCAACCTGTATTACCTGAACTAGGAAGTCACAGTCCTCCACTGTAAATGCAATGTCCTTCACTCCATCCCCATGCTTCACCAAATGATCTCCCATCTCTGAGAAAAAGTCACATCCAGTCAGTCACTCTAGTTGTCTTTTATGTTTCGTCTCATCTTGCTACCTCTATAAGAATTTCTTTTGTGACATACGTTGAAAGTACAGAGCAAAGATTATTGTCTTACATTAATTACAACCGTCAGTACACACACAAGTACACAGCCCTCCATAAGGGTTAACAATTTGTAGATTAACAGAAAGGTTAAAACAAAATAGAGAGGAACAAAGGAATATCATGTGTCATGTGAAAACTACAAACAATTACTTGTCCACATTGTTAATCCAGTTTCTGATCAGTGCTGTACCTTTGTTTCCAGGATTGAGGGCAGATGAGAACACATAAATGATCTGCGAAATACAAGGTCAAAATATCAAGATCAACAGAACCAGGTCATCCTCATTTATGTAGATGCAAGATTCAAACCTTTTATAAGAGTATAATTTATCATAGTTTTCATTTAGTAACCTGTGTCTGATTTTCCTGCTGAGATTATTTGTGCTTTCAGGTTTAAGAGAGACTGAGCATTCTTTACCTTGTCTTGTTTGACTACATGAGACACCACTTCACGGCTGCCTGTCTCCAAACCCTTATAAGCCAGGGGCTCAAATCCCAGCTTGTTACAGTAATACGACGCAGCCTGTTGAAGACAAAATCATTTGTACTCAACAAAAAAAAAAAAAAAAAAAGCAGGGAGATGATTCTTTCTTTTAAACTAAAATTAGACATGACTGCAGCAGATGTTGCTGTAATTTGTGTGACAGTGCCATCCCCTGGTGATAAGTGAGGTTTGACTTATAGTTTGTGCTGCAGTACTTGAAAGAGCGAAACATAACACGTCCCTCCAAACTCATAAACAGCCATTTATATGTTAACTCACCTGTTTTGCATTTCCAACCCAGAATGTGGCGTGATCAAAGCAGAGGAACCTGCCCTGGTCATGCTAGAGACAAGAGTAAACACAGATAAAATAAGTGCATTTATAACTGAATGTAAGACTTTTTATTTTTAATTGCAACACACATTCAAGTTTCAAGCAAAAGACAATCTGTAGCATAATTAGGTGGTGGAGTAGTGGCAGCCTCTGTTCAATAATATAGTGATTATAATTAGGTTACCTACCTTTTCACCTTTGTCTGTGTATGTTGTCTGCATTCAAAAAAACACATTGTAAAGTCATTATATTATTTATTGTGTACGAAAATGAAGCGATTCTGAAAAACATGGAAAAACACTTATTTCTGTTCTGCTCCCTATGTGAAAGAAATAAGCATTTAAAATTATGTTAAAGTGAAAGATAACTCACCATCTTGCTCCTGGTGATCTGACCCGACTGCCAGAATGAAATTTACGTTGAACTTCTGAATTTAAAAGCTGAGGAGGACGTTTCTAAATTCACGCCCATCAGTGAGAAGGAGGTACTGGAGGAGGAGGATGGAGAGTACTGATGCTTGGTCCTCTTTAGCTTTTTTTTTTTTTTGTCTTCATCACTTCATTCACTAGAAATTTCATTTTATTGATTCTAACTCTTAAAATAAATGTCACATTAAAAATATATATGTTTACACAAACATAAGTTTATTTCACAAATGTAAAGTTTCTTCTAAAAAGACTGTGAGTTATTTTTGTAGTCTCCCTGCTTCATAATGCATCACAAATAAATCAGATTTGGTTATGAAAAGATCCAAACTGTTCTCCTGCAAGGAGACACCCATATTCAGAATGCATTTTTCTTCTGCATTTTTCAGCTGCGTTTTTCTAGAAGAAGAAGAAAACCCACATGTTAGTATTTAGCGGCAAGAGGAGGGTCACTCATGCAGGCCTCTCATTGGCTCATAGGGACTGAACTGAATGAACTCTCACGGACCTTGAAATTCTCCCATACATTCAAAATGATTTTAATGTGTCTGTAATATATATATAATGTACAGAATGAGACAGTGTTTTTCTAATGCAAAAAAAAAAATAGTACCAAAGAAAAAAATATGTAAAATGTTCCACTGATTTAATGATCAATTAATTGAAAAGACTCCTACCCCTTATGTCTCAACCATGAATCAAAGTGGTGGAACAGCTACAGCTAAATACAATTTAGTTTATAGTTTTAAGTTTATTAAACCCTTGACTTACTGAATGCAGAAATTCTGTAATGCTCCCCCGCAACACCAACCACAGGCATTCACTGGGGTTGATCACTGCATATAATAACGTTGTCAGTGGAGCCAGTGATCTGCTTCCTCACTGGTTAAAAAACTTACAATGTAAAACAGGTGTTTGTAGACACATACACACATCCCCACTGTGTTTGCCAGAATATCCTGCAGTAACACCCCTGTGCGGTGAAGTTATATGTTTTCTTGTTTAGGGTCTGGGCTTCGGCATGTGCAAATTGGAGAATCTCAGTCATGCACGTTATGCCAGAGGAGTTGCTTGAATTTTTACAGTAGTCCAGTCAAAGCAAGAGCATCATTCTTTTTTGAAGCTACTGAAGTGTTACATGTTAAGAAACAGCACTGCTAGTAGTTGTGTGTTACGGGTGTGCATTCCAATAACAGCTCACTATCCACTAATGAGAATTTCAAGCCCACCCCACAGAGCTCCCACTGCGACTGTTCCTGAAGATCTTTGTTTTTCATGCTGTTGCCAAGAGGTTTGCTGTTGTCATGGGATGCAGCCGCGCACAGGCAGAAAGAGGAGCACAACATGGTGGATAAAATAATTACATCAGATTTTTGTAACAGCAATTAGATCATTTATTAGTGCATTGCAGAAGGTTTTGCTTGTAGTGGTCTAAGTACCACTTATGTCACACTTCAGTACTGCTTTACCAGATCAAAAGCAACTATTGCAGGTATTTTGTGCTTAATACTCTCATGTGAGAGTAAAAACAGAATGTTGATAGATTAGATATTTTAACTGGTATAACTGACATTGCTGTTGCACCGTAATGTTTTTAAGTGTTATCTCATACATCATGCTGCATTACACTAGACTGTAAGCCCAACTCCTCTGGGAATTAGCCTCTAACACCTCAGTCAATTAGGTCATTCCCACGCCAGCACTCATGTACTTGTAGTAGCTCAGTTCAAAGGAACACAACAGCTATCAAGACAAGAAGCAACAATGAGTGAACTATCTTCTGAAACAAATCCCCAAATATTGGTGAATGGTGAACAAGACGAGTACCAGCAGGACGATGCTGTTACAGCTGAAGAGCAGATCCCCCCTGTCCCTCCGTGTTTGGATGCTGAATGTACAAAGGACAGTGCTGCAGAAACTGAGGCACAAGCAAAGATGCAGTCTCTTTTCCAACAGGTACGTAACCAGGTCAGATCACAAGCGAGTAAGAGAACGCCAAAGAGCAGCATAATGGAGCTGGTGCAAATAGTCAGAGAAATGGAGATTGCACAGCTGAACACTGACCCTGATGGCAAGGATGTCAACAGTGCAGAGAAGGAAGAAGCAGAACTGTTCACAGATGAGGACAAAGATGGTGTGGATCTGAAGGAGGATGAGCTTGGTGCAGTTTTTGAGGAAAAGCTTGAGGCGAGTAAAAAAGCCCTAAGGGATGAATTTGAGGGGCAGATATCTCAGGTGCGGAAAGAAATGCAGGCCTACACTGACCACGCTCTGAAAGACTTGGAGTGTAAGATGCAGAGCTTGAAATGCCACAGTCTGCAACACGCACATCCCAAAGAACAACAGAAGCCTTCAGCAGCTCCTTCACTGGCATCCAGAAGGGGAAGAGTACTGACTCGCACCATGACCACAATCGTCCCTAAGACGTGTGCTCCTGTCATCATTGGTCCACGTGCTAAATCAGAAACACTGACCTCCACAAAGGGTGACAGCTCTCGGCTTCTCCCAAGAGATCCAGCTTTCTACTTACCAGGAAACAAACCTTACCAGAGTCGCAAACCTCTGCCACCAGCCTGCCCCCCACTGTATCAGCGAAAAAAGCCTGTCCAGGCTAAAGCTAAAACAGGAAACTGACTCAGCAGAGGAGAGAAAAGAAATCTTGATCATTTATTCAACAGGCCTGAAAAAAACTGTAAGCATTCAGGTCAAAGTGGTCACATCTACAAAGGAAATGTATGTTGTTGCTTGTTTTCTACTGTACTTGGACGTGACACTGCTCTTCACTTTATGTTTTGCCAATGGGCCAGCTTTTTCCAGGATTAACCGTTACTTTTGGAAATTGTTTTAATGGTAAAAATAATAAAGCATTTTGTGATAATTTGAAAACAGATTTTTCATTCACTTCAATGCAGTCAGTGTATATTTTGTTGCATCCAGTAACCAAGTCAAGACTTCAAACAACTTTAACTGGGACAGTGAAACAGTAGCTTGACATAAAATTCTACTTTATGGAATAATTATTTAGGAGTATTATGGCATTTAAAATTTGATGTGGTGTGTGCTGTTAGATGTGGATTGTTCCTAAACTGGTTAGCTGGTTTAGTCTCACCAGTGATATTAACTCCTGTTGAGCCTTCAGTTGGTACATATAGATTTTTCATTTATAAATATCTTTTTTAATACGTGAACCTGCCCTTTAATCAGCTTCAGATTAAATTTCTACCATGTTCACTGTGTTAGACATGAAAAGAGAAAACAGCATACATTGCACAATTTGACCAACAGATGGCAGCAGTTCACTTATATGGGTTCAACAGAAGCACATCCAGATCAAATATTTCTGAGTCACCTTCTTTGCAGGGAGTGATGAAGCAGTTTTATTACTGAAGCACTGTTATAGTTGCAATGAAGCAACATGGATAAACTGTTTATTTTAAATTCATGCCTGGTTTCATGCACAGTAAAAAGGTAGAAATGCAAGTACCCATTTACATCTGCTATATATCTTACTAATGTTCTTGCAGTATATAAGTTGTAAATGTGCTTTACATTTTCAAAATTATGTAAGATCACATTTATGATTGCACAGCACAGAATACCAAGTTAAAGATCAGCAAGACAGCTAATTGCCCCCCTCCCCTTCCAAAAATGTACAGACTGCTGCTGCTCCCCAGTGGCCCAACGCAGAGGGTTGCTTTGTACTTATCAGCTCCCAGGAAAGAAGATGCGTAACTACATGAATGTAAACAAGACAGCAATGAAGAATGGCTTCTACAATATTACATCTAATTAGTATTTACATTGATGTTGCATATTCTTCTTGCACAATAATAAAAAGTCACTACATGTACTGATACTGGTTGACTAAACTTTGTCATGCAAAGATATATGTGTATTCCTAGCTTCTGATGAGGCTCACAAAGGGTTAAACATTTCAAATCTCACATCTTGCTATATTTAAAGAATGCTTGCTCCTTGTTTGTGAGGGGCCATATGGTATAGGTGTAACTCGTGCAGTAAGGGTGATCTGAGACCTTAGCACCTGAACACTTCCAGCAGCTGAACTGGCACCGGGTTCAGCCAGTGACAGGAGATGCATTTAGCACTGAAACAGGCAGCGCAGTCGTGTGCCTAGAAACGGGCCTTTCACAATGGATGGGATAGAGAAGGATGTGAAGAGGATCTTTGTGTCTAAGGGACGATGAGCCCCGAGCAACCATATCCGGAGAGGACGAGAGCCCAGCACATTCAGGTCTGGCCAAGCCACACCGTCCTCGGAAGCGGCATCTCTCGCCTAACGATGTCCCCCAGCAGCAGGGCTCATTGCTATGCATCATGCAGCAGGACCCTGGTCACCTTCCTTGAAATATTGATAATAGACAGACAGATAGAAAGTAAGATGACATATATTTCTACATATGTGCCACATATGCTAGAGGTTTGACCCAAATCTTTACAGTGCCTTCAATATCCTGTTCCAGTTTTTTTTAAGGTGACTAAAAATGTGCACAGTCAGATAAAGTTTGTGCTGTAACGGGTGGAGTGGACGTGATCCTGAACAGCCGTGAATAACAATGACAAGGTGGTGGAGTTGAGGAGGAGGGGGGCTCCATTTGAAAGTTGAAAGTCCTGATTTCCTAATCACCTCTTGAAATGTGCCAGAAGATAATGACATTACCATGAAAACACTGATCTCATGCAAATGCAGTATTTTTCTAGGCTGTTGTTCTCAAGGTCTGGACAATTACAGTGAGAGGCCACTTCCAGGTTAAACTAGACAGATTACTGAGTCAAGCTGATTTCAATAGGGATTCCTTAGCAGATGTGGGAGCAATTTGCAGTCATCATATAGGGGTGAAATCGAGGAGGCAGACTGCAGTGTTGGTGTGTATTGGGCACTTTTGTGAGGCATGATTAGACATGTAATACCTCATCATTTGAAAGACCATATTGATAAGATTTGTGGAGATTTGGCTTAAATTTCCAAGGTCTGTGGAGTTCCATTCATCTCTATCAGCACAGATTCAAACAAAGGAAAAAGGACATGAAGATAAACGTGGCTGTAATTTCATGAAAAAAGGCTTTAGCTTGTTTTCTTTGCATCCATAAGCGCACACTGCAAAAAGATTATAGTCTTGATTAAGTGTTTGGTCTTTAAAATGTAGTGTAGCAGTGTGTAATAGTGGAAAATATTCACCACAGTCTTGTTTTTATCTGACCAACAGCGCAACAAACCAGACTTTCAGAGGTCAACCAGCAAATATTCAAATTTAAGTGCAGAACCATATAGTGTTATTATAGTAATAGTCAGTGCTCATTATAATTATACTACTTCTTTTTTATTTAAATTAACTAACTGATTAATTGACTGGAGTTCTGCCAGCTGGTTGTTTTTAACTTGTTAATTTGTTGTGACATTTATTACAGTGTAGGAAATTGTTTGATAATTTCAAAGGATCTCTCACTTTCAATGCAATGGGTGGGGGGGTGACACAGCTGAGACAAATAAAATCTGCATTTTTAAAGTCTAAACAAATATTAAAACATGGTATTAGCTGGGGGAGGGACAATGCTTTTTGAAAGATGAGTAGCTCTGCTGTCTAGACTGATGCTGGGTTCATTCTCATCCACTTTACGTTATTACCAGTATAAACGTTAATCCTCTCTGGGCAGTTTCTCATCACAAAGCTGTCAATGTTTTACTGAGCATGAACAGGACTTAAAAAAAGGCCCCTCAAAGAAAATCCCACATGTTGTTCTGGACGGATACACAAACAATCTTCTACATTATCAGATTGATGCTGTTTGTTAAACATTTAACTAATACCACGCTGACAGAGTTGAGAACATGCGTGTATGGCAACAACACATAAGGGAACATCAATCTTAGACATGCAGCTGTCAGTTGGATCATTCATTTAAAGCAGTACTTTTGGGCAATACACGGTGTGAGATGTGGTATACTTGAGATTGATATTGATCTTCTTGTCTAACTCTCAGCATAAAAAGTTAATAAGCATACTTTCCCATAATGCCACATCACCATCCCAGATTGTCACATCTGGTTGGAATCAGCCTGCCTGTTTCATGGCAGTGGTGGCCTGTGAACTAGAGAAGCAAACTTGTGACTGGAAGGTTGCCAGATAATCAGCACTTGCGCCTTCGTCATCAAGACCACTGTGGTGCCCTTGAATTAGGCCCTAAATACCCACTGCTCTAGTGGAGGTGCCCCATGGCAAGACTGTGGTTCCTTCTTTCAGCTTTCAGCTGTTAAATAGTTGAAATAGTTGGTTGTGAAAATGTGGTTTCTGGGCCTTTAAAGACATAACAGAAAGAGAGAGAGGACAAACATCACATGTACCACACATACAAAACCACCCACCTATACACTCATGCATATAAGAACAAATGCAGCCCACACTTCAACACCCCCACCCCCTCCAATCAGTCCTCTTTCCTGATTGTTGGGGCTCCGATAGACCCTTTGTGCTCCAGATTCACAGGTGAGACAGGCAGGCAGACAGGGAGAAGAGCAGACCCAAAGGTCTTTGATCTTTCAGAGAAAGGTTTTGGGCGGATAATAAGTGACACTCTCACTGCCCTCCCCCTCCTCATTTACTCTGCTCTGCATTAAACCAACTAATGGATGAACTGTATGGAGAGATACTTTCTCTAACTGCATCTTTTGTGATACATTTCCCCGCGCTAATGTTGTTTCAGGAGTGATTGTAGGAGAGGGGAGCCGATTGTGTGCGTGTGTGTCACAGCCTGGCAACAGGTGGACGAATGCTATAGAGAAAGTAGGGTTAGCGTTGACAGGCCGAGGAATGTGTGTGATCTCTGTTTACATGTGCATATGAACACACACACACACACTCATTGCATTTGTTGCTGCTTGGGTGGGATGGAACTGCAGGGAGATCTGAGGAGAGGCGAGCAGTTGTGCTGTGGTTC
>JAUBNQ010000028.1:7263133-7288939 GCA_032353495.1 Ctenopoma kingsleyae | reverse complement strand
CATTATTATCCTTTTTATACTGGCAGGGTAGAGAAGCAGAAATACTGTTGCTATTAAAAAAAACTTAATTCTTTGGATATTATCAAAAGTATATATACAAATAGATGCATAATTTGATGGAAAATGAATAAAGAAACATCCATAAACTTCAAGCTAAATTGACCTAAACTGAATGTGGCCAATGAATCAAATGTTGTCGTATTGAACTAGAGCATGCAAAAGGCTGTAGGGTGTGTTTTTGTTTTGACTAGAGGCAGCAGCTGTTGGTCAGAACAACCAAAACCAGTACGTTAATGAGAACTTTCATGCTCTACTCTTAACCAAAATGTCATTTTAATGGCCTCCTGGACCAACATGGTTAAATTCCCTCTCAGAATACTAAGAGGGCCCTGTAAAAGCCCACACCCAGGCATTAATACACAGACAACAAGTATGTGCATTCAGAGTCCTATGCAACAGTTGTTTTTATGTTGCCGGTGTCCCATGTGTACCCCTGGTGCTTTGCTCAGCTGGTAGTCTGGCTGAGTTATCCCAAAGTGGACTTGCTGGCTAACAGAATCAGACAAGCTGTCGGCCCAGCTCATCTCAGTAACAACAACAAGTCTGGCCAGTCCTGCATGCATGATTGACTCCACCCTGTTTCCACTGTCTCATTGTCAACGTTACATCCACTCTAGTGTAAAGATGAACCCACTATAAACTGACTTCTTTCTGTTATGGTCCTCTGTTGTTAAATGGTGCAATAAAAACCCTATATAGACTTTTATTCCCTCTGTGTCTGCTGCAATTAATCTCCTTCTAAATCTTTACTGATACATCCTTCCAAATAACCCCTGACTAATCTACATGAAGAATAACTGTGTATTTAAGCAACCCTGTCTGTCTGTGTTGAGGCCCTCACATCTATCACAATAACCATTCTGTGATCTGGTTTAAGCTCTACCGCCCGCCATATCTGCTCCATTTTGTCAGGATGGACGATAAGTAACATATGACCTCTCACACACAAAGACATGATGAATCGCAGGGCTTCACATTCTTGCCGTTTCACACATGTTGTTACTTTAAGATGTGATGCAAGACGGACTCCTATAGCTGTGCTTTTTTTTCGAACTTCCTCACCTCGTGCACAGAATGTCTCTTCAAGCGAAGTCTTGTGCTCAGTGTGCTGGAGCATCTGCAGTCAGACACCCCCCACTGCCCCCAAGCCCCGCCCTGCACCCCAACAACCGCTCTAACTGCATTCTCTTGTCAGCAGGGACAAATATTGACTTGTTCAGTGGCCCGACTTCTGCCAAGATTAGAGCCCTACTTCCCCCCCACCGCCGCCATCTCTAAACGGTGATTATGTCCAACAGAGCTCATTACTGTCAAATCAAAGGATCTCTCAGAAGAGTCACTCATTGGTAATGACCCTATTATTCAGTGAACATGTGGGGTTTGGGTGGCTTTACCTCCTGCCGATGGTCTTTTTGTGACTTTTCATTGTTTCACATCAATTAGTAAGAACTTTATTTACTTTACTTGGAATATTTGAAAGTTGCTGGCTATAAATAAATAGTCTTTCAGACTGATTGTAACCCACAGATCATCAAATATTTAAAGCACCACAGTTGATACAGCTGATGGAAGTCACCACTGAGTACTGAATACACACTCTCAGGATGGCCGGCACTTTGCATAATCCAGTTACAGTCTGGATCCTGCTTGTGAATCAATAGAGATTAGAGATCTATTAGTCTGAAGGTGTAAACCAAATGCAAAGTATTCATAACAAAGCTTTAACCCTCTGGAGATACTGAAATAACAGGATGGTGTAATGAAACTCATGTGAAACTACAAGTTTAACAACCCTGTCATGTGCAAATACTTACATTTAGGATTAGAAATGTCTTTACTTTCTCCTCTCCACCTTGAAAATGATTTTCAGTAGCACGCTGAACGGTTCACACACACACTCCCAATAAATCTAAGAGATAAGTGGTTCATAGAACACATCTTTAATACAGTAGTTAGTTACAGTGATGTCAAAAATAAAACATATACATCAAATCAGAACATGTATAAAGTTCCTTTGTCCCCTTTAGTGCCTTGACTACACTGTGCCCCCCCCACCCCCACCCACCCTGTTTCTGCTTCTCAACAACATTTGTGCCATCTGCCTGTCTGCCCCCGTCTCCTCTCCACAAACTACATAATTAAACTGCAACACCTTTTCTCCTCTTACGTCCTCCCTCCCTCCTGCAGCACAGACCATCACAAACAACAAGCTTTTCAGAGGACAATGTCTGACAATTTCCCTGCTCACACCCTTTTTTATTTTTTACAAGTGCTTCTAAAACAAAAATAGCAATATATCTGAACAAAGAAAAATGCTATGGTATGAAAATACTGTACAGCTTTATGTTTCATCCAGTGTAAAGTAGATTTCAATGCAGATCAAGTCACAGATCCCCCAAAACAGTGTGTGTTCATAATTCTGCTCTCTTTTGTGATACAGTTAAGAACCTTTGCAGAACAGGACAAAACAGAAGAAATAGACTTTTTCTCTGAGAGTTTGAGGAACAGAGCAGCTGAGGAGCTCAGCCAGCTGACTCCAGCTTCCCAAGTCCACACAACATACAGAACGTTGACCTCTCTCGCTGTAGAGTGGGAAGAACAGTAGATTTACAGTAGATTTCATAACTGTGAGCAGTGGCAATTCATCAGAAAGTTCATCATCTCATCTTACCAGCTTTGAACAATGGACACATAAAGTCTATATTTTTACAAGTGTTCCAGTGGTGGGAACTGGGACCGGCCTGCAGCCCCGCTCCACCTTTCCGTTTACTCTTTACACCTTGGTGGCCAGAGACTGAACCTCTGACTTCTGAGTCTGGGCACTGAGTGTGGACGACATGGAGCTCATTTGACCATGCATAGCCTTCTTCAGGTTGAGCAGGCACAAACACTGGGAACGAAAGCGCAGGTCAAAGAAGGCATACAAGAATGGGTTGAGGCAGCTGTTGACGTAGGCCAAGCAGGTAGCGTAGGGATGAGCCAGGAGCAGGAAGCGTAGGAAGCCACAGGAGCTCGGAGCCAAGTTCAGGTAGGACAGGGCGTCCATGCTCTTCAGCACGTGGAAGGGAGTCCAGCAGATGGCAAACACCACGACCAGAGTTGTGATGATCTTCAGCAGTCGCTTCTTCTTCTGGTCCTCCTTGCGCAGGTTGTTGAAGTGACGAGTGACTGTGCCACCAATGAAGCAGTAGAAGATGGTCATGGCCAAGAAAGGTAGGAGAAAACCCAGTGCAGAGGAGGAGAGGCTGAGTCCTGCAATCCAGAGGCTCTCGTGCCTCTGGTTTATGGTCACCAGGCTGAAGTCCATGGCGCATGTGGTCCGGTTGCTGTTTTGGTCATTGACAGTGGTGCGGAAGAGCAGCGTGGGCACAGCCAGCAGGCCAGACAGCAGCCAAATAGCACCCAAGGATGCCAGCATGGTGCCTCGCGAGCGCAGCCTGCTGCTGGACAGAGAATGCACGATGGCCAGGTAGCGATCAAAGCTCAGGCAGGTGAGGCAGAAAACACTGGCATACATGTTGACCAGAACAACATAGCTGCTGATCTTGCACAGAGCCACACCAAAGGGCCAGTGGTAGCCCAGAGCAGTGTAAACAGCCCACAGAGGTAGAGTTACAACAAAGGTGAGGTCAGCGAGGGCCAGGTTTCCTATGTAGACATCTGCAGCCCGACGTTTAGATTTGGATCTCCAGACGGTGAAGATGACCACTCCGTTACCTGACAGACCCAGGATGAAGATAAGCATATAAAGGACTGGGATGAGGGAGTAAGAAGGCTCCCACTCTGAAAAGTCACAGGCAGTGTCATTGTCATCGTAATACTCATAGTTATCAGCATATTCCCCAGTGCTGGCCTCCATGCTGAGGTGGAAAAGATTTTTTTTTTAAATCCTTAGTTTTTAGGGAAAAAAGAGAGAATGAATAGAGTCCTGTACAGGTCCAAGGTTTCTGAGGTGAATCAAAGCAAAAATCAGTGAAACACAGAAACTGTAGGTTCTGCTGAGTTTCTGCTGATGGGAACTGTAGGAGACTGTGTGTGAGCCTGACTGACTGTGTGCCTTTTTAAACTCGGCCCTCCACACCCCTGGTTCCCTCCCAGGACGACCCCCCACTCCTCCCCCAGTAAAACATCTCGCAGCCCACCCCCTCCTCTTCTCCCTCACCTCTTCCCAGAGAACTAGGAGCCTTGATACGCTCCCATTTGTAGACAGATCCAATCTTTATTATTTATTATTTATGAAACCTTTATTACAAACTCTCGTTTGTAAAGTTAATAACAAAATCATATGAGAAGCCTTAAATTCAGTAACTTCCAAAAAATATGCACAGTCTCACAGTGAAGCCTGGTTGAAACAAGTTGCATCCGGTAAATAAGAGGCATCAGTCAATTATTTAATTCATTTTTCACTGACATTAATTTCTCAGTTTTATCTTCTTAGTTTTAGTAATGAAAAGATTTTAGCATATTCAACATTTTGAAGACTGTGGACAAGTCTTTGCTTTAGTTTCCTGTTGGATTGTGGATTTTGGTCGTATGTGAAAAAGGTCTGGAACTTTTCTTGATTTCCATCACAGTCACTCCAGTTACTAAGCTGTTAAAAGTGCAAACTCTGATCTGACTTCTGCTTTTGCTTTTTGGCAACTGCAGCAAAAAAACCAAACAAACATTTCTGACAACGTTTAAAGTGTTATTTAAGAAATATTACAAGTTTAATGAGTTACTTCAAAATGGGAACGTAATTAGATCAACAATGAAATGCAAAGTGAAGATTAAGTTAAATAGCAGCTCACAGGATGTGTGAAATCTATTCTCAAGTCTGAGGATTAATTTCCATACGAAAAGAACAAGCAAACACACAAGTCTGAAACAAAAACTAAAGGAAACTTCACATTGACACCATTTTCAAATGATGATTTTTAAATCCCTTTCATTGGACTTGTTGGTACATGCTTATTTAACTACAGAACTGACTGCATCAAATCAGGATGATGAGTAAAAAATATGTCCTCCCTGGTTCTAATGACTAAGAACCATTTAAATGAATCATTTATTGTTTTATCTTGGTGCACAGAGAAATACAGTAACTGAAAACTAATAAAATTCTATTCTATTCTTCAAAAGTTCACTAAACATGTTGTTTATCAAACTGCAAAGATGCACAAAGCCAGCCCAAAAGTCTCAGTGTTGAACATTATTTACAGCAGGTTTAGTTTAGATAAGCTAGTGGTGGCTAGTGGTCCTAGTGGTGATAAGAGGGAGTTCTTACATGAATCTTCACAGTGGATTATTAAACTGTTAATCCACCTTCTGTGAGAAATGTCTTTGATGATAGGAAGGACTTTCTGGATTGCATGTTATCAGCCTGCAGTGAGTGAATGGTGATTGTAGTACACACACGGCCAGTTTAGGGGAGTCTGACATGTCAGATGCATTATGCTTCTTTCAACAGTGCAGAAATGTTGGTGCCCAGTTTCTTCTCAGTGGAGACACACTGCGTGTCAGGTGAGAAACCCTGCGCTGTACTTCTATGATTTTGTTATCATGTAAAAAAAGTGGTGTTGAACATGTAGCAGTTTCCTCCTCAGATTGGCTCCAGTAAAAAAAATGCACAATGTTTATTCTGCTCTGACTTGATCCTCAACCTTAGAAAACCACACACAAACACTCTCCTAAACACACAGACACACACACCAGGTGGATCCCACCTCTACTTCATTCCCCAGGGAGAGGATTGGCTGCATGCTGCTTTCAGGCAGCGGTATCCCTTAGACAAATAAATTTGCAAATTTAAAAAATAAAGGCGAGCAGATAAGAAACAGATGGTCAGATTAGACCATCATCTTGGGTATCTTCTGAGGACCTCCTCACTTGTTAATCATAGCCTTCATAGGTGCCAAGATAAAGTCCTGCTGCTGATCCTGAGCTCAGGTTTATGGAGGTTAGATGGGGGAGGATGATTATCAGCTTGGAGTGAAGATTTACTGACACTTCTTTCTAAATAAAATATTTGTGAAATATAACTCAGTGTTATGTTCCGCTGTAATTTTTAAAATAATTTTTAATAATTATTACATGCTTTAATTTTGTGTCATGCTTTTTTTCTATTATATTTTACCATAGCTATCTCGCCACCTATAGCTGCACTGGGTTTTGTCTCTCTCAGGCCTGGACCACGTGTCCCTGCCACCGCTGTGAGTATGTTTGATTTGCTGCTGTACTGACCGCTTCTGTCTCACATGACCATTATTGTGTTCATGTATGGACATAATGTAACAAATCAATGAGAAGTTATCATAGGCTTTGAAGAGAGGGGTGTGTGTGATATTCATCTTTACTGAAGTTTACTGAAGTAAGTGGCAAGCGACTTGGGGGACATTTGTAATGGACGTTTGTCAGCGCCAGTCTGGTCAGAGGAAGAGATAAGTGACTGAAGGTGTAATCTGTGACCTGAGGTTTGTTTGAAGTGTAAAAAAATGTTGACAACACAGAGACCCCCCCGTGCTCCTCCTTGATTTGTGGTCAATAGAGCAGACCTCAGGCCCCACAAATCACACTGGGCGACCCAGGGCCCGTAGCAAAGGGAGAGCCTAGGGTCACAGCGGGGTGCCTGTGAAATCAAACCAGCAATGAATTGCATACCGTCCCTGCTGCAGACACTTGACGTGGAACAAAGATAATAATTCTTAGTGAATATTTGTGTTTTCATCGACTCACTCCTCTGCAGACAGAGACCCACAACCGTGAGCCTTTCGCATTGGCTTGCTAAGTGCCGACTCTGCTGTGTCAGACAATGTCGCGCTCCTGTGCCACGGAGCCAGTGCCACATCCTGCACTGCTCCTGCTGAGGAGTTTGCTAAATGGCAGTCAACATGTTGTTAAATTTCAGTGAAATTAAAATTAAAAATCACAGAAAAGTGCAAGGATATCAAACACTCTCGCAGTGCGAACAGTGCGAAAGGTCTGTCGTAAAGCTTGAGGTCAGCTCTATCACAAACAGTCATCTTTTCCCTACATCTGGATACTCACAACATCAGCATTAAATTGAATATAGATCTCCACCCAGACATGAATGTTTGCGTTGATAAGGCAGCGCTATTGTTTCATTTTTGTCACTCTAAGCACTTTTCCCTTAATGAGCAAGGCATCTGTGGATAAAGCGTTTTTTTTAATTCAGCATATTTCCTGGATGAGATTGAAACAATGGATGTGTGTTTTTTGTTTTTTGTTTACTGCAAGTACGTACAAAATTCGTACAATTATTTTTCAACGTAAATAAGGGAGCTGTGGCTCTTCACAAATGTCGTCAACTAATGTCAACTGATTAAAGGTTTCAAATTTTGGGAGCGTAAAGTGAGTGCAACAAACATTTGTAGTTTGCTTTCTGCTTGAGGCTAGTAGGTCAAGGCAACATTAACACCTCTTAATCATGAGTTTTCTAACAATATTAAATATGTGTAATGGTAAATCACTGGTATATTTAACTGTAGACCTCGTTCCTTCCTGTTGATTTACCATTTGGCGCTGCAGTGCGAAGAGGTAAACTGATTCACACTTACTTATTTCAACTTTCATTCTGTATCAATAAACTCAGTATGTACTGTATGTGCTTCAAACCCATAATTCTTGGATGACTCAAATGAAGCAGAGTGTTTATCTGCATCATGCTGTCTGTGCGTGGGAGACAGTCAGATTTGAAACTGTGTGGAAGTCAATAACTGCTGTTGCCACAAGAAACGAAATATTTGCTGTTTATTTATTAATTATCTGTCATATTAAACGTCTGCAATAAGGAGAGGAGAATGACTTACTTGCTTTTGCTATAGCATTTCAATTAATTTGAGCTGCAACTTGTAATTTACATTTGTACCCTGAGTGACCCACGCTGAGGCAGCTGTCCAGCTGTGCTCTCTGCTCATCCATCCTTGTTGTCTCCACACCACCAGTAGCTTGGTCAGGAACACGGGGGTCACAAGGTGTTTCCCCTCTCCCATCTCAGGAGCCCTGGACCACCCCTGCAACCAGCCTCTGTCTCCCCACCAAGCTGTGTGTGCATTTCAATGGACAAAACACCAAGCACCACAGGATGTGCTATAATAGGACAGTTTATCCTCTCCAACGGAGATGCTTCTGTCAGACTTTTGTCTTATAGCTGCTTAAAGTAAGCTATTTACTTAGTAGAGCAAATGATTGAATGATAATATAAATATTATTTTTGTCTTTCTGCATACATCCTCAGACAGTTGTTTTAGTACAGCACAACTGTAAAAATAGGTCAGAGCTGTGGATTTATGGTAAGTGTGGCGTGACATGCACAATTCTCACATGCTGTGAGCACTTCACACACACTTCATAAAAAGTTTCTCTAACAAGTATTTTTTTAAATCAATTGTGAAGGTATATGTTTTTAAATTAAATTTATCTTTCACCTGCACTCACAGGGAAGATCAGGAAGGAAACCTTGTGGAAAATGCAGCAAGAAAATAAAGAAGTGGGAGATGGGTCTAATGAAAGAGAGGATACAAGGGAAGAAAAGGGACAAAGGACGGGGCTGATGAGAGGGTAGTGGCTGGCAGGCTAGTTTTCTCTGTAGTAGAGTTAATGACAGGGATTAAGGAGCCGTGGGACTGTTGGGATCTCCAGGCTCTGTTAGACTTTGGCTCAGCCCTCCCATCATCCCAGGAGATCTGCGGGAATTTGACTCCATTTGGTCCAAAATCTCCTGACAAAACAAAAGCCCTGTGGCTCAATTAGGAGGAAATTAGTCTCTTCTTACACGTTCACAATTCACCTAGTCAGCTACAACAGTTTCATTGCTTCTTCACTGCATGTCGCTTTTGAAATTGATGGCATGAGTATTAAGATGATTTTCCAAATCAATTATTTGGGCTGTTTTTACAATTCACTGGCTGTTTGAAAAGTTTTATGCTTATTCTTAATTGTTGAATGAAAGACAAAAAAGTGGCCAATGCAAAAACCAGGTGCTTTGCAGACTTTCCACCTAGTATGAGTGGACCTTTTGCCTGTTATACAATAATATCCTTCAGGACGGGAATGAAAGTTCAGCTGCAAACCTGACACTGAGAATGACCATGAAATCTGCTATATAGCAGAAGACAAAAAACACCAACTGGTTTATTACTGTAAAGTGTTGAAAACCCAAAACTGGAGCCTAAAATATGCTTTCTAAAAAACTGCTAAAATAAACAGTAAGTTATGTGGCACTGTGAACATGCCACAAGACCTATTTTACACTTAAAGAAAAACATTGTTTTTAAAAAGCCCTTTCCAATTTGAGCAGCTGTGTTTATTTATCTTGTAGATAAAGTTTGGATTCAGTGCCAACTGCTGCTAAATCTAGTTTAACAGGCTCAGATCAGCCACGCAGTCTGGACTGTTAATTGATTTTTTGAGCAGGTTCAATCTTCATCACAGGTACAAGACATTATGTTCTACAGTTTTATGGTTGCAGTTAACCTTCCCATCAAAGTCAAGGAGAGGTGCTTAGCATTCCTGCCATCGGTGAAACTGCAAAGCATCTTGTGGTGGCGTCGGTGTGGCGGAGGCTGCACTGTTTTCTCCATCTGTCAGCTGTTTCACAGACAGCAACACACTGTAAATCACTCACCTCTGAGATGAGGCTGGCCCTCTCCCAGCTCAGAGCAAACAAACCATCAGGGGTGTGTGACACTGAATGGTGCTCCTCCCTGTCATGTAGACCTGACTCAGAATCAGGTGGGGACAAATTTTTAGAATAAAGTGCTCTTAAAGTGTAACTTTTATCCTTCCTCTAATGAATGAAAAGTTGTATTCATAAGAAATAAAATGCACCCTTAAATTTGAGGTAAATTTGGATACACTCTACAAACCTGGCCGGACATGACAAGTAGCTTATAGTGGCTAATGTTGTTATGAATAGAATGTAACTGACATTAGTTAGTAAGTTTTGTGAGATCAAACACAATCCCGTAACCCGTCCATAACATTTCCACATGGTTTTTAATTAGTTTGAGGTTTTTCTGGTCCTCTTTTAACTACATCATCTTGTTGCAATGGTTTAATGAAACCTGTCTGAAAAATGAGCTGGATTTATCCTGATATTCTCATTGCCCACTGTTTGCATAAATGCTGCTGGGTGGAAACACACATTAAATAATAGTTTATTTGGCAGATTTTAGTAGGTTTTAAGTAATTATGCATTGTGATTGTCAAACTGACTCAAGTGCATATGACTAAACTGAGGACATGTAATGAAAATTGTACCATCCCTTATTTTAATCACTTTTCCTGTAAAAGGTCACATGGGTCCTGGAGCCAATCCCAACTATCACTGGGCAAGAAGCAACCATCCACACTCACTCCTATTTAGGGTCACCAGTAAACCTAAGTGCATGTCTTTGGACTGTGGGAGGAAGCTGGAGTACCAGGAGGAACACATGCAAACTCCACACAGAAAGGCACCTGGCCAGCAGGTGGGTTTGAACCTTCAAGCTGTGAGGTGACAGTGCTAACCACAATCGCACCTTTATGCAGCAAATTTTAAGACATTTGTGTCTGTGCAGGGCTGTTCTATTCTGAGGCTGTCTGGGTTCTCAGCTTGTCTGCAGAAGCCACAGCCCCTTTAAAAAAACTGACAACTGTTTTAAGGAGTCAAACAATAAAATCAACTTTTACAGTCTGTCAACAACTTTGATGTGCAATCACAAGGTGAGAGGAGGGGATCAGGGGACGGAGTGGGAGTAAAAACATCCTCTGACTCGCCCTAATTGTTTCAGCATCTGTTTTGCTGTTGCTATCACCCAGACAGGCTGAAAGCACAACTGAAAACACACATTCAAAGTTTCCACTCAGTCCATTTCCTTTAATCAAGCTGCCCTTACAGTGACTGATTGCCAGACCAGACCCTGGCCTTGTCTTGCCTGTCTTTCCATCTCTGTTTACTGCACAGCTCATGTTAAACTCTGCAAGCCTTTCCCCTTAAAAACACTATTATTTCTACTCAGCAGCCAGCTGATAATTACATTAACTCATTATAAGTGATGATCATTATCATAAAATGTGATTAGAGGAAGGAGGGTTTCATGTGTTCAGGACTGCGTTGGGCCAGTAGGGATAAGTTTGAGTAAGAGCCCCTGGCCAGAGCATGTTAATGAAATGAGACCAACTGGCTGTGGAACGTGGCCTTCCCATTATACACGTACTTCAGGTTTCTAAAAGAGGAAGTGGGACACTGTTAAAACACAAAAGGTCCAGATGTGAGGCCCCTTGAAACACATCTCACTATCTGCCTTGTGTTGAACGCTGACAAATTGGTCTTTAACGATCCCAAAACGGGCCTAAAGTCAATGTCAAAGCCATGTGTCACACTTCTGAGCTCTATGTGGGAAGGCTAACAGACTCCAAAAAGAAGCTGGGACCCTAAGAAAATATTTGGACAAAGCCCTGCACTATTTCAGTCTTCAAAATGGGTTGACCCACACAGTTGGCACTCAACACGTGTTGTTGCACTTCATCTTGGTCAAGGATTGAGTGTATTTATTGAGACTTCTTGCATTATTCATGAACAGAGAAGACATTTCTAAATTTGTTTTTTTTTTTTTTGTTTCTTTTCTCACAGTTTATCACATTTGGTATGGAGTATGGCCTAATCCTTTGAGCTACTGGGGAGTCCTGTGACAGTCTTTTTTTAAAGAGGACTGCTAGAGTGGGTGGCCATGGTGCCACATATGTGCTGACTGATGTTGTTTGCACCCCACACTCATCCATTTATAATTTAGCAGAAACAGGCAGCTGCTGACCACATCCCTACTGTTGACTACCACAAAAAACACTTTGTTTTTTTTTACTTAATTATCATTCAACCTGCCATATATACAGTTCTGATCCATATAGCAAAATATTATACTGCAGATTCATTAAACTTTAGTTGTAATAGATGAACATTTAAGACTATAGACTATGATATCCAACATCCTTAGAGTGAAATGTTACTAATATGATGGTTGAGATGGTATACTGAAACACACAGACCAGGACACTTTCTCCTATTTTTAACCAATGTTTTTCTTCATTTGCTGTCAATAAGAACAAAGTGAGTGTCCTCCTCCACCCAATAAACACCTTTTCACAACTGTGTATTCACACTTCAACATGTTTGATGTCCACATATCCACATCAGAGCCATGATTTGAGTGTGTTTACATTGTACTGGAGACCCCAAGTGAATTCTTTGAGAGGCAAAACTCAAACAGGAAAAGCAGTCTGTGCTATCATAATCCACCGACACTCTTTGCATACGATGGATGCAGAGGTTTACGGTGGTTGTAGGGTTCATCGACTCAGCCCTTCCTGCCTTTGTTGCTGTTTGTTTAGGGTGGTATGCCTTTGTCAACCAGAGGTGCCCTTGTGCACGACCCCTGCCCTACAGGTTCCTCCTGAAAGATCAGACTTTGTGTTACATTTCAATGTCAGTTGAAATTTGAGGTATTTCATTTGTAAATTGAGGAGAAGCTGGAGGAAGTTATGTACCTGTTTTCATGAGTATCATGGAAACCAAAGTGCCTTTTAACAGAAGGTTTAGGTGGCTACAACCCTGAGGGCCTCTAGGATTAGGACTGAGAGGACAAGCCTAAACCTGCTCTCTTAACTTCCATTCATGTGCTTGTAGAGATCACTGAGCTTATAATACATGATGCTAAATTGTGCTGCAATACAGGTGTTACACCTAATAACAAAATTCAGTAATGATGACTTAACAAATTGGAAAACCCTTAGATCTTCATGGTTACCTTAAAACCCCTATAATTACAGGACATAAGATTCTCTCCTTCATACCTGTGCAAGTATGATTGCATAGGTCCATGCAGAGAGCAGGCGGCTGCTTGACAGCAAGATCAAGGTCAGAGAGTTTGAGAGGACACCCTGGTTCTTTTCAGGGAAAATCTCTCCCACCACAACATGGAGTGACAAGCTTTCACGGGCCCGAAAGGCAAACAGCTCTAAGCATTTCAACACTGCGGACAGACCGGTCTATTCATACGCAGAGCAAACAGCAACTCATCACCTTGCTCATCCTGACATGGGGATTCAGAGAGGATCCGGCAGGAGAAAAGTCAGAGGTAGAAAGGCTCTTTGGCCACAACATAGGAGAACATAACAAAATCTGATGGACAGATGCTTCCTATAGACACACATGAAGAGGTGGGGCTTAGCCAGAATGAGGGGGATAGCCATAACTACTTGTTAACATGTTCTACATAATGAACCATTGCTAATGTCTTTTGTCACACCAGTAAGCAGTATGAATTGAGGAATTAAGCCTCTAGTAATTAGGCATTATGCACAATGTACGGTCTACTGGAAAAAGTCCCTTAAATGAGCTAAAGCATCTCACTGATCATTATCTTGGCTTTAACATCCTTCCTGCAAAATGATAAAGACCTGTTGGCCCGCTTAATTTAAAGTATAATGGTTCTCTGTTTGGTGTAATACTTCCATTACCTCTAATTTGTGCTTATTTGCTTTCTCGTTGAGAGCTAGATGAGAAGGTTAATACCGCTGTCATTTCTGTAAGATAAATATAAGGCCACAGCCTGTAGCTGGCTCACTTAGCATAAGCTCTTCTAAATCTAATTGAGATGTTAGCAGACTGACTCTATCCCTCCCTAGAATAAAGAAACTGATGTTTCCTTGCTGCAGATGCATATTTACCAAACAAACATGAATGTGGTACCAAAGTTCTCTTGACGAAAAAGCACTAAGTGCACACTTTATACCAAAGTTGCACCATAGCTTCACCACTTGAAGGAATTTTTACACAGAATACAGTAGGAAATCAACAAGTTATGTATTCTCAACATAAAATGTTAGCAATTGTTTTCGAGTAGTCGAGCTCCAGACTATTGTATTGTTCAAAGATGCCATTTGGCAGCTGGTCTGTAAATCATATTCTTGTTAGTGAAAAGGAGACAGTCTGCTGATTTTCTTTGGAGAAAATGAGAGAGAATCCGATTGTTTTTTTGCCTACCTCCCCTCCCCCTCTCCCTCTGCAGCTATCAGCAGGTCTCTGGAGAAGTGCTGGTTTCCGTAAACGTGATGGGGAGATGCTTCCTGTGGCAGGTCTGTCTGCTGCTGATTACAGCCCATCCATCAGCTGGACCTCCTCGGAGCACAGAGGAGGGCACTGCTCAGATTTGTCTCCCAGTCCAGAAGAGTTTCTCATACAGAAACAAGGTCACCAAAAATCCACACCCTGCCACTCCACCCTGGACAACATAGACCAACAATCCCCTCAGATGGTGCTTATTTGGAGAAAGATGAGTCACTGATTCAAATCTGAAAATGAATGTAAGCCCACACAATAAACAATGTAGGAACACCAGCCAAGACTCCTCTTTTAATTCTCATTTGAAAGACCTCCAAGTGATTTATCTAATTTTCTTTCACACTGATTCTTAATGCTCTAATTTGTGAGATTGGACCAATATTACTGTATGTTCTGAACATTTTGTATTACCTGTCTTACTGGGAGTGTTTTACAACGCAGAGCAGATGCCTCGAGGCTCACAAAGGTCAGAGTGGCTCTTGTTTCTCCTTTGCAGACATGATCCTTCATCAGCTCTGGCCTGCAGGTGCTGTTTGCTCTGTGCAGCAGTGTGGTGGCTTTCTCTCCCCGTGGACCTTTGTGCCACTCTTGGCCTCTTGGTCCTTGGTAACGCTCTTGGTAACACACCTACAATATCAGGGTGCCATGTTTGCCCCCCCTCTGCTCTGTTGAGGCATTTTTCTCCACAGTCCCCATCACTTTCTTTGGCTTCCAGTATGAAGTATAAACAGGAGGCAGTGAAATATCCTCTCTGGCCAGGCAGAGGAAAGCACATGAGGTCAGGAGACTGAACTGACACTTTTAAAATAAATTCCTTTGCAGTATAACAACAACATTATTGCCCACGTCAGAAAAAGAATTTATGCCACACTTTGACTTAAGACTCTCTTGCTTTTAAGGGCCCCTTCCAGGCATGTATTTGTACGGAAGTAAAATTCCTTAGAGAGCAATAATTGACAGAGCACTGCTGACCATGCTCACCTCAACCTGTCAGGCTACTCAACCTGAGGCTGACTTAGACAATGCCCAGGTCAACAGGTCTACACTGCAATCACTACACACTATAGATTCCATTACTCAGGGCTGACCTCTGACCTCTGAGGGAGGGTTTAAATAAGATCAATAAAAAGGTGGAAACAGCGTCAAAACATTAGTCAAAGGATGAATTAGAGAGTGGAAGAGTGTTAAATGAAAATCAGACAAACAGAACAAAACAAAAAGCAAGACTCTGTACAGTCAGAAGTCTGCAGCCATGCCAGAGGCTAAGCCTTATGGATTTAACCTAAATTGCTCACAATGCTGATGTTTAGGAGGTACTGGATAATATTTAACATATTCACCATCTTAGCATTGTGAAGTTAGTGTTGTTTAATTGAGGCCAATGTCAGGTATTTTAACATAAACCACAGTATTGGACAGATAATTAAAACTGACTTGATTTTGCCCTTAGAAGAAAAGTCAGAGCATCATAAAATTTCAAGTATGTTTCATCCTGAACAGAGTACAAATGTTGCACTATATTATCTTATTGTGCACTATATTGCAATATTTGCACCATATATTCTAACACATCTATGTTTTGTAGAGCTATGTCATTAAAAACGTAGAAATCAAATATAACTTTGTTCATTCTGAAGAAATTAGGATTAATCTTCTGGGCACAATGACAATTTGCACCAAAGTCCAAACCATCAACCTGCTAGAGGCCTTTTAGGAAAAGTGAGGAGTTGACCAAAGAAATTAGAATTCATAAGTGTGAACAATCAATTTCTGTTCCACATTTTGTGCCAATTCATCTAGTAGATATTTAGATATGTGCTATGGTTGTTGAGATATTTCACTAAAATCTAAAATACCTTCTCATTGCAGTGCTGAGGGTAAAAAAAAGTCAGGGGATCATTAAAATAAATGTGGATCATCGTCTGGGGTAACACAAATGATGAAAAATGAAATTCCATGGCAATCCATCTAAAGGTTGTTGAGTTATTTAAGTCTGGAACAAAGTGGTTGAATGATTGAATTACATTGACAATGCTACGACCATGCTGCTAGTGTGTCTTAAATTCTGTGCTAGTCCTCTTAGTATAGTAGGGTTATATTTGATCTGACTCCATCTTGTGTTAATTGCCATTTTCATGCACAGCAGGGCCAGTCAGACTCAGTCATATCATACTCAGCCGCCTCAATAAAGTTGAAGCAAGAATGCAGACAGAATATGGGTCAACAGTGACCAAGCACACAGGAGGAACCTGGCTTCTTGGACTTTTTTTCGAATTTTAGTGAGCGACACAGAGGTGACAGCAACTACCTCAGGCACCAGAGAAAACATTTTGTTTGTCTGGCAGAGCAAAAAGGTTAAGAGGAACTGGGGTCTTCCCAGCTGCACTGCTAAAGGAGGAAATGAGAAGCAGGCTTGGAAGGATTTATGGTCTTATAGTATAATAACTTTCATAGGAAGGATTACAGCATCACATTGTAAGTGTGAATATAGTAAAGGAAGAGCAGAGAGCATTTGGCCCAGGCATGAGACAGTTCTGTTAATAGCCGGGTCACTGCTGCTGTTATTGTTCGGTAGATGCTGCGCCAGGCAGACTCCTGTTTAGATCAGATACAGCAAGTCTTGCTGATATTTCCTTTCTGCCATCCAGCTGCTGTCTGTCATTACTGAGAGTCTCTGAAGTTACAGCCAGCTGCCCCTGCAGATCAAATCACTATATTCTCACTACAGCTGGATCTGAAGCATTATGTTTCACACAAATGTAAAAAGTTTAATATTTGCTAAGCCTCCATGGGCTGTTTGGAAGGGGAATATCTGGCACTGCCAAAAAATACTTTACAACAACCCTTAGATGTGTCTGCATTTTGCACATCTTCAGCATACATATGTATTTCACATTCTCTTTCTGAGGAGAGATTTCACATATCTGTCTTTCTGTTTCTGCATCTACTGTATCTGACTTTTTATATCTGAGATTGTTCAGGGACAGAACTGCCAGGTTTCACAGTACCACAGGGCAGAAAAGGAAAAATGTTGTTGGTTCAAAGTTGATTTTCTGTAACACAACAACTCCTCAAATGTGAATTTTGCTGCAACTCCCAGATGCTAAATGTAATACATTGTATTTTAATGGTGCTAAAAAACTTTACAGATTCTAATTAAAGAGTCAGACTGAAAAAGTCTAACAACACTGTAAATCCTTTTTTTCTTTTGTTGCTCAGGCGTCGGTTGTCAGTCGCATGCACACTGGCTGTTGCATGTTGTGTGAGAGGAGGGCACGTTTGGTAAAAGCTGCAAAAGCTGGTGGCGGTGTGACCTGACGCTGGCCCCTGACCTACACCCAATGGGAGTGAAGCTCAGCGGCAGGACACCACAGCCAACATGACAGCTCCTGGTGCGAGGGGAATGGGCGAGGCACAGCTAACTTTTAATCCTCACAGGCCAAGCTTCACCAGAGTGGTATCCTACCTGCAATGGTGCACTCACAATGCTGAACATCACAACAGTGCAGGGGCCCCTGCTAGACCAGAGGAAGAACCCCTGCTGAGCCTCATACAGAGAATGAAACTATTGTAAAATAAATTATGTCTAATAATTGAAAAATGTGCATGTGAACATGCAAATGTTTGCTCACACATTGCATGCTGGTTGGTAATATGACAATAAGTGCAGTGCCTACATGTATCAGCATGTTTCAGATGGCATGCTTTGCACAAGGCTTAAGATGTTGTCTTAGGGGCACAATGCCCAAAGCAAATACTGCAGATATCTGAAGAGCTGATGAAACAAGGCATTCAGGGCTCCCTGAAAGCAATTATCCTGGCATGCATACACACACATACAAAGACTACGGTCAGTCAGTGGTGAACGGCTTGAATCCTCAGGCTCTGGTTCTCCAAACACACCCTCTTCCTGTTTTCATAAGGAGAAAATGGGAGCAGCAATGTGGAGGAAGAAAGGAGAGACACAGCAGGGTGAGGGTGAGATTGAATGACCAGGACAGAAACCTGGTGCTATATCACATGTGTTATAACTAGAGCTAATGTGGTTATTTGATTGGCAGCAAATATTTTAATAACTGATTAACAGTTACAGACATTTTTCAGCCTCTGTACATTCTTTGCTCAGTGGAAATGAATAGTGCTTCCCACTCCTCTAATCAGATTATTTGTTGATTTTCTTTGTCAGATTTGATATTAAACTGATTGTCTTTGGGATTTAAACTTTGGTCAAACAAAAAAAGGTATACATTAGGCTAGTATAACGGACATTTGTGCATTGAAAGAGTGATAGAAATCATGAGCAAAACACATGACATAATGCCTGAGTAATGGTCCCAATATGCTCAAGCCAAAGGCCGGGCGCTCTATACATATGGTTTTTCCACATAAAGGCAGAAAAAGAATAAGAAACCACAGACTTTTATCCACAGGCGTACAGACGGCAAGCATCGACTTAAACATCACGTCTTTTACAAAGCAAGGAAATTAGTGAGGCATAGTATAATTGGATCAACATGGAAAGGCCTCCAGGTTGCAGTATGTATGAGATGAGATACAGTGTATGGTTTCTGATGTCCCGTCGTACGGGAAATGAAGAGACACCGTGTCTCTGTGTCACTAGTCTCTTACAAGAAACTCTTCCCCCTTTGTCAAAGATTATTAGTTGAATGAAAAAACACTGCATCAGTCATGGTGTGAATCATAAGCATCATATAAGCCCTTCCTGGACCTTGAGAAAAATCACTACTGTTTTCTCAGTTGTATGTCGTAAATATTTGCTACTGTGTATATTGTGTTATTTTATTGTGGGGAAATCCTGTCTACAGGGTGTTGCTGTAGTGTAAAATCAGCATTGTATAGAGCAGTATTATGAGCGGCTAGACACGCTACGCCTGTCGTCACACCAAGTTGATTCCTGGTTCCTATGACTTCCTGATGGGCCTCCAGGTCTTTAGAGCAGGGCTGATGAGATTCTCTACAACCTGTCATAATAACACCTTTGTGTCCTAAGAGCTCAGCTCCATAACTTAAAAGCACATAGTATCATCTCTGATGTGATGCAATTGATTTAGAGACGTAACTGAAGGGATTTAATAGAATTATTTAGGGGAATTCACAGGGAAATAAAGGAAAAAAGAAGAATATTTAACATATTAACTCTTGGTTTTATGAATGTTGTTGAATTAATGAATTTATAGGTATGGAGCAGGGCTGAAAACGATAACCTGAGTGCAATAATTATTTTCTCCCCAGCTCAGTTATCTGCAACCTATGACATTTTCACCTCCTCTCAGAAATGAAGAGGGCCTCTGCGCCTGATCAGCACAGTCTCTCCTGGAGTCTGAATGTGAAGCATGCAGGTCAGGATAGGAGAATGGTGGAGCCCCAGCTGGACCACTTCCATCTTGCCATCTGGGTCCAGTTCTTTTTACACAGCACACACATGTGCTGCAGCCTCCCCTGTATCCACCCAACCAACACTGGACTTTTCTTACTTGAATGAACTACTGAACTTTACACATTCTCGCACATGTATGACTGTGGAACAAGTGGCATCTGATGGGGGTTTTTCTAGATAGGTCAGAGTTCATGTTGATGCCCCTCTAAGTGGGGTTTATAATAGTTAAAGAGCCCCTTCACGGCCAGTTTGGTAAATCCCTTCTAGTATCAGATTACGCAGCTAAATATAATAGATATTTTTCTCCCTGGAGAGAAAGTCTTGCAAAAAATAACTGCTTTAGTGACTACAGTCAATACACCTCTGAGTATAAAATACCCATCTTAGGAGGCACTCTGTCTATCGACCTTTGTCTAAAATGTCTTCAGTAACTTACATTATGTTATGCAATGCTCCAAAATAATAGTCTGAACTTACATGTTTCCTTTATACTTACTAATACTAAGAGTAACAAACTGCAATGCAGTACAAAAATGAGATTGGCTAATGAGGATGCTGACTTTTCACCTGGGACATGCAGATATATCATATCATATACTGTATGTAGAAACTGAATTAACATTGATGCCTTTTAATTCTTGTTTTAAATCAGCTTGAAATAACAACATTGGCTGTTGACTGTGTTATAATAATAAAGATGATGTTAATTAGGCCACTGGCGATAGCTGATACAAACTGGTGACATTTTATCCTTTAAAATCAATAGTTGTTGGCTATAATTAGAAATCTGAGACACAATCTGCCACTGTTTCATTGTAAACTGAATTATGTGTCATCAGAGAATCGAAAACCTGACAGACATAGAAGTCATTATTTTAGGGGCTTCACCGTACTCTACGTAGTATCCAGTATTACCTTACTTACTTTTAGTAAGTCTTGGCTGTGTACCATCAGTACCCTTGCAACTGGGTAACAATGACCAATTGTGCCTCATCTAGATGGTAAATTTTCTCTAAGATATAATTATTCACAGCAGGTCCGAGCTAGATTTGGGCCTGTAAGATGTCTGTCACCTGTTGTTCACACAGTGAAACATCTAAACCCGGCTTGTTGCTCCCCCTACTTTTCCTGTGCTTATGTCTTTGATCAAAAATTCTGTGGCCACCCATTAGCCATCAATATGTGGACTAGAAAGAGACCCATTGTCAACTAATTACAGACTGCTACTCTCTGACTGAGCCGGTGCCTGGATGATTAAAAGTTAACTGGTGAATGCTCTGGTTCTTAGTGACTCTTTCAACTGGAACCAACAGCTTGGAAACATGGCACAGCTAAACAAAGCCTTCTTCAGCACGCTCCGGTTGGGTCTGAAATTTTAAGCACTATTACTGTTGACATCTCTCTCAGATCAGGGTTCGCTGAAGTTAGAAGTAACGTGGTTGAGCATCTAATTTGTGATGGAATTGAGAGCACCTGTGACATCTGGAGAGGCTCAAGCTGAATCACACAGGAGTTCATCTTCAGAGCGGGAGCAGCGGGACATCAGGACAATAGCTAATAGTCTCAATACAGGGACAGGCTGTCTGCCTCTGAGTCAGAGAGGTCATGCAGTAGGTGCCAAGACCATTGTTTGTCTTGACCAGGGTGAAGGACAGGATTTGATTGAATTACAATTGAATCTTGAGAGCGTAGGTGTGTATGTGTATACGCTGGCATGTGGTACAGTACTGTATCTACCTCCTTTCCTGAGATAGCAAAAATCAGTACAGTGTTATTTGGTTTGCAAGCCCACAGAAAATGAGTTCAAGATGGTGACCAAGCTTTTAGTTTTAGCTTTCAGTCCACAGTAAACCTATGGTAGTGAATAGAGGACAAACTTTCCTGAGGGAACACTCACAGGAAACACCTCTTTTTATTATCTTTCTTGCCGCTATCACTGGCAGCGCCTGCTTGCTCTCTCCTCTCCTTTCTAATCTCCATGGCCGAAGTGGCCTGCACGCCATCCTAGCATGCCTCCTTTTTCTCAGGGCCCCACTCCCTCATGCACCCACTGCCTTTCCAAGGCCTTATATAACACTGCAATTCATTCAAAGATCCAGATCAGACAGCAGAAATGAAGGACTTAAAAGTTCAATCACCTTTGACCCTGTTCAGCTGCAAGTTAATAAAAGCAAAGCACTGCATCTACGTGTTAATGCTCTGTATAACTGCAATTAAATGGAAACGGCAAACACAAAGGATCTCATATGTTCACGTTTCTCCGTGATTAAGAATTAGTGCTTTCCTCTCATCTGCAGCAATCATGTTCTTACATCTATCATGATCTGAGGCCCAGAGCAGATGTAAATTCGGGGTTTAGTTTAGGTGACAACATCACACACATGCAATCATGGCCACAGTAAGATTTATGATATGGCATAATGAGTTCATATTAATGCATGAACAAACCTTAGCTGAAGCTCAAACTCCAGATGTGCTCTTATGTGGCTTCACTGACTCCGGTTTGATCCAAGATATTTTGTCCTGTGAAGAGGCTGTTTATTTTCATTCCAGTTAAGTTCAAAAGTCAGTGATATAGTGTAACATCCAGTCAGGCTGTATAGTACTGTATCAAATTTACTGTATGTAAATACAAACTTCCACTGCTTAGAAAATTAGTCATCATTAACCTATTAATATTAATCATAGTTTATATTTTTAAATGAACATATAAACTACAATTAATATTGTTTTAGTATGATGTAGCCTATTATAGTATTGACACTGCTTAACACAACATGTTTTGACTTCACAATGTACAGATTCGAGTAATCATAGAAAGCCGAGCAGCTCTTTAGTAAACGAAATGATGCTGAACTGAATCTAGGATTTTCTCTTGCTAAATCCCCATCATTACCGTTTTTCAGCTTCATCCTTCTTTAAACCACCATCTCACGTGTAACGTGCACTTAAAGGATTTTTGCATATAATTGGGATTCAAAGTTATAAAAGTTGGGAAGTGCCCTGCAGCTGAACCCTACTATAATGCCGTTATGCACACAGAGAATGAGCTGGCATAACAGAATTAACAAACTTTGTGAGCAATAATCCTGTATAAAATAATATTTTGCTACCACATCAAGTCTATTGGCTAAAACTGGAACCCGCATCCAGCAGGGCTAACAAGGCCCACTGATCTGCCCAGAACCACATCCTTCACTCTGGTGTGGAGATGAAGGGGTTTGTCCATGCAGCTCTGAAGACACAACACCCTCTGTGCTGATCCATGAGATGCAGTTTCATCCTCACAGCTCATTGTAAATGACAGAAAGTCCAATCTCAAGCTCTTTCCATGGGAAACAAACCTCCTTTCTGTTCCTCATTATGCATATATACCCTGTACAAGTACTGAACCCCCATCTTCCTCGTGGTACTGAACATCAGGGCAGTTCATATAGAGGGGGCCTCATCTCTACTGCCAAACAGAAAAATTGCTGGTTAAGTTTATGGTTTCTGCTCTATAACGCTCAGGTTTCTCCTCATCTGGTCTACATAACAATCAAACTGTGTGGGGGAATCTTCATCTCCAACTTGGGAATCTGTAATGTCTGATTTAAGAGTGACCAGGAGTGGCTCAAAGAATCTACAACAACTACACTGTTTTTCTATATGTAGTAACATTGCCAGCTAGTACTGCTGTACTACAAGTACTGATTCTTTTAAAGCAAGATTATTGTTTATTTACTATTGTTCTGATGAAATGGCAATAAGAAACGGCTCATGCAAATCTCACTGGAAAAAAAAGAGCATAGTACAATATGTAATACACAATCATGTGTTATTTCTTAGCACAATAACACCAGCAAACTAGTGAGGTTATGTAATGGCTAAAGGCTGAGAGCAATGATTGAAAAGTTTAAATAGATAAAAATTAATGTATGAACAATTCACTAAAAGTCATTGAGAATCAGTTTGTCTCACTGATAGAAACTCAACCAGTGAAAAAAAGTTGTAGTAATATACACTTTTCAATTGTGTTCAATAACATCCAGTTTAAACCCATTGAAAGGAACATTTTTTGCAAAGTGGTTTTGAGCAAGCAGGTTTAATAATGCTGCTACTGTAGATTATATGCACACACCCCTTAAGCTCTGATTCCCTGCAGCAGTCTTTTCAGCAGTACCCCAGTGTCCTGCCACAGCTAAATAGTTGTTCTGGACGACAACATCACTGTCTGGAGCAGACACTTTTCGGTTAGAAGTCTGATAAATGGTCTGAACGGTGTGTAAATTCAGAGATTTACATTTGAAGTAAAAGTGAGTCAGTGGTTATGCACACCAAACATGACTGGATTCTGAGTTTGATTTCTCTTTATAAAATCTGTATTGATGACAAGGTACTTTTGGTTAGACTCAAACAAAGAACAAGAGTGTGTCTGTGTAGATCCTTTAGTGTCAGTGAAGACCATTACTCCTGCTGAGCGTTGACAGTTGGAGTCATGAAAGAGACTTTACTGCTACCGCTGCTCACAAAAGCCCAAAACAATGGCAGGAAGTGACTGCGAGTCTTCAGGAGATGAACCACACACAAACATCTTCAAGCAGGATTCATTAGACTGGCACTAAGGGTGGTGGTGGTGGGGGGAGGGGGGTCCTGTCCATTTCCTGTTTTTACCTCTCAGCTAAGCAGTGACAGGGTCTGTGTGTGCCAACACCGCTAATGACTCAAAACCTGTGAGCCGCTACTAACGCAATCAATCAGTACGCCAATCTGTCCAGAATGGAAGTGGTGCAGACACACATCCCTGGGTCCACACGTGTGCATTGGCAACAACATCATCATAATTAGTGGTGACCAGAAATGATGCCAGTGACCATGTGTCTCCAGATATGAACACAATGGTTTGTTAAGAGCCTGCTAACACAGAGGACATCCTCTCCATATGACTGAGGGAACATGGCTCCAATTCTAATCTGCTCCCACTGTTTATAAAATAAACAGGCCCCCAAACGCTAACCTACAGCCTGCCTGGCTTCCCCCTCCTGCTCTCCTCCTCTCTCGATGCATCTGGCTGACCTTTGACCTGTACTATTTGAACTGTGCTTCCTTACCAGTGCAACATGAATATTGCATCATGGTAAAATCTGCACTGTGAGCATTTTAAATGCAGAGGAAGAGGGGATTACTACTGCATCCCAATGGTGGGCTCATGTTGCAGTCATCACACACATGAGAACATAAAGGGTAACTTACAGCCCATAACTCTGATTATGAATCATGTAAAGTCACAGAGGCTTACTATAATCTTAGTATACAGTAGTTACTGAAGGAAAAAAAAGTTTAGTACTGGGACACCGTGCTGTCAAAGTGCAAATGTGTATGCATTTGGACAAGGCTCCATTTAGTGGTGTAAAGTTACTTCTAATTACAAAATCTGGGCAACAGCATTACCTTTTCAAAACAAGAGTGTTTTCACTCAGACATCCCCAGCAGACACCCCCCAAACACCTCCCCGCCTCTTCTCTCCGGGAGCCTTGAGCCTGCTAGGCCCAGTGGTAGTGGAATGAGACAAGAGATAAGCCCATAGTCGGCCTCCATCAACACATGAAGCTTGCCAAAGCGAGTAGAGTTACAGACAGGCACTCCTCTGGGGCTCAGGGACAGGGGGTGAGGGTGTGTGTGTGTGGGGGGGGGGGGTGCTCAGACATGGGAGGCGGCTAATCTGCAACCAGCCAGCTTGCTGATGCCCACCATCTGTGTCTGTAACTCATCACCCACCGGCCACGAGCCTCCGCAGGCGCGCACACAAGTAAACAAACACCCAGAGAGAGCCATTTAACAGCTAATTCTCTACCTGGCTCTGTTAATGACTTATTATCAGCACCACCCAAAAAGCAGAGAACAGAAGTCAGTGGAATGAGGTAAGAGGGGATAATGAGGCACCAGCTGTCAATTGAGGCCCGCAAACTTCAGGTTATGTCATCATCCTCATTACAGAGGCAGTCTGTGTCAGGCAAATCTGAGAAATAGCTCAATCAGAACACAAGGATCTGAAGAAAACAATTGTGACAGCTTTAATCACCAGCAGGGAATGAAGCCGGAGTCGAGTCAACAGACTTCAGGAGTGTCAAGAAAAATGTGGCTGCTTCGTATGCTTCATTTACTTGACAGGTCTTCACAGCCATAATTGCGCATGCCTCTGGCACCACTGAGCCAGGGGATGTAGAGGGTTAAGAGGTCGGGAGGATGGGTGCAGAGGAGGTGGGGC
>JAUBNQ010000028.1:7241118-7260919 GCA_032353495.1 Ctenopoma kingsleyae | reverse complement strand
CATGTTGCAGAATTACTTGAGGGAAAAGAAAATTCATTGTGGTGTCTAAATTCTTTCATTATACTAATCTTAAACAGTGATAGTGAAATACGACTAATCTTCATTCTGTCTTTTGGAAGCCCTAAGACCACTTCAAAACTTTACTATCCTCACTCTGGGAACAGCACAGCCTCGACTCATTAGACCACAGGTTCCGAATTATTGTAAAGGAATAATTTGATATTCCAGCTTATGGAAACATGGATGTTCACTTTGCCAAGAGTAATATGAAGACTGATGCCAGTTAGCTTAGTTTACCATACGTAAACTACAGAGGTAACAGTGAGTCTGCTCAATAAGAAACATTTACAGTCACACCTAAAGGTCAGCACACAACCCACTGTTTTATGAAGCTGATAAAGTATAATGTGCTAATTACAATGTTGTGAAAAAATATGTGCCCTCTGTAGACTGACATGCTAAGTTAACAGTATCAGCATTTACATCTAACCTCCTTCAAGAAAACAAATAAGCAAATTTCCCAAAATACCCAAGCTATTCCTTTAAGCCATAACTCATGTCTACCCACACATGTGCAAACTTATTTTCATGTGTATGACATGGCTCAGCCACTCTGAAATAAACCCCTCAACTCTCAAATCTCTTTCATATATATATATATAATTTTAATATTAAAATGACAATATTTTAATATAATACATATTTGGGATTATGTTTCTTTTCATGGGATGGCCACTTTAAAATGATATGTAAAAAGTTACTGTAGACTGCCTAGTTACTGCTTAAACATCCTTAAATTAACACATTTTTGAGGAAGCTTTGGTTGTTTGGGATGATTCCAGTGCTCCACCAGCTGGTGAAAATGAGACACTACGCACTAGCGTAACATCAGAATACATTAACCACACTATACTACAGGTTTATGGCAATCATTAAACTTTTAAAGTTTGCTTTGACAAAAGTTTATTCATAAAATTTTAATTCATGATGGTGCATAGTGCCCATGGTTGTGCACATTACTTTTATAACCCTGCTGTAAATAGTAAAACAATACCAGTATGTCTTAAAAGTATGAAAACCGTTTTCAGTGGCAAATCTTTCCCCAAAAATTCCAGGTGAACCTTTCTTCTAGTGTTACAAATACTGATATAAAATACAATGTCCTGATGATTCGGAGACGTCTCATCTGCAGCTGTTGTAACTGCTCAATAAAATATAGCATTATACACTGAAAAATAGATTTCATTACAAAAGAAATTATTTTACATGTCATATCTACACAAACAGCATTAAATTAACATAGGCAAAATGCGAGGTGGGTAATACAAGCACCTAAAAAACTATTGCATACAGGTGAGTCACTGCTTGAACATGTGTTATTTGTTTACCTACAAATGTATTTTTCACACATTTTACTATTAGTTATACAGACAAACCCATTTCACGTGTGTACATATGCTTTTACCATTTTTTCCACTGTTAGACAACTTTGTCTGGAGAATGTCCAAGATTGTCCAATGTTTTGAAAAAAAGCAGAGGCCACTGCACATCTCCATATCACCCAAAAAAGGAAGCAAGTTCTCATCAGTGAAATGCTACAAAGATTCCAATAAATCTTATCCCATGATCTTTACTGCACTTATAGAATAAACCTGGTCACTGTCAGCATTCATAGATCGCCTCAAAACTACAATGCTGATTAGCTTTGGAAATTCTAGCAAATATTATTTAAATAAAAAAATCACCCAACATACTACCCAGTAAGATCTTCTTGGCCCCAGCTGGATACTTGAGCAAAGCCAAGAGGAAGGTCAGCACCATCAGGTGATTTGTTTTGTGATCACAATCCAAGTGGTGACAGAAACACAAGCACATATACATTATACAAATCTGCATTTGGCAAGAGACAGTCTGTAGACTGCTTAACAAGGCAGGAATGCATCAAAGAGCAAGGAATGTCCAGTATTCTCACCCCTCTGCTGTGGGTAACATGAATTATGGCTGCTCTAAAGTGGAGTTAAATCACATTAATTCAACTGGCTGAAAAAAGTGACCTTCTGTGCACTAGCAGGCTGTGCACAAATTTATTGTTCAAACTGTTCATTTAATAAATAGTGCTTGTACAAAACGACTATCAATTCAGGAAGGCGATTATCAGTTTAAGAGTAAGAGTACTAAGAGAAAAACATAATCTCAGTATCAGTCAGAATAATACCTCCCAAACTCAATGTATTATCAGCAGATCCCCATCTGTGCTGTGCTTCACAAACAGACGTAAGAGAAATTATGGCTGGACCCTTTGTGAGGCTGCCCTCTAGTGAGCAAAAGCCCTACTGAAATGTAATGCCTTAAGATGAAAAACAGGAGTTTACATCCACTGTTCAAAGTAATACTAGTGAATGCAATAGTGTTAAATGTGACTGGAAATACAAAGGAAAACTGCATACACTGTGGCACATCATTGTTAAGTCCCATTTATACCACAGTAGTCTGAAGGAAACTACTTTGCTCCCAAGCTCCTAAGTCAGTAACATATCTCCCTTGCACACAGAGTACTAAGACTTATGATCTAAATAAAAGCACCAAGCGGAGGTAACACCAGCTTCACATGGAGAAATGGCACAAACATCATAGCTTCCCAGTTAGCAATGACGCTTTAGTGTATACCAATAATGTTAGAAGCAATATGTTACTTAAAATGAATATAGGAATACAAAACAGTCCAATGTTAGAATGATAGCAATGCTGGTCAGTCAGAGACTTTGGCAAGGCTGGTAGGTGCTGGCTGAAGGGTGCTGGTATTTCGTCCACACACACATACACACACACACTCACACTGACTGCTGTAGAGCTACAGGTATGTGTCCTGCTCTGAACTGCTAAGGCTTTGTGTGGACTGCTGAAGAGGAGACTCTTTGGCAGGGGGAAGACTTGTAAGAGGCGCTTGCTGCTGGTGAAGGGAGTGAAGGGACGCAATTCGCGGCACGGTGTCTGACATCTTGCTGTTGACTGGAGGTGGGGCAGGTGGATCTGAGGGTGGAGGTGAAGTATCGTTCAGAAGAGGGTATGGGTTAGGGATCTCCACAGTGGGCTGGGATTTCTTCACACTCTTCTTCTTACTCTTTTTCAGCTGTGGGGTGGACTGAGGCACCTCGAGTACAATGGTGGGGTTCTGCTGCAGGTCATGGCGCCTCGGCGGCTCGGCCAACATGATGAGCCGAGCACCATGCATCCTCGGGGGTGGTTTGAAATTGAGCTCTCCGCGGTTCTTCTTCCAACGCTTCAGCTGGGTGTGATGCTCTCTTTCCACGTCTCGCGCGGTCACTGGCACCTCCAGAATCTGCAACAGGAAAAGACACGTCACCAGGTCACAGCTGCAGTAATATAGGTCAAAATACAAAAAGATGTGAAGCAACAAGACCAGCTCTTGCTGGAAAATATGTTCCTTCCATGTTTCACTGTGTTAAATATGAACTTTGTCAGTAAATGCCAAAGGGCCTTGGGGCTGCTGTGGACATATCATCACCCACAGTCAATACAGCCCTGTGTATAAGAAGGGGTATTGTTAACACAAACACAAGACTCATACAGAGGAACCCGACAGTGGTCAGCGAGTACTCGGGTTAATTTGTCTCAATTACACTTTAATTCAGTCTCTAAGAGTCTCTCTGCTGTTCCCTCGGCTACGTTTGTGAACACTTATTGTTCTGTAACAACTTCAGTGAGCGACACAACATCCAGACTAAGACTAACAGCATTAAAGTATTATACTAGCATGATATGACTTTTGTCATTAACAGACTCAGTTTCTGACTTTAGAAAACTTTGATATTGGAGTCTTCTACTGTTACTGAAGTGGAAAGAAATCTAGTGAAAAAACTACAAACTACTGTACTGAAACTACTGATTATGCCATCTAATGCAATTTAGGCCTCAAATGGTATCTAAAGCCAAGGCATTTATACACAAAATGAAAAATATCATGCAGATTCAGATTCTGGATAAAGCTATGCCAAGCTGTCACTCCTCCGCTCTTACCTCACGGACGAGGAAGCCTTCCTGCATGTATCGAGGCTCTACAGCCCTGAGAAGCTCCATGGTTTCATACTGGCCCTGGCAGGCTTTCAGCTTCTCCCGGGTCCCCAGCATGCACTTAAGCAGCACCAAACCCACACGGAAGATTATCTTTACTCCTGACAGAGGGAGAAGAAGAAGGTAATTCAGTTTCAGTGTGAAGGATTTCTGACGTACTGCTCATACAGCATTAGAAGCTACCGTTACCATCACAAAGGAACATGTCCCAGACACGCAGCACCGAAGCCCAGGGCAATGTTCTGGAGAAGGCACACATAAACCACTCAGTCATGTAAAGGATGGGGTCGATCTTGTATTTCTCTAGATGGCGGAAGGCTAGCGGGGAGACACGTCGCAGCAGAGCAAACAGGATCTCTCCATCTAACTGTATAGCTTCCTGAAGGACATGCACACATAGGAAAGCACAGAGTAAACAACAACTGATACACATGTGAATATCCATCCATTATAAATAAACCAATGGTAATGCATCAAATTACTCAAACTATGTGCAATTACCCAGATTTTAAAACATCTTTCTTTGTAGGTCTGTGCTGTACTTCATTGAGGAAAAATATCATTAGCAAACCATGGCTCCATTAAAATGAGTAATATAATAAGAAAACAACACTGAACCACCAAAATTAATTAAACAAGACGGTTCACAACTATGTAGTTGTGCAAGTAAGAAATGATAAATTGTGGTCTGCCAATGCCGCAATGGTTTCATCAGTATCTTATAACCACAGAATCCCTGTGACCGCAAAAACAAAGCTGCATTCCAGTTTGGCTGTAAACACATTGACAGCCCAGTTACTTAGTGGAGATTACTGTTTCTATAACAGCAAAGTCAGATGGAGTCACAGTCTGTCTGCATTTCCAACACCAGGTGATGTAATTGCACATGTCTGCACATGTTTCAGTCTCACCAGGCCAGGACTGTAGTAGCCAGGAAGATACTTCTCACAAATTTGGACCAGCACCCAGAAGGCCTCCTGTGGAAACAAATATAGACGATGTCAGGAAACAAACTATTCATTTTACAGAACACTCCTCTGTGTTCACATGAAAGTGAACACAGAGGAGTGGAAAGATAATGTCAGAAATTTTGACTTTGATAATAAAACTGAATGAAGACTGAGGACGGAAATGAGTACTACATCAGAAGAGGACACGACACATGATTAGTGTGTCACTCTTACATAATGTAGCCATTGATACTATTGTGTGTTTGATCTGCATACATGGCTTACATCTGTGAACCAGAAAATCTGCCAAAACTTAGTCAGTATGGTTGAAAATCTTCTAAGAGTTATCTAGTATTGAGTCTCTGGAGCAACTCCAGGATTTATCTCTAGATGACATCATCCCTCCAGTCCGTCTCTGTGCTGTTGAGATTAAAAATAAACTTGGATGAAGTCACAAATTAAAGCTGAACTGCAGAAGACAAAGAGCATGTGATTTCTAGTTTAAATGATAAATGATAATAAGCCTTTGTCTTTTAGCTCTGGGGCAGACAACCAACAACTCCACACAAGTCAGCACATACACATCTACACCAGAAAAGAAAGAAAAGAAACTGTTTATATGGTGTTTGTGACTGCATGGAAAAGTATACAGTACCTCAGCAGGCATGTGCATGAGCAACACAGCAGCAATGGGAGCCTGAGCCTGGCAGTATCCCTCCTCTGGTCTGTACAGAGTGTAGGCCTTAAGAACACGAAACAGGTCCTGCTGCCTGTGGAAGATCAAAATACAGATACACACAATAATTAAGATAAATTCAATTTCAAACATATCACGGTCATCAGTTCCAGTGTGTGATGTCAGATTACCCGTGTCCTCCCCGTGACACAAACATCTCATGGAAAGGAAACTGTCTATGGAGGTCTTTCTCAATCACATCAAGCCACTTGGGATCCCCCGGTTGGCTGTCCAGCTCCTGATACAACACACGGGGGAGACATGAGATCTCTTACACAGTAACAGCACTGTGGGTTTATAAACTGAAACAATTCACAACGAGTTATTCAATGATCACAGGAATGGCTTGGATTAAAACAACTGTATTTCATTATTCTAAACTAAAGTTAACTGATAACGGAATCTGTATCATTAGCCATAAAAAAGAAGTTAATTTGCCATAGTAACCTGGAATAACTAAAAGTCAACTAGCTCTAACCCTGAGCAGAAAACATGCTCAACTAATAAAAACAACACTGGTGAATAACCACAGTTTCAGTAACATTTTTATATGAAATTAAAAAAATGAAATGAGCCCTAAATATAACATGAAAGGAGCTGTGGGGAGGAAGTGAAAAGTGAACTGAAAGAAGAAGCTGCAAGACCTGAAACTTTCCTTGGTTCTGTTCTTTCTTCACCTTTCCCCCTGACAGGTAGAGCCAAGCACGGCCTCGAAGGGCAGGAGGAATTCCTTTCTGGCACCGCAGCCTCACCTGAGCCAGAGGAGCAAATAATAATTACTTTAAAATTCTTGCACTACAGGAAATCTTATAGACAGATGCATCACATCATAAATTGGCTGAAAGAACCAAAAAACACCCACGTGTGATGAAGCAAAGAGAACAAAACAGATCAACAGTTTGCAGGATTTGGCCTTTACCAAATGGTTGCAACAATAATTTGACTACTGAGGGGCTTCACAAGAAGTGAGTGAAATATTATACACTCATGAGGGATGGTTTTGTCTGAAGACATGTAACATCTCGTCATATATGTACACACTATGCTTCCTCAGAAACTGTTTCTTCCAGTTTGGCTTGAAAAGAAACCTCTCCACAAACATCCAATAAATATGAAACTTCCTCAACTTTTCATTCATCCTCATCTTCTCTGTTGCTCATCTCTGTATTTGTTTTTATCACTGTGAGATGCCGACAATGATGATGACAGACAATATGCACATGCGCACAGAAATGATATGTTAAAAAACAAAACACAACAACAACAACAAAAAAAGACAGGAGAGATCAGATGTGATTTTGGACCATATACAAAACAGCCAAGAACTGAAAAAAATATGACTTGGTTTGTTCACAGTTCAGTGAAAAAAATCTGATTCGAGCCACATGGGGACAAAACAGATTTGAGTTGAGTTGTAATGTGAAAGTAGCCCAACTGTCACTTTGAAAAAGGATAATTCCCCTTCTTTGTCCAAGGACAGATGTGGCTGTACTATCTAATCTTTAATCAAGAAATAAATGGCATCATCATCATTATCACACAGATGTTTGCTCTACTTGCATTACTTTTTCTGGGTACTCTTTTCTTTTGTCTGACATGAAGCTGACACAATTCCCCAAGGAGAGCACAATTTCTGCTGTAAAGTTACTGTAAAACAAAAGAGCACAAAAAGGGATCAGAAACCCTGACCTGCACAATAGGCAAATAAAAACTGCTTCACTCTGAAGAGCTATCTTCTGCTTGAATAGAGCCATAGTTTATATTCACAGCACCTTTATTATAGAGTTGCCTCACAGAAGTAAACACAGCCCCACCCTGAATGCGAGACTGTCAATTTGTCACATGGTTTATGGGTTGATAAAGGGATGGGTTATATCCTGCCCTGCTGCTGACATGCAGAAATGAGGTGAAGTTGCGCCTCTGTGTTGAATTGCCGAGAGCATATCACAAAGAACCAGCTAAACAAGTGAAGCTGTAAATAATGCATAATGTGGCCACAGAAATCTCGTCTTTGTGCAATCGTGCACTTGTGCAACTGCATCTGCCTTGTCTGATCATGTGTGCATGAATACTCAAAGCTGAAAAACTGCTGCCTGAAGAAATTAGTGGTAAAACTCAGAAACCAGCTTTAGAAGAACAGAGGAAAAAATGGCTAGGACATATAAACAAGTCACTCTACATTTAGTTTAATTGAGTGAACTCTTGGTGCTGACCTTGTCGAATCTTTTGATCATCCACTTGTCCCAGTGGCTGAGCATGTCCAGCCACTTCACCTCCCTTTGCCTGAGCACCTCTGGAGGAACATCCTGAGCTCTGGAGACACAATGGAGAAAAAATTGTAAAAGAAAATATCACACTTTGAACTTTAAAATCCAAATTATACCAAACAAGATTGAAAAAGAACTAAATCTAATCTTTCTTTTTTTGGGAGGGGAAAAGTTTCATGAACCAGCTGGAAACAAAATTAGACGTTTTTCCTTCTTTAAGGTTGATTGGAAATAAAACCCCAAATTAAAACAAACACACGATACAAAGACAGTTGTTTGCAGCAGGTTCTTGTTAGGAGGGTGGAATGAGACAAGAAAACATCTCCAGAAAGCCTGTTCATCTTTCTGCATGTGCCATCAGATCTGCGTGTGTGGTCGCTCATGTGCAGTCAACTAAACTGTGCAATGAATCAAAAATAACAACTAGACTCTTTTCAGGACTATAAAAAATACAAACCCATTTAATGGAAAAGTCTGTGTAACTACAAAGAACTGCAGTCAGAATTTAACTGCAAAACATTTACAAGGAAGGAACATTAAAGTCTACATATTATATTCTCAAACAGAAAAAGTAAATGTAGGCAAGTCTAACCTACATTATGAACAAGGTCTGATGCTTTACTAAGCTATGCAATTATCTCATCGGCACAAACCTGTAATTGTAGGTTTCAAACATCCTCAAAGAGCAGTTTTTAAAACTTGGGACAGCCCTCTTTCTCCTAAAAAAAACTTGTAGGCTACATGCTGTGGATCAGTACAACAATATGCTATACTCTGGCTTCAGCTTACTTAAACAATGATTAAGTACTCTCATGGCCAAATAGTGTTAGTTAAACCCTGGGTTTGTGACTACCTATAAAACTAGGAGCCAAAAGAGGCCCTCTAGTAATGGGGCAACAGAGCTATGGCTCCAGATCTGCCCAAACCCCAGAAACAGGAAGCTCCCAGGCAACCAATGCTTGGCAGAACTTGTCTCACTCCTTGCACTATTTCAGTGCTGTAATGTATGCTTTACTCCCACACTAAAACACGGAAGAAAGAAAGGCTTTCTTAGAATAACTTGCTTCAAATGCTTATAAATAAATTCATTCAGATGAAGGTCTAATAAACAAGACACAAGGGAATGCTCTTAGGGTAATTAAAACAAAAGCATGTGTAATAAATCATTTCAATATAAAAAACCGGACCGATAAGGAAGAAGAAGACAACTTGCTGTCAATCCAAGTAATCTGCTCCCCTCTTGCTGTTATATTTCCTATCATGTTGTGTAAGTCAAGCAGTGGGTTTAAAACACATCTTGCCACGCAGCTGGTTGGGAGCTCTGCTGTGCACATATACGCATAACTGGATTCAACTGGATTAAAAATGTACAGCTCATATTTTAGTAAGCTGAGTGTCCACTGGCAAGACAACAAATACGAAGACAAGGGGAATGAATCACTGCAAGTGTTAGGAGTTGAAACAGACTTACGACGACTCCGAGTACTGCTGTGCCCCACCAATAAATCCATATTTATCGGTTTGTCTCTCACTGGTGAAGCCGTTAATCTCTGAGTCGGATCCCAAAGAGCTTTCATCGTCGATGTGACTGCTGCTAATAGTCCGGATACTCCTTGTGTCCACTGATTGACGGCCGTTCTCTGTTTTGGCCATTATAGCAAGAAAGCTAGCTGGCTAGCCAGGATAGCTAACGTCAGCGAGCTTGTTGACAGCCCGAAGTCAAAACTGCTCCTCTGCATATGTTGTCGAGTCAAACAGTACCGACGCCATGATTTCTCAACATAAGCTTAACTTTTTGTTAGTTATGTTCGGTTACGCACTGAAATGTTATCTGGCGTCGCGCTGAAGCTGTTAGGCCACATCAAATGTTTTCGCTAACTAGCTTAGAGTATCTTGAATTCTTAATCACTCAACATTACCGAGCTAATGTTGGGCTGCTAACGCAAAGTTAGCCTCAAGTGCTCGTCACGGTTCAATCCAAAAGTATTTCTACGTGCACCCTACCTTCAACACACCAACGCTATATAATTATCTTGGTTTTCATAACTGAAAAACTACAGTATTGTTTTGTCAGCTAACGGTGCCGTGGTTCGCTGTCCTGTCATCCCGACTCTCCTGCAACGCTTTTACATCGACGAGCACCCCTGTCTGTCCTGGGCTGGTCCAGCGTCTTACTCTTACCGCCCCTAGTGGCTGTAAGTACATCTTACATCTGGGTGTCGCCTCTACTCAGTGTTGCCAGACGTACGATAATTATCGTATTTGTACGATAATTTTACCCTCTGTACGATGTACGATCAATTCCAAAAAAACTCATATTATACGACAATTTGACCCCTTCATCCTTAATTTCATTAAGTTATTTCATTATCACCATAAGGTACAGGTTTTTTTCATCCTGCGCAGACATACTTGGCTTGTTTAGGCCCAATCGCGTGCGTTTACGGCCAATAAACGCGCGATGTAACACGTGGTGACGCACGACGTAAACAATGATGAGTGGTTTGAGTGCGGAGATACTCTGTGAGACAAGAGGAGTTGAAAAACACATAACGCCTGCTTTGGCACCGGAGAGCTGGTTGAAACTACAAAAAACAAGAGAAACTAATGGTTATGACTCATATTACTAAAGTGAATGTCATTTGCAACGCTGTTGTACATTGTTGTCATTATTCATAACTATCATAATAGTCAAAGGACATGTTTTAAAGTCATACACTACAAACATTTCTTCATTTGGTTTGCACGACTAATAACCCAAATAAAGTGGTTCTTTTGTAGGAGATAACATCAGTGAAAATTATGTTTTTACATAATTAACAGCTCACACTTTATATTAAAGGGACGCAAAAAGGGTTGTAAAAGTCTTGTATATGTTCACAGATGATTTGTTAAGGGAAAGAAGATCTACAAATGATTTGTAACATATTTACATGGGATGAACACAATGAGACAGCTGTTTTTGACCCATGTTGAGTTACCAGCCTCTTCTTCTCACCAGCATGAGAGAAGCCTTACTGCTGGGTCAGATGTTATTCCACCATCTCCTTTGTACATCACTCTACATGTTAGACATCCAGTAGAAGCTGCTGGTACAGTGATAAATACACAACTCCTGACCAACAAACACTCACCTGTGTTCACTGTAGCACCTGGAGAAGCTGTGTTATCAGGTTGTATTGAGTTGTATTTAGCACTGCACCACCTAGATGACTATAAATGTCAACAAATATTAACATGATAACTACAGCTATTTACTGACTTACAAGCGATTAATGCAGCATGAACAGGTTATTTGTTAATCATTAACTTATGATTTGTTAATGATCATTACAGAATTAACTATGCTGTTTACAAATGTATTTGTAACTCGTTAACATAACATTTCTTACTCACTTACAAACTTAAATGTTTTGTTCATGATTAGTTCAGTTCATTATTACCTAATGGCTTATAAAGACATTGCTACTAAACATTATTATAAAGTGTTACCAAAAAAATTAACTACATTAATAAAATGACATAACTGCCATCAGGACCAGCCCATATGTCTGTGAGGCCCTTGGCAAGATCAGGACTTCAATGTGCTAATATTGAGGACAAGAGAAAGACAGTTTGGTCAATGCATGATGCAGCAGCTCTGTCCATAACATTAACACCATTCAAGATTTTACATTGTTCAGCCCTGCAAGCTGCAAACAGTCTGCAGAACTCACCAGAACCCCAACAAGTCTGCTGTGTGAGCCTAAAACTCTTCTTCCTCTGCACCCACAATACTCCTGTCACTGTGAACATGATGTGCACTAAATTTTTAAATTTAGGAAATTTAGGAAATGGGTCTTCATCCAAGCTAAATTACTGTTGATATATATAAATGTTCTATAATAGTTGACTGAAATGGTTGTTTCACATAAGTACCCATGAAACTTACTGAAAATACAATGAGAAAAGCAGTGAACTCTTCTAACGAATTAACTGTGATCATGCCAAAAAGTGGCATCAGAGATTAGATTTCAATTTTTAAAAATTATGTGAGTTTAGTCCACTTGAGACTGTGGAGCACGTATTTCTGTTGCTGATACATATTACTAAAGAAAAACTCTACACAAGATACATTGATTCATTGTTGATAAGAATCAGTCTGTGAGTTTGTTGGGTTCTGTGTCCAGGTGCTGCAGGACTTTTTCACAGTCTCTGAGGTGATGAAGGAGACAAATCACTAATCACGCAGAGGTAAAATGTTTTATCATCATCATTAATTTGCTGCTTGTCTTTTACGAGTTACACACGCGCGAGCACGTGCGTCACTGAAAGCCATGGTAACAGAACGGTGACGTGAACCCGGTGGTCTATAAGAACCGCAGTTCTGCAGCAAAACTCTCATTTGCATTTGGATTCGAGTTGAGCGGTGTCTGCTGGAAGCTGAACTCTCGCAGAAGTGATCACCTGGAAAACCTGTGCTGAAAAAGCAACTGTCTGATTCACAACTAATAACTTTAACCGTCGTTAAAGCAGAACCACAGAGCAGCAAACTTAGAGAGCTAAAAGTGAGCTCCTGTTGGAAATGGACAACGGCCCCTCCGCTGGGGGGTCAGAGGTAACCCCCTCTACTATGTAGGTACATCCTCATATCACGCCTGGCTTATGATAAAAGGTGTCTTTAAACGTTTTAAGTCAATAATTATTAATAAATTAATAAAAATAGTTGAGTTTAATGACAGACAGTTAATGGAACGTTGTGGGAAAAAGTCATTTTATCGACTCAGACACAAACTCGACGTTTTCTCGGTGTAAAATAAATATGAAATAATAAAAATGGACGGATTGTCCCGGGACAGGTGAAGAATGTGTTAACAATGGTGTAGTGATTTAAAAACACGGATATTTTGGTTTCAGAGCATCAAATTTTCCGATTTTATGGGCGAAGATTTGATAAAAAAGATGGCGACTGGACCTTTTTTTGTAAAATGCCAAAAAATATATTTTTCTTCCTCACCATGGCAACGATGGAACTTTTAGGAGCCGACCCATGCACGTACTGCGCAGGTGTCAGGCTTTTGTGTTTGGTCTGAAGAGCTGTCCACAGCTCTGACTTTTTCAATGAGTTTAGAAATCTAGTGAAACTAAATAGTAATTTACCAGTGCTGGAAAGTACTATTTACTTTACTTAAGTATTTCCATTTATGCTACTTCATACTTTTTAAATTAACTGCAAAAAGCTGTACAGACAAATATTTGACATGCAGCTTATAAAACGTGATGTGTTCATACAGATTGAAGTTTATGAAGTAGTTCTTAGATCCATTACGATCAGATCAGATTAAATATTGTTATTTACATGATAATTTTAAAAAAAAAAGTGTCATTGGGCGAGCTGCTAACAACTCAAAGCCACAAACAAACACTGGTGATTTGTAACAGGTCAAAAATTAGCTAGATTTGGAACCACTGCTTAAATTTTTACACTTTATTGTGTTTCATGAGCTAAACTCCTATTTATTAAATGTAAAATCTTAATCTATGTCAATTTACTGTAGCTACACTTAGTATATAACAGTTTTTACAGTTAGTGGAGGTGTATGAGAATATAAATGCTGTTTACATGGTTACATGTGTCCAGAATGTGACTTTTATTTATTGTATTTACCCTCAGGTGGATTCTTTTGGCCTATGGATGAAGACCTTCGATGTCCCAATGCAGAATGGCCTGAAGACAACAAGATCTTCATCAATCCTGTACTCCACGCTGAAGATCAGGAAGAGGAAGAAAGATAGATGTTGTCGGGTTGGATGATGATGGCAGGGCTGTCGACACCTCGTGCATGTAGCCTCATCTGGTGGGGCTTGTGACACCCCAGGTAGCATCTGGCACTGGGGTCTTTTTAATGTTGGCAGGACAGTCAACATCCCAGGTAGCGTCTTGCTCTGGGACCTATTTTTATTTCGACGCGGTGGCTGGATCGACTTTTCTTTCACCCTGAAGACTGGAGATTAGGTCTGGCAGGGCTGCCAAACCCTGCTCAACACCAGAGTCACTGTGACTGTTTTACTAACCTTTTTAATTAAGTTTTTTTTTTTTTTTTTCTTTTCTCTTCTCTTACATTACTTCACCACCTGACCTGCTGCTGGTCATTGTGCACTAAAAAAAGGTGAGTTTCTGAGTTGTAAAAGTGACTTTAATTAAAATCAAATAATGCATAATAATAATTTAATAATGCTGTGTGGTGTTGTGTAAACTTGCTTTATGCTGTATAGTATTAGTATCAACCTTATTTATCCAGAATATCAGTCATTCACCAAGCAAAAACTGATTTGAGTCACTAACCATTTTTTCTTGTTCTCTTCGTTTCTATTACTTTTTACCACCTGAGCTGCTGCTGGTTACTGTGGACTAAAAAGGTGAGTATTATCAGATGTATTATCAGACTTCTGTTAAACCAGATGATCAATTATTCAACTATTAAAACTGATTTGATTCACTAACCATGATTTATTGTTCTCTTTTCTTTCATTACTTCACCACCTGAGCTGCTGATGGTCACTGTGGACTAAAAAAGTAAGTGTGAGTTTCTGACTTATTAGAAAACTCATTTTGATTAAAATCAAACATAAATGACTTTAAAAATATTGTGCAGTGTTTTGTAAACTAGCTATATACTGTATAATATGCTACTTCTGTTAAACCAGATTATCAATTATTCAACTATTAAAACTGATTTGATTCACTAACCATTATTTCTTGTTCTCTGTTGTTGTTTTACTCCACCTGAGCCACTGGTCACTGTGGACAAAAAAGGTGAGTATTATGGTATTTGACTTGAAGAAAAGTAATATAATATACAGACAGAGCAAGTACCATTGTGTACTACACCTGTTTACTGTACAGTATAAATAGAAATGTACTTTACTCAAAAATGTATCTCACTAACCATGATTTATTGTTCTCTTTTCTTTCATTACTTCACCACCTGAGCTGCTGATGGTCACTATGGACTAAAAAAGTAAGTGGGAGTTTCTGACAAAAGTGATTTGGATTAGCATCGAATATAGCAAACTTTAATAATATTAATATACATTAATAAGGAATAATAAACAATACGTGGTGTCATGTAAACTGGCTAGTATGCTAATTCTGTTTATTCATATTATCAATTATTCAACAATTATTTGATTCACTAACCATGATTTATTGTCCTCTTCTCTTCCATTACTCCATCACCTGAGCTGCTGCTGGTCACTGTGGACTAAAAAAGTAAGTGTGAGTTTCTGACTTATTAGAAAACTCATTTTGATTAAAATCAAACATAAATGACTTTAAAAATATTGTGTGGTGTTTTGTAAACTAGCGATATACTGTATAATATGCTACTTCTGTTAAACCAGATTATCAATTATTCATCAATAAAAACTTGATTTTACTCACTATTCTATGTTCTCTGTTTTTATCTTTCTCCACCTGAGCTGAAGATCAGCACAAACTTGTGATTTGACAGAAAGTAATTAAGAGAATTTGCTGTGATATACAGAGAGCAACTGCTGTATGTTGTTGTGTGATGTTTATATTCAGCATATCCACAATTTAAATAATAATTCAGGTTTGTCTGTCATATTTCTACTTTTTCTTCCTGAGCTCCTGCCATTCACACCCATTGGAAAAATTAAGAATAATCTACTGTGCACCTGAAATACCTGAAAGTAGGTAGGTACTGAATACTGATGCAAGAGACTTGTCTTTATCTTACTCTACCACCTGAGCTGCTGACTTGTAAACACTGTGACTTCTTTAATTGAAATATTATACTGTGTGTTATCACATATTAACATATTCATCACTCATTCTTATTAACCATTACTGTTCTCTTATATTACTAAACCAGACGTCAAAGATTATTTATTTTTTATCATATAACTATTGCTGTTTTTTTTAAATTATTTTTGTTTTACAGAGACTCAACATTTAATGGTACAGGTATAGGTTTTCTTCAGTAAGGAAGAAATCTTGATTCCTTATGAGACAGAGAGCTGTATTTTAGCTGAGAAGGATCTATATTCATGACATCACAGGGCAGGACTCTTCCTGGGTATTTTACCATTCCTGGGTTCCAGAGAAGAAGACAAGTGAGCACACTGAACCATGTTCAGCACCAAAATTTTCTCCCCTTGACTGTTTTGAAAAAATATACGATATACGTCATCCTGTGTTCTGTGAGAGCATTTACTTTCTGTCATGTTGGTTAACATGACGCTTTGATTAGTAGTTTGAAGGTTAAAAGCTCCTCAGAATGGAGAAAACTGAGAGCTGAATTGTTAGAAAATGTCCAAACAGACAAGATTTTTTTAAAATCACAACAGGTCACAAGAAAAAAATCTAATTTACATGTAAAAACCTACACATGATTGGGAATGATGAATACTTTGACTATTGAATGTGCTGCAGAGTGTGTAATAGAAATCCTGTCTCCTAAAATGTTTGGGAGGGGCATTAAAGGTATGGGTGCTGCCAGGGCACTGCTATGGAGCCCCCTAGGGGTCACGTAGTAGAAAAAGATATTTAGGTGAAATAAGCGGTAGAAAAAAAAAATTCAGATTAAGTGTACAAAAAAAAATTCAGACTCCCCGCCCACACGTTCAACAGGCCGGCTAATGTTACCATGAATCTGTGGCATTACTGTGGCTTTAGGGTGATGTGATGTACAAAGGAGAAGGTGGAATAACGTCTGACCCAGCAGTAATGCACTTACTGTTCTGTCCAGAGGTGGTTTGTACAACCGTTCTATAAGTTCACATTGTATTATAGACTATAATATGTATAGTATATGATAATGTGTTATTGGAGCAAATTGTCTGAGCCATGTCAGGATGCAAATTGCAGGCGTATGATAATTTTCTGGTGGGTACATTGCATGGCAGCTCTGCCTTCAATGACGTGAGTGTGTTTGCAACATTGTAAAGCACTTATTCACTTCATCCAATTTTATTCACTGGAGTCTACATCATTAACGGTGGAGGTTTTATGCATGTGGTAGTCTGTGCATCAGATCATGTGAACTGCATTAATCCATGTTGTGTTACTTTATCACACCAGCCAGCTCCTAATCTTACACATGATTGTGAAACAACAAAGGCAGATTTTGATTGTTTTATTCTTTTATTTAAATGGGTGAACATTATGAGGATCTACATGTTCTTACAAGCTACACAATACTCTATATCAACATGTACAAGTCAAGGGTTGAAGCAACAGTGTGGTGACATGCCTGTCACCCAGTGTGTAATTCATTCCTAGTATTCTTAGTAAGAGTTGACATTTAAGAACAGTACACCCTTCACACAAATGTGTATGAAAAATGAATGAAAATCATAATTAAACTAAAATGACTTGACTGAATCACAAAATACCCACAAGTAAAACTTTTTCCTTTCTTTTTTCTTCTGGCTGGATGGCTCACTTCTTTCTTCCACCTCTCTCCTTCAGTGCCAAGTGAATGATTGAACCGTTGCTCATGTTGTAATAAGCCAGGGAGTTGGAGTCCTTGATGAAAATGCCCTTTATAGGAACAGAATAGTTCACAATATTATTCAGTCATTTAGATTAATGCGGATGAGACATTACGTGCTGCAACCAGGATAAAACTCAAGGTTACCTCAAATTGTAACTTCTGTTTTCCTGCTGGCATGCCTGTGGCTTCATGAATTTTGACTTTAATGACAGACACCTGTGGAGAGATGACATTTGCACAGTCATAAAAATGGAGTAGGTGCACTGGTACATTCACTAGAAGGAGGGAAACATTTATGCAACAGCTGCATACCTGGTCTGTGAGGGGGACGGTGAAATTCAGCACTTGGCCATTTAGCTTCCATTCCGTCTTGTCCTGCATGTTGGGGACCTGGACCTTAACTGCCACAGGGCCCTGGAGAGGAAAAATAAATGAATTAAATGAAATAATAACCATCACAATGGCAAAAATAAGCAGGTCAACTTCACAATTTCTTTCAATTCATGTGCCATCATTCGATATAAGCCACATTTCATGGCACTAACAAACCTTATTTCTACGAAGGAACTCCTCCTCTGGAATAAGATTATCCTCCGTCTTCATCTTCTTGCTGACTGGCTCATCCTCATGAGGTGGTGGTGGGTGGGATGGTGGTGCAGGAACAGCACTTGGTGGTTGTGGTACAGGAGGAGCTGGGACAAATGCTGGAAGAAGAAGTAGGTCATTTGAATTTAAACTGATAAAAATAAAGGCTGTGTAAAGTGTTTCAGTTAAAGTTGTGCAGTATAATGAGCCTTCATCTTCTGCATGAGGGCTCCTGTTATTTATTTATTTATTAGTGTCAGTGATGGAAACCTTAATCTTACCAGCTGGAACAACCATGGGAGGTGGTCTCGGGGCCATGATGTGGGGTGCTGATGGAGGCATGGGAACCACATTGATACGAGGAGCAGGAATCATGGGGGGCATTGATGTTATGACTTGTCCTGGTGCAAGGCGCACAACAGGTGCCACAGGAGGCCTTGGAATTACAGGCACAGCAGACAGGAGAGTGGTGCGCACTGGAGGTGCCACCTGTTTGACAAACACATTAGCGGATTATAACCTACATACAGTATGTACAGATAATTAAAAAAAAATAATAAACTAACTTATTGAAGTTATCAACTCACAGAGGAAGGCGGGCGAGGCACTGCTGTGACAGGAGGACTGGGTTTAGGCAAACTGGGCACAGAAGAGGGGATAGGAGGCTGGTGATGAATTTCACTTGGCTTGCTTGGGCCAATTTTCTCCTTTGTATCATCCTCTCCCACCAGTCCTTTGGCCTTGTGAATGGCTTCGATCTGCTCTTGCAGGGTGATGTTGGCCTGTGCTGCCTGCTGTGTACGAGCCATGCTTCCAGAGTGGCCATCCCATGTAACCTGGAGAAGAAGAGAAAGCATGAGAATTACAACACTTAAACACAAATTAAAAATTTTAGGATCAAAACTACACTGACTTAATTTCAATCAACTAAGATTAACAGTATAATTTGATTGGTTAATGATTTTCACCTTCTCCTCTGGCTTTTCGATTTCCTCTTCACCGATCTTCTTACCAATGGCTGTCTCTTCCACACCGAAGATATCGGTACGCCTCTCAGCCAGCTGTTTCAAGCTGCTTTCAATATCCAAACCAGGAGCATATACTTCATCTTCTATCTGCCTCTCTTTAATTATGCGGTCTCTTTGCTCTAGCCAGCGTGGATCCAGCAGACCAATACGCATGTGCTCTTGCATCTTACTGGCTGGGATCTTCTCACCAGTAATTGGTGAGATGAGGTACTCATCTGGAGTGGCAATTGATGGCTGAGGCTTGGAAGCTTGGGAAGAAAAAATAGCATTAGATCAGCACACATTGTAGATACTGTTAGCAAGTTATGCAGTAAGTATTACCTTATCTGAGAGCATGAATTACCTTTGGGGTTATAGTCTTTGCGAATAATAACCTGGTCAGGAGTTGGAGGCAGTGGCGGGGGCATAGGGTGATCTGGTGGCAGGGGAGCCTTCATGCCCTCATCCTCATCATCAGAACCCTGAATAAAGCAAGAGGGGAAGAATGTTTTCACCAATTACACATTTAGTACATTAAAAATGAAAATAAACCAATAATATTCCTTTGAATTAAAGTATATCGATATACAGTTGAGGCCAAAATTATTAGCCCCCCAGGAATTATGGAACATTTTTCTAAACTTCTTCCCAATGTTTGCAGCAT
>JAUBNQ010000028.1:7222991-7241018 GCA_032353495.1 Ctenopoma kingsleyae | reverse complement strand
GAACTGTTTGGGCACATGGATGTTGCTTATGTTTGGCGAAGAAAGGGAGAGGCCTTCAACCCTAGGAACACAGTTCCGACAGTTAAACATGGTATTGGGAGCATCATGCTGTGGGGCTGTTTTGCAGCCTCAGGCACAGGGAGCCTTGTTCAGGTGCATGGCATCACGAAAAAAGTTATGTATAAAAAATTATGTTGACATTTTGAGGGAGAATATGCAGAACTCTGCTAGGCTAGTAGTCTAGGCTTAGGTCGTCACTGGGTCTTCGAACAAGACAATGACCCAAAGCATGCATTGATATTAGTCCTAAAGTTCTTCAAGGATACCAAAACCAAGATCCTGGAGTGGCACGCACAGAGCCCAGATCAATCCTATTGAGAATCTGTGGTGGGTACTCAAAGTGAATGTCCATGCTTGGAAATCATGCAATTTGGACCAGCTAGAACAATTAGCAATGGAAGAACGGGCCAAAATCCCTCAGGAGACCTATGCCAACTTAGTAAAGAACTACTCTAAGAGATTGTTATCAGTTCTGGCTCTGAAAGGGTACACTATTGACTATTAATGGCCAGGGGGCTAATAATTTTGGATGTCTCATTTTTGCCCTTTCTTGTTTCAACTCAGTGTATCAATAAAATATCCTAATTAAACTTAGTGGACATCGTTTTTTATAGTGTATTTGTTTCCAAAATAACAAACACTTGTTGTTAATGGTCATTTTCATGGAGAAATCAAGAGTGTTGTCTAATTTCATAAAGGGGGCTAATAAATTTGGCCTCAACTGTACCAAGCACCAAGTGACGCAGGAGGGACACGATGCATTGGTGAATTACTTTCACTTACCTCATCCATGTCCTGTACTTGTGTGTCTTGATCAGGCTGTGAGGGCTGGCCTTCGTTCCGAGCCTCTCGTTCATCCTCTTCATCCTCACTCTCAACCTCCATCTCCACCTCTTCACTCTCTCCATACTTCTCATAGCGCTCTTGAATTAGGATGCGAGCGCCAAGCTCCTCTGGTGTAGTTGGCGGTGGGAAGTGGCCTGCGGGAAACATTGATTCCAATAAAGATAAATGATTCTAGCTACATGTAATAGTTTATAATTAAACAATTATAATTATTGTTCTTTTATCACCTTGTTCGTTAGGCTGGAAATCCACTGTCTCAACCACAACAAAGTCATGCCAGTCGATTTGGGCATATGCCACCCGTTCTTTCTCCCTTTCTTCCTCCTCCTTCTTTCTCTCACGCTCCTGGTACTTTGCCCACTCAACACGGTACCTCACCTGGTGGAGTAGGACAGCTGATTAACATGGGAGACATGCAATTAAATGCTTACTCTGAGAAACAGTCACAGTTAAAAGGGATTACCTGGTCCATAACCTCTTTTGGATTATCAGCCTCTTTCTTCATCTTCGTCAGCAGGCCTTTGGGAGGGATTAGAATCTAAAGACACAAGATCAATATACAATTTAGCATCATCCCACAAAAAAAACAGTAAAAATAAAATCACAGAGGCACAATCTTTGACCTCACCTTGGTGTACTGCTCCACCAGTTTGGTAAAGTAGTTGAAAAGACTGTGCTGTGGCCGCAGAAAGTCAAACTGGTAGTTCCTCTGTTCTTTCTGCATCAGCTGAGTGAGAAACTGGCGGCCATTGCGAGCAACAAACTGAGCAGTGAGCTTGACAACATCCAGGTCAAATGCTGAGATTGATGGAGGATCTGCGATGAACTCATATTCAGGAGGTGGTTCTTTAGGGACAATGGTCTCCTGAATCACTTGTGACTGCACCTATTGGCAAATATAAATTATTAGTTGTACTGAACAAATCAATAATGAACAACTAGAGAATTAAGAACTAAAATAAGATCATACAATATCTTACTTTTTGAGGAAGCTGCTGAGACTGCTGCATAGCCTGCTGCTGCATAACCTTAGGCACTGCAGCAGATGGTTCCTGTGCTTTGCCTTCCTTAAATTCATTGACCTTGTGACGATAGTAGGCATGGTAGGGGTCATTGGGGTTAAGGAAATTAAACTTTGGATTGTTGATCTCATTTTGACGGATTCGTGCTTCAAACTCAGGCCCATTCCTGTAGAATAACAAGAAATCGGCTGTATAATAGACATTCAGTTAAGATTGATTGATTATGCAACTGAGACATGTTAAGTAACCAACCTGGCAACGAAGCTTGCCGTCTTGTCAACTATGTTTCGGACCTCAGGAGGTGGATATATGATACCAACGATAGGTTTGGTGGCTGGGGTTTCTTCTGTTGGTGCATCATTCTGTGGACAAAAAGTTTTTAGTTAGTCTATAGTATACAATACTATAAGATAGGACAAAGAATAGGTTTACTATCCCACTATCCGAATTCAATAGAGGAATAATAGTCTTGGTCTCTCAAAACGCTACACTATTGTTTTGTCCGAAAATATACCCTGTAAATAACAGACAAAATGAAGGTGAAATACTGTCAAATTATGTAAAATAGCGTCAATTTCCTTATGAAACCAGGATAGACCCCGTTATATTAAAGTGATGTGGGACGTCTCAGCAGTTGCCTCGATGTATACTCAGTAATCCAGGTAAGGAAATCCTAGAAAGTTGATTCTGTTCATCTGGGCAAAGTTTTTTAGTGGGAGATAGGTTTCATGACTCATCAAGTCTCCTCCTCAGCTTTTATCCAGATTAACAGAATAAACTTTCTCGGGTCTCAGCAGTTGGTTATGTTGGTAAGCAAACAACATTCACGCCATAAAGTGACTGTCTAAAATAAATATTACCATATCTGAAATTCGCATTCACACAAATATTTCTCAGGGGAAGGGTAAGTATGTAACAATATGATAGCTACATTGCTAACATTAGCTCAGTCGTATCGTTACCTTGTTGTTGGGCTCCGGTTGAACTATTTGAACAGGCCCAGGCGGCATGGCTGTGTCTTTTTTGTATAGCTAGAAACTACCTGTAAACACCCGACCAAGAAGAAGCATATATATACGTTAAAAGCTATTATTATAGCACATTTTATGTTAGCAACGCAATATATAACAGTTAAATGCCAAAATTTGCTGTGGTTGAGTACTTACTGCGTCGCGGTATCGTTGACCCAATGGCGGCGTATTACTTCCGGAAACACGCCGCAAAGCATTATGGTATTTGCAGTACTTTTTTTGCAGGTTGCCAAGGAGATGGGATGTCAACAGATTACACCTACTCGCCTTCATAACTGTGACAGATAGAAAAAATATAAACTAGCTTGTCAGTCATGAGTCAGTTCCTGGGTCGTCAGGACTGCATCGACAGCCTCCGAAAGGACCTAGTCGACCTTCAAGGTGCCATTCTGGAAGTTTTTTCCAGAACCGGACCGGTCCGCTTTTCCTCCTGGAAGTTCCCCGATAAGCTCTCCTGTAATCTAGACATGGCAGCTTTGCTGGAGCAGTACGACTTTGTGGACGGGGAGGATGCATTTAATCAGCATTCCCACATCGTGTTACTGGAGCTCGTGATTGACAGGTAATATATAACTCAACTTTAAATCATATTAATAATAGATATTCCTAGAGGCTAAAAAAATATTTGTTTTTTCTTCTCTGTGAACAAGACTAGTGCTTCTTCTACAAAGCTTCAATTGTTATGTGGAGGAACTGAGGTGCAGCCACAGGAGAGAACAAACCCAGCAGAAAGGATGTCTGTCAGTTGGTCTTGTAGTCAGAAACTACTGGAGTAACTTAGTTCAACTGGTTAACCTTAAGGTAGGCGTACTGCTTCATTTCAGTGAAGATAAATAACATGAAAGAGAAATATCTACAGAGAACTGATAAATTTAAGTATTTTAATTGCTTTCTTTCTCCTGTTTGAAACAGTCAAAACCAAAGTCATTTGACAGTACAGAGACAGTGTCACCTGTTTCCCCCCGAATGAGCTTGAGGAGTGACTGCCGCAGACATAGTTTAGCTGCTTGGTCTTCAACAAGCTCCTCCAAGCTTTTGCCACAGAATCATGTGCCCTTCAGTCCTACTCTCAACACATCATGCTATCCTAGAGATGACAGCCGCAGTGTAAGCTGCCAGACAGTCGAATCATCCCTCACTCCTTGTGAAGCCTGTCATCAAGTGCAGTCCATATTGAGAAAGACAGGAAATGCTTTGGTGGATTTGTTTCAGGGCGAGGGCCTGCCCTGTTCTCTTCAGCCACTCTTGGCTGCCGTGGAGGACACCCTGGAGGTGGGCGATATGACAGCAGGCGATGTTGCACAGTGGGCAAACGAGCAGCTCAGGGACATGCGCCGGCTGGCAAAACATCTACAAGATGTGCGAGGTACAGTACAGCCCCTTAAAGACAGATTAGCAACGGCAGAAGCCGAGAGGGGGAAATTCAGGTCTCAGCTGGAGCAAGCGCAAAAAGAGTTCCAGCAACAGATGGAGAAACACCAAGCAAATATAGTTCAGCTGGAGTTTTCACTGCACAAGGCACAGAGGTCCATGAAAGTGACAGAGCAAAGGCTACAAGAGGAGCAACAGCAACTTAAGAGAGGTGCAGCAAACTCACAAATAAACATGAGATCACATTTATTACTATATGTTAAATCTTTTGTTTGTTTGTAACAGACACTTTGTCCTTGGAGGAGAGTAATTCAAGGCTGAAAGAGAAAGTAGCACTGCAACAAGATACATTACAAGCACTTGGTAAGGATCTGACAGTTTAATTAACTTAATTTAAAGGAACAAAATATACTTTTTTGTACTCATAAATTGTACTCATAAAATAAATTGCGGTAATATGATTTACTTTATTGTGTGGCAGAGTGCGAAAAGAATTCACTGCAGGAGAAAGTGAGGACCTTGCACAGGCTTGAGGAAGAAGTCCGTTCTAATCTCCAACAAAAAATCCAGCAGTTAGAGAGTCAAATCTCTGAAACCCAAGTCATTCTAGACAAAGAAACTTCAAAGTACCACAGTGCTTGTCGTCAGCAAGAGGTCAGCGTCGCAGCAAACGCTAAATCATATGTTGTTTTTTCAGCTGGTCACTTAGCAGTATTCAAATACATTTATACAGGTGTTAGTAGCTTTTCTCATATTTTTTCATGTTGTTGTGCATCAAGTCGATGCACACAAAGCAGAAATCTTTGTTGGAGAGAGTGGACGCCCTCGACGAAGACTGCGAAGAGCTTCAGAGGCAGCTGGGAGAGTCAGAGGAGAGGCAGGTCATCCTACACAATCAGCTGCAACAGATGAGAGAGGAGAAGGAGCAACAGCAGGCTCAGCTTGTGCAAGAGCAGGTATATTGGAGCCCAGTGCCCATAAATACACTTAATACTCTCTAAACTAGTTGCTTATGCTCTTATGTTTTCCCCTAACAGGACTTACGTTTAGAGCTCCAAAGGCAGAAGCAGATTCTAGAAACACAAATCGACGCACTAAAGAACAATGTGACTGACTTAAAGGAACACGTGAAAGCTTTAAAGGAGAGCGAGAGGCTGCTGGTGGCTTTCCCAGAGCTCAGCCCACTGGCTCAGGCCCAACCACAGAGTAGGCATTTATTTAATATTTGTCTGTAGAATAGCATCATCTTGAATGACTTGCCATACTGACTGACATTACCTATGTACATAAAACTGTGGCTGGTCTTTCAATGCATACAAATAGGAGTGTGAAAAGTAGGAGTACAAGTGTACAGTGTCTTTAACTACATACCCATGCTCTTCATGTCATGTTGAGTGTTTACATGTTTTCGCATCATTTAAAGCTACAGGAAATGTGCTTTTGGATATGGAGCAACAATTGCAGGCAAATAGCATTCGTATAAACGTCCTGGAGCAGGAAAACACTACCCTACACAGCAGCCTTGATAAACTGAGACAAAGAGCACAACACAATGCCACTGCGGTATGAAATGCTGTAAAATTTGAAAATATTTATGTATATTACAGAAGTTGGTTTTGTGGATATTACTTAATACTTCAGAAAATGCTATTAAAACTATTCATTGTTACCAACAGGACAGCTCACCTCAGCAGACATGGAGCCTTTCTCTTCCCAGCACACCTGTACAAAAACAACAAAATCACCTGACACAAACGCAGAATCCACTGTAAGATAGATTATTCAAAATCATTACATTCTAATGTATACAGCACACTAACAAATGGTTAATCATAATGCTGTTTGTACTGTTGCTTTGTTTGTTCTTTGCTCTGCAGGCTTTGCAGTGGTGAAGCACAAGCTGGATTCAATGCCAGAGGGAAGGAAGCAAGAGATGGAGAAAGTGGTGTGGAGTCAGTCAGGTCAGAAGATTGTGTGTCCACTGCCACTAACACCCCCTCGTCCCTGAAAATTCACCTTCATACCCTCCACCTCAACACAGGCCCCACTGCTGCTAAAAGCAATACAAGAACCCAAAGTGCTTCTTTTCTCTCTCACTCCAGAGGCTTGAATCAGAAGAGAAAATGAAGCACTCAACGCATAAACAGATAACACAGTTTTATGTTAGGATTCTTGGCAACAACTATGTTGGTCATAAAATGATTATTTTCTACATTGATACATTATTGTAAATTATGCCACGCTTACATTTTACATTTTTAATTGTCACTGGACGTTTATGATATTTGGTTACACTCATTGTGTTACATTATAATAAACTTACTGAGGCTCTATTATGGACTGTTAACTGCTTTGAAAACTGGGTGTTGCTGACTGTTGTATCTTATGTTTCTGGACTTGTGATATGTTTGTCAAACACATTTATGGATGTACAGTATCTGAATGGGTAGACTTCACTGAAGAAGACTTACATGGTTCTGATGAAATGTGCAGTTTGTACAACCTTGAATGTCACACAAACAATGACATGGAGACAGATCTGTTGATAGCTTTTAAGTGCTGTCTGACAATGGCTGGGGGTGACAGTTTCCATGGAAACACAAGTTCTTGCAGGATTCACAGGATTCATGCTCTGCTGAATCTGTACAGACATCTATTCCACTGCCTCCAAGATAAGTAAAACCTCATTAGTGCACTGAGTGCACCACACAAAAACACACAGTGTTACGCCTTTTGCTTGTTGTTGTTGTTGGATTTGCACTGCATACCATGAAGTCTGGTTTGTGGTGGTAATTTAAGATGGTTCAAGCTCAGTGGTGTAATCTGAGTCAAACAGGGAGCCTAAGAAACTTCACTTCTGTTACATTTGATAAAGCTGACATTTAATGAATATTGTACTGGTAGCTAAGAGTAAACAAGCAAACACCTCATTAATGTTACTAATCATCTTAGTATCAGTACTACCCGAGTGAACAGCTGATCTGTTATTTCATTCGTGTAACAGAGAACTCATGACCTGAGGTTTAATACCTGTGTTGGGTTAACTACACACTTGTGTCGTCAAGCACGTAACTGAAGTTAGTGTTAAGCTTGTGCTATAGATGCCAAACTAAAATAATATCAGTGATATACTTCACAGAGCATTTAATTCATATCAGCTGTTTACTCATGTTAATCAGATGTAACTTTCTTACAATAAGTAAATATACATTCTTTATTGGGTAATAGACAAGACTGGGTATGAGATGAGATGTTTATTCTGAATGAAACTGTGTGATGAAGAGACAATAGTTGTGTATTGATTTAAATCACCTTAACCTCCTTAGATCAGCCAAACTTTATCATATCCTACATTTTTGTATGATAATTCAAAATGATAATATAATAAATGATAATGATAATAATATACAAAATAATTAGTAAAAATCTCCAAATATACAGGGTAACAGTAGTGGAGCAGCTTACTTGATGATATGCAGATACCAGCAGATACTCCAAATTGATTTATTTTTAGAAACAAAAATGTATTTTGATTATGCATGATTATACTTTACATTCTGTTAGCTACACTTTCTGAAATACTTTAGTAAAATTGTTTGCAGTTTGGGGATCATTTTAGAAATAACTTCTACTGACTATTAGAAGTTCAGTTTGCCCAGGTTCCACGTTGAACTGTCTTTCGTTTTCTTCTTTTCGCAAATATTTAATTAAGTGTTTAACTACTTTAGCCCAAAGCTACTGTGTGAATGAAACTGACTTCACTCTAAATATTCTAGGATTTGACAGATAACACTGCGCTCATATTCCACATTTTGGATTTTTGTAAATGCTGCTTCACAACATTTATTTTTTTATTTATAACACAATCCTTTGCATTTTATACAGACATAGATTATAACAGAAAGATAAGAGACCATAATGTGCAAGTACAGAGTATCATACTAACCAGAAGTAAGAAAAAAACTGGATCATTTGTGCTTCCTGGCACAAAAAAGACAAAGTAGGTGAGAGAATGTTCAGCTTAGAAAAGCACCACAGTATTAAAATTTGTCACTTGCGCAGACATCAAAAGCATAACTGTGACACAATAACCAGACAATAATGTGCAAAGTTGTACAAAAGTGTCTCAAATCTAGGTCCTTTTTTATAACTTTGCCGAATGCCTCCTACTGTACATTCTCTTCCATGTTTGTGTTTTGGTTTAATAATTAAAAAGTGTGAAATCCTGTATAAGAGCTTTTAACTGACAGAGAAATAAATTAAACAATCAAACCATTCAGACTGACTGCTTAAGCTTTGGACATCAGTCTGCATTGATTACAATGTGTTTAAGGCCATTTGGTTTCTTATGTAAAACATGCAAACACAAATTAAACTAAATAAAAAGAGAAACAATAACAATTTATATTAGACCATCATCATTTGTTGACACTGTGTACGCTATGGGAATGTTATCAGTATAATGTGAGAGTGTTCTCACATGTGTCTTTCTTTAATGTAGGTCAAGCTGCAGACTGGCGACAGGGACGACTGCAAATCTGCTGGGATTACAGAGGCCCATCCCTGGTTTAACATAACCAGTGTCTGCCTGCCAGTACAATACCCTGTGTGTAGCAAAGAGCTTTTCAACTTCCAGTGAATTAATTTGTGCTTGACTCTAATATCCAATAATCTAATTTCTTCCTGGCTACTCTGTAAATGAATCATATTACAATACAGTAATCTATGTGCTTTAATTTCTCATAATCTCATGCCAAGAGGGAGGAGAAAGAGCTGCTGTCTAAAGGTGCATGAGAAAAAGTCACACAAGTGCAAGAAAACAGGGTAATAGGATGAGATTTAGAAGATTACATGAAGCACTGAAGTGTTGACCAGCCAATTAAAAACCGAACACAACTTACGGACACTAATACATGTAAATGCTAAACAATGCTTCTTCATGTAGCACAAAACAGAAAAATGACAGTGGTGGAAACAAACAAAATATGACTCTAAAGCGCAGAGGTGGTAGTAACTAAGTACATTTACTCAAGTACAAGTACACTTTTGAGGTGCTTGTGTTTTACTGGAGTATTTGCATTTGAAGTTACTTTTACTCCACTACATCCACTTCGACATCATGAGTTACTAGTTACTTTTTGCAGGACTAGATTCTGTTCCACAGTCTGTAGGTAACAACACATTTTAGTGACAATTTTCACCTTTGAGAATTTGTCAAACGAATTTGGTCCTTCTTAGTGGAGTTTTTACTTTTGTACTTTAAGTAACATTTAGATGTTGTACTTTAGTACTTTTACTTCAGTAGAAAAATTAAAGGGTATTTCTACATGTAGTGGAGTAGCTTGCCTCATTCTTCTGTAAAAGTTTGCACTTTTACTTGAGTATTGATTTTGTGTACTTTATATACCTTAGCCAATCAGGTCTGTATAAATGCAAAAACATGAATACTAATATTAGAAAAAATAAATACATAGATTAACATATTATATTAAATAGTCAGAAGCCACTATAGGCAGGGCAGTCTTTAGGTATCAAATATAGACTACAATGATCCATCTGTAGTTTCTCCTGAGGCTTAGGGCAGAAGTAAGAATTTGAAAGAAAAGCAAACATGTAAACTCACAAAAGTCTGTGCATTCCTTTGGTTAATGAAACAAACAAACAAACAAAAAACTAATAAAAAACATTATGAATGTTCCATACTCTGGAAAAATGCACAGGGATATCTTCTACCTTGTTAACAACTCAGTGACATGTTTAGTGATTTTCCAGCTCAGGATCTGTGATAAATAGTAAAAAATCATCCACTGAGTACACATAACTAAAAGTACAGCGTGTCACAAAGAAAGCACCATACTGTGTATAACCACACGGATTCTATCAAACTGGCAAGGTTGAAAGGATAGAGCTGGTCTTAAAGAATATAACACTTTGATGTTTACAGGACAGTAATAAAGCTCTCTACTGTACATTGTATTACAATGAGTATTACAAGATATACAAATATGTTTTACAACAAGACAGAGAGCGTGCATTCCACCCTGTGGTGTTCTTACATTTGCAGAGCAGATTATGTCAGGCCATTCACACACTAAAAGGAGTGAGATACAGAGAGTACACTAATACTAACACAGTGTATGAGTGGGAGACTACAGATAATACCAAGCAGAAGTAATGATGATGACTATGTTTGACCACATATCATCTCTTTCCTGCATACTCCTCAGGGGCTGAAGCGGGGGAGTCAATGATGTGCTGCGCCGAGTTGTCCACTTGACCGTCGGGCTGGACAGATTGCACTGTTTCCACCAGGCTGCCGCTGGGTAGCACCACGTACCGGGCGGCCATGTCTTTAGGCTGCAGCTCTCGCATTCCCTCCTTACTGTGCCAGATCCCATAGCCAAAGTACACAAAGAGACCTGAGAAAAGGGATAGCATGAACACATGTAAGTGTAATGACTCAGAATTAAAGTCAGTGAACACTACACAAGTGAGTGTTTAGTGTTCACAGTTTAGGGAATGTTCGCAGTCAGTTTATTAGTATTGTAAAAAACAAACTGTGTGTATTGTCCTCAGGATGAGTAAGCTTTTGCATCAGGGTGTCGCTGGGTTTGAAGTGTGCAGGGCAGAGGTGTTCGTTGAAGATCCTCCTAAGCTTTTCAGATACTCTGACAACATACAGAATGACTATGTTGTTTCCTTTGTTGTTCTTTTCTTCTCTGTCTGTTGCGCAAGTGCTTTTTCTGGATCTTTTAGTGGACTTAGTTTGGATCCCATGCTTTTTCCCTTCACTGGTCATCATGGAATTTAAGTGGCATTTTCTTTCCCTAGGGAAATAGTTTCTGTGAAAGGGCACATAGCCTGTCAAGTGTAGTTGTCCATGAGTGTGCATCTTGTTAACTTGCTGCGGTCTGACAGCGGTGTTTAAATGGTTTACTGGTTCAGAGAAGCCTTAAGCTAATCATGTGTCCCCAATGTTTCCCCATCACTGACGCGGCACTAACAGTCCAACCATCATTTACTCATTTTTTCATTAAACATATTACTACAGCTATTCACATATAATTAGGACCAGACATTAAATAAAGCATAACATTGTAATTTTAGAAGTTAAGTACTTTAAATTGGAACGACACAGGAAAAATATTTCCTCCTAGAGATGCTTACAAATATGAAGTGTACAGAAAATATGTGTTTAATCCAGTGAAGTAACACTTATTTTATACATTATATTGAGCAACGGAATGTGTTTTATGGCAGTACTGAAAAAATACTTACTGAGACAACACCAATTTCACTACATGTGTGAAATGTGCATTGCTGAGAAGGAGTTAGTGCTTATGGTAAATATGTTTGGTCACCTTTACATTCTGGGAAAAAACATAATTGTTAAGAAACTACGAAAAGCCGAGAAGTGTTTCTTTGACCAGATATTGCTGCCTAAGTTCTGGTGCCTTCTTACCTATAGCGATCCAAACGGTGAATCTAATCCAGGTCAGGGAGCTGAGCTTCATCATGAGGAACACATTAATGAGGATGCTGGCACCTGGAGTCAATGGAACTAGAGGTACCTATACAACAATAAAAGTTCAATAAGCCAATCATATAATTGGCTTAAATAAATAAATAAATGTTTCCATTTAATTGAGATTAGCTGGTCATATTTTAACTGTATGCTGCTGCCAGGACAATAAAATCAGTTAGCACAGTGGGGCACAAACGAAAGTCAGTGAAAGTCAACAGCATTCAATCACCATATTACACATGAAGTTGTATAATAGTTGAAAAAGAAAATCATAAAGGAGCTCACCTGGAATGTTTTGCTGTCAGTTTGTGGCTCATGAACCCATATGAGTGCTAGGCTGAGAACAAAAGCTAAGCTAAAAATCACCAGCAGCATGGTGAAGCTCCACACAGGCAGATGCAGCTGTTTATTTCCAAATTCCAGCACAGCACAGAGGGATACTGAGCTCACTATCAGAATCAGCACACAGAAGGCCACCACCTCACCCGGCTCACAGTCACCCAGCAGCCTGCCCAGGTATGGTTCCCAGTAGGCCTTCAGCTGCCCCACCCCACGTCGCTCTCTTGTTTTCTCCCTTTCCACTAACTGGAGTTTGTCAGAGAAGGATTCATACTGCTTTAGCTCCCCACTATCCTCTGTTATGGTCTGTGACTCTGAGGGCGCAGGGGAAGGCTCAGCATTGGGGTTGGGAGATGTGGAAGTGGTTCCTTTGGAGCTGTTTTTGTCAGGCTGGAAACGCAGGACAATAACACTCGCCGCCACAAAGGTGTACGCCAAGAGGGTGCCAATGGACAAGAACTGAACCAAGGCTTCTAGATCAAAGATGAGAGCCATGGTGGCCATGAGGATTCCAAACACCAGAATAGCATTGACGGGAACTTTGGTGATAGGATTAACACGTGCGAATATGGAGAAGAACAAACCATCCTCTGCCATGGCATACACAATCCGAGGGAGGGAAAAGAGATTACAGAGCAGCACTGTGTTCATGGCTAGAAATGGGGACAAAGAGTAATTATCAGAACCTAAGACAAAAAATACCACTGTTCAGGAAATACTATGACTAAAAATAAGGCATTAACATTTTAAATTGTACTAATCAACTATGGGCTGACACTCACCGCAGATGGAACCCACTGCCACAACAACTCCAGCCCAACTGTAGCCACGGCGGAAGAAAGCATCTGCCAGAGCTGAGTTGGGGTCCAACGTATGCCAGGGTACCATTAGTGTGAGCACTGTGGAGACCAGGACATAAGCCGTTGCTGCCAGGCCAAGGGAGATTGCAGTGGCAATAGGAACAGCTTTCTGCGGGTTCTTTGCCTCCTCACTTGAGGATGCAATCACATCAAAGCCCACAAATGCATAGAAGCACGTGGCTGAGCCTGCGAGTATTCCAGACAGTCCAAAAGGTGCAAAGCCTCCTTCTTTCTGGCTCCAGTTGGCTGGTTCAGCAAGCACAAAGCCAAAGACCAGGATGAAAACGATGACTCCCATACTAATGGTGGAGAAGATATGGTTGAGGTAAGATGACACTTGAACTCCAAAGGAAATGAAGAATGAGGCAACTAATAGAATCCCTGCTGCAAGCAGATCAGGGTAATGGGCAAGAAAGGGCACGTTCCACTGCATAATGTGCGTCTCAGTGAAGTTCTGGATAGCGTGATTAAAAATGGAGTCCAGATAGCCACTCCAGGCACGTGCCACAGCAGCACCACCAATCATGTTTTCCAGAATCACATTCCATCCAATGAGAAAAGCCCAGATCTCTCCCACAGAGACGTAGGTAAACATGTAGGCAGAACCCGTTTTGGGAATGCGTGCTCCAAACTCTGCATAACAAAAAGCAGCCAATAAAGAAGCGATACCTGCAAAAAGGAAGGATATGATGACAGCAGGCCCAACCATGTCTTTAGCCACTGTTCCTGTCAGAACATAAAGCCCAGATCCCACCATGCCACCAACACCCATCAGAGTGAGATCCAAGGTGGAGAGGCAACGTTTCAGCGACGTGGCCATCATGTCATCGTCCAGCGTCTTGAGTCGGTTCAGTCTCTGACAAAGGCGCACTGCTGGTGCGCATCCTCTCTGACACGCTGCCATAGTTACAGAGTTAGACAGGCCAGCTGGATGGTGTTGTAAATTTACACTGGATCCATTACCTGTTTTTACAGCTCACCTGCAAGACAGACAACAAGCCATTGGCAAACACTGACAAAGGTTGATCTGAACAGGAAAAGCCAGTGTAGTGGGACTTACACTTAAACTTACAAACACTATGTTCCACATTATTTTAATGCAGTTTGTGTTATATTCCAGCTGTTTAGCTGGAAATAGAGTGTGAAGCACAGGGTCTAGTGTAAATATCTTGATGATGGACATTGTAAGTCTATGTGAAGCCAAGCCACTTTGGACATTGAACCGTCTTTGAGATTGCCTCTATATTTAAGGAAATTTTCTCTTCATCTATCCAGTCTGTGTACTGAAAACAAGGTTGACATAAAAAGGTCAGTATTTAAATTTTACTCTATTTAATTCATAGCATGAAATGAATGTAAATTCATTTTTAAAGCTGGTGCTAGTCAGATAATAAGTTGGTTAAATTGGACCTTCTGACTTCTTTCATACAGTGTACCCAAATGTTGTATTTCTCATTGTAATATTATTATTGTGAACTTTTTTCTTTGTAAGGAAAAGTAAAAAACGGAATTCCTTGCAGTAAGTTACATAAAATCTATTAACCTCACTACTCACCACGCCCCTATATGATTATCCATCTACATTTCCCAATATTAGTACATATATTATCTAGATTTTGCAAAGAGGCCTTTATTGCTGCTGGACACTGTTCACGGGGCAGTCCACGTCATCCAAAAGGCATCGCTGATGTGTAAAATAACATCTTAGGCAGAACATTATTTTTCGTTTGTTTAACTACAAAGCATTTTTTTTTTGCCTTGTTATTGAAAGGGCCCAGTTTTCATCTTCTCGGTTCGGGCGGTGAAACATCTGATTCCTGCCCTCGATAAGCATATGGCGACAACAGGATGCTGCTTAGAATTACGTAACGCTTTATTCCCCCCTAGCAATATTAATACAAACTACACCACTAATATATATTACGTATTTATCTTTAGTACACATGCATGGCCACACTGTACGTTACTGAGTAAATAATGGAATAAACGTCCTTTTAAATAATTAAAAATGTATAACAAAATGGAAACAGAAGACATGATCGTTAGACTTTCCCTCTGCTGGATGTACTGAAGAGCGACGTCGCACTTTTCTTTCGGGAAGCAGGTGTGACGGGACACCAAATATAACTACAAAAGGAGAAATGCCAGTAAATACATTAGAAAAACACCGATCAGCGATCATTTACCGTCGTCGTTCAGCGTCTCTCATCTGCACTGCAAGTCCAGTGCTGTGAGGAGCTGCCGGTTTGCATCGTCTGGTGATGAAGCAGAAGGTGCACCGACGAAACAAACCAACGTTGCCTGGACTGCTTCTTAAAGGCACAGCCACCTTTACGACCGCTGAAAGTGCTTTTCCACTGCAATCTACCAGAAAGAGATGGGCCAGAGGCTGCCCCCGGACTACAGTATCTGTGGTAGACATGGAGGATTACCACAGGGGCGTGTTGGGTACGGTGACTCTGTCTGACGTGCCACAGAATAATACACAACGATCCCAAAGAGAGGCGAAAAAACGAGCTCTAAAAAGAGCCTACAAATAGACTAATGTAATACAATGATAACAATATATACTGCAAATGTGAAAAAAAACCCCAACTATGACCATAAAACGACCAAAATGGAGAACCAAAGCGCCATGTGCAATAGAGGAACAGTAAATCACCTCAATGTGCTAAATAACGTGCTGTGACAGCTTACCAAAGTCTACACATAGATTACTAAGACAAAAACAATACTGTGAGGACATAAATTCTGTTTCGCTGTTGATTCACTTCAAATTTGGTATCCATAGAAACTAACAAATTATAATTTACTCTGTATGAAGTGATGAACAGTGACAGCCCTGTGCTACAAAAATGACTGAATGTGACATGACACATACAGCGCACATAGATTTAATTGTGTTATTGACAAAACACAAAGTCCTCAAATATACAAAATAATACACACAACGATACCAAATATTCTTTAAATATCAATGTAATGGTATGGCGTTACATTGAAACCTAATACCTAACTTAGTACAAACACAAGTAAAAAAAACTAAAACAATTACAAAATATACACAATAAAGTTGCAACAGAAAAACATACACACACCCACACTTTCAATAAAGTATGTTCAAAACAGAGCCAACTGACAAATTTCACACTTTGTTCCTATTTTTACAAACGAGAGTTGGAACAGTAAAACTTTCCTTTCACCTGAAATGTTGCAGACTGCTCCGAAGGCATGAGAAGGCACTTATGAAGAGACAATATCACTGCAGGCAGATCACAGGAATTCTAGTTTGAGCCACTTTTGTTCATTTCTTAGTGTCCTCATTTGTTTACAATGTCTTCGAAAGTGTCAAAAAAACAAACCATTTCCTAATGTCACAACATGTTATATGGCATTTCAGTGCTTTACGAGCTTGTCAGAGCCTGTTACCGCTCTCCTCCTGAGCTATGATGGTGATAACACAGAGAACATTTTTCTGCACTTGTAGTTAGAGATAGCAGTGTTACATGCTGACCACCACAGACACATTATGAATCTCAGTTACCAGAATGTGAGAATACACCATCTGTTTAACAGGAGTTTCTTTTGGAATATATAGGCTCTTTGTCGTCTTTCTCATTGTACTCCAGACTGGGACTCCTTCTGCTGAAGCTTGAGGATCAGTTCAAGTAGGTTCATCTGCATTGTGAGCTCCTGAAACACAGACAAAAAAGTGAGGACATACACTGACATCTGCTAAACTTTTGTCCGTGCATGCTTTTTGTAGTGTGCATTTTAACTAGTGAGTCGACAGGTAGACGTTAATAACCTGAGGATTAGTGGTGATATAAAACCCAGGGACTCCAGCCTTTTCCAGGGTGTTCTGCTGGTCTATCACTTTTTGATCCATTTCTGCTACAATCTTCTTATCCATCATTCTTTGTTCGTCTCGCACACGGATTTCCAGAGCCTGGCAACAAAGAAACATGAGGCAAACCTGAAAACACCTGTCATTTTTAGCAATGACTGGTACTGGGATTTCAATGCCTTACCTCTAAATCTGCTTGATGGTTTGATTTGAGAAGTGCAAGGTTGTGAGACTTGCATGACTGCAGAGCTTCTTTGTGTTTCCTTGCAAGATCTTGTTTGAGTGCTACACATTACAGGAATAAATCAGTCAAGCATGAACATATTAACACTTGCAAACTCTACCTCACGCTGAGGGCCTGTCTCAAGAAGCATGCTGACTCTGTGGTCAACTTAGATCTCCTGGTTTTACTCAGTTGTTCTCCAGGTAACAGGCATCGTTAGTCACTGCGTGTGTTGTGTTAAACAGTGCACTGACCTTGGTGTTCACAGTGCAGCTTTTGCCTCTGGTTATACAGATTTTTCTCTGTCAGGTGCTGAATATCCAAGAGCCCTTGCACAATCTCATAGACTGTCCCATCTATGAGTGCTAGAGCCAGGTCGCTCAGCATGTTGTAGGACAGGCGCTGCTGGAAGGAGCTAACCAAGGAGAAAAACAAAATACACAAGAAACATCAACATGCAGCTAAAACCCAGACTTTTACTGAGCTCTCTGAAATTACTTCCCTGAAGGTAGGGGAACATTACCTTGGTAAATCTTTCACAAAGGTTTGCAGTTCAGATAACAGGTAGTAATGTCTTTCTTGCTGTTTTGTGGAATCACCGCCGATGACGCCGGGATAACCATCCATTTCTTCAGGAAAAACGAGCAACGTGACGACAATAACACGCTGGTAAACACAAGTTGTGCTAATTAATTATAGTAAAAACAAAAATAAACAAAATAATACCTTATCTGTTGGAGGCAACTAATGGTGTTCATCGGTTGACATTAAGCGAGTGAAGTTAAAAAAAAAAACATTTTAAGAGAAGAAAACGAATGTTTTTATCAGAGTTGTCTACTACTACTATTGAGATATGAGGACCCCACGCTGCTGACTGTGAAGATGCCTGTCTGAAATTAAGCG
>JAUBNQ010000028.1:7211501-7222891 GCA_032353495.1 Ctenopoma kingsleyae | reverse complement strand
AGAGTTGTCTACTACTACTATTGAGATATGAGGACCCCACGCTGCTGACTGTGAAGATGCCTGTCTGAAATTAAGCGTGCAGTAATTCAGGGTGTTCGCCGCCAGGTGGTGCACTGTATCAAAGAAAAGACGCTCCTCCTCCATATGAGCTGCTTCTCAGGTATGATGAACACACATTTACCAGTATTATAAATTAGTAGGACATCCTATATAATAAAAAGACAATATGGCTAATTATGAACGGATTGTGAGCGATGTCATATGTTATGTAAAAATGATTTGTAGTATTGGTGTAAACGGAATTTATTCGATTCTTCTTATTTCAGAAAGGACATTCCTGATGGTCATTTTGTCTATAGTAAGAGCTAGAATAGGACTGGCAAAGCCAAAACCCAGCTCAGCTGCCCACTGTGGCCCACACTGTTGAACCTGCTTCACTGACTGGGCTGGATGCGCGCCTGTGTCGCGCGCTACTGGTGGGCTGCGCGCTGTCACGCGCTGAAGGTGCCATCAAATGAAGAAAACTCACTTGCGGTGGGGAAGAGCATTATTTATAAGAGCGCGTATGGGAACATAGCACAAACTGGATTAATAGCTTAGTCGACAATAATGGCCAAAAACACATCTCTTTATTTTCGAATTGTCGAGGGAAGGAACCTCCCGGCCAAAGACGTGTAAGTGTTTTTCTGAATGGCATGTGTCTATGTGCTCAAGTCTTAGCTCGAGGAATACAGTCTATATTATGTCGTTTATTAGCTTTTTATCTGAGAAAAGTTCAGCCTATTTTAAACGCCCGTTTCTGTCACCGTGTCTTCTCTAATGTACGTTAAGCCATTAGAGGTGAGGTCAGGTTTGGTAGCCTACTCAAATTTACCTCAGCATATTTAAGTAGAGACAACGGAAAATCAAACTGAGAGGAACACCAGACATATTACCTATGCTAATACAGTATGTTTCATGCAGCCATGTCCTTTATTTGTCACGTTTAGCTCCGGAACCAGTGATCCATACTGCATTGTAAAAGTTGACAATGAAGTTGTGGCCAGGTGAGTTGTCTCTGATTACAAATGAAGATATGCATAATATTTTTGTTCTATTAGAAAACAATAACTGCAGAATATCTGTTGCATAACGTCTTTCTGCTTAGATGCGAATATCGTTCATTACAGTTTAGACACTTGTATTAGGTTATTTTTCTGCTTTGCACATGTAAAACGGGGGGAGGACTGTGTGTGATCAGGGTGGTGGTGCCCGCACTGTAGCCCCTCCAACACAGAGAACCTGATACTGGTCTGGCCTTTAAAACACCCTCAGGTAACCATGGAGAGGTTGCATCAATTATTGCAGGGAGTTCCTGGTGTTAGGAAGAAGAATACTTGGAACAATATCAGTTCCAATGTGTTCCTGACATTGGTGTAAAAGTACACACGATTTCATCCAAAGCGTCCCAATAAAAGAAGCTTATTTCTAATAGCAGCTGTAATGTAAATAGGTTATTTTATTTTTAACTGGTGCTCTTTGGCAGCAACAGATCTTTCTTTAGAAAACATGTTTGTTGTGGGTTGTAACAAGAACATGGGATGAATTCAGTGGCTATTGTTCCATCTGGCATGTTGAGGGAAAGTGGCACAATGATTCACTGCAGTCACTCACACTAATTATCTTGTACTTGTAGTGTTGGCCAACTGACTTGTCGAGTGTTCGTGCATGATGTGACGGGTAGATTGTTGTGAATTATGAGTATGGTATGCTCTGAGTAAAAGAAAAACATACAGAGTTATAAAATTCACTCATGTATATATTCTTTCAAATTATTTGCACCTCTTAACACATCAGCCTTAGAAACACTTCACTAAATACAGAAGGGATTCCCCACCTTTTATCCACATGATCATTTAAAATGTGTTTCTTTGTAAGGTCTGGTCAGCAAGCATGTGAATCCTCTTTTTCAGGACTGCCACAGTGTGGAAGAACCTTAATCCTTTCTGGGGTGAAGAGTACACACTGCATCTCCCAATGGGGTTCCATTCACTCTCCTTTCATATCATGGACGAGGACACTATTGGGTAACACTGACACACAGAGCCGTCTCAAAAGATGTCCATATTCAGCCATTACTCACTGACAGAGCTTGAGAGTTGATTTATTGTGCTGCTAAACTTTGCTCATGAAGTGATTTATTTGAGTTAAAACCTTGTGTACAGCTTAAATGTTTTGGGGGAAAAAAATCCATGCTTTGAATAAACAAACATCACCAGATGGTCGACCAGACTCATGTCCGCCAGTAGCGCATGACACAGGCGCGCATCCAGCCCAGTCAGCCCAGCAGGTTCAACATTGTGGGCCACAGTGGGCAGCTGAACTGGGGTTTGGCTTTCCCAATCCTATTCCAGTCTCATGACCATGTCTTCAAATTCACGTCAGTGAGATGAAACAACTTTGACGGTATTTTCAATAGCATAAGTATCTGACCATGTCTTCTTTAATCTTTTTTTACAGCCACGATGATGTTATTGGAAAGATTACTCTTAGCAAGGAAGTCATTGGATCTCAAGCTAAAGGTATGACTGAGCACATTTTTATCAGTCTGTAACGGGATGGATGGATGACCAGAGCTCAGAGGTTAAACATACATGGATTTTCATGACAGAGTCAAAAGGTCTGAATGATTGAAGAGAGGTTCCTTTTTTAGACTCTGGGAATGTTTCCTGATGTATTCTCACACATTTAATTTGTTTTGCACTCATTTATCAATTTCATGGGAATCTGTTTCTGTGGTGTAAGTTGTAACTCACAAGGCAGTGAAAGCAACATTTCAACTGATACATTTGTTATTATGATACCTCTTCTGGTTCTTGTCTTTTCATTGTACGTTATAAACCACCCATTTGAGTGGGTGCCTAGAGTGCTGTACAACGAAGCATTTTAAATGACATTTAATGTCTACCTCTCTTACAGATGCTTTTACGTGCAAGGAATTAGTCACAGCGTTTACCTCAGCATCTAGTCTAGCACTTTCTACACTGTCTTGGCCAGACATAGGATCTTTAAAATATGATGTGGTGCAATGATGTAGTTTTACTAAATTGCTCAAAGTCTTTATCAGGGAGTTTATCCCTCTTGAAAGCTGCCTGGCATGGCCTTCACTCCTGTGAATCATTGCTACATGACAGTACTGAGTCAGTTTCTCCCTCGCTGGAATCTGCCCTTGATATTATTCAAATCAAAAATAAAGAAACAAAGATACTACAATACACTGAATTTGAAATGACAGAAATGTAAATAATATCAAATGTTGTTCAGACTAGCAAGCGCTGTGTCTTGTACCTTCTAAGATTGTTCTTTGCATAAACTACTGTATGCATTTTCAAAATGTGTACTTAGAGTATACAAATGCTCATTTTCCCTCATATAGCCTAAATACTATTAACTGGTTAACTGACTATAAATAATATAATAAAAAAGCAAAAAAAAAAGTAGTTTAAAAAAGTCACAGCAGCTTATGACTGTCATCAAATATTATTATATTTTTTTTTCACCCATCGGCACTCCGAAAAATATTCAATTTGCTTTAGAATATGAGAAAGAAAATATCAAAAGACAGAGATGCTGGAACTGAGCAATATTCAAGTTGTTCATCTCTTTCCATTAGCATTATTATTAATTTGACATTAGTGTTCATGATTCTTTATTCATATTTAATACTTATGAGTTCATAGCAGTGTTGTTTTAATGAATACTATCTCTCTATGTTATATGATCAGGGCTAGATAGCTGGCTGAACCTGACGAGGGTTGACCCTGATGAAGAAGTCCAGGGAGAAATCCATCTGAGTCTGGAGCTACTGAAAGATACAGAGAAGATCAATCTGCGATGTCAAATTATTGAAGCCAGGTGACATTTCTGTGTATTTAAATAAGTGTAAAACCTGCACTACTGAGAAACTGTGAAGAAACTCATTTAGAGATCATAATGGACAATGAAGGGGAAGTAGACTATAGCATGACATGCTTTTATATGATCATTTCATCACTTGCAACTACTGGAAATTTTCAATAGTTGCAAGTGATGAAACTATCATCTTGTAAATTTAAAATGACTGAAGTGGTCATATGTAAATTTTTTGTAGTTGAGACCTGGCAGTGGCATCACTATTTCTGAGCTGAAATCTTATCATTATCACCCTGCAGGCCTCCGCAATCCCCTTCTGAGTCATACTGCCACTATCACACTCCTTGCTGCCCCATCTGTGTGTCCCAGACTACAATCTCACCCTCTCAGGCAGGGCACTAATGAGCATGTCAATCAGTGCTTGACACTGCACCGGTGAATGTGAATTATGTTTGAAAGAATAAGGTCAAGTGGAAAGTAGTGATTTGGCAGTTTTTGCTTGAGGCCCCCTCTTTGGCTAATCTAATTTGCAGAACAGGCCATGGGAGTTTGCTGAGCATTTGAATATACTAATTCTGTTGTCTTTTGGTCTGGTAATATACGCAGAGACTTGGCCCCAAGAGACATCTCTGGTACCTCTGATCCATTTGCAAGAGTTATTTTCAAAAACCACAGTGCAGAGACATCGGTGAGCTCTATACCTGAGCATGTACAGTGTGTGCTTGTGTAATGCATGGTTGTTTAATATACGTAGCCCTAAACCAGTGAGCTGAGGTGACAAGTGTGGTTTGGACTTCCTAACACAGTGAATGCTTCTGCTTTTAGATTATCAAGAAGACCCGATTCCCTCACTGGGGAGAGACCCTTGAGCTGGAGTTGGATCCAGAGGAGCTCAGTGAAGAGGGTGCTGTCACTGTGGAGGTCTGGGACTGGGACATGGTGGGCAAGAATGACTTTCTAGGGAAGGTGAGGATGGCTGAAAACACGGCACATTTTATAGATTCTTTGCCATAATTGGATTACAAAATATAGCATTTCATCATTTGATACAGTATTTCTCATCATGCTTTTCCACTTAATAAGTTATTATTCATCCCTGATATTGCATTCTTGTTTGCTCTTTCTTTCTACAGGTGGAAATCCCTTTTGCTTGTTTGCACAAGACACCTCTGGTAGAGGGCTGGTTTCGTTTGTTACCCTTGGGAAACAATGAGGTTGATGCTGGGTGAGGATTATGCATGTGCTTGTTTTTACAATGTGGTGATGTAGCGTGCTTTTATAACTGAGGCATGCATTCTGCTTTTGGAAACTTTTTTTTTAAATGGTCCCAAGCTATAGTGGTTCCTTCCATACACTCTTTCATGTATTGAAATGAGTACTTGCAGCCAAATGTCTAACCACATATGCTCCTTGAGATAATTTTAGAACAAAGAGAGTTGAGTGAACTGTATAAAAAAGTGTCAAACCAGTCAAAGTTAATATCAGAGGTTTATTAGAAATGACACACAGTTAAAGATTGAGGAGTGCACATTGCTGAGTAGGAACAGTCCAACCACGTGTTTGAATTAAATGAAAAAAATGTCCTCACAAAATCAAGTGGTGCAGAAGCTCATTTGTGCAAAAATCATCGTTAAAATATGCCCTGGACACTTTTCCAGGATATTTTTAGTAGAGGCTTACACCTGAAAATCTCCTCTTTCTGAGATTCTGATGTGCTTTTCTTTGTTTGCAGTGGTAAGTTGGGGGCATTGCGTCTGAAGGTGCGTTTGGTGGAGGATCGGATTTTGCCCTCTATGTACTATCAGCCCCTCATTGACCTTCTGGTTGAGTCAGTCATCTCTCCTACAGAGGTCAGCAACTCCACCTTAGTACTGAGATTTATTTGCTCACAGTGATAATTTATGTTTGTATGTCTTACCTTTGTAGTGTTTTCCTCTGATTTAATTCACAGTTGACTCCACCTGGTTTATTCATCTAGTGGCTTTTCAATGACATATAAATTCTATGACCATGACCTGAGTCCTTGTTTTACAGGTGGAGGACAGCAGTGCTCTGACCATGCTGGAGGAGGTGACCACAGTTGAGAGCCGGCAGGATGTGGCAATGACGCTGGTGAAGATCTACCTGGGTCAGGGTCTGGTGGTGCCTTTCTTGGATTACCTTAACACCCGGGAGGTCAACCACACCAGTAAGATTATAGAATAACATGATAAGACATCAGAAACGTTAGATCAGTGTCTGTCAGACATATTATGAATTGTAACATCTTAAGGAAACCAGGATATGCAGGTGTTTTTAATTTCATGTACTACAGCTTGTAGTTTAGATGGCCTACTCATAATTTCAAGTTCTGTTTAACAGTCTACATTTCATGGACGCAAAGGCTTTCATTCTCTATCTGAACAGAAAGGCATTTTTGTCAGATAGAGTAGTTTTGTTTGATTTGCAGTCATAATTTTGTAATACTTACCATTACCATAATACCATTAGTGCCTCCGTACATTAGCTCAAAACATTTACATTTATCAAATGTAATTCACAGTGTGTATTTGTGTATGTATCGCAATCAGTCAGTATTTTTATTAGTCATAGTTGTGGACATGTCAGTTTGCTGTTATTACTCCACTCTCCAGAGACCCTCTGAGAGCTGCTGCTATTTAACTCTGAACTGACATTAAGGTCTCTGGATGCTGCAGTCATGGTCTGTGTGTGGGCCGTTAAAGCCTACCAGCACTATATTTACTACTCCGATGCCAATTATTTACTCATCCAACAGGCTTTTCATGGCTTCTCTGTGGTCTGGATTAGTCATGTTTTTGCCTCCGCACCACATCCCCATGATAATTCACAGAGTTGTGCTCTGGTCTTTGGGTTCTGTTGGTGTAGTTTGAGATAATAAGCATAGTGCCTAAGTTTCCATAGCAACACCACATGATCCAAATGGTAACTGCTTGATCAAGAATAGATGCCGTGAGCAGCCACATATTAAAGTTGGGTACAGGGGCAAGGAAAAGAAAATGTCTTGTACACCCACTGGGCTGCAAAGAAAACGCAGCCTTTCCCATTTATCATCAAAATATTTTACCTGCCAACTTGGTCCTGTCACCATGGATATTTCAGTATCGCCATCTTGAAGGATTTAAGAGAAGTTGCAGCAAGGTCAGTCTGCCCTCGGTTGTGACTCTGAGCGGTTTCTGAAGCAGGTAAACAAACAAGTAAAAGAAAGCATGCACATCCAAAATGCACAGCATAAGCCATGCACCAGACCAGACTGAACTGAGGGCAGAAACAAAGGATCCACACACTGTAGAAATAGCTGCCAGCACATTTAGTGAAGTAGTGTTTCAATCGCAGTGATTTTCTGGAAGCTTAATTATGTGCCTGATGAGGATCTCTGTGAAGCTTAAATTTTGCTTCACTACATTCACTTAGGATGTGCAGTATTAATGCAGGCATGCTTTTTCTATTTCTGTCCTTAGATATAGGTATGTCAAACTCAGTGTCTTCTTCTAGGCATTTCTAGCTAGAGAAAGTGAGGGGAGATACAGATGTGGTTCATAGCTGCACAGTTTTAGATTCTTTTCATTTAAAAATCTTTGCAGTAATTAAAAGAATACGAGGACACATACACATTTCCTTGACAAAACATAGACACTTTTTACTTTTAAATTTGTAATTTGTATGATTCTCTAAATTCTAAACTAACTTCTAAACTCAGTACCCTTTCATGATTTAATTTAAATTGTGTAATTCTGTTTTAATTGATTTATTTTCAGTTAAATCATGTTGTTATTTACTATAAACCTAATCTGTCCCCTTTCTGCTTTCCTCTCATAGCTGATCCAAACACTTTATTTCGCTCCAACTCACTTGCCTCCAAAGCTATGGAGCAGTTCATGAAGGTGTGTCAACGTATCCATTGTTTTGTTTTGTTGTGTTTTTTTTTTTATCAGGAACTGTTTCTACTGTATGTGCTGAGAATGAAAGCAAGATTTGACTGTTAACTATTCTTAGTGTTTTGGTCTGTCAACCTTTGTTTGTTTCCTGTTTCTGTTATCTAAGTTGTAGTCCCCTGCTGCATTGTAATATTCTCTTTTTATTATTTTTCTGTTCGGATTTGCACATTTAAAAGTGATCCCTGTAGCCTAAATGCAAATGACATCTCGTCAACATATGGTTTTGTTTTACTGCCAGGCTGTTGGCATGCTGTATCTTCACGAGGTGCTGAAACCCATCATCAATCGCATCTTTGATGAGAAGAAATATATTGAACTGGATCCATGTAAGATCGACCTGAACCGCACAAGGTAAAACAGGCCTGAAGCACAATACCATGATCATATTCTGACCTTATAATAGTTCAAATCTGTTTCACATGTGCTCATATGAAGCCACAAAAACAAGTGGGTATATGTGGCTGTAGGTTCATCATTCATATTCTATGTGTTAAAATGGTGAAATGGAAAAGCTGCCATTGGAGACTGCCCATTTCCTTCACATGCCATGACTGAGAGGACGACATCAATGTGAGAAAATTAAAAAAAAGTAAAATGGGGAAGGCTGTTGCTTGGCAACTGCCATGATCCCCCTGAGATGTCTATCTCTGACATGGAAGGAGATCCTGCATCTAACACTCATCTGTACATCTGCAGTAAATCTGCCATCTTCGTGTCACTACCTGTCCGTATATATCATCATCTTCAATTCATCACTCTGCGTTAATCTGAACAGTCTCTAAAATACAATGAGCATATGATCAGGAACACAGGGATTTTCAGTCATATCATATCAAGCATGTGAAATCTGAATATGATGAGACATGACATGTATGTTTAATTGAGAATGGCCTTTATTCAGACAAATCTATACACAAACTAACTGGTACTATGTCTTAGGCCTGTGTATACTGAATGCATTTCTGCACTTATGTCATTTAAATGATCATATTTTCTCTATGAAGACGAATTTCCTTCAAGGGTGCGGTGTCAGAGGCAGAGGTGCGGGAGAGCAGTGTGGAGATGCTGCAGAGCTACTTAACCAGCATCATTGAATCAATCGTGGGCTCAGTTGACCAGTGTCCTCCTGTCATGAGAGTGGCCTTCAAACAGCTGCACAAGAGAGTGGAGGAGCAATTTACCGAACCTGAGAACGAGGTCAGTCTAGAGCAGGAAACAATGAGAGAAAAGCTGTAAACACATTTTCTAAGTATGTCAACGTATTTTCAGTACTTGTGTATTTCAGATTTAATCATTTTGCATTAAATTATGTTTATCTATAGATCTTATTCTTAGGGAGACAGTCCTTCATTTGTTAACTGTCCTGTCAAATTAATAATCTTTTTACAGGATGTGAAATATCTGGCCATCAGTGGATTCTTCTTCCTACGTTTTTTTGCTCCTGCGATCCTCACACCTAAACTGTTCCAGCTGAGGGACCAGCACGCTGACACACGTACAAGCAGAACACTGTTACTACTGGCCAAGGTACGATTCACAGCACAGACATGCACACAGACATTGCAATGAATAATTTATTTACGTCCAGACATCACACTTGGGCACAAAAAACAACAGCAAACAGGTGGATGAACTGGATGCTGCATGCTGTCTGCCAGCACAGAGGAATTTTAATTTGCAGGGGTTAAACAGAAACATACAAAGCAGGAAAACAACATACAGTGGTTATGCTGTGAATACAGGAAGAAGCAAATTTCTCACAACCCTTTTGAATGGGGGTGACCCCCAGTTTTAACTAAAAGCCCTTATATAATTAAAAAACATTGTTGTCAAGGTCACATATTAGAAGAAGTGAAACTTTGTTCCTTACCCATGTATGACTTTTGTGGTTGCTGTCCACGGTGCTGAAGTGCTGTTGCCATGGGTCCTCTACAGAGAAAGGCAACAGGCTATTTTTACCTCTGTGTGTGCTGCGACCAACCTGCGGTTCAAAGCCGAGCATCAGAGAGTGGTGTAGAGAGGGACTTCCTCTTCGCCCTAGGCCAGGTGTGGGCCCGACAAAGGGCCTCACAGCATGCTTGGCCTCAGGGACCCTTTTGATGTCACAACTTTGAGATATGCAGTCACTCACAGAGTTCTGTCAGTTGAGGGAGATTTGATTTGCTGAAGATGTGAGTGGATTTTGTGTCTTTATGGTCACCAGGCATTACAAAGTGTTGGGAACCTGGGCCTTCAGCTGGGTCATGGAAAGGAGCAGTGGATGGCGCCTCTTCATCCCATCATTCTTCGTAGCGTGGCCTCTGTCAAAGACTTCCTTGACAAGTTGATCGACATTGAACATGACATTGGTAAGGCTTATAACATCTCTAAACTTGTAATGACAAGGGAAGTCAGACGTCATGCTGTTGCGCTAACCAGCTACAGGCCAACTTCTCACAGCTTGTAGCTGATATCAAAATTAAGTGAAGCAATACTTCAGCTCTGAGGTGAAATATTCATAAGTAGCTGGAAGCGTAGAAAAGAGATGGCATGGTTAACGAGCCAGCTGGGGAACAGGAGTGAGAAGCTGCATGTGCTTGTACACGCCACATTGGTTCTCTGACATGTCTTGGCTGCTTTCTTACTGTCATGTGTCAGCGAGGCTGCTGTTGTGAAACATCTCTCCCCTTTGACATATCATGTTTCAGCCTCCGTCTGCACATCACACCCACTCTTTTCTCTTAAAGGCCAGGTTGACATTTAATGCTCTTCAGGTGGATTTGTTGGACAGAAGTGGATGCTTGTTATGTGTCTTTGAAGCTCTCTTCTTTATATGGTGATGGAAGGAGGCTGAGGCACCATCAGCAACAAAGTGCTCAGTGTAAAGACATGTACTTTTGTTTAATGGTTGAACATACTGTACATGTATTATGTTCTTTTATTGTCACAGCACCACCTTGTGTCTATATGAATAAACATGCCATTACATGTACATGTCAAATGCAGTTTTTCTTTGCATTCCCTGTCTTTCCTTCTCCATGCAGTGTCCGAGGTTCCTCAGAGGGCTGTGTTCATGCCCTCAGTCACAGTTAAAGAGGGTTACCTCCTCAAATACAAGACAGAGGGGCCCCAACTGTTATCCCGCTTTGCCTTTAAGAAACGCTACTTCCGGTTGACTAGTGAGACTCTGTCCTATGCCAAGACCCCAGACTGGCAGGTTGGTATGAAACCAGTAGGTTACAGCTTTATTTTCACCAACACATGTTAATCTGTTATCTAGTGCTGTGAAAAAGTATTTACCCTGAAATTCTAATAGTATACAAAGATAAGCCGAGTAAATACAAAATGCAGTTTTTAAATGATGATTTCTTTTATTAAAGGAAAAAAGCTCCCTGGCCCTATGTGCAAAAGTAATTGCCCCTAAACATAATAACTGGTTGTGTCACCCTTGGCTGCAACAATGGTAATCAAGCATTTACGATAACTGGCAGTCTTTTACATTGCTGTGAAGGGATTTTGGCCCACTTTAATCAAATGCTGTGTTAGGTTTATGCCAGATGTAAC
>JAUBNQ010000028.1:7185880-7195944 GCA_032353495.1 Ctenopoma kingsleyae | reverse complement strand
AACTATCGGCAGACACACTTCTCTAGTCAAAGTGTTTATTAAGTGGCCCCTTCCGCTAGAAAATGCAGTCCCTATATAAACGATAACAGAACCAGGTGATATTGAGGTTAAGCAGCCAATCAGAGCGCTGTATTCAGCATCCAGGAGCGAAACTGTGAATTTTAGAAAACATAAATAAATGCAAAACATAATGAAACTCAAAGCAAAGATTTTATAGTTTGTACTACAATCTCTCATTAAGTACAATAAAAAACACTGTATAATGGGGCACTGTTTGCTGAGCCACTAGTTATTTTGGCTTAATCGTGTTGTACTTATACTTTTGAATCTCTCTGCTCTACTCTTTGGCCATCCAGCAACTGAGGTCTTTGGCTCTGCTGCTCCAGGCGTTTCACAAATCCACATGAAGAGACTGCTTTGATATTAGCGAGAGCCTATGTTCCTGTGCCAGGGGATGGCCTTCAATAAGCTGACTGCAATAACAAAAAGGGACGCGAGGCCTGCCTGGGGCTGATGCGTAAGAACTCTGTGTCTCACACCAGTGGACCAGAGACTAGGATCTGACTCTTGTTTTGTGAAGGACAGATGTGAGGAAAAAAATCAGTGATGTGCAGTTTTGCTAACCAACTTAAGTCAAAAAGTCAAATGCTTGGGTGTGAAACCGTGACAGCCTTGAGTTTGGTTGCCTTCAAGAATGGATTTCATCAAGTAATTTCACACCTTCAATCACAGCAGAGGAATCAGTGAATGAACTAACATGCTGCAGTCTTTGTTTGTAACAGAAATTAACGATTCAGAACTACGCGACGCAGGACACACGCACAACATCAATTAGGAATGCCTCCAAAGATCTCGCTGTCAGACAGAAAGTGCATTACATAATAAATGTGTTGATGAAACAGCTGCACGCTGCATGATTCTGCATTTGACAAAAAAAAAAGCAGCAGTTACTTATAATCATGTGCTAGACTGAAAGAAATAAGCTAACACACCTGAGTTTATGGTTTATTTCTACAAAAGCAAATAGATTCACATCTTGCAATAGTTTTCCACTGCGCTGTATCTCATTATTTTTTATAAGGCATATCTATTGGCAGTATGTACTGCAGAAACTATTCTGTGTCCTTAACCAGCCAGTCAACCTGTAGCCTGTGTGCACCTGCCACCCTTCATCTAATTCTGCTGGTAAGCTCTTTTCACTTGACTTGGTTTTTTTTGTGCACCTCTGGAGGCACTCACCCTGTCGGGCCTGGCTGTGCCTCCAGCGCAGGGCTTTAAGACACATGCCATCTCCTCACACTCTGCTGACAATCCCTAACACGCGATGACTTCTGGGTTTTCACTCCTTTCAATTGTGGTCCACAGTGCATATCTGATGCCGATGCATTAGCGTGATAAGAAAAAACAGAAGGGCGACTCTTCCTCAGGTGGAGACATAAATCAATTACACAGAGAGGTATATTAAATTTTTGTAGGGTTGTAATGCATAATTCCCTTGTTCTAAAAATGAACACACATTTGAGATTTAAGTGGTGTAAAAACCATATGCACTGAGCTACAGATGAGCTTTTCACCATCATGACAAGTGGGCAAGAGCATGTGTGAGACTTTATGTCAGCCTTTTCATTTAATTTGTCGTCCATCTCTACCTCCTTCCCCTAATCCTTCAATTGACACCACTAATCAATATTCTCTATGCTAAAACATCAATACAGAAAATATCCCATGAGCCTGAACAGTAACCTCTGTTGTTTTGTGCTTTTGTGAGCAATTACACCTCATCATGAGTGGAAACAAGCACGGACCTTTCTCCTTTCTGCCGCAACACTGCTGTTCCAGCACTCCGGTTTTGATGAAGCACATTCAGTGAACCAGACTGAACCTTATAACCTCTGCATTTCTTTCACCCTGCCAACTCTAATTTTTCTCTTCCTCCTGACTTGTGATGACTTCTTTGCTCCCTTATGTCCATCTTCTCAACAGGAAAAAAAAAATGAGTCTGGCTGTGCCCAAACCTTTGATAAAGGGCAGAAATATGTCATTCACAAACACTGCTGCAAAATTTCCAATGGCAGCATTTTTCATGTCTAATGCTGTCATTTTTGACCTAAACCCAAAGCAGTTACGTAATAAATCCTGCCCCTACACACATACCTAACCTATTAATACCACATTAATAATAGCCACTTTCAGGTAAGGGCACGAGAGTTGCCATCCCTCTTCTGTGTCATGCTCACATCATTGTTGCTTTCCTGAGGGAATCGCTAGCCTGCCTTATGGACTTAGTCAGACTGAGAGTGTTGTGATTCCCTAAATAGAGACACCACATTAGGCCTAGTTGGGAAAGTGCTGACGGAGGACTAATATTGCCTCATCTGTGTATTATGCACCATAAAGACAGTGATAGGGAGGTTGGTGGGAGAGAGCTCTGTGGGTCTTTAGCTGCACACTGATGTTTGTAGTGGGGGCAGAGGCAAGCCCTGCCTCCTGCTCCACTGCACCTGAAATGCTCTGAAAATGAACCATAATAACACCAAGAATTTACACACTTTTTCGACTTGGTCCAGATGAGTTCTCATGATTTATTAATTGATTTCAATATTAATTTTTATCTTGCCAGGAGCACCGGAGCGTAGCAGCACAGCCACCCACTCAGGGATAATGATCTCTGCACTCAACACACAGCCCTCCAGTCAAAACTCAAACCAGCCATCTTAACATAAGGAACTCGCAAACACGACCATTAGCAGTTTTTTTTTCACCTGGACTGGACTGCCCTGTCTCCACACCTGTGGGTTTTATGCAGAAACCAAAATGATACACACACTGTCATAAGAAAAGCAGTGCAGATCAGTGAGACTCTCTTAAACACTGAGCCAAGAGGAAGTGGTTTGATTGACAACAGAGACCTGAAAAAAAAAAATCCCCAGAGATGTTGTGAAATCCTTACTGTGTTCATTCCACCTCAGAATACATCTCTTTATCTCTTAAACAGACAGAATTAATGTCATCACTCAATGTAATCATAACAGGACAAGACGTCTCCCACTGAGAAACTGTGGTTTACATTTCAGGCATAAAGGAGAAAGTAGAGTTTACCAAATCTGACAAAGGGTGACATATTTACTTCTATGTATTTCTATTTATTTAATACATACAGGACTTTATACTTTAATGTTACATATACATTGTAGTGTATTATATATGTATTTAATATTTATATACTGCTGCTAGTAAAAATACAATCCCTATTATCATCTGACTCCAGTGGATAAACATAAGCATAAACATATCAATCAACACATTGCTATGGTAATTTATAATATATCTTCCATATAGAGCTGAATAGTAGAAAAATAAATGGCAGTTATTTTAATAGTATTATTAGCCAGTTGATGTTTCTAGCTCCTAAAATTTAGGGATTTACTGAGAATCTCTGTTTTCAGGATGCAGTTTATCTGTTTTTATTCCAGTTTTAAGCAGGTAGCATGAGAGCAGGCCGTGATCTAGTAAGTTGCGTCTACCAGGTAATAAGACAAACTGATCTGTTGACGTGTGTTGACACGTACCACCAGATGGTGCCACTTGTAACGTTTGTGCACATAAGACAGATTCATGAAGCAACACAGCCATCCATCCACCCTCTACAGCCCACAAATGGTGGTTTCTTGAGACAATGGAAAGATCAATATGTGAACTAGAGCCTTCATCATGAATGATGCACAGCACATACTGTGATTTGTTAGCTTATGCAAAGATAAACTCAATCATTTTCAAGATTATCATTTGATGTATTATTCTCACACAGAGAGGCCTCTAATCATATTCAATCTGGTAGTTTGTGCATGTAAAGGAGCAACATCTACTCATGTAAACAAGCCACAGCGTGCCAAACACCTTTGTTGCACCCAACACCAGTTATATTAGAGTGTGGGTGTGCGAAAAACAGATCTGATGTTTTACTTTCTGTGTGGGTTCCTCTGTTATCAGTCTGTAGCACGCTTGTGGGAATGTGCGAGGGAGTTTGCATTTCAGTTTATGCGTGTGCGTGCGTGTGTGTGTGTGTGTTTGCGAGCTCTCATGTCCTGCTGTGTGTACATTAACCACACTCATCCTGTATGTCGAGCCACTCGCCTGGGAACCAACATGCTCTGCCTCAACCCCTGTCTCTTTCTCTCTCGCACTCATGTTCTCTCTGTCTCCGCAGAGAAAAAAAAACAAACAAACCTTAATGCTGTGAGGTGAAAAAGTCACATTTCATCCACAGTTTCATGCACACCTGAGCTTTCAGTGAATTCTTAAAATGCAGAAGAAATGTCATCCTGCGCTGGTTTTCTCTGTCATGCAAGGTAAATGTGACAGACACATAATTTCTCTCCTGATAGCTGTATGAGTTAAGGCCATGGCTTGATGTAACAGGCAAAAAGCCTACATACGTTTCCTTTCAGTGACCCTGAATTAAGCCACAGAAACTAAAAGCTTGTATGCCTGGGTGAATGATGATAATATTCAAATGTACAGAAAGTATGTCTCTCCCCATGAGCAGCAAGAACAAAATGGAATCAAATTAGATCAGGAGAGGGTTTATTTTAGTAAAAGAAAGCAGGATATGGGACCAAAGTATCAGTTACAACACTACACACACTTCTTTTCTTCAGCTCCTTTTGCTGAATTGCTCTGAGGTCAGAGCGCTCTGCTGAAACTCCCATTTTTCCTTGATCCATTATTCATTCTTCCCCAGTAGAGCTCTGCCTCCATGGCAAAGAGGTTTCCACAGCTACACCAGAACCCTGCTTCACATGTCTGACCATGCATACACGTACCCGCACTATGTAACTAAGACGCATTTACACACATCATCAAACTTTTTCACATCAACATCAGCATAGTGTGATAGTAACAAATTAGTTCCCAGCAGAAGCAACAGAATTATCCTGAAGAGCTGCAGCATTTCACGCCTGCTGGGGCCAACATAAGCTCATTATGGAGCAGTAACCACGGCAGACACACATATGGAAAAGGAGGATCCTTCTCTCAGTAAAGTCAGGCAAAAGAGAGTCAGCTGGACCCAATACTTTACTGTAGCTAACGAGTGGACAAAAATCAGCAGAGAGTCAGAGAGACAGAAAATGATACAATACAACACACCAGACCCATGCAGGCTGAAGCTTTGTGAAGCATACAAGCAAAACAAAAATCTTTGCTTTTTATAGCCAGCCTTTGCCTCAGCTGAAGTGTATATTCATCCCAATCTGAGCATTGTACCCTTACTAGTGACAGCCTAATGCAGACTCCAGAAAATCCTAATTAGAAAATAGGAGGAACAGAAGATAGTGTTTGCAAACATCATTACCCTGGCGGAATGGCTCCTCTGGCAGTGCCCATAGAAATGCGCTGCGTACCCGGCCGGTTCAGGTTGTTCTGTCCGCTGATGGTGAGAGCATGGTGGGCATGGGCGGATGAAAGAGATGGCATCACGGGAGAACAGGGGAAGTTGGCAGTGGACAGTGGCAACTGCACCTGTTCAGCTTTGGCTTGCCCACCTCCCATACTTATGTTATTGTTGTTGGTACCGGAGGAGGTGGATGTTGCAGACCAGAGGGAGGTCCCAGCAAAGGTGTTGCTTTGCCGCACTACAGCGAGGGTTCCCGCAGCACCCGGGTTTCCCGCTGTGCCTCCATAGAGCTTACGCCGCTGAGAGGCTAGAATAGCATTAGACGCAGCTCTCGTACTGTTGACCAGGATGCACTGCTGACAGGAGCAGGGCTGGCCAGAGCTGGCCCCCACAGGCCAGGACTGAGACTTGGGAATGGAACCCATGATAAGCGGGTAGGCCAGGTCCATGCGTCTCCGCAGGCGTCGCTTGCGCTGACTCTGCCTGTTCGTCTGAGACATGCTGTTGAAGTCGATGAGGTAGCAGAAGCCCAGAGAGGTCAGGTCCAGCCATGGGTGCTGCTTCTCGTAGGCATTCTGGATGGTCACACAGATCTCCATGTCATACGGAGTCCACGAGCCGTTGTCGTTCTCCCACTCCCACACCACACCTTTCCCCGGAGCAGATGACGGCTCATAGAAGTTCCTCTGCACTGGTCTCATGGTGCCTAAAAGCAAAGGGCAGAGGAGAGAAGGAACATCAATCACTCTGGTTGTGTCTGTGACTAAATCTGTGCAGTGCTGGCTTTTTGTTGTTGTCAGATTTATTTATAGAAACCTTGGAAAGCTCCTCACATATTCACACAACACGTCTCATTACTTCATTATGTAAAACTGGTCAAGTCCTCTTTTCATTATTTTTTTATTAATCCTGCTTAATTGTGTACATGATCAATAGGAAAATGATCTTTAGGTTAATCAGTGGTAACAGTTTATTCCTGTTCAAAGCTCATCACGTAAGCAAGAATAAGTGTTCAGACTGCAACTTAACCAACTGATGGAGATGAGGTGTAACACTTCACCGCATGCCTGAGGGAATACGGTTGCAAAGTGTAACATTAAAGCACTGGTTCAAGAGGGAAACAAATTGTAATGAGCTGCGGTGCGCGGGCTGGTAAAATGCATCACCTCAACAAGTTCTGACTGTGTATTATACGGCATACATGGACACAGACATCGTCTCACTCTGCACTCTGCTGCTCTGTATGGTGACAGAAATGATGGGGACATGGAGCCGGTAGCTTTGTACTGCTGTGCCTCGACTGAGGGCCACTCAGCTCCCACCTCCATTATAACACAATTACTGTAGTCACATGGGAAATCAGGACACCTTAGCCTATCCATCTCCCCGCCACACGTCAGCAAGGGTATCCAGGCATCCTCCTTCCCCTACCTAATTTAACGGGTAAATGCACACTCTCCTGCCAAGGAGGACCAGGGTAATAATGGAGGGATGGGAGTGTGTGCAGAGGATGAATGGGTGTGGGAATGAACAGAGGGGTTGGTGGGCAGCGGTAACCCCTCATCTGGCAGCCCGGTGCTAGATGCAGAGAATAATATGCTTCAGCACAATCAGCAAATCTGACCTTGAGTTGCTTCTGCAGACTGCTGCTAAAGGACTCGGCTTGATGGCTAATTTCATTTGGCGCTGCTGAGAACCACACACACACACACACACACACACACACACATATGCACACTAACAGATGACTGCTCAGTGAGCCAGCTGCCTGTGTCTCTCACGTCTTCAGTCAGTCAGTCATGCACAACTTTCTGTGCCAGTTGCATCCGTGCCTGCTCACAGCTTGCTTGCTTGGTTTCTTAAATCGTCTCTGAAGATAACAATGAAAATAATAATGATTTCCCTAAATGGATTTCAACATAAAACACTCACTGACGTTGCGAAAAGTATTTTTCTCTGTACTTGTAGCATAGCAGTGGAAGGCGGCATGATGGTAAGCCACGTGTTTGAACCATTCCTGTGTGTTCTGTGGGATACATTTGGTTTGACACATTCAGCAACTCTGCACGTTTCTGGCCATGATCAATAGTGGCACAGCTCCACACAGTCTTGCTCAGCGGTGAGCTTAACACAAGCGCCATAAATATTTGAACATGTGGAGATTTATTCCCAGGCATCAGTTTAAATGTCTGAACTCTGGTGAGGCAAGATAAACAGTAAGTCTTTTTGAAAGCATATTAGTACTGTTAATTGTTCATAAGAGCTCTGATGGAGCCTGATGCCTGAAAGAGTTTCTATAAACAGTTCAGTGGGCCCCCGAGGGGTGTTTGGCAACCAGATTTCTTATGGTGTGTGAGTAGAGGATCGAACAGGGACAGAACTAAACCCTGGAGGTCTTATAACAAGACTTACTGCTATTCAAAACGTGTTTACAGAAGCCTCAAATAGTTCTCTAACCATCTGGATGAAAAAATACACCTATCGCACATAATAAAAATATTTCAAATCAGATCTGAAGCTTTTTTCTGAGGATCAAAACTGAGGCTACCATGGATAGACAAGCATAACGTTAAAATCAAATCTCAAATATCTCATACCCTTACACAGTTTGATATGATATACTGCCCCGTTCTGAACATAGAAGACGGGATTTGTCTTCACACTGTTCTCCTCAGCTAATTCTTAAGCTAAAGAATTGTAGTACTTCCAAAATGTACAATTTCCTTAGTGAAGTGAAACACGAAGTCAGTCTGCTCATGCACCTTTGCTAGATGTTTACAGTAGACAGCTTTGGTACTAATTTTACTGTTTGTATTTTCTGTATTCCCACATATCAGGATTAACTTGATATGTTCTACTAAACCAGACTTCTTTAAATATTGTATTCTTACACAGAGACCATCATGAATGCTCAACAAAAAACACAGGAAAGAGCACAGAACAACACAGTCCTGTGGCCTCATGTAGGAAGTTTTATTCCAAACTCTCCTCACTTCTTCCTATTCTGCTGTAATTTACTGCTGTATATATTCCTGCCTCTGCCAAAAGGCCGGGGCTGAGTTGTTGATGTTCTCCCTTCATGCTCTTCCTAACAGGAAAGTAAGCAAGAGTGGCCACTTCCTCACAGATCCTGTGTGCCTTTGGCAGACATCTTTCTTGCCCTCCCTTGTCATCCCTTGACCTCCCTCCCACGATGTCCTCCTGCTGTCCTTGCCCCAAGCCAGCGTGGTTCCCCTCGAGTGAGCTGTAGATGATATATTGCCTATTGCATCAGGCCTCACTGTGGGACTCTAACGCCACTGTCAGTCGGGGGCAGGTGAGTTCAGGGTGAGGTTGACTGCCCTCTCACATCTCAGCTGGGGGGAGAACGTCCTTCAGTGTGTTCACCATATGACACCAGGTCAATTCTCATCCTTAATAGGTTTGTTTTCCTCTGGAAGTGAAGGAAGGCCTGTCTGAATCTCTTTTTTAAGCACAAAAACATGCAAAACATTAAATCGCTAAATATTACTATCATACACTCTGCATGGGAACGATCAAATACTGTAACTGATATAAAAAAAAGAGAAGTTCCTATGTTACTTTGTTGTCACTAAGCTTGATGCATGTTCCTTCCACACAAACACCTTTACACTCACCCAGGAAAGTGTGATGAATACACATACTATAGAAGCTGTACGTGACACACAACTGATTTGTAACCACAGGTAATACCTGAACAGCTGCTGCACGATGCATGAGGTTTGTGCTTTGTTGTCACAGAAACACTAAGGTAAGGTTTTGTTGTCATGGAAGCTGTCTCTGGGGCTGAGAGGAGAAGGAGTAGGAGGGAGGGTTGCTCATATGTGAACGTTCTTACTATTCCTTTCCCTAAGCACAGCGGCAACACAGTCAACTCCTCCTGCACTTGCTCATCTCATTTGTTGCTGACGCTAGCTTTCCCTTCCCTTCGCTAGCCACCGTCTCTCCTGGCTCGTCACCAACACTGTCGCACTGAGCCATTCTTCACATTTTCCACTCTGTCACTAACTGGACCCCATCCTGCTCTCACACACCACTCAACTCTTGGACAGAGAGTAAAAATCTGTGACACTGAATTAGGGCCCACATCACCTTGTAGTTAATACTCTTTCTGGCACTGCTGCTGTGGGAGGAAAGGCAAAGCAGAAGAGCCCGGATCAAGCTCTGCAATACATCCTTATAATTGACAAGCCTCTCCAATTTCCCTGAGGCTGTGTTGAGCCTATTAAAACAGTGCTGCATGTTTCCTTTTAACTACAAGAGAGAGGCCAGTAACAGGTCCAGCATCATATGGCTCAATGCTATGTAAGAGGTATTTAAAGCTAGATCATCTATGAGCAGTCGTCACATCACATGCGATAATAATACTAGGCAAGGAGGGTTTAATTTAAGTTACTACTGAGTTGCATTATGGGAAATGCAGGATCCATCGTTTCTCACCGTAAGATAAGACTCAGTGTTAAGATGTTAAGAAAAAAAGTCATAGGAACAGAGATAGGTCAAAGGCCTCACTTAGATAACAGGAGATATGGCATCTAAAGTGGGAATAGGCTATACAGCTATCGACCAGGTGAAATTTAGTCCAGACATTGATGCTGGTTGTAAGGTGAATCCTGATGACTTTTGTCAGGAGTTATCCTATAGTACT
>JAUBNQ010000028.1:7169037-7179685 GCA_032353495.1 Ctenopoma kingsleyae | reverse complement strand
AACACAACATCCATCAGAAGTACATCAGAATTGTTGTTGACTGTTGTAGATTGGCACAAAGCTTCCTTTACTCTTTTTCGTTCATTTTTTAACTAAATCTCCTTCAGTTATAGAAAACGTGCAGTTAAGTGAGTTCCTTCGTCAAAAAAAGAAATGAAAAATCACTGGCTCAGACTTCTAACTTGTAAATTATCATTTCAGCCTGAAAGACATCATTGTAGTGACTTTTATTACCTTGTGTATTGATAAATGTCTTTCTTACTGGATGCATTGAGAGTAGAAAGCAATCACTATTTAACTCTGATAAAAATTTACCTTGAGGCACCAGTGTAATAAATCCTTGAAGAGTTTGCAAGCACTCATTAATAATGAAATGTCTGAAAAAGTGATGGTGTGTGGGCAGATCCTTCAAGGAGAACAAGTGGAGGTTAGATGGGTCTCTGCCATGAACACCTGGCAAATATTATTCACATAACAGGCTACTGCAGGATGTTCCTCATGCTGACCAGTCACAGGACTTGGACTCTCACCAGGAGCCATGATTTAGAAGCACTTACCGATGACACAGAGAAAGGAAGAGGGGGAAGAGAGTGAGAGAGACTTACATTGATATTCTGCTGACCGCCCAGGCAGCAAACAATCAAAATAAGTCATGTTTTTTGTACGGCTGAAAAGAAAGAGTGTGAGGGAATGTGAACGTGTTATGTGCACGCATGCACTCACCTCATGTCGTGTTTCCTGCTCTTGTTATCAATAGCTTAACCTGTGACTGTGCGTTCAGAACACGCAACGTTATATGAAAACTCAAACTACAACCAACGATGAAGATTGTTACATATCCTGAATGTTAGTATGAGCATGGATTACTAACATTAACTGAAAACTGTTTTATGGTCTTCATTTGGTTTAGAGTTGGGTTTTATTAAAATGCGTTTCTGTGTGAAGTAATAACAAGGTACTCTCAGCCTGCAGTAATTATTTTCATTATCAGCACATCTGATTTTATCATATGTCTTTAATAATCAAGTCATTGTTTTTTCAATAAAATAAAAACACCATAATTCATTTTCCAAAGTGTAATTGATTTATCAACTAATCATCTAAGCTCTAGGGCACTGGCTGATTTCTGGGTGCCTGCCAAAATGAATTACTGTGAATAGTGAGGTTAATAAGGCCAAACAACACATTTCTGCCCCAGGTTCCCCCGACACTAAAGCTACAGTGAGTATTGGACCATTTTACTATTTATAACAATGACATATACGGGCTGCAACTGCTGATTATATTCAGCAATTTTTCCAGTTAATTGTGTTCAAGATCACAAAGTATTTCTTAAATATCTCATTTCTAACACAAACTATAACTCACAAATCTCTTATCTGAATAGTTGGAATCTGAGAGTTTTGCTTGATAAATTAGTTTTTAAATTTCAATCTTTTGGCTGGTGATTACATTTTCTCTTTAGTCCAGCACAAACTAATATATAAGAAGACCTAATAGTCCACAACTAGTGGCTCTTGGACTAATGCTAATATGCTGACAGCTACACAGCCAGCATGTAGATGTTTGGTCTGTTATGGTGCTAAAATGTACCAATATCCTAAACACCTTTCCTCTTAAGGGTTGCAGGGTTGTGTTAATCCCAGCTGTCATTTGGGCAAGAGGCAGGTTACACCCTGGACAGGTAGCCAGTCTATCACAGGGCCAACATATAAAGACAATTTAGAATCACCAATTAACCCTAACTTAGGGGTGTGCCATATATATTGTTTTCAATAATAACGAAATTCTTATTTTGACGATGAGGCAGCAGGCATTATCAAGTCATTGACCCCACTTGGCAATAAACAGTTTTAAAAAACTGCTACTCAAGTTTTTCTAGTGCGCCTGTCTGCTCCAGATTGATGCAGCAGCATGTGTTAACCCGCCGGACTCAGTACAAGAAATATGAAAAGCTTCGGCGGTCTGGCAAATTCCCGGGAGCGGTGACAGCAAAAAATAAAACAACCAAACAAACAACAACAAACTTTGGCGGAGTCATTTGTCAAAAACAACCTTACCAAAAGAAAAGACATAACCAAAACGGTCACAAATTACAGTGGAACCTTGGACTGCGAGCATAAATACACTACTGGTAGTATGAGGTGATACCTGGACCCTACAGAGGTTGCACAGACAGTCCAACTCCACCAGTATAGCATCAATGGATCAATACGTGCCATTGCCAGAAGGTTTGCTGTGTCTCTCAGCACAGTCTCAAGAGCATGGAGGAGATTCCAGGAGACAGGCAGTTACTCTAGGAGAGCTGGACAGGGCCGTTGAAGGTCCTTAACCCATCAGCAGGACCGGTATCTGCCCCTTTTTGCTGGGAGGAACAGGATGAGTACTGCCAGAGCCCTACAAAGTGACCTCCAGCGAACCACTGGCATGAATGTCTCTGACCAAACCATTAGACACAGACTTCATGAGGGTGGCCTGAGGGTCCGATGTCCTCTAGTAGCCCTGTGCTCACTGCCCGACACCATGGAGCTCGACTGGCATTTCCCAGAGAACACCAGAATTAAGCCCTCTGTGGATTGATCATTTTCATTTTCATCAAATGGTGTGGCATACCTTTGTTCCTAACACATTACCCATTCCATATCAGCATGGATATACAGCATGATTTTTTTTTCCAACTGAGATCTGATGTGTTTTCAAAGTGCTCCTTTAATTTTTTTGAGCAGTGTATATCAAAGTGAATTTCCCCATAAGAAATAATGGAAACTCAGATGATTCATTTCCCAACCCAAAAATATTTTTATAATAATGATTAATACAAAATATAAAGTCAAACCAGCACTCGCTTTCTTGACTGAAACGTCCCGTCCAGCGCACTCTCATTACTTTTCCTATTAATAAAACCTCTTCTGTACATTTGCTGTGGTTATTGAGCAAATGTCAATATGCAGACATCCCTATAAAATAAAATTTACTGACCGATCCTAACTAATCATGAATAATTAATTAATTTACCGATGTTGAGACAGCTGCAGAAATGTGCACATAAGTTGTCAGTGTGGGGATGTTTCACTTTAGTGACTTATTAATGTTAATTAATGTTCTGAAGCAACTGAGATTATGCTGGAATTAGGAGACGATATTGGTGAGAGAAGTTGTGATCACATGAGGCTCCACAGACAAAGCCTATACATACTACTCGTTTTTCAAGTTTTTCCAAAAGCATTGTTTATATATTTTTTATGTGTTGTTTCTTAAGTATTATTTAGCAACAGTAAATATCCTATTATAGAGAGAAAAGATCGAACATAAGGCTTAGGTTATTACAATATAGTCAAATTATCGTTATCGGAAAAATGGCAAAAAATATTGTGATATAATATTTTGTCAATATCGAACACCCCTACCCTAACTGCAAGTTTTTGGACTGTGGGAGGAAGTGGGAATACCTGAAGAAATGGGGAGAACTCCACACAGAAAGGCAACTGCCTGACTGGTGGATTTTTATCCAGGTCCTTCTTGCTGTGAGGAGTGAGAGCTAAACAATCACAACCGTGTTGCCCCTAACACTTGGCCCTAAATACAAAGCAAAATTGCAATTGAGAGGAATGTCGACATTCCTTCCATGTCTCATTTGTTGTTTTTATTTTAAAGAGATGCACCCATCTTTACCACTTATCACCACTAAATGATTGTAGGGTGCTGGACGTTCACAGGTTACCAGTCTATTACAGGCCTGATCCATCTTTAGAATGTAGGACAAATAATAAAGTAGATGGATAGTTTCAATGTAATGTAAAATAACGAGAGATATGTGCAACAAGTGACTTGGTTTTGAGTGAAGGGTTCCTAACAAATAGACTTCTCCATGTGTGATCAGAGTTTGGAAAGATATTTTTTGTCCATTACAGTAGCTTACACTGGAACAATGGATACTGTCTTACCACTAAGGTGCTTTTGAGAAGCCGTTCCAGTTTCGGCTTTAATGATTCGTCACGCCTTGACTGTGCTAAAGTGAGGCAGAAGTGCATTTCTGTAAAAATGAGTGAAAATGCTGAGACCAAAACAAAAAGTCCCGCACTGTGCCTCTGCGTTCACCGAGACTGATCAAGGGTGCTTTGAGCCTTGCTCACAACAAACACTGGCAGCCTGAGTTGCGTCACTGCAGGTCTGGTCTCAGTCAAAAGATGTTTTCAGTAAATGCTAGACCACACATTCCCGTAGATCAAAGACGACCCATTTGTTACAGCAGGAACATTATGTCCCTCTGCAACATGACAGCTTACTAACATCTGGTTTGTAAACTGAAGAGCAAGCGTGCTATGTACAACAAATGGTTCTACATTCATTTTTATTTTTCACACTTTTTAACAGCAACGGTGATTTGAGTAACAGTGATATACTTTATGAATGACAAAATGATTCCTCGCAGGAGAGTGAGGATGCTTTAAGAAATTGCCTTCACCTCCTAGATAACAAGACAACAGCACACCTGTCAAAATCTGTCAATATGAGCAGGAGATTGAGGATAGTTTTCCTATTCTAACAGCAGCGAGCTGTTTGGCTGAGGACTCCAATGGGAGCGACCTCTCAGACCGGCCTGATAAGCAAGCAGCGCAGAGAGCAGCTTTAAAGCCGCTCCCCCGATGAAAGAGCAAGATATCCACTTTAGAAGTTAAAAGTGGTGACTCGCTGGATTAGAAGATAGAAGGAGATGTGAAGAGATGCTTCTGCTACAAATGCCAGAGGCGTCTTCACACTCTGCTCCTCAACGTAATCCAGTAAGGATAGAGTGGACAGAGCAGAACAAAGTACTACAACCCCTGAAAGAAGGTCACTCTGAGAGGAAACTACAGCCTGTCTGAACCAACTATATAAGGATAGCTTTTAAAATGTTATTTTATGGACAGAAAATAATTCCTCAAAAGTTGATAATCTAGTGAAAAATAGAACATTTGCTCTTTTTCATTTATTAAAAAGTAAGGATTTAGGATTTATGTAGGATTCTGGACTGTTGTTCTGACAATACAAGTAATTATAAGACCTTGACGTAGTAGTGAAACGTGCTTCATAATTTTACAAAAGAGTTTTTGTGTCAGTATGAAAAAAGAATCTTTTGTTTGTTGTGTTGGTGGATGGTCAGGCCAGTAAATGACCTTGGACTCTGCTTGTGACAGGTACCTGACAGTGTTCAAAATAAAATATTTAGTCAGATAACTGACAAAAATACTGCCAGATTCATTCATAATTAAAACAAGCACAGCAGCGAGACAAAAGCTTTAGGTGTGTGTGCGCGAGTGAAAAGGGCGGGGAAATGTTCCAGTGTTATCATCACCTCGACCCTGACTGTCACTTTCCATCAGGGAAATGCTCCACCTCTCCCGCTGTTCCTCTTCTCTCTTCACCTCTGTCAGCCACCCACCCTCTTCTCCCTCCACAGCGCGGCTATAATCCCTTTCCTGCCCACATCCCAGTGGAATTCAGCCAGCTGGTTGGGACTATAATGCACCCCTGAGTGCAGTGACACCTTTAGCACCACCTTAGCTTAGTACAATTTTGATCCTGCAAATCATCTTCACTGACTAATTACGCTAATTTCAGAAAGAATCTGCTCATTTTGTCAGGTTTGGTTATCTTTAGCCAGCGTCACTGAGGATGCAGCTGAGATGTGACTTGCTAAACGTCTGCAGAGCTGCATATGGTCTTTCTTTGAAACTATGATTGACACAGTGTCTTAGCTGTATGAGAACAACATAGGCCTATAGAGAGTTTCAAACCGCAGCACAGCAAACAACATCACAGTGGTGCTGATGTACACACCTGTGCTCTGCTCGCAGACACATTCAAATATAAAAGCACAAACACTACTGTAGCACCTGAGTGCTCCTGGTTGTGTCTTGTTTCTATTTCTACTTGTTTCTGTTCTAAATATACAGTTTGGAGGCTTTGGGCTCCATTTTTCTCTCATTCTTTTTAAGTTCTGACGCAAATGGGATTTCACAGTCAGAAATGATGCATACAGCACCTGACCTTTAGCACGTACATAGCGGGAATCCTTTTTACAGCTTCCTCCCACAAACCACCACAACAGTTCCCACACGCACTTACTACATACTAAATTACATTAAAGAAACTAAAGCATGTCCTTCTTTGACAGCTTGCAGCAACACACACACTCTGCAAGTTTAAATCAGGTGTCCAGACCACAAGCGCATAGTGTTGTTTTTCAGTTGAACACAAAACAGACATGAGAACATGACCATCTCTTCTTTGTCTTGTGGCATTTTTTGCCTTAGGCAAGGCAAATAGACCACAGGAGAGGACGTTCTCACGCCTGTGGAACCAAAACAAAGACCCGCTCCACCAAAACACAGCAGCCAGCAGCTGCTGATAGTTGTTATCTCTGTCGTCACACATGGACCGTCTCACAACAGTGAGCACCAATCAACTGTAATAACCCTTACAATTCCAGAAACACAAACAGAACAGACCCAGAGATAAACAGCAGACTACACGTTCACTCTAATAAAGACGATTTCAAATATGCAATTTGTTTAAAAATCACCTGCACGTCAGTTTCAAACTCACTTGAAAGCGGTTGAGTGATCATCTGGGGGATGATGGCAGGCAGTTCACAGTCTACAGTATGTGGAGCATGTCATCCCATTTAACATGGATATAGTCTACTAACATTCTCCTTTTTTAACAACCCCATAGCGCTGACTGATTTTGGGGCGTATAAGTTGGTTAGTTTTTAACTAAAAAAACTAACACAATAGTGATGTGATTCTGTTTTTATTTAAGAATAGTATTTTTGAATAATCATGATGTAACAGCTATGATTTAGCAGCTGTCTGTTATTTAGCTTAGGTCTGTCTTGAATGCAAACTAAACAATCTCTGTTTTGTTCCACCTCCCTGTCACAGGAGAAAATATACAAGTGGTAAATTCTTAAAAGTCGGGCAGCAGAAACAATAGCTGCAGTGTGAAATCCATCAGACAGGCCACGAGTGCTGATATAAGATGGACAAGGCACAAAAACCCTTGTGTTTTGCTATGGGAGTGGGTGTAGTGAAAGGGGATCAGTCCACAGCAGTGTTTAGTGGTTCAAACATCCCTCTGGGGAGAAGACTGGATCGATCCTCCTTGGCTGGAAGCCAGTCCTGTGCCTGCCTTCAGCCAGATATTCATCCACACTATATATAAGCCTTCACTCATAGGCTACATACAAAGCACAGGGTTCAGGAATCCACAAACACAGACTGGTGCTCTTAATCAGAAGCTGTATTAGGATGAACCATATGCTCTGTGCCTTAAAATGCCAACTAAATACAGATGTTTTAGTCTCCACACAGAGGGGCCCAGCCGCATCGTCTATGGCGCGTGTGCTTTCGTCATGATACTTTGATTACAGGGAGCCATGAAGATAAACTACAGCCACTGTCTCATTAGTTGAAGTGACTCTGCCTAACCCCCATCCACAGGAGCTCCTCCCAAACCCACAGGAGAGCCGGGCACCCCTACACAGCCTGAAGGGCCGGGACACAAATACTGCAGCTGGCAGAGTGCAGAACACACACATATAAGCAAACTCACCCACGTGTACAGACACAAGGACACAGACATACACATACACACAGAGGGCACCAAGTGCACTCAACTCTCTTTCCAGCTTGTGCCAAAAAAAAAAGCCTCAAAGGACAAGATCACTGGCTCCATGACAAGATGGGGTTTCCCCACAGGGATCACTCCATAAGCCTGTAACAGAGCAAGTAACTGGGGGTGAGCTGCTGAGCTACAAATATAGCAAACATCCGATGTGAAACAGATGCAACACAATCCACATTAAAACAGGCCCTTTGTGCAAGCAGTGGCGCTATAGCATCGCAGCAGTCTGGGAGCTAGGACTCATGAGAACTCAGATCAATAGCTATGACCTGGCAGAGCAAGCAGAGGATGTGGAAAGAGGAGCGAGAAGAGGCAGCGGGTGTCCAGCCTGCTGTCCGTCAGGCCCTGCTGTGACAGGTTTATCCCAGCCGAGGGAGAAGGTAACACGCCAAACAGCACAATGAGGAGTGATAAATGTCAGGCCTAGCCCCAGCACCATGGTAATGGCTGACAAACGGCTCAGTGGCTCATCTTGCAGCCATTCAACCCCAGACATATGTGCTGCTTTGTGTTATGTTCAGGCAGAAGGGGAAAACAACAAGAACAGCAGCAATCCAACAAGGCTGTTCTTTATGGTACAACCCGTCCAACAGTCATACAGAAACATTTTCATCATAAAGAACAGAAAAACTCCAACACAAGTGTCATTTATATATGATGTTTTTCCTGCCTTCGACCATTGTATGAATTGTAGTGATAAAGGTTGCACGTTTGATTGATGATATAATAAAATATAATACAATGTTGTATGTACAATGTTAATGTAATAAACCACTGCAATTATCAAGTAACGTCCGAAATGGATCATGACATTATTTCTTTGGTCTACCCACTGCTGTTTTTTTTCTAATTATTATTTTCAGATTTATTTTTAAAGGGCACAACACAGCTTCAACCTCTGCCACACACCACACAATTTACAGCCTTAGCTGGTTTGCAACGCCCATAATTAAAACCCAAACAGTGCAACAAGAAAGAACACACACAACTACAACTGCACATTTCATTTGTACTTAAAGGTCTTTGAACCATTTAAAGAAACATTTCATGACATATTTTCACAATCTTAGAGTCACTCTAGTATTTATGCATTGGAGCTACAGTACATAGTGCTTATTCTGAATAACACTGAATCCACAAATAATAATGCAGATGTAAACAAACCATTGCAAATTAATGAAAGGCAACATAATGCAGATCCATGCACAGTGAGGTCACCTTCTGTATATCCCATGTGAATCTCCCTGTGCTGCCTGTGATGCTCGGTTACATAACACCTTCGAATGAGAGATAATGAGGTGGTAAAATATTGTTTTTATCTATATGACCTGCCCCTACAGCAGAACACAGTCACACTCTGTAGCTGATTGACACACACAGTGTACTATAGGTAGCTGAATCAAACGAAGAATAATTCAGAAAAGTAAGATTTGTTCTGTTCTAACAGATGTCTAAAACATCCCACATATCTTTACTTCGCACACTGGGGCAGCAGGAAGGTGAGTCCACAGACAGAGATGAACACACAGTGTGCTGTCTGTGGAGTACACAGTGAAAACATCTTGTAGCTGTCGTCAGAGAGAATTACTGTCAACCAAACAAAGGCTGTGTTGGATGGATTTAATGTACGAGTGTTCTTACAAGAGCATTTATTGCTCTGAATATGTCAGTTCCTTAATCGTTGTAATGTTAAGACCAAGCTCTGCTGCATAATCCAAAAGAACTAACTTTTTATACAGTGTCACTGGTGCTTTTGGGCACAATTTATTAGATGTCTAATCTATAACCTGTGTCATCATATACTGCATACGCTTCACATCCTGTGGAGTGAAATGAAATAAAGTGCATCACTATTGTGACTGCCGTTCTTACAGCTGACTGACAACTCATTTGATGAGTTCAATAGGCTGACAAGAGTAAGGAGCAGCGCACTGAGCTACAGCACCCACTGGCTTAAAGGATTCACAGCCTCTCCAATACGGTGACCTTAGGCAAGGTCGTGGCATTCCTGCATTCACATAAAAACACTTCTGACTTAGTAAATGATCACTACACTTTTCTCATCTGGGTGCTTTGTGTCCTGCATGTTGTCATTCCTCTCAGCCCAACCTGCGGCTCAGCTATGAGTCCCAAAGCAGACAGAGCGCTAAGGTCTCTCATTTATTCCCTTGAAAGTTACATAAGATTTGTGTAGCAACCACATCCAGACCAGTTCAGTTTTAATAGGTCCCAATGTGATAATGTGGTGAGGACTGCAAAACATTATATTGATGTTTACTCCAAAATCAATAATGTATTGATACTTGTTCTGCTTACTGTACATGTACAGTACATTATTTGTACTTTCCTTCACTGACCATCTGTGTCATGTGTGTACACAGTAATGAAACTGCCACCTCTCTTACCTGTGTCTTGTCGAAACTGGTGCATAGACTGCAGGTCGATGATGTAAGGAGAGAGCTGGGCATCCACCTGCCCCAGAACAACAGTACCTCGGGCATCCCCCTTCAATATGTTCTCGATATGGTGGCAAACCGCTGCACTGTAGGGCCTCCAGCGTCCGTGTTCGTTCAACCATTCCCAGACCACCACCCTGGCCAGGTTCTGAGAAGAGTAGCCCAGCCCATTGACGGGCACCAGCAAACCTGATCCTGGACGTGCCATCTCCTGTGAGGTGTCTTGCGCGTCAGCTGCTGGCTTTGTCCCGGGGCTACAACACCACTGCGACCGTGTCAGTCAACTGACACTGTTTAACATATTTTCCCCATCAGCGCCGAACAAAAAGCTCGAATCGGCAAATTAGTTCCGTCAGTCCTCAATTATCTCATGATGCTTTCAAGCAAGCAGCTTTGTTGGAGTCATCGTCTACTACAGGTACTTTTAGATAGGCAGAAAGCAACCTCTGTCCTCTCGTGTCTTGTCGTGTTTGAAGTGGCAGATGTTGATAATGATCATGAGATTTGCAGCAGCAGCAGCAGCA